>OX421385.1:11533150-12733150 GCA_949126905.1 Amorpha juglandis | reverse complement strand
CTCCAAACTTATTAAAACTATTGGTACACCAATTCCATTGGTAGAACATAGAGCTCCTACATATATATTTTTTAAGACCTTTCTGTTTACCTATGTTTACAAATAAATATATTGATACTGCACACTACACCACACTCAACACTTTAGTCACCGTTTAGTGTTTTCTATCAGTCAGAGTCTTTGTTGTCGATACTGTCACAGTCAATGAGTTTAGAAGAATACAATACAAACGATTCGTTTCTAGGCGGAGCCGTAATGTATGTACACCGATACAATTTCGCTAACAAATGCTAAAGAAACAAGTTTAATGCCATTGTATTCTTCGCAAGAACCTTTCAGTCGCTGCACTTCACAGCCTTTGTGAAGGTTTCAAATTAAAAGGTTTAATATGAATTCTAGTTTGGGATTCAAATTAATTTTACTCTTAGAAACAACATAAGTTCACATGGATACTCATCAGTCCTTAGGTGTCTTCAGCAAGGTGTGCAGACACGGACCGGGAAATTCCTCTGGACAGACCTCTTCATCATCGTCAACACCAGGCTCACCACAGTGATCTCTTTGAATACTTCAGCTTCACTTAGTCCCAAGAATGATCTAAAACACACAAGGAGAACATTATAAATGGTTATTACAGGTTCATGTGGTTCTGAAGTATAAGTTCTTAATATTTTTATCTTTTCAAAAAAAAAACAAATGAAGTGACAAACTGTACTATAGGCGCCAGTGTGCATTAAAGCACCCACAGACAAGGGTCTTGTAAGTAATAAAGTGATAATTTTACATTTAATTTCTTCCGACATAACACGAATAAAATTAAATCTCAGTGCATTGTGAATGACAGAATTCGGACTTCCATCACTCCCAACACACTAAACATTACATGTCTTCCGAATCATCTAGTGACTCAGGTATCAAGCTGCGAAGTTGCAAGTGCGCATGGAACTCAAATAAACTCATTAACGGGAGCACTCCTAGCCTGCGTCGCTAGCACGGAAGGTGTCTTTAAGGGGCAGACGTACGTTGGTCACCCACAAAACCTTAAGAGCAGCTCACAAGACCCAAGAACTAAGAATGTGCTCCCTAAACAAACCGATTCGAACCGTGTAACCGGGCTATAGTGTCTATTCAATGTCCCAGACCCAGCCGTCAGAGAGCCAAGTCCGATTGATCGCCACGAGTACTAAAAACAGGAAGGCAGGCGATTATCATGATTATAAGTCTTATAAAATTCTCTCCACACTAAAGTATGCCAGGCAGAAGCCCGATACGTATTGGGAAATATGTCTGCCAGGACAGGGACCCGAAAGGCAAAAAGTTGAAAATCTGTTTCGAGTTCAGCAGTTACGCACAACGATCGCAAGTCATAAACTTTACTGGAATACGATTGTACTGCACGAATTACAGTTTTTGTAATTATGACAATAAGGAACAGAAACACTTTTCGGTTTTAGAATTTCTCAATGCGATATGCAAGAACAGTTATGAAAATATCATGTGAACAAATAAAACATCTTTTTTTTTTTTTGCTATAAAATCATTTGGCATTTAGCGAAAAGTTTTGACTACAAAATTAAGAAATCTTCACACAGTTATCTTCACTATCTGTCAAGCGCACTTTCTGTGGCAGAAGCAAAAAAACGCTTGTTATTATTTTTCTTTTCCAAAATTAATGTAGCGAAGATCTAGTTCAATTAATCACACATCGTAGTCAAATACAATTGTAAATTAATGGATTGTCTAAGCAAATCAATATTCTTATAATGGAATCGGGCTCGCGTTTCTAGTATAATTGATGCAATCGTCAATACTTAGTATTTTTAAACTTTTATTCTCCAAAAAATTAGTTCATAACAAATCAAATAGAAATTATCGTTCACATCTGCAAAGACAATTATATCGGGATAGATTGATGTAAAAGGCAATAAAATAAATTACCTGCATTAGGTATTTAGTGAATTCAGCTTTGCTCCGATAATGAGAACCGTTTTGATTTCGGTAGGCAATCGCTACACATAGACTACACATTTTAACAATTCTACAAAACCTGTAGGCAATTCAAATTACTTTTTATACGCGATCTACATAAAATGGAACGGACTCACCAATTCGTTGTTAGTTTCTCGACGTATACTTAACCACTCGTAAATGCGTTCGATCAGTCGTCCAGCAAAGCCACTCTGTGAGCTGTACGGGTGTACCGCCACAATGTGGGTACAGCGTTCATGGTTCAACGATCGGGAACTCTTGCGCACCAATATCTTACACTCAACGACAGCGCCGGAGCCACATTAGTAAAACTCCTCCATTATAGTGCAAATTACTCGTAGACAGTCGCAGTTCATCGCGTAGTGTTTCCACTGGTTCCATTATTTTCTTGGCCGTTGCGATGAGTTTCGTCTTTTTCGACCCATCACGAAGAAATATATGCAGGCGTCTTTTATCCCGCTTCTGATAAAAGAGTTTTTCTTCCAAGCTCATATATTTATTTCGGCAGGGTTTTATATTCACAATACAAAGTTTTCAGCACAGGTATATTTATTATGTTCACACTTGGGCATTGCACAAGCCAGACTGACTCGAGCTCAACAGATGTCTGCTTTTTATAACAAAATGTCGGTCACCCTTCTATTGTTTAAGTAATCAATACAACTACTTTATTATTTGGAATATTAATTTTACAATGATGTATATGGGTTTAGAATATTCTCGAAATTTCAATTACGCTTAAAGATAAATAGATACAATTATTTAATAAGTTATAGTGTGAAGTAATACAATAGTTTGCAGATATCTGTTCTCGATTCATTCCAGTTTCTTAAAAGTCAATACAATTGCTATTTTTCTAACAAAATGTTTACTATAATTATTTTTGATCCTTAATATCTAACATAATCTGCAATTACATGCATGGTGGCGTCAAGCTTTAAAAATAACACGCCAAAGAAATGCGCTTTCTCTGTCCGCCAATCGCCATTGTGGAATTCTCCCCTCCGAAAATGTTATGAGGGGTCTCGAGCTATCATACTGTTATTAATATTTACTGGTAGTAACTTCAATTTATAAACAAAGTTGGAAAATTGGTAAAGGAAAATAACTCATGTGGCTTATGAATTATTTAAAACTTTATTTGAATCATGCAAAAAATATAGCGCAAAATTGTTTTCGAATTTAAAGTTTCCCGCCTTTTATACGTCTCACGATCAAGGAAAGGGGTATCTATAATAATATGGGGTGACAAATGGGAATGCAACATCTGCCCCTTTAAAGAATTATTCACTTATTTGTATTTGATGAAAGTAATTTTTCGTAATTAAAATTTGATATTGAATTATATTATTACAATAACAATATTTATTAGTAATATTGTATTATAAGTAGAAAATGATAATTTTTTTGTCTTAATATCCATCCATATAAATGTAACATTATTTATTTAAATGGTTTTGGCTGCATCTCTGTCCACATAAAATCTTTTACTACTTTAAAATGTTATCATAGCATTTTATAGCATTGATTTAACATAAAAGCAAACTCTGCAGATATCCATTCAGCATTTTGCATGACGCGTAAGCAGATTTTACAGGATAGACAATAGACAATTGTGTTTATGTATAGTTATAATTTAAATATTACAATGTTATTCCCATATTTAATTGCAAACACATTGCAGCCCGTCCTGACTTGACTAAATAACATAAGCAAGTTTGCATAATTTTGATCCTAATTTTTGTATTTTCAGAGGTCAAACCTACTACTTCCCTCGCAGTGGCTCCACAGCCACAACATGGCAGAGGATAAGCTTATTCCTCTCCATCTATTGGAAGTCGCTTATTGTGGTGCTCACTCCTATCATATTTCTGCCTATACCTATCCTGAACAATGGACCGGTAAGTTGTATTTGAAAGCCATGGCATATATGTTTGTTTTACAATTTCTTATTATTTTTTACATATTTGTCTTAAAGATTGCATAGGCCTTGTGATAACTGGACTCCATTAAGATATAATGTAAAATAGTGTATTCTTGTGTTTGCCCTAAAATGATTCTATAACCTAGACATTTACAAACGCAATGACAAATAAATGAAGAAGCATTTAGGCTGGCATGATTCTGGTGACCACCGATAAACGGAACAACAACTGTTTGTCGGTGGTCCCTAGTTTTTTGGACTGCACTGTGCTTACCATCAGGTCTAGTGCAGTCACTTCGCTGTGCTCAGATAAAAAAAGTTTCAGTGACAAATTGCTGATGTGTTGGTACCTGATATACATGGTGGAAAACCCACCTTACTGGCTCGTACAGGCGTCACCGTCGTCGTAGCATTCTGGAGCCACCCAGAATCTAGTAACTTCAGGCTGGCATAATTCTTCAAACCGTCGAAGGGCACAAGGTTTCTTGACCTTCAACATTATATTTGGACTGCATCGTACTATCAGGTCCAGTGTAGTCACATTGTCATGCCAGGATAAAATAAACTTTTCTTATTCTTTTATTTTCTTATTGTATTCTATGACAAAACAGTGCAAGTTCAACCTTTGCACTCCTCCCCGATGCACGCAGCAGCATGGGGTAATCATAGGCCGATAGAAATGAATTACCCCATTAATACATTCCAGGCGTACCGCTGCATGTATGTAGTACTTATAATGGCAATCTACTGGGTGTTGGAACTATTGCCTCTCCCGGTGACATCGATGCTGCCCATCGTACTATTTCCTACTATGGGAATCCTAGACTCGGACAAGACTTGCGCCGCGTACATGAAGGAGACTAACATGATGTTCATGGGCGGGTTGATGATAGCGGCCGGTGTCCAGCATTCAAAACTGCCGAAGCGAGTCGCTCTGTGGACTGTGCAGGTGGTCGGGTGTTCGCACAGAAGGTAAGATATACGTGTGTAGTTTTGTATGTATGCGTGTATTCCCGATGGGGTAAGCAGTGCAATAAGTGTGTTCATGCTTCGTCGAGTTTATTTCTGTCTCATCATGTAATAAAACATAAATTCCAATCGCGGAAAATTGCTGGCTATTGTGTTTCGTACGCTGATTGAGATTAAAAGAAGGTCAAATTCCTCTACCAACCACCAATGTTTTTTTTTTTGATAATTGACGAAACGAGCAAGGCTCTCGCCTGATGGTAAGCGCCACGCCTGCCCATTTACAGAAGCAACACCACACAGAACTTTGAATTACAAAGCCTGCATGGCACTGAACTGCGCTCGTCACCCCGAGACATAAGTTGTTAAGTCTCATAATGCCCAGTAATTTCACTGGCTTCAATATCCTTCAACCCGAACACACAACAGTGCTTACGCACTGTTGCTTGGCGGCAGAAATAGACAAAGCGGTGGTACCAACCCAGACGGCTTCACGCATACGAGGGACCTACCACCTTGTGTCACCAACGTCGTCAACGCATCCATGTGTTTCCTGTGTTTTTCCTGTGTTTTGGTGTTCATGGGTGGGCGGGATCACTTACCATCAGGTGACCCACATGCTCCTTTGTTGACAACATGATCTCTACAAATACACTTTTTTACATCTAAGACAAAGGACATACGGCCGTATTTATGTCACAATAAAGTCGTCATGAATTGTTTGAAATTGATTAATTGCCACAATAAACGTTGATTATTTCTTTGAACTCGATTAATTATTACAGTTTAGTTGTTTTGTGGTAGGTCCCTCGTATGCGAGAGGTCGTCTGGGTTGGTACCACCACTTTGTGTATTTCTGCCGACAAACAACAGTGTGTAAGCACTGTTGTGTTTTGGTTTGAAGGACATTGAAGCCAGTGAAATTACTGGGCATTGTGAGACTTAACATCTTATGTCTCGGAGCGACGAGCGCACTTTGTGCCATGCAGTGTTTTGTAATTCAAAATGCTGTGTGGTGTTGCTTTTGTTTATGGGCATGCGTGACGTTTACCATCAGACGAGCGCCTTGCTCGTTTCGTCATTCAATGAAATTAAAAAACAAAGTACATAATGGCAATTTAGAACTGTGTTCCAATATAGAAAGAAATACATATATAAATAAATTAATTAATGCACCCAACATACATAGTCCTGACCCCACAGTAAGATACGAGTCTTGTGTCGTGGGTATCAGGAACTACGAGAGACTTTCGGTCTCACAACACCCAGACCCCGAAACAAATATTTGTGGATCACACAAACATTTGTCTCGGTGCGGGGATCGAACCCGCGGCCTCTCGCTTCACAGCCGGCTGCACGACCGTTGCGCCACGGAGGCTGTCATATTATATAGCCAATAAAATATGTAAATTATAAGTCATTGAGCATATTACGGAGTTTCTTGTATGCCATTATTTATTATGGTCTAAGATCCCGCGGAACGTTGACCTTCACCCATCTGTTTACCGGATGAAATAAATAATTTAGGGTATAAAAGGTGTTGCTGAACACATACAAATAGGGTTGCCTAAAAAAATATGGTCAAGGATAGGTTTTGCCAATTTAAAAAAAAAAAAAAGAAGATATTATTTCACTGACTTGCTCACCAAATAAATGAACCTTCAATGAAAACCTACAATGTATACTACCTGCAAAAGCTAGGAGCTAGATGAGCGCAATTACCACTTTTTAGTTTCCTGTTTGCACACGGCAACCAGGTAGTAGTGGCCAGAAAAAGGTAGGCAACCTATTTTTTACAGATAGTATACATTGTACACTTTTCATTGAAGGTTAAATTTTTTTGGTAAGTATGTCAGGGAAATTATAAAAAAATTTTTTTTTTTTAAATATCAATTAATCATATCCTTGACCATATTTTTTTAGGCAACCCTATTGGTAAGTGTTCAGCAACACATTTTATACCCTAAAATGTTATTTTGATCCGGTAAACAGATGGGTGAAGGTCAATGTTCCCCGGGATCTTGTACTATTACGTCTGTCTGTTTGCAGATTGAACTTTGGTCTAACATTCGTGACGATGTTTATATCCATGTGGGTGTCCAACGCAGCCGCCACTACGATGATGGTGCCCATCGTTGAAGCTATCCTGGAAGTTTTGGAACAGGTAAATGACATTAATCATTGTTAACCGGCGGAAAAAATGAGGAGGTTTTCAATTCGATTCGTATAATATATATATTTTTTTATATGTATTTGGATGATTCTTTTTTCATTCGAAAGTGTTGGTGTTATTTTATATTTGAAGAAGAAATTCTACCCCCAGTGAAGTCTGGGATGAAAGACTAAAAAAAGCTAAAAACAAACATGATAATATTTCGAGTCGTTGCTTTCTACTTATAATTATTCACCTTTAAATTGTGTTAAGACGTTCAAAGTCTATTCTTAGCTTATTCGTTTTTTTTTATTTGTACCCATGTCATTATCTAAACCAATATTATAAAGCGGAAATATTTGATTGTTTGTTTGCATTGAATAGGCTCTGAAACTACTGGACCGATTTGAAAGGTCTTTCACAATTAGAATACTACATTATCCCTGATGAACATAGGTTACTTTTCATCCCGGAAAAAGCAGACCAAGCGGCCGGAGCCGCGAGGAAAAGCTAGTACTATATAACAAAAAACCACTAAGGAAACTATTGTCACAATAATATTAAACGTGGTAAAAAAACCAGAAATATTGTTTTACAGCAAGGCTTGGGCGATGTGTTTATTAACAAAAAGAAGAACGCATTACCGGAGAACGGAAAGGATGTGAAACCGGCGAACACACCCAAAAACACCGAGGAAGAGTGAGTTGTTAATATATAGACATTAACTTGTTTTTTTTTTTTTATCCTGGCTCGGGAAAGTGACTACGCTACACCTGATGGTAAGTATAGCTCAATCCAAGAATAGTGTCGACCAACGATAAACAATGTGTCCATCGTAGGTCGGCAAGATCATGCCGGCCTGCCAAAGGGCGAAGGGGGGGGGGGGGGAGGAAAAAGGGATGGGAAAAGGGTTAGGATCAGGGGGCAAGCCCCTGGGGAGAACCGGATATACACTGGCTGACCATAGAACGCGACCCACACAAGGTGGGCCACTATGGCAGGTTCTAGCACCAGTGTACGGTGGTCGCTATCCGGTCGGATACAAGTATCCTACTACCAGCAAATGTAAATAAGAGCCGAGAGAGAGAGAGAGCAGAACCGATAACCGATGGGGCAGGAAGGTTCTGGAATGGAGGCCACGTACTGGCAAGCGCAGCGTTGGACGTCCGCCTACAAGGTGGACAGACGACCTGATAAAGGTCGCAGGAAGTCGCTGGATGCAGGCCGCTTCCAACAGGTCGGTCTGGAAATCTTTGGGGGAGGCCTGTGTTTAGCAGTGGACGTCCTGTGGCTGATGATGATGAAATTAGAGCCGATTTGCAATATATAAATATAATACACCCAACAGTCACACACATAGTCCTGACCCCACAGTAAACGACTGATGATGATGATGATGATGAAATAAGAGCCGATTTGCAATATACAGGGTTATTTTTAAAACACTGACAACCTCGCAGGAGTAGATTCCTAAGGTCATTTGCTACTACTTTTGTTCTACGACTTTTCATAATTTGTTAGATTTTATTCTCATACAAAAATAATTATGAATTTAATTTCCGTCTTGAAAGTTACCTACGCATCGCAGATTACGTACGTACTACACGCAGCGCGCGCGTCAGTTCAATGACCGGCCGCGCCGTATCGATCGATAATACCTACACGGAGACGTACGAACACAAACACTACACAACAAAAACTTGTAAAATCATTTTTTTTCTTATGTATTGAGTTATGTCCAAACTCGTAGAACAAAAGTTGTTCCTTATGGGCTCAGCTATATGGCCCTGCGAGGTTGTCAGTGTTTTAAAAATTACCCTGTATAAATAAACAGGGTTCGAGGATATATATCAATGGATATATATCAAGATATATATCCGATATATATCCGATATATATCAAGCTGGGTTTGACGATATATATCAATATTTTTTTTATAATATATTGCAATACAAAAATGGTTTAAAAAATTAATGTTATTAAGTAATTTTTAGAGTTTGTTACTGTATTTCTACTTCCTAAATATAGATGATCCTAAATATGATGGTTAGATTAGGGAGTAGTGTTAAAACATACTCCCTAATGGTAAGTTCTAATCCATAAATGGCAACACGTCTGCCCTAAAAGAAGAGTTTATGGTTTTTAGTTGATTTTGCCTTATCCAAAAACGAGTTTTTTATTTTATAATTTTAGTATGTGTATGTAACACATATGCAAAAAGTATTCATAAATAATACAATAAAATAATAATATGGCTTTCATACAAAATGGATATATATCCAACTTGATATATATCGGATATATATCATAAATATCCGATATTTTGATATTTATAATAAATATCGGATATTTTCGAACCCTGTAAATAAATAAATACACCCAACAGTCACACACATAGTCCTGACCTCACAGTAAACAATCATACCTGGACTGGTCAGGACTTTGTGGGACTATTGGCTGTTAGGTGTATTATTTCCAGGCGTGACTGAGGTTATGATTGTTTCTCTGTCTACAGGAGTCCGATGCCCAGCGACATCACGATCTGTTATTACCTGAGCATAGCGTACGCTTCCACCATCGGCGGGTGCGGGACCCTCGTCGGAACCGCCACCAACTCGGCTTTCAAAGGGATATTTGATTCGTAAGTAATTTAATTTAATTTATTGGTGGATAGGATCCGAAATGATGTTATCCGCCAGAGAACCAAAGTCATCGATATTGCTCGCAAAATTAGCACGCTGAAGTGGAAGTGGGCCGGTCATGTCTGCAGATGGACAGATGGTCGGTGGAGCAGACAGGTGCTGGAGTGGAGACCACGTCTAGGCAAACGTAGTGTAGGGCGCCCGCGGCCTGGCTACACGGTGGACCGACGACTTGATAAGGATGGCAGGTAGAGGATGGATGCGGGCTGCCCAAGACCGGGATGGTTGGCGCTCACTTGGGGAGGCTTACGTCCAACAGTGGACGGTAATAAGCTGAGATGATGACGATGATGAAGTAATTTAAACTACTATTTTATACTCGACTTTGTTCCCTCTTCGGAGTGTGAGATTCATTTTCAAACAAGGTGGTAGGTCCCTCGGTGAGTGACAAGCCATCCCAATCCCCACCACTCCTTTAAAGCGGCAGCACGTTCATGATTCCTCTGTTATATTGGGCGGATATGCCTGTGGAGATCACTTATCATCATCGTTTGCCAGCCTATGCATTAAAAAAAACTAAAAAACCGCTTAGCATGAGTCCACGAGATATTTCGCGCAAGAGAGAACTTTGTCGATACCAAATAGCATACAAAGAGTGATAAGAGATAGAGATATATATATAGCACGAGAGAACGAGACAACATTTTATCGTAGCTTGAATATCGAACCTCTGGTTTATGCGATGAGGTGTTGTTTGTGTTGCAGCGAGTTCCCCGAATACGCGAGTTCAGTGAACTTCTTCTGGTTCATGGCGTACAGCACACCGCCCATGCTGATCATGCAGCTGCTCATATGGGTCGCGCTGCAGGTCACCTTCATGGGCATGTTCAGGTAAATATCGACAGGGTTACAAGGTGGTAGGTGCCTCGTATGCGAGAGGCCGTCTGGGTTGGTACCACCGCGACATCTATTTCTGATAAGCAGCAGTACGTAAGCACTGTTGTGTTTCGGTTTGAAGGATATTGAAGCCAGTGAAATTACTGGGCATTGTGAGACTTATGTTTCTCGGGGTGACGAGCGCAGTTCAGTGCCATGCCGCAATTTAAAGTTCTGTGTGGTATTGCTTCTGTATATGGGCAGGCGTGGCGCTTACCATCAGGCGAGCGCCTTGCTCGTCTCGTCATTCAATCAAATAAAAAATAAAAAACCTCACAATTCTCAATATTATTACGCTGCCACTAAACAAATGGTCTAATTTAATTTAAACATTGTTTAGACCAAAAAGCGAAGCTGCTAAAAAGGTGAACCTGGCGTCTTCAGGATCGAGCACCACGTTGAAGGTGATCAGAGAGCGGTACAGGAACCTTGGACCGGTTACATTCCACGAGTGGGTGAGTTGCTAGACATCAATAATGTTTTTTTATAAGGCTTGCGCTACACTACGGCTTATTACACGCCGACGAAGTTTTATTTTTAAGTTTTTTCCATATTTTTTTTTTATCGGAGCACGGCAAAGTGACTGCACTACACCTGATGGAAAGCGTAGTGCAGTCCAAAAGCCAGCGACCACCAGAATCATGACGGCCTGTATTAATGCTTTTTCCTTCTTCGGAGAGGGAAGAAGCAAATCGAGGGGCCTGCGACACGACAGGCGGATGACAGATGCAGGCACAATAATACAAGAATGTACCCCTGTACCCGCCCCAATTAACCATCAAGTCATGTCGCAAGCCCTCGGGAGAACCGGATATACACTGACTGATCCTGGAACGCGATCCACACAAGGCATGTGGCTCACTACGGCAGGTTTTAATACCATGTGTACGGTGGTCGCTATCCGAGCAGCGAATCAAAATTGTTTAGTTTTATTTCTCGTCGATTTTTGTTAAAAATTGTTTTCTTTCTCTTAAATTAAAATATAATATTTTTAAAATATAACCGTTAAACCTCTGTTTATGTCGCTCTGTTTATTGACGTCGCGGGTAGAGACCCGCCACGTCAATTAGAAATAATTTACAATTCTAAATGGCAGACTAGAATCATCTCTATTAAATCAGTTTTTAATAAACAAATATAAAAATACACATCACAATCGGTCCATTCTTTTTGACGTCATGAGACCATAGAACGACAAAGGATTCAAACTAATGATACTTCTTTTTTTGTCAAAGGATAACAAATGAACTTTGTTTGCAGGCTTCCGGTATGCTGTTCATTCTGGCAGTATTCCTGTACATCTTCCGCAAGCCTGGCTTCATACCCGGCTGGGCCGACGCTCTCACCTCCATGTTAGTATTTAAACTTATTTTTGAAGTGATAACTACTTATGGGAGGGTAAACCGCTTCGTAACGTAACGCGTTACAGCGCCACTCTGTCTGGCTTTCCTTTCTCTCACGCATACGGCAGCAGTAGGCAGGCTCCTCCTCTCTCACTTTAACCCACAGTCATGTAATATAAATTGTCATTTTTGTGTACGGTAGTGTATACTTTGACCGGACTGGACTGCAGTGCAGAGCAATGTAATGAAGTGATAACTTCTTATGGGAGGGTAAATCGCTTCGTAACGTAACGCGTTACGGCGCCACTCTGTCTGGCTTCCCTTTCTATCACGCATACGGCAGCAGTAGGCAGACTCCTCTCTCACTTTAACCCACATTAGTTTAAGTTATCACTTCTGTCGAGCGTCCCGAGACGCACTCGTTTTTTTTTTATAAGGAGAGACCACCAAACAAGCAATGGAGTCACCTGATTGTAAGTGATTTCCATTGACCATCATACCTGTAGAATGCACTGTTGCCAACCTTAAATGATTTGGGTAATTGGGAGGGGATTTGGGCCTCCGGATACCTCAAACACCGTACGAAACTAACCGCTACTTGACATCGGTTTTCTGTGAGACAATAGTAACAATCTAGTCGAGCTAGTTCATTTATGTTGTACACAAAACTAGGTATTCGAGGACTAAGTGTGAGAGGTAGAGCCACGCTGTAGACAGTTTTGTCTACATCATGAATGGGTCGGCTCGACCGGATCGTTACCGCTGTCTCACAGAAAAATGACGTATAGCTTGCTGCTGCGTTTCGTACGGTGAGTGTGATATCCGGGTGCCCAAATCCCCATAACCCTTCCCAATCCCTTAATTATACTTAAAAGTCAGCCGACCTTAAAGGGAAGATTAGACGCGCCTATAATTCTTTTACAACTTCGACGAGCCATGAAGGCTATCATATGTATGCTTTATTTTTTTTTGTTTTTTTTTAGGAAAGTGAAGGACGGTGTAACATCTATGTTTATCGTGGTGTTGATGTTCATACTACCGATGTCTACTGATTTCATCAAATTCTTCTCATCAGACTCGTCTTGTAAGTAAAGTACTTGATGCCTGTAATCCTCGAAAGGTATAGGCAGTGATGTGATCAGTTCACTCATATTTCGCCGAGCGTATTTCCGTCCCATGATGTGATACGGGGCGAGTCTGTTGCCATACCGGGCACAATTTTAAACTCCGGGCTGATACTGAGCATTTCGTGATAGAAAAACCCAATATCGCTTTACCCGACCCGGGGATCGAACGTGAGACCTCAGCAACAGCAGTCGTACCGCATGTGCAATACCATCGGATCGGATCCCATCGGATACAAAAATTATCATCAAAATCAATTTCAATCTTTCTTATATAATAAAAATATATACAGGCTAATCGAGAACCTGTTTTTTAAGTCTGTCAAAAATACAGCCGAATAAAAACCTAATTTTTTCGTGTCGGTTAAAAATAGACTAATAAATTCAACCATGTTACAGATGAAGAACTTGCCGCATCCAAACCCTCAGCCAGTATCGTCACATGGAACATACTCAAGGAGAAAATACCCTGGGGACTGCTGTTCCTCTTGGGTATGTGTTTTTGAAGTGTAAACTTCTTTATTTTTCTTTTTTAAATATTAACACGTTCACTGCGGCTGCGCTAGATTAAAACTCACTTCCAGTGCTGTACAAGTCACATACTTCCCGTATCAAGAATGCCTGATATGCGTTACGAGGTATATTTTCCCGTACGTAGTCCTGACTTCAAACCTCCACAGAGACATGGGAAGTCCACAGCTGATTTTTTTTTGTTGTACCAATCAATAGGTTACATCTTCCAGTTATCTCACTCATCGTACGAAACGGTTTTCTGCGAGACAATGGTAACGACCCGGTCGAGCCAGCCCATTCATGCTGTAGACCAGTGATTCCCAAAGTGGTCTATATCGACCCCTGGGGGTCTATGACAACCTGCAAGGGGTCTACGTCAGCGAAAAAAAATTGGGGGTCCATGAAATGAAAATGGGGTCCACGATTGTGGATCTCAACACATACACTGATAGTACCTATTTACTTACATCATACTATCTGATAATATAAAAACATATTCATTATTTATAAAAGTACCTATGAAGTAAAAAATGTATTATATATGTTTATAAAATTGTGTAAGTTGTGGAATGTTGTTATTCGCTTTGTGGTCGTAATGTATAAATTAACATGTGTTTTTACTTTAAGTTTTTAACACTAAATTTCACTAGTTAGAAATTTACAGGAAATCAATATCAGGTAAGTAGGGGGTCTACCCAACATGGAAAAACATGGCAAGGGGTTTACGACACAAAAAAGTTTGGGGAACTCTGGTCTAAATGATGTAAACACAGTCTAATATTATTTATCTGTGAATTGTCAAGTGTCATTTGATATTGACGTTTAAGCTGTCAAACACTTCTTGTTCTCTCTCTGATTGATGGCCTCTCGGTGATAACGTGTGTCTGTGTATTGCAATAATTAATCTCATTAACAGCCTCTTTGACAGCCTCCGTGGCGCAGCGGGCGAGTAGCCGGCTGTGAAGCGATAGGCCGCGGGTTCGATCCTCGCACCGAGACAAATGTTTGTGTGATCCACAAATATTTGTTTCGCGGTCTGGGTGTTGTGAGACCGAACGTCTATCGTAGTTCCTGATACCCACGACACAAGACTCGTATCTTACTGTGGGTGTTAGGACTATGTGTGTGACTGTTGGGTGTATTTATTATTATTATTTATTACATCTGCTGAAGTTAGTGTTTGTTCCACAATAACCCAACAGGCTGTACCACTCAAACTATGTGTTTGCAGGCGGCGGCTTCGCCCTGGCGGAGGGCAGCAAGGCTACGGGTCTGTCGTCCATGATCGGCTCCTCGCTGGAGGGGCTGGAGCACTTGCCGCGCGCCGCGGTTCTACTCGTCGTGGTGCTGGTCACGCAGTTCATCACCGAGTTCACCTCCAACGTCGCCATCGCCAACCTCATCCTGCCGGTGTTGGCCAACATGGTGACTTTTTTTTTTTTAGCATAGACCGTCAAAAAAGGTCGGTCTGGAAATCTTTGGGGGAGGCCTATGTTCAGCAGTGGACGTCTTGTGGCTGATCATGATGATGATGATGATGATAGGCCGTCAAACGAGCAAGTGGGTCACCTGATGGTAAGTGATCTCCACCAGCCTCCTCCGCCCATGTACGCCCACCACCAGAAGAATCACGGGCGCGTTGCCAACCATAAAGGAAAAGTATAATTAGGGAAAGGGAAGGGGAAGGGATTTGGGCTGTTGTTTTGTCAACGTTGATATGGACACAAATACAAAAAAAAATATTGAGATATTAATTTAATTTTTCTGAATTCTTTAACTTAAATCAATTTGATGTCCGTTGAAATGTTATTGCATATTTGCATCCAAATAATACAAGAAACTTTAAAGATACTTGATGAACAATTTGGTTTTATAATATTGTTAGTGTTATGTTATATATTAGTATTATATTTTATTGTAAAAAGGCGTGAGGTGCTTTTTGAGATATTATCAAAATGATAATTCTTCTACTCATATGTGTCAATAAAATATTTATAACTATTGACACCATGCAACCCACGCTTTTCTTACAATAAAATACATTTTTTTCTTCAAATTTATTAAAATTGATATTCTTTTTTTTAATTGGATTTTCTATAAAAGCGTGTTTTTGAGTTTCTGTAAACTATTATTTATTTTTCATTTCCCTCTGCTGGGCGCGGGTCTCCTCTACCATAGGAGATTAGTTAATGTTTCGGGAGATAATTGAAATTCGCCATGTTTTTAACACGCTTTTATTAGCTTCAGACGTATGTATGTTGGTATGTTGGTAGGTTTGTCTGTAACTTGTCTTTAAACGTGATTTTTTTGTGTGACAGGCCCGCGTGCTTCACATAGATCCGCGTTACCTGATGGTGCCGGCCACGCTGGCGTGCTCCATGGCGTTCCACATGCCGGTCGGCACTCCGCCCAACGCCATCGTCGCGGGGGTCGCCCACATACCCACATCCAAGATGGTATGTATTATCAATTTATTATAAACAAACAAGTTCGTTTGAGGAAAAGATTTTCACGCGGGTGTAATGGCAAGCAAAAGTTATCTGTACATCTTCTTCTATTCTCCGATTTTTTTAAAATGGTAAATATTGAAATTTTGTAATGAGGATAGTGCATGCAATAGAGAAGATATAAAGAAGACTTACACCAAATTTGAAGTAAATTGGTTCAGTAGAACTTGAAAAATCAATTTAAAATGTTGAAAGGGTGTTGATTTTATGTAAACATTGTTAAAAAACAGATTTCTTGAAGTTTAATCTTAAGAAAAATAAGGAAATCGTGGGCTTTTCTTATAAACTTTTTGAGCACTGCTTAATTAAACACTGCTTTTGTTTCTTTCTAGCCACTTTATAAATCGTGTTGATAAAGACAAAAGAGTGTTTGACTAAATAATGCTTAAGTTATGTTTATAAGTAAGGTCCATTATAATTTATTTTATGCGGTTAAACCGCGAGTGTAAGCGAGTTATTTGTAAACTGTTGTTCTAAAATAATTAAAACAGTATATTGTGGTAATTTCTACAAAATATTTATTATTAAAATTTAAATTTGTTACACAGGCTGTCGGCGGCATCGGTCCAAAGATCATCACGACCCTGATCGTATGGGGTGCGTACCCCACGTGGGGTTCGATAATATTCCCCCCGCTAAACAATATCACCCCCGTGCACAACGCGACCGCCACCTCCCTCGCCGGGAATGTAACCCTGGGCTGCGACATCGCATACGCGGCGCTACCAACCCTAGATCAATTCAACTGCACTATACCGCACAATACCTCTGCTCTCGCAGAAGTGGCCAAAACTTTGTACACGTGCTATAAAAGTTAAGTTAAACATTCGTGCTGTGAGTTGCAGTCGGGATTAAGTTGAAAAGCATTCAAGATGAAAGTGTCTAATGAAACATAATATGATGGCGTGTAGGGTAGTTGACTCGTTTTTTGTTTTTATTTATAGTCGACAGATATTTTAAATCCACTCAAAAATAAGTTGGAAGCTGTTGTGGAAGGGGTAATTGTCAAATGACAGCAAAAGGATGCACGACGTGGTTTGTGACGTCACCGCCCGCAATGGCTATTTTGGTGCAGGCGTGCGAGGGAAATAGTTAAATGTTTCCCCTACACGCATATCTTTGCCCGTGTTAAGATTTAAAATAATAATTTCGGTCTTATTTTTTAAAACAATTCTGTTTAGTGTTTTCACAATAAGGTAATTTTTAATATAATTTGTTGGGTTTAAAGTAATGTACAAGTTCAAACGGAGGCAACTACCCTATTATAAATCGCCGTTAAAAAAATCTTCCGTTAATGCCACGGACCAAAGATAAATAGACGCCGTATGTCCTAATGCTTCGCGACCCGACATCTTGTGTAACTTTTTGGGCAACGCGCATCGCAGTGGCAACGTATGTATGTAGTATAGATTAGCACGCTTGGTTTTGATACAGAGTAAAATACTTACGACGTCCCTAAAGGTATCTTTGGTCCGTGGTCTTTATTTAAACAACTCATATGGCTGTTTATAAAATGACACAATTTAATCCTCGACTATAAACTAGAAAAGGGCTTAGCATATTTCCCATTATTTATTAAAACGTAACATTTATGTTACCTGTATAATGAAAGTATATAAAAAATAATCTGCCATAATATATTAATCATTTTCGTGGATTTATATAGCATTTACGCATGTATGTATGTATTGTGTGGTCGCCCCACCGTCACTGTACATTGCCAATACGTGACTGTTAATGTGCCGTTTTTGTGTCGTGGTCTGGGTAATGAACGGTCAGGGGATGACTTATTCCAAAATAACATCGATGCGTAGCGATTGTCGATAAAATTACATCGATATCGATCCATAAAAAAATCGATATGCATCGATTGTCGATAAAATTACATAGATATTGATTGAGCGTTTACAAAATAAAGGGTGACGATTCTGAATTTAAAAGCATTTCTTCTATTTTCGAATTTTTATCATGTAATATTTATAAACTGTTTTATGTAACTAGATTTTTATAATCAAAAACATAATTCGTAATTGTACGATAATATTATAATTCCATATTTTTTTTAAATATCCTTATTGCCTCTACGACATCCAATTTGTGATTTGATATTGTTAGTAACTGTGCCAATAAATATATTCGAACTTCGCAACGAAGTTAACGAGAAATTATGCAGATCAACTGACAACTGAAAATATAGGGATACCATAGACCAAAAATATACAGAGTGGTGCCAACATAACGACATTAAATCATACCAGATATACCATATAACGTTGCAAGGTCTTATGCCAAAAATCACTCAAATAGGAGCAGTAGTTTAGTCACAGGACTAGTTTTAATTTTTTTTCAATTATAAATCGGGCGTTAATCAGTACTCGACATCACAGTAAGATGTCTACATAAAAAACACGAAACACTCTTTTGATGCCGTAATGTCTTTTCAAAATATCTCTAACCACGTCTAACGTTAAAGCAAGTACTGAAAATGTTTGTTAAAATTAAAATTTAAAACGTAAAAAATTAAAATTTAATTAAAAATTAAAACGATTGTTTTAATTATATGGAAGTGCTTACTTGCGAAGTCTATTTTATGTTTTTTGGTCTGCAGGTGATACAAAGTTGCGAATTTCGGATATTTTCGTACGCATTATTGAAACTTATAAATTCAATGCCAATTTTACAACAGTTAAATATATATTTTTATAGAATATTTTGAACATACAAGTATAGCGGATAAAGCGGGTGAGGACTTATTTTATATTCATATTTATATAATAACGTATTTTTTTATTATATATTACAATAAAAATATCCCCGACCAGTGGGATGTTCCTAGTTTTTAATAATACGATCTGATATTGTGTGTGTGTGCGTGTGTTTTGTGATTGTATGTGGATTTTTGGACATGTATTGATGTAATGTTATAATTCTTGAAGCATTTGTGATGATTTTTATACATTTTATCAAATATATTAATGCATTGATTATATACGCAACGGTTCGTATAAAAACTACATAATTCAGATTCACAAAGGGCTATCCTATTATACAGGCCGGCATGACTCTGGTGACCACCGATAAACTCATTGTTTGTCGGTGGTCGCTGGTTTTTCGGACTGCACTACGCTTACCATCAGGTGTAGTGCAGTCACTTTGCCGTAAAAAAAGGGAATATAAAAGTCCTTATATTATGGGACAATATTATGTTCAATTTATTCCAATTATGTGTCTAATTTATTACAAGGGGCAATAACCTGACGTCTATCGCAAAAAGTGATCATAATTATAAAATGTTGCTTCGTTTTCAATGTTTAGTGTAACTATATTGTTCCATTAAATAAGCGAGTGATTTACTAAGTTTAAGACCTAAATTATATTTGTAAGTTTTACTTACATATTTGTGTAAGTTTCTCAGACATACCTTTACACCTGGACGAACATCTATTTCTGACTTACGTACTCCCAATTCACAGTTTCTCTCTTTTTACTTCTTTCTGCATAACATTATTCTAATTTATTGCCAGGGTCCGCCTTCCCACTTAGATGCGAATTTATAGTTTATGTTTTTCAAAATAAACTATTTACAATGTGTTTAACATTAGTATTTGTTTTGTAAGTCACTTCAAATTATGTAAGCAAAACTTACAAATGTAATTCAGGCCAAATATAATCTATGAAAATTATTTATGTGCTTCAAATGTGACACGCTGATTGTAGTACAATGCTAAGGGTATTTCCTGGAATATATAATCTACCCTCACCGCGGTTGCAAAGTCAGTTAACTTAGTAAAAATTGGCACGTTTGGTTTGCATACTGTTTGCAGTGTTTAGATTGTCTATTTTTCATATTATGCATGCTCTGTGTATTGTACTATGATCGACGTGGCTTCTGATTTAATGAGCTAGATTTTCTAAAATACCTGGTTATGTACTGAACAAAACATTTTGTCGTGTGCGAGTGAAAGTGCAAAGATTTTAGTTAAGTAGTGATATTATTCGATATGGTTCTACACAAAATAGTGGGCAAATATATTCCATTATATTTCTATATTCAAATTAATTGCATTTATAAAACTTTGAAAATAAGTTTATCACGTGATTCAACAGATGGCGCTAAATAACTCTTCACTAAATATTTATCTAAATACCCTCTAATGAAAAATATGTATTAATTATTTTTAGACAACGATGTTTACAAATGTACATGTTTTATTTATTATTCGCCATATATTTTGTGTAAAACTGTCGATACGCAATAAGATGTACCGGTGGTCCACATTAGGTTCTCGTCTAAAATAATCGTGGTGTGTGTATTATTAGTTAAGTGATTAATTTGCGACAACAAATACTGCACACTTACAAACGCACATGTTATATTTAATGTGCAGTTTTGATCTTTCTGAGCTAGCATATTTTTTATCCATTATCAGACTAATTTTCTAATAATTTTGGCTCACAGTCACTCGGCGAGCTATGGAGAGGGTTATGCTCGGTGTTTCTCTACGTGATCAAATCAGAAATGAGGAGATCCGTAAAACATCGAAAGTCACCGACATAGCTCAGCGGATTAGCAAGCTCAAGTGGCAGTGGGCAGGCCACATAGCTTGTAGAACCGATAACCGGTGAGGCAGAAAGATTCTGGTGACCACCGTTAAACTCATTGTTTGTCGGTGGTCGCTGGTATTTTGGACTGCACTGCGCTTACCGTATAGTGCAGTCACTTTGCCGTGCTCGGATAAAAAATCAAAACAAAATTAGTGGACGATGCACGTTTTTTTTTCATTCTTATTTTGGAACTATTTTCTACACAGATTTTAGCGAAGGAATGATCAAACGAGGTTGTGATTGTTATTTTTTGTCACAAATGCAGCGAATTGGTAACACCCCCCTCGGGGGGAGGGGGTTGGGGGGTGACGTGTCGGACAACGTATGCTCATGTATATAGAGTGATTCCAATCGTTAGTTGTTACATAAATACATTGAAAATATATACTTGTTGTTTTATTTTGTATTGTCTTTTGATCGTAGCTCCGTCCACGTGATTGACGTTTTTCAGGTTAAAAAGCAGCCATGGTCTATAGGTCATTGTGGACTTGGCCATATTGATAAACATATTAATTCACAAATACCCATTTTTATAGACGAGGCTGGCAAAATAGAGCAAGTAGGTCACAATGATTTCTTATGTTTACGCGAATATTACACATTGAAATAAAACTATTTTAAACGGATTTTGGACTGTGAGTCCATCCCGTGACCACGAAGCTTTCGAAACGTTGGG
The DNA here is from genome assembly GCA_949126905.1 of Amorpha juglandis. Taxonomy (NCBI): domain Eukaryota; kingdom Metazoa; phylum Arthropoda; class Insecta; order Lepidoptera; family Sphingidae; genus Amorpha; species Amorpha juglandis. The sequence goes on along the minus strand of OX421385.1, from coordinate 12,711,773 downwards.
ATGAAAATTAAACCAGGATACAATCCGTTGTGTTATTTCAAAGTAGGTAACTTTTTTATAGCATAGGCCGGCGGACAAGTAAGTGGGACACCTGATAGTAAGTGATCTCCACTGCCCATGTACGTCCACAATACCAGAAGACATATAGGCGCGTTGCCGACCGAAAGGAAAGGAATAATTAGACATTGGGAAGGGGATCGGGATTTGGGCCTACGGATATCTCACTCACCGTACGAACGCCGCAGCAAACCGCTACTTTGCTTTCTGTGAGACAGTGGTAACAACCCGGTCGAGCTGGCCCATTCATGCTGTAAACAAAATTGTCAAGAACACTAATAAAAATATTCGTCGCGGTGCGGGAATGGAATCCGCGGCCTTTCGCATTACAGCGGACTACTCGCCACTGCGCCATGGAGGTAGGCAAACACTCATTAAAATAAAAGCACATATTTTATTGAGGTATTATTTCTCTCTGTATATTCGTATTAAACATGTTGTCTGTCGCCCACGCAGGATCCAAGTTAATGTCCGTCCAAGCTGCAGTAGACCATACTGCTATTGTAAACCATATCACGAAGATACTTATTATGGAGGGGCCGATGCCAGCAATCATCTGGTGGCAAAGATTTTTTCACATCAAAGCACAAACTACTTAGAGAACTGCATCAAAGCAAACACGAAATTAGACTAGGGATGTTGAAATAATATCGATATTTTTGGCGATATATTTTATTTCAACATATCAATGTAAGTAGCGATATTATTTAAAATAGAATTCCACGAAATGTGGGCTAATTTTTTTTTATAATAAAAAAGGTCATCCAAATGTCAAGCCGATAGATATATCGATATTTATTTCTCGATATATCAACATTATTGAATATTATTAAAAATATTGATACAATGTAAACCGATATATTTTTGCACTTTCCATATGCCTATGTTAGACCCACTTTAGTCTTTAGCTATTGCCTAAAGACTGAAAACAATACTGTGGTTCGTGACCGGCCATGTTATTCCGTGCGTATAACAAAACGTTTACGCGCTGAATCCGATCAGTGTGCCTAATTCGAGATATTTTTCACATTCCATCCCGAGAAAGTTAATTACGATTGTATAGAATAATGCAAAGACATCTAGAATAAATTCAAATCTAGTATATTTATAGAAATCGCAGTCACCATTCTTGAGATTGAATGTCTCGTAGTTCCTGATTTCCACGACTACCTTACAATAGAGCAGGACTATGTGTGTGTTGTTGTGTATTTATTTCATCATCAGCCACAGGACGTCCACTGCTGAACATAGGCCTCCCCTAAAGATTTCCAGACCGACCCGTTGGAAGCGGCCTGCATCCAGCGACTTCCTGCGACCTTTATCAGGTCGTCTGTCCACCTTGTAGACGGACGTCCAACGCTGCGCTTGCCAGTACATATGATAGTATTTATTTATTTGTATTTTATTGAATAAAAAGAGGGAAGAAAATACCGCACACAGAATCTGAAAAATGTTAAAATTACTTTCACAGCCTTTCTTGGTCAGTCTCCGTGGCGCAGTCAGTAGCCATCTGCGAAGCGAGAGGCCGCAGGTTTTATTCCCGCATCGAAACTAATATTTATTTCAAGTCTGGAAGTTATGGGTATCCCTCGTAGTTCTTGATATCCACGATACAGGTTAACCTAGTGTGGGGTCAGGCCTACGTGTGTGACTGTTGGGTGTATCGTTTATTCAATGATTGTTAAATATTTACCATTTTCCAATGAGGAATGTGCATGTAGGCGCTTACTAGAGCATTAACAGGGGATCCTGTGACCAGGTGGAAGGGCAAGGCACAGGCCAGCGAGCTGGCCATCATCAGGCAGTGAGGATTGATGTGACAGATTACGCTCTGCAATAATCGAAATAAAAGTTCTATAATAAATAGCATTATGCATTGCATTAGCATTTTGCTGGTGGGAGGATACTTGTATCCGACCGGATACCGACCACCGTACACTGGTGCTAAAACCTGCCATAGTGGCCCACTTCGTGTGGGTCGCGTTCCAGGGTCAGCCAGTGTATATCCGGTTCTCCCCAGGGGGCTTGCCCCCCTGATCCTAACCCTTTTCCCATCCCTTTTTCCTTCCCCTCCCCTTTAGCCCTTTGGCAGGCCGGCATGACCTTGCCGACCTACGATGGACACATTGTTTATCGTTGGTCGAAACTATTTTTGTATTGCGCTACACTTACCATTAGGTGTAGCGTAGTCACTTTGCCGAGCCAGGATAAAAAAAAAAAAACTCCTATCTGTCTATCATCCTATCCTCAAACACACATGGTCGACACTATACCTGGATTGCGCTACACTTACCTGATGGTAACGATAAATAGTGTGTCTATCGTTGGTCGGCACGATTATGCCTAACTGATTCTTCACACTCCGTTTAAAAGACCCCATATTATAGGAAGGAGGGAACACGTGTGCCGGCAAACTATTCCACAGCTTAATGAAAGTTCGTGTATTATGAATGAAGAATTGTCGTCTGAAAACGCACTGCACTTGAGGTAGATGGTTGCTGGTAAAATAGATGAACTTTCATCTACGGTTGTAGAAAGGAGACGATGGGAGCATCACAGTTTGTGAATACTAACAAGTCTAGCAACACCAGGGAGCAAGCAGTAAGCCACGCCCGAATTAGAAGCAAACTCAGTTAGTATCTTGGAGTAGATTATCACAACGAGCACTACTGCTGGCGCTGACCATCCTTGGAACAGCAATAGGAATTTATCCATCTCTTCTGTCATTTTGGAGTCTTTTAGAGATTCGAATAGGGTTCCACTGCCACCTGGATAAAAGGTTTTATTTTACATTAACCGAAAAATATATACAATACAATACAAAAACTCTTTATTGTATAAACAATAATCACATAACATTATTTAGCATAGGACTGTTTAATGGTTTTACAATGGGCGGTCTTATCGCTACGAGCGATCTCTGCCAGACAACCTTTGGATGGACAGAAATTGAAGTAAAAGAAGTCACCGTGGTGTACAATAAAGAGAGAGAGAGAAAGAGAGAAAAAAATAAAAATATATCAAATAAATCAAAAGCTAACAATTACTATTTTATAAGGTGGTCCTTCGTATGCGAGAGGCTGTCTGGGTTGGTACCACCGTTTTGTCTACTTCTGCCGCCAAGCAAACGTGTGTAAGGACTGTTGTGTTTCGGTTTGAAGGACATTGAAGCCAGTGAAGTTACTGGGTATTATGGGACTTAAAATATTATGTCTCGGGGTGACAAGCGCAGTTCAGTGCCATGCAGTGCTTTGTAATTGAAAAGTTCTGTGTGGTGTTGCATCTGTTTATGAGCAGGCGTGGCGCTTACCAGCAGGCGATCGCCTTGCTCGTTACGTCATTTAATCAAATTAAAAAAGTTTCTTTCTTTATTTTCCTTTTTCTTTCGTGTTGATACAAATTAAATCCATTTACCGATAATGAACAGCACATCCCAGTGCAAGTTATTCTTTATCAATGGCCAACTCAAACATGCTTTTGTTGGACTGTTTGGTAAAGGCTTTCTACGGGTTTCTGCAAAAAATAGTTAATACAAAATAACGATCATTTTTTTCAGTATAGATAAGTTTTTTTTGATCGCATGATTTTATTGGAAACTGTAGCGCTATATAATATATAAGTTTTCTTTTGTTCGCATAATTTTATTCGAAACTAGCTGAAGCGTGATATACATAGAAACCTTCAGTGAAAAATGTCTCATAGTGAAAAACCGCTTAAAAATTGGTTGTGGGGTTTAGAAGAAGTAGGCGGATATACAGACAGACGCAGAAAGCTACTCTGTTTTATACTATGTAAAGACAAAGGAAGAAGATAATCGAGGCATAATAGAGTTTACATGTCCACCAGGTCCCCTAAAACACAAGAAAAAAAATAAACGAGGCGTAGCCAGTTGCACTCACTGATGGGTAACTGATTAACCTTGACGCGGTGGGTCTATGGTGACCGTTTAGTAGTATTTCAACTGGGCGTCTCCGTGCTTCGGAGGGCACGTGAAAACTCAGTCCCGGCAGTTATCAATGGACAGCGGTCGGCAAGTCACAGGTCTTCGGGCGGCTTGAAAACTTTTAGACTAGGTTGGCTACTCTTTTCTTCCATGTGCCCTTATCCCACTCACAGTGGGGTCGGCGCAACAAGATTTTTAACACATTCTACAAAAAGATTTGTCTTGTAGTTTTTACGATCGCCTGCCTGACTTCGACCCTTCTGGGGCCTCTAGGTTGGCCATTAACCATCCGATAAAGAATAAAATTAGAAATAATGTAGGTAATGTACCAAAAAAAGGTTTGGTGTCAGAAAATGGAACGTAAGTATGACGGCCTATATTTTGTACCTATACGTATAGTTAAATAAATAAAACCGAATAAACTTACCAGTATTTGATCTTTTAAATAAATCCAGAAAGGTCAAGTTCACCGGTAGTATAGATAGCAATACAACACATATAAAGCAAGGTGATAATACTCTGAAATGGAAAAATAAGTTTAGTGTGTCTACTACGAATGCTCGCTCGACCGGGTTTTTACCACTGACTCACAGATTATTTTTAATCCGAGCACGGTGAAGGGACTGCACTACTGATGGTAAGCGCAGTGCACTCAAAAAATAACAGCGACCACCGACAAACAATGAGCTTATCTGTGGTCACCAGAATCATGCCGGCCTGTATATATGATTCGTCATATTCTGAGTAGGGAAGAAGCAAATCGAAGGGCCTGCAGGGGGATTACAGATACATGGACGGGGAATTACAAAGCACTGAACGTCACCGCGAAACATAGATGTTAAGTATAATTAAGGGCCAGCAATTTCATTGGCTTCAATGTCCTTCAAACCGAAATACTACAGTGCATACACATTGCTGCTTGACGGCTTGAATTGCAGAACTTGATTTGATCGCTCGGAAAATCAATCGAATACAGGAAACAAGAATTATGTCGTCACATTTAAATACATAAGCAATGAAACGAAATACCTTTGAAGTTGTGGATATCCTTTACTGTCTATAAATGTCACACTTATTGTGGCTTGCAGCAAACCTGTTACAAGTGCAAGAGCGCCGACTATCTGCAAGATAAAAAAAAATACCTACTTTGAGATACTTATCGTATGTTGGATTTATGTAAAACTAACCTTTTATATCAGACTTATATAGATTATATTTTGCACTATCCATATGTTGAGCACGGCAAAGAGACTGCACTACACCTGATGATAAGCGCAGTGCAGTCCAAAAAAACCACCGACAAACAATGTGTTTATCGATGGGCACCAGAGTAATGCCGGTCTATATAAATGCTTCTACATTCCCCGAAGACAGAAGACAGAAGAAACAAATTAAGGGACCTGTGACGGGACAGGCGGATGTCCGATACAGGCACAGGGATATACAAGGACCTCTATACACGTACCAACCAACCATTAAGTCCTGTTGCAAGCCTCTCGGGAGAACCGAATATACACCAGCTGATCCTGGAACGCGATCTACGCTATGGCAGGTTTAACACTATGTGTACGGTAGTCGCTATCCGAGCGGATATGAATATCCTACCACCAGCAAAACTATTTAGGCCTATAGCTCATTAGAACCACCCGGTACCGACCAGCATCGCCTCATCATCGCCTCGTTTAGTCAAAGAGTGAAGCTCACGTGGTCTTACGTGGTCTAGTCACAGTAGGTATAATATGTAATTAAAAAGAATTTGTATTACTTACAATTTCTTGAAATTTGATTCTTCCCAGCTGCTGATACTGTGTAGTCAATAAAGCATTCACAAACTGCGTCTCCTCTTCAGTTAGGGATATTTCTAAACCCATTCCGTTTTGAGATCTAAAAACGTTATCTACCTAATGTTTAAACTTGGAGGTGACATTGGAGACGTATTTTTATAATTGTATATCAAGTACTAAAATTATAAAGGTGTCAGTGAGTTTGTTTTTCTGTTCCCTACTTCTGAGTAAATTATGTATGCTATACATAAATCTGAGGTAAAGAATAAGGGAACCGATTTAGTTCTTTTAGGTGAGATTTGAAATAAATGTACACCGACAGACACACACACACTGTAAGATACGAGTCTTGTGTCGTAGATATCACGAACTATGAGAGACTTTCGGTCTCACAACTCAAGACCAAACTCAAATCCGAAACAAATATTTGTGGATCACAGACATTTGTCTAGATGTGGGGATCAAACCCGCTACTTCTCGTTTCACAGCCAGCTATTCGCCCGCAACGCCACGGCGGCTGACATAACACTTGAAAGACTGGAAGCCCAAATCCTCTCCCCCTTCCCGATAACTTAATCACCTCTTTCCTTTAAGGTCAACAACGCGTCCATGATTATTTTGTTATTGTGGATGTTCATGGTTATTACTTACTTTACTTCAGGTGACGAATATGCTCGTGCTCGTTGCTATAAAAAAAGGTGGGGAAGGAACAATTGTCTGAGGAAAATATAAACTGAGCACGTAGATGGAAATACAAGAAGCAACTTGTCATAGTCTTAAATATAAGTGTATAATCTATGGTCTTAATATTAGTCCTCAGGAAACTTTATGGCCACCCTGAAGCTAGTTAGTTTATCCGCCCTCTAAGCCTATCATCCTTTAATTTCTTTATATATGCTACGTCGCTCAAGACTAACTTCAGAACGGCCATACAGACCTCTATACCTTGTGCTTCAATCTAATTAAAATTGTTTTCGCTAACAATGCTAACTAGTTTGCTTATTATTTCTATAACCTGAACATCCTGAGGAAGTAGAAGTTCATCCAAAAATACAGAAGGGTCTCCATAACCAAGACTCCTGGCAGATTAAGGAGCAAGAAATGTGGAAACTCTATCTTTGGTGACGCTGGAAATATTCTGCAAAGAAAGATTTTTATTAACCTAAATGACGACTCTACCGTTGGATTTGCGCCTCCGGAAATCTCATTCAATCTTAATTCAATATGAAACTCAATGGCAAGCTTCCAATTCAAGTTTTATGTGAGATAGTGCTGCTACCCTGTTGGAACCAGCTCATTCATGCTGCAGACAAAATTGTCTATAGCGTGGCGTTATAAATATCCTCGCACCACCCAACTTTGTATTCAGTAAGATTCAAATTAGAAAGGCAAAGAGTACAATTGTAAATTAGAAATAATCATTAGATGTACATCTGTAAAATAGCAGTCGCCCGAGAGCATAATTTTTAATGAGAAGTTCTGTTACAGATTTCATTACTTATTGTGATAATGATTACAGATACTTGTAGGGACTTATTTATAAACGCTACGTATGCATTGATTAGTTAAACAATATTTTGTCTTTCTCTATCAACGCGATTTATAATGTATCGAGCAAAAGATGAAAACGTTGTTTAATTAATCAGTTTTTAAAAAAGTTTATAAGGAAGACCACATTGAAGAAGAAAATCACATTGTAATCGCTTACTGTTCGCAATACACTTTGAATATTTGATTAGTCTGACTTCCCATGATCGTCGCCATACCACCTAAAATTAATTACATTATTATAGAGAAAGTATTTTGATTTCACTATTGATTATTTATACCAGTGGTCGTTAAAACGGCTCGCGGACTATATTTGTGCGGCCCATGACATAACAATTTTAGTAGGCAATATTGAAACTGGTTTTTCACATGAAGTTAAGTAAATGGTGGTAGGTTCCTCGTGTGCGAGAGGCCGTCTGAGTTGGTACGACTACTGTGTCTATTTCTGCCGCCAAGCAGAGTATAGGCACTGTTGTGTTTTGGTTTGCAAGGCAAGTAGAAGTGGTTTGAAGCCAGTAAAATGACATTAAATAAGTAAATTATTAATTATGCCATTTGCGTCAGTCCATGCAGTGCTTTGTAATTCAAATTTTTGTGTGATGTTGCTTTTGTTTTTAGGCAGGCATGACGACGACCGACCTGCTCGTCTCGTCTTTCAAGTAAATTAAATGTGTGCCTTCACCTCAACTCCCCTTTTGTTCCTCTGCTATTGACCGACCTTATACGCCTAGTTAGTAAAAGGTATTAAATATTTACCGATTGAGGAAGAGTATGCGACACCGAGGAAGTAGAATATCGTGAAATCCGTAGGCCTTGGGATACTGGAATAATGATTTTTTTTTTATTCACTTGTATACTTACTTGGTGAAGCATCACGGAGGTTTTATGTTTTTGTAGTGGACATAGTTCGTTTTTTTACTGCCTTTAGGGTTCCACACCGAGAGGGTGTCAACGTGGCTCATCGTACAACGTAGGAGAGAATAAATCAGTTTCTTCAATATTAAATTAGGAAAACTTAAAAAAAAAACTATTACAGTTTATTGGTCAATGATTGATACCAGTGACACAATTTCTTTCAATTTTATTTTTTGCTTTTTGAGTCAGTTTCGTATTTGCTAAAAAAAATTGTGAACGAATTATCAAAATTGGTGCGTAACTGTCGAAATTTAAGTCTTTTTAATTTCATCTCATTTGGGATCTTTTTTTCAAATTAAATAGAACTACGAAATAAACCTTACCGAATAGAAAAAACACATCCAATTTGGTCCATATTTGGCGAAGTTACGCGTGAACAAACATAAAAGTATATACAGATAGGTTAAAACCCCCCTCCGTTTATTTCGCCGATTAAAATTAAAAACATACTTCTGTTCGTGGCGGCTTGACTGTTGTCTGGCTTTCCCAATAACTTGATAAATCTCTGATATTCCCATCTGAAAGTATATGGGATTCTAATAAATGATCTTTATCTTAACATATTATAAAATGAAGTCGCTTCCGCTGTTTGTTCGCTTAGATCTTTTAAACTATTCAACGGATTTCAATGCAGTTTTCAACAATAAATAAAGTGGTTCATGAGGAAGGTTTATATGTATATCCTGCTATGTCGCATCCGAACAGGACAGTAACATGCAGGTGAAATCGCGAGGGACAGCTAGTAAATAAATACACCCAACAGTCACACACATAATCCTGATAGGTTACTACAGTTTACCACTATTGAGTATTGGCGCGCGGGTATTTGGCCCTATCTAAATTTGGCTTTTTAAAATCGTATTAACCGGCTGCACCTAGTATACTCCCTGGTAACTCCTGATTAACGAACCAGACAATGGCGACACTAGGTTCCCATTGGGGGTTGTGGGGTTCAGACAGTGGATCGCACCACATAATACCAAATCTACCACCAATTGATGGGAAATCGGACCCTGGATTTAAGCCGGGATAGCGCCAAGCAGATAATATTTACTATTTTGTTACCTTCTCTAATTCGATAAGTATAGCCTTAACAAGCGGCATCATGAACCCACAAGCCACCACGTTAGTGATCCACATGGATAGAAACATGCTTAAGAAGAACAAGAGAAAACTTAATCTGAAATAATAAAACAAATTCAATGGTTTGTGTTAACTATGGCTAAATCACTCATCAATCATACTCCACTCCACTCCGCTCCATTCCGCTCCACTCCGCTCCACTCCGCTCCGCTCCACTACACTCCATTCCACTCCACTATATCATCATCATCATCAGCCACAAGACGTCCACTGCTGAACATAAGCCTCCCCCAAAGATTTCCAGACCGACCTGTTGGAAGCGGCCTGCATCCAACAATAATACACTCCACTATATACGTGTATAGTCTGAATTAACATTAGCATATCGGTGACGCGAAACCAAAAGTTTATCCCCTACCAAAAAGTGTTCAACGCGGTTAAAGAAGTTTTCTTCTATTCTATTCTACGATTGCCAGGCTACCGGTGGTACTTGCCGGTAATGTGAACATCCGAATATTAGTAATAGTTTTAATGCAGCCCTCCTGTGGATCTGACTGTATTCTATTGCAATTATTTCTCTATTATTGCAATTATTATTGCTCCATTCCGTTCCACTCAGCTCCGCTACACCCCGCTCCACTCCGCTCCACTCCGCTCCACTCCGCTCCACTCCGCTCCACTCCGCTCCGCTCCACTCCGCTCCACTCCGGTCCACTCCGGTCCACTCCGCTACACTTCATTCCACTTCACTCCATTCCACTCCACTCCATTCCACTCCACTATATACGATGTGTTTATACGTGTATAGTCTTTATTGACATTACCATATCGGTGACGCGAAACCAAAAGTTTATCCCTTACCAAAAAGTGCTCAACGCGGTTAAAGATGTTTTCTTCTATTCTATTCTACGATTGCCGGGATACCGATACTTACCTGTAATGTGAACATCCGAATATGAGTAATAGTTTTAATGCAGCCCTCCTGTGGATCTGACTGTATTCTATTGCAATTATTAGCATCATTACTCCGACACAATCCAATAGTTCATTGCGTAAATAAATCTGTAAGTAGTTGACAATTTGTGTATGATTAAAACAATGACTGCCTGCCAAATTTTAGAGTGGTAGAGCCACGCTGTGGACAGTTTATCTACAGCATGAATGGACTGGGCCGCTACCACTGTTTCGAAGCGATTTGCTGCTGCGTTTCGTATGGTGAGTGAGATATCTGGAGGCCCAAATCTTCCTTTCTCAATCCCTTAATAATCCCTTCTCTTTAAGGTCGGCAAAGCGCCTATGATTCGTCTAGTATAATAGGCGAACACGGGCGGTGGAGATCACTTACCATCAGGTGACCTACTTGCTCGGTTACCGGTCTATGCTATAACAAAAAAAAACTTGCTGGACTGTGCGTTGCACCGCTGCGGTGCCTACCCATTCAGTGATACACGCTTGAGCTTATAATCGGAAGTCAGAAAAATAATTAATTAAGTATTTACCTACTTTTGTTGATTTATTTCGTTCGTAATTTATGTAACTTCTAATTAACTTGTTAATATTAGATTAAATAATATTTGTATAATGACAACATTAGCATTTCAAATGATTAGAAAGCGAAAATGGTGCAATAAATTACGAGTACTTGTAATTCTTATTAATTAATGTCTAATTATATATATCTAGTGTTAGAATTATCTAGATTCAAGGACATTAAAAAACCATTTAAATTCTTCCAATGTTCATTGTAGTTAAGTATACAGTAGAATCCCGATTATCCGGATCAATTAAAACCAGGGGTATTCCGGATAATCGAAAATCCGGATAATCGATTTCAAAGTCAAATAAAACAATTATACATTTTTAATAACTTTTTTGTTATAGAAAGGGACATACATATAAAAAAATCGAGTAGCCTATGTAATTTAAAATGTTGGTTGGAAATAATTTGTGATTAATCTTTAACGTAATGAATCACATTTTACAACGTGGTAGATCCCTCGTATGCGAGAGGCCATCTGGGTTGGTACTACCGCATTGTCTATTTCTGCCGCCAAGCAACAGTGTGTAAGCACTGTTGTGTTTCGGTTTAAAGGATATTGAAGCCAAAGAAATTACTGGGCATTATGAAACTCAACATCTTATGTCTTGGGGTGACGAGCGCAGTTCAGCACCATCCAGTGCTTTGTAATTCAAAGTTCTGTGTGGTGTTGCTTCTGCTTATAGGTAGGCGTGACTCTTAACATCAGGCGAGCGCCTTGCTCGTCTCGTCATTCAATTAAATAAAAAAAATCTTTTCATTGCGGCCAAGTCCCTGATACTTTGCTGGTGGGAGGATATTCGTACCTGACCGGATAGCGACCACCGTACACTGATGTTAAAACCTGCCATAGTGGCCCACCTTGTGTGGGTCGCGTTCCAGGGTCAGCCAGTGTATATCCGGTTCTACCGAGGGGCTTGCGACATGACTTGATGGTTGGTTGGGGTGGGTACAGTGGTACATTCTTGTATTATTGTGCCTGCCATCGGTCATCCGCCTGTCCTGTCGCAGGCCTCTGGATTTGCTTCATCCCTCCGAAGAGGGAAGAAGCATTATACAGGCCGGTATGATTCTGGTGACCACCGATAAACTCATTGTTTGCTTACCATCAGGTGTAGTGCAGTCACTTTGCCGTGCTCGACTAAAAAAAAAATACGCTTCAGTTGTAATAACTGTATGGGATCCAATTTGTCCTGTCTTTCAAACCATTTAAAAGCGCTAGAGCTCCAATAGCCTCACATACATCACCAGTTTCAGTCTCTTCTTCATCTTCTTTATCGTTACTTTTCAAATTATTGTTAATGAGTTCTTCATCAGTTAAAATGTGGAATTCAGGGCAGTCATTGAGAGATAACATTACTCTTTTTCGCTTAGACATTGTAGATTTCTAACACAAAACGTAAACAGAAATGTAAAAAAATACAACCTATTAGTTGGATGCTATCAATTAAAATGAAATAATAGCAAACACTATCGCGCACACAAATGAGAGCAGCACTACACTTCAGAGGAAGGAAAAAAACTCGTCGTAAAATGTCTCGTTGCGCTGTCAAATCATTTTTACGGCGGTATTTAGAGCCGTGAAGAATGAGTCCGGATAATCGGATATCCGGATAATCGAGGTCCGGATAATCGGGATTCTACTGTATATAAATACGCCCAACAGTCACACACATAGTCCTGACCCCACAGTAAGACACAAGTCCAGTGTCGTGGGTATCAGGAACTACGAGAGACTTTCGGTCTCACAACACCCAGACCTCGAAACAAATATTTGTGTATCACACAAATGTTTCTCGGTGCGGTGATCGAACCCGCGGCCTCTCGCTTCACAGCCGGCTACTCACCCGTTACGCCACGGAGGCTGTCGGATAGCCTTATTATCTGTATTATGTAGGCGGACAAACGAACAAGTGGGTCACCATTCACAATATCAGAAGAATTATGGACGCGTTGCCGACTTTAAGGGGAAGGGATTGGGAAGGGGAGGGGATATTGGCCTATAATGTCGCACTCACGGTGCTAAAGAAGTTTCACTTCAAAAACAATCCCGTGTAATTTGTTTCGGTAGTTCGTTGGACTCCCGCCAAACTATAACCGCTTAAACTTTATATGTGGTATTGCTTTACTTTAACTAATAAGAGGAGATTCTGAATTCGATAAAGTATATTTATAGCGGAGCCAAACTCCGTGGTGCAGTGGGTGAGTAGTCGTCGGCGAAACGAGAGGCCGTGGATTCGATTTCCGCACTGCGACAAATGTTTGTGTGATCCATAAATATTTGTCCGGGTCTTAGTGTTGTAGGACCGCAAATCCCATTGTAGTTCCTGATACTGATTAGAGGTTAACCTAGTATGGGGTCAGGACTGTGCGTGACTGTTGGGTGTGTATATTTGTGTAACTGGCACACCTAACTGCCAGTGCTCTCTACAGCCCATACATGGATAAATAATAATACCATAAGCATTATCGATGTGTGTTTGACTTTAGAGGAATAGAATGATTTTTACAGTCTTCTACGAAATTGTGGTAATAGCCCAGCTAAACCCATTCATGCTGTACACAAATATGTCGACAGCGTGTCTCTACCAAGTACAAAACTCTTTTTTTAATAAATTCAATCGAAAAGGTCATCGTGAATTTGGTAAACTTACTTCATTAATAAAACCTTGTCCCTTAGATGCCAGTAAAGAAGATACAGCAATTGGAATTAACACAATAACGCTGGGATGTAAAACATCTGCTATCCAATACACACATGTTACTAAGAACACGTAGAAAGCTATGTACGCCTGTAAAAATGAAATTAATAAATAGTTTACCAGCGACTCTACAAATGGATTGACGATTTTTACGAATATTTGCGTTATTTGGTTATTGAAAGATCAACATTACGTGATTTGTGAGTGATTGCATGATTTTAGCGAGTGGTAGAGCCACGCTGTAGACAGTTTTGTCTATAGCATGAATAGGCCGATTTGACCGGGTCGTCACCACTGTCTTACAGAAACCCGACGTAACTAGCAGCTTGCTGCTGCGTTTCGTACGGTGAGTGAGATATCCGGAGTCCCAAATCCTCCTTCCCTTCCGAATCCCTTAATTATACCTTCCCTTTAAGGTCGGCAAGGCGCCTATGATTCTTCTAGTATTGTGGGCGCACATGGGCTGTGAAGGTCACTCACCATCAGGTGACCCAGTTGCTCGTGTGCTATAAAAATGCTATAAAATATGCTAAAAAAAAGGTTATGCATAGTTTATTCATCATCATCATCATCATCAGCCACAAGACGTCCACTGCTGAACATAGGCCTCTCCCAAAGATTTCCAGACCGACCTGTTGGAAGCGGCCTGCATCCAGCGACTTCCTGCGATCTTTATCAGGTCGTCTGTCCACCTTGTAGGTGGACGTCCAACGCTGCGCTTGCCAGTACGTGGCCTCCATTCCAGAACCTTTCTGTCCCATCGGTTGTCGGTTCTGCGAGATATGTGGCCTGCCCACTGCCACTTGAGCTTGCTAATTCGCTGAGCTATGTCGGTGACTTTCGTTCTTCTACGGATCTCCTCATTTCTGATTTGATCACGTAGAGAAACACCGAGCATAGCTCTCTCCATAGCTCGCTGAGTGACTGTGAGCCGTCTTATACGGCCCATATTTAGAGGCCACGTCTCAGTGCCGTATGTCATCACTGGTAACACACATTGATCGAAGACTTTAGTCTTCAGGCACTGAGGTATTTTGGACGAGAAGACCTTGCCAAGTTTCCCGAACGCTGCCCAGCCGAGCTGGATTCGACGATTGACCTCTCTCTCGAAGTTGGACCTGCCTAGTTGGACTACTTGTCCTAGATAGACATATTCGTCGACAACTTCGAGAGATGAGCTTCCAACAGCAATCGGGGTGGGCACAACATGGACGTTCGACATCACCTTCGTCTTGTCCATGTTCATCCTGAGGCCCACCCGTTGAGAAACTCTGTTGAGGTCTTCGAGCATTGTACTCAGGTCTTCCAGCGATTCCGCAAGGACCACGATATCGTCGGCAAAGCGGAGGTGAGTCATGTACTCGCCATTTATGTTGATGCCGAATCCTTTCCAGTTCAAGAGCTTGAAGGCATCTTCCAGCGCGGCAGTGAACAGTTTCGGAGAAATAACATCTCCCTGTCTCACGCCTCTCTGTAGTGGAATAGCCTTCGTACTCTGTTCTTGTACTCGGACCGACATGGTGGCGTTGTTGTACAAGCACCTCAACACTTCGATATACCGATAGTCGATGTGGCACCGCTGGAGAGCCTGCAGCACTGCCCAGGTCTCGATCGAATCGAAGGCTTTCTCATAGTCCACAAACGCTAAGCAAAGTGGCAAGTTATACTCCTCGGTTTTTTGTATAACCTGCCGCAGCGTATGAATGTGGTCTATGGTACTATAACCTTTTCGGAAACCGGCTTGTTCGGGAGGCTGGAAGTCATCTAACTTGCGCTCGAGACGATTCGTGATAACCCTCGAAAACAACTTATACACATGGCTCAGGAGTGAGATGGGCCTGTAATTCTTTAACAAGGTATTGTCACCTTTCTTGAAGAACAGTACCACCGCACTCCTGTTCCATGGCTCAGGCGTTACGCCCTCGAGCAGAACGGAATTAAAGAGCTTCTGAAGGACTTTCAGTACCGGCGCTCCGCCCGCTTTCAGAAGCTCTGCAGTAATTCCGTCCTCGCCCGGCGCCTTGTTGTTTTTGAGCTGTCCGAGGGCCATCCGAATCTCGCACAAGCTGATGTCCGGGATGTCTTCGCTGTAGTGCCGGACCAGCTCGGCTCTTGGATCTTTAGCCGAGCAGGTAACGGGTTTGGCAACCGAGGTATAAAGCTGTCCGTAGAAGCTCTCGATCTCTCTCAACACCTCTGCCTTGGTCGATGCTACACTGCCATCTTCCGTCTTCAGCTTTGTCATTCGGCTTTGCCCAATAGACAGGTCCTTTGCAAACACTTTGGAGCCTTTGTTTTGCTCGATCGTCTCCTTTATGCTCGCGGTGTTGTGAGCGCGGACGTCGTGTCGCAAGGATTTCCATATTCGTCTATTGAGCTGCCGATATGCCTCAGCGTCATCGGAAGACTGCAGCGCCATAGATCGACGTTCGGCCATGAGCTCGAGCGTCGAGACCGAGAGTTTCTGAGGTCGATTTTTACGACGGGGTCTAAAGAATTTAGAACCCACCGTGCGGACAGCTTCTACCAACCCGTCATTGAATTCGTCCACAGTTACGCAGCTATCTAGGCAAGAGAAGCGGTTTGCCAGTTCAAGCTGAAAGCTCTCGGGGTTTTGAATATGGGCGCGAGTAGGGCGGAGTATAGACCTCATCAAGCGACGTCTTTCTACCTTGACGTCGATACTCAATGTGCCCCTTACCATTCGGTGATCGCTTCCGGTTTTCACCCTGTTGATCACAGAGACATCATTGAGTATCCGTCTCTTCGTCGTCAAGATGAAGTCTATCTCGTTCCTTGTAGAACCATCCGGGCTCATCCAGGTCCATTTCCTGTGAGGCGGCTTCTGAAAGAAAGAGTTCATCGCAAAGAGCCCCTCTTTCTCCAGGAAATCGGCCAGCCTTTGTCCCCTGTGGTTTCGTTGCCCATATCCAAATTGCCCCACTCTCAGCTCCTCATCTCTTCTCTTGCCCAGTTTTGCGTTAAAATCCCCCATAACAACATTGAAGTAGGTTTCGGAGGTGTGTATGGCCCGACTAATGTCGTCATACATCTCCTCTACTTCCTCATCTGGGTGTGTCGAGGTCGGCGCATATACCTGTATGACCTTCAACGAATATCTCTCACATATTCTGAGTATAAGGTATACTACCCTGCTCGACACACTTTCGATGGTAACGATGTTGTTAACGAGGGACTTGTGGACGAGAAATCCGACACCACCTCGAGATTGTTGATCGCCACCCCGGTAGTAGAGTAGGTTACCAGACTTGAGGATTATCGTGTCCTCCCCGTTCCTTCGGACTTCTGATAATCCCAAGATGTCCCATCGTAACCTACTCATTTCTTCTTCCAGCTCAAGGATCTTCTCGTCAGTCCTCATAGTGCGAATGTTGTGTGTTACCAGGGCCAGTCGTCGTCGGGGGTGGTAGCGGGATCTTACCCGGGGATTCTTAGCACCCCCTGCCCCGCCGTTACCGTAGCTGCTACCAGAACTAGGAATAGCGGGGCTGCCGGGGACTGGGGGCCTGGTTCTTGTCTGACTTATCATAAGGAGGTTTTGCCGTTACTCGCCACGCTTGGCAGGCGGGTTGGCGAGCGCAGAGGCGTAGCTTCTTGCGCTGAAGATGCTGCTGCCCATCATCAGCCTGTCGCATTTAGCTACGCCATCACTACGATGGTTATACCGCCATCAGCCGGTCGCCAGAGCCTCGTCCGTTAACCAGCAGGGTGCACCACGGGCAGGTGAGGTTGGCTTGGAGTCCGGAAGACGGTGGTTGGACCCCCTTACACCCCCATAGTTTATTATGCAAGTTAATTTTGGATTTGCTAAATTGGCAATATATTTACACAAATGTACCAAATGTGCAGCCTTAATAAGAATCATTTAGTGTTTATACACTGAAAGATAATAAAAAATACTCACTCACACATATACATTTAAATATGCAATTTATTAGAATAATAGCATTCTATTTTATGTATTCTACATAAGTATCTACTGACCAATTAGATAACTGGCAGTGGCAATCATATGTCCGCTTTCACCAATCTTTCTTAAGCTTAAAAGGACCCATATATATTTCTCGAGTGCCCATAACTGTACAATTCTTCATGCGTCCTAGTTAAGTGCCTTTAAAAGTTTAGGCACCTCTAAGTTTAGGGAACACTGGTAAAAACGAGCAAGTATTTGCATAAATTATGTATCCTATGTTCACAGAAAAAAACTAGTAGTAAAAGTTCCAATGTTTAAATAATTAGCTTAAGAAATATAATGTTAAGTCCACTCCCTTACGTTTTTATCGCTTAAGACGCCGACAGGTAAAAATATAATTGGAGACATTATCATCACTATTATTCTCCAGTACAACTTTATGAATATTTTAAATCGATCTCTGCTTGTCTGTATTACAATATTAGTCTCTCTGGAACGTAAAAAATTATTGTTAAGTTAAAATTTTATTAGGTTTTGCTTAATAAAATAGCTTGGTGAAGACATTCAACTGACGATGCATCAGAATCCATTTTTCAGAATATTCCACTGACAAAAAATAGTAACGCATAAAGTCATAAAATAGTTTATCTCGATGGCTTCCATTTTAATATGAAGTAAGTGGTTACGGCGGTAAGTACCTGCTGTAGCTCCTATAATTTATACTATTTTATACAATTATTATATTTAAAAAATATATTTGGTAGAATTTTTATTTCACGCGTGGCAACACCAATGTGAGATGACATACGCTTTTTTAATATTAGATCAGTTGTCAAATTATAGCCTTAAAGGTTGGGTGTGTGTCCAATAACCATATAAATCGTATTTATTTACGTTAATTCATAAATAAAAATGCCTGTGGAATTAGAATTCGATTATGTCGAGGCGACGGCCTCTATGGATAAATTTTCGCAAGACGATATTAACGAGCTGCGGGCGTGGGCCGAGAAATTGGATAAATCAAAATGTGTACCAAAAGACTTGACTGACAAACAATTGTTGTTATTTTACAACGCATGTTATGGAGAAATGGATAAAACTAAAACGTGTATGGAGAAGTATTATTCGTGTAGGAAGAACGCACCTGAATTCTTCGACAACCGCATCATGAATTTGCCCGAGCTGAAATCTGCGCAAGATGTTCTGTGAGTACTTATCTAATAATTATCTATTATGTGATTTCCTAAAACACACAGCGTTGATATGAAGAAAGCTGTGGTGAACATGCCTTAAATCTATTAATCTATGGATAAAACTTACCCATTTCTCTATGGTTTTATACTTATCTCTTTCTCTCACCAGCGTGCGTCCTCTTCTATCCGAGTAGGGCGCTCATTTTAGCTGTCAAATTGTAACTGACAGCTCATAGCGTGTGTGAATTTTGCCGCGTAAACTTAGCAAAATTTTACTCAAGTTTTTCAAACTATTTTTTCTGTAGAAAAAACCATTTAAAATATCACACAGCGTCCCATTTGCTTGTGCATTGTTTTTTACCGGTAAGTTATAGCGTTTTCGTAATGAATCCGGAAGAAACCGAGAGTATTAGTGATGGCGGTGTACAATATTCGAAGATAGATGCTTCGGAGGGAGATCTATCCTCGAACAAAGTGCTTGCTAACGATTCGTCGACGTCTTCATCCTCGGAGGATGAGGAGGGCATAGCATCACCGCCTCCTAACAAAAGACGCAAGATATCTCGTAAGTACAAACACGTTCAGACATGTTCAGACCCGCGAGTAGAAACTTTAATTCAGCAAGTAGGATGTATATCTAATTATTTAACACAGTTGCCTGCATTAGCAACTAATAACCACTCAAGTTCGGAACATCCGAGCTGCGATCCGATTCCATCTACATCGCAATTTCTTACTAACCCGTCAGTAACTTCCCATAAACTTTCGTTAGGTGAATTAGGTACAGAGTGTGATGAAAGAACACTAGTACCACCCGCAAATAAAGAACGTTTACAAGAAATAGTACATCTTCAAAAATTTGACTCACCTGCCTGGAAGGGCATTCGTTATAAAAAAGCTCTGCAATCATGTATTGCTAGTCCAGGATTTGTAGGTCTTAAATTAAATGAGGAGTTATGTCATTTTAACAAAAACAAAGATTTTCTTGCCTCTACTGAACAACTATTAGCAGGCTTGTCTAACAACATACTGGAACAGAGACACTTACTAAAGACAGGGTTACAAGAAATACTAGACTGGGCTTCATCAAATCCCAATAATTTAAATTCAAATACTTTATTTGAAAAGATTACAAGTACTTTTGGTCCAGGTTCTCAGTCTTATAATAAGTCAGAGACTACAATGCAAATAATATGTGGTAAAAGAGCAGAATGTATTGAGGTAAGACGAGATCGCATTTTAAAAGAAATAGAAAATCCAAATTTAAGAGCTACGCTACAAAATATTCCTCCAAGTGAGGAATATCTGTTTAGTCGTGATGCTTTGCAGCCAGTAATAGCTTCTTTAGGCGGATCTCAAATATGGCTCAATACACCTGCCTATGTCAAAGAGAAAAAACAATTTGGCTCTTCTCAACCTCAAATGAAAAAATCTTATAAATTTGAGAATCGGGACTATAAACCACAGACAAAAAATTACAATTTTCAAAGTAAATACAAGTCTCAAAACAAACAAAACCCTAAATATAGTAACAATCAGCCCTTTCGTAAAGGCTATTCAAACACCACTCACACAAATAAGAAAAAAAGTTGAATGTCAAAGAGTTTTTGAGGCGGGTTGTCTGAGGAACTGTGCTCATCTGTGGCAACAGAAAGGGGCCAACAAATATATTATGAAGTTAATAACAGGTGGCCGTATCCCCTTTTTGAAGAAGCCCCCACTACAGTATCCCAACAACCATGTCTTAAAAAAATTTGCCACCAAGACATCAAAAGAGATGACCGACATCATTTGGCAACTGAAGCAGCAAAAAATACTGGAAACTCCCCCAGTTATAAATCCAGGTTTTCTTTGCCGAATGTTCTTAGTACAAAAGTCAGATGGAGGACTTCGTCCCATATTTGACCTCAGAGGTCTCAACTCCTTTGTAGCAGTCAAACACTTTCAACTGATTTCACAAGTAGACATTGCAGAATTTTTGCAGATCAATGATTGGTTAGTAAAAATAGACATCCATCAAGCCTATTTTCACTTACCAATATCAGAAACACACCGGAGGTTCCTCCGAGTAGTTTACAACAATGAATTACTACAGCTAACCGCTCTACCTTTTGGCCTATCATCAGCTCCTAAGATGTTTGCTACAGTAACTAATTGGATTGCGGAAATCCTACGAGCACAAGGTTTCCGTATATTAGTTTATCTGGACGACTACCTCCTTGTCCATCAGGATCGAAATATACTGCTTTCTCAAGTTGCGGAGACATTGAGAACATTAGAAACCTTGGGTTGGCATATAAATTGCAAAAAGTCTGTGCTGGAGCCCTCTCAGGAGGTAGAATATCTTGGCCTAGTATGGAACACCCAACTAAACAAGATAGAACTCCCTTTGAAAAAGAAGTTCAAAATAAAATTAATAATTACAAAAATTTTGAGCTCTGGAAACAGTTCTCTGAGAGAAATGCAGAGTTTGTTAGGTTTGCTTAACTTTGCAAATAGCACTGTTCCCAAGGGTCGGCTACACTGTCGCAGAATGCAAGTTTTCCTGAAACAATTCAGACAGAACAGGCCAAGAGAAAGGAAAAGTTTTCCATTACCAGTCAAACAAGATCTGGAATGGTGGTTAGAAATGGTAGACCACAGCTCATCACAAATAGTAAAAAAGAGTGTCACTCACTTTTTGACCACAGATGCAGCGGATGCAGGCTGGGGAGCTCAGTTAAACAACAATTTCCTATCAGGGACGTGGGCCCCATACCAAAGGCACTGGCATTCAAACATTAAAGAAATGTATGCTGTATTCGCAGCCATAAACAGTCAGCGGATGACTCTTAAAAATGCACACATTTTGATACAGTCTGACAACAGGACTCTTGTTGCATACCTCAGAAATGAGGGGGGGACACGATCTCTGCCATTACTAAAATTAACAACCAGGCTCTTAGGCCTTGCAGAGAAATTACACATAATTCTCTCAGCCACATATCTCCCGGGGAGATTGAACGGAATTGCGGACCGCCTATCGAGGGGTCGCAGGGTACCAGAGTGGCATCTTCTGCCCCAAGCCACGGAGGCTATATTCAAAAGGTGGGGCGTCCCCGACGTCGACCTGTTCGCGTCAAGAGACTCAGCGGTCGTACCAAAATACGTAACGTTGGATTCCAGAGATGGTTCCGCAATTTTTTGTGACGCCTTCAGTCGACAGTGGGACTATCAGTTGGGCTGGGCATTTCCCCCACCCAGCTTAATACCAAGAGTTCTTACTCATCTGAACAGTGCGAAAGGAGTTTACATCCTAATAGCACCATGGTGGACCAAGTGCTTCTGGCTACCAGATGTGCGAGCCCGAGCTATAGCAAAGCCACTTCCAATCAAAGACCTGCGGAAGGTTCTAATAGATCGGACCACTGGCAACTGCCCTCCACAAGTGGACAAGTTGTCTCTTCTGGCCTGGAAAATTGGGGGTGGGCTGACCAAGGGCAACTCCATTGGTCTATAGCAGAACAAAACCTTTTAAAAAAGTTTATGGCGGACATATACTTTAATTACATATAATTCCCCAATTAGAAGGTGGTTATCCTGGTGTAACACCCAGGATGTTAACCCCAAACTAACAGCCTGACAGCCTCTGTGGCGCAGCGGGCGAGTAGCCGGTTGTGAAGCGAGAGGCCGCGGGTTCGATCCCCGCACCGAGACAAATGTTTGTGTGATCCACAAATATTTGTTTCGAGGTCTGGGTGTTGTGAAACCAAAAGTTCTCTAGTAGTTCCTGATACCCACGACACAAGACTTGTATCTTACTGTGGGGTCAGGACTATCTATGTGACTGTTGGGTGTTATTATTATTATTTATTATTTTTACTACCTGGTCAACAGGTAGCAAGATTTTTACCAAAATTATTTATAGAAGATAAGTTGGCTTATAGAACTATACTCTTACACAAATCAGCTGTTTCCACATACTTTGCAACCTCAGGCTAAGATCTTTCCAAGAATTTCTTCAATGTTGATTTGTGTGGAGCAACTTGTGTAATTTTTAATTATCATTAAGATTGATGTTTATTGTGATTTATGTGTAAGATTGATTGTTCCTTGTTGATTTGATGGATCTCATTATTAATAATATCATTATTTTTTATTTTTTGTTGATTTTTTAAGATTATAGACCATTAGAGGTTATTACTTTTGTTTGTTTTTTGATAAATGGATATTTATTATTTGATATTAATATAACTGATTAACTTCCCAAAAACACTTTGTTTATTAATGTTATTATTTATATTCATCATAGCATGTGTGTTAGCACCAGCAGATACCAAACAGGTCTTCATATCAACGCTGTGTGTTTTAGGAAATCACATAATATGACTGTTTTGCATTCCAACAAAACAGGTATTATGTGTTGAATAAAACACACAGCGTTGCAGCAATGCTCTTGCTGGTGATCTGAAGACGCTATGAGCTGTCAGTTACAATTTGACAGCTAAAATGAGCGCCCTACTCGGATAGAAGAGGACGCACGCTGGTGAGAGAAAGAGATAAGTATAAAACCATAGAGAAATGGGTAAGTTTTATCCATAGATTAATAGATTTAAGGCATGTTCACCACAGCTTTCTTCATATCAACGCTGTGTGTTTTATTCAACACATAATACCTGTTTTGTTGGAATGCAAAACAGTCATATTATTACTATAATAATAAAGACAACGCCCAATTTGAAGTGTATTTGCCTGTATTCATTTTTTTTTTTACAAATTTAATAATTTTTATTGGTGTTAGTGTGAATATTTCGATAATTAGTTTAATTATTAGCTTATCATGCATATTCTTGTTTTATTTTATCTTTGGATCACAGTCCCATCCGACGGGGAGATAATGCTTGATGACTTTTTTTTGTAGATAATTGGAATATATTATTACACATAGGTACTTATCATCTCACTTTTATGGCGTATTTTTACTTTATCAGAATCTTTGCAGGCTGGCATGTTAAACAACCATTGAAAGGCACAGTTACATTGTTAATTGGAGCGTTTAAGCGTAACATTATTGTAGTAGCGCTAGGTTAAAGTCTATATCGAATGGTTAGTGGCCAAGCTAGTGTCGATGTTTTACAAGCCGCCCGAAGGCCTTCAATTTGGCTTCACGACTACTATCACTGCTTTATACATGCCCTTAAAGGCACAAAGGCGCTCTGTTGAAATATCACTAAGCGGTCACCCATCCATAGACTACTAGCCAAAGGTGGCTTAACTGGCTAATCGTTTACCAATCAGTGAGTGCAATTGGCTATGAGCGACTCAAAAGGGTTAAACGAATAAAAAATATAATCCGAAATCTGTCGTACATATCATTATCATACATAATAAATAGTAACTAGTATCGAACATGCGATTATTGTATACTCAACCGGTGTTTTAGACGCTGGCACCACCACGGAAATTAATAAAAAAATATTAATCCAATGAATTTTAAATTATGAATCTGTCAAAATAATTTATGTTGGCCAGTTTAACAAAATTAAATGTGCGGCGTAATTATGACATAATGAGATATTGCTATTTGAAAATTATTATTACGTAAAATGTTGCCTATCAACCAATTTGTTCATTACAATAATTAGTTATAATAAATGTAATTAATAGAGTGTCATGCAGCCGACCGTCTGCGCCAGCAGAAACTTAAAAATCGCATTCTATAATTAGACGAAGTTACGCAGAAAGGATCCAATTTCGCAAAATAAAATCAGTATCTCCATTTGAACATGCTGTGGGTTGGTTTCTGTTTGCGTAACTAGGTCTAACTGTTTCTTCCTTAAACTTCGATTCGACCAAGGACTTTATAACAGAAATTATATGATATGTATAATATTTTCAAAACTGTATAAAATCTATTAAATCGGTCAGAGAAAATTGGCCGATATTACGCCTTATTTTAATATGCACTCCCCAGAGCGGTTGAAGTGAGGTAGGCGACCGATCGTAAAAACTACAAGCCAAATCTTTTTTTTTGTTTTTACCCTGGCCCGGCAAAGTTGCTACACTTGCTACAGTTGGTAAGTGTAGCGCAAAGGAATAGAGTCCACCAACGACGAACAATGCGTCCATCGTAGGTCGGCAAGATCATGCTGGCCTGCCTAACTGCTTCTTCACACTCCGTTTAAAGGACCCCATATTATAGGAAGGAGGGAACACGTGCGCCCACTAAACTGGGAAACTATTCCACAGCTTAATGGTCCGGCAGAAGTAAGATGTAGCGAACTTTTTAGTTCTAGCTGAGATGGAGGAGACCACGAAGCTGTGGCTCCGCAAGCCAGCACACGTTATTCTGTTAAATCTTCTGTAACACGTGTTAAACGCATGTTGCGCCGACCCCACTGCGAGTGGGGTAAGGGCAGGTGGGAGAAGATTATAGGATACATAACCTACCTACTTAAAAGTAGTAATTAATATAGGAAATCACAAAATGCTATAACGAAAGATATAAAAAGTTATCTGTTTTTAAATACGCAGTTATGTTTTAAATTAATGTAGGTAATGTTTCCGGAACGTATTCATGAAGTAACAGTTTTTATAATTGCAATATTATGTTCATTATCAATGTACAAACATTGATAATGTTACAAGTAGATGTTTTGAATACGCTAAGTATTTTATACTCATGAAAATAATGCGAATAAGGCTATAATAATAATAATAATAAGTTTCTACTAATGGCTTGATACCAAAATGTTACAAGTAGATGTTTTGAATACGCTAAGTATTTTATACTCATGAAAATAATGCGAATAAGGCTATAATAATAATAAGTTTCGAATAATGGGTTGATAACAAAATGTTACAAGTAGATGTTTTGAATACGCTAAGTATTTTATATTCATGAAAATAATGCGAATAAGGCTATAATAATAATAAGTTTCGAATAATGGGTTGATAACAAAGAGCCTCAACCAACACCTTCTGAGGCTCTCGAGTGGTCGTTGGGTCAAGAGCCAGATTCAGAAGGCGGTGTTATTGGACACGGCACGCATTGTGAGGAGGTTCCTCACTCTGGGGTCCTAACCACCGGTGGCTTGGGTCCTACGCCTCGCCGTTGAAGGGTCATCTTTTTTATTTATAAAGTAATAGTAGAGTAAACAACTTAGAAATGTCAGGTCGTACAGGTGTACCATGACCCGGATTAGGACATAGGCTACTTTTTATCCGGTAAAAGGCCGTTCACGCGGGCGATGCCGTGTGCAAAAGCGAGTATTATGTTAACGTTTACTTGGTAATTGTGGAATAAGATTTTTAATCTGGGAAATAATTCAGTTCAGCGAAAATAAATTAACTTATTATGCGTGAATGTCACGGGGTTGACTGGCTGGTCACCACAAAGGCTGAAAAGCTTTCGATAGATCTTATAATTCGTTATTACGTTTATTATTTAGTTTTATTTAAATGTGTAATATAAACATAAGAAATAAATAACAGCTTAATAATTAAAACGGAAACCTTAAAAAGTATTTAAAATGTTTTCTATTAATAATTATCTATAAAAATGCATTTCATTTAAAAAAATACAGATGGACATAGCAATCTTACAATGGGAAATCACACTATCGGTTTTGAGTGTTTAATAAACAATCGGTCGATTGCGGTCGCTGACATATCCTAGTGTAATTTTTTACCCAACTGGATAGTGGATAGCGACGTACATATGGACAAAAACCCGCCATAGTGGCTCTTTCAGGCGAGTCGCAATCCGACCTCAGTCAGTGTAACCAGTAGCTTAACAGTAATAATTGTGCCGACCGTCGAGGGAGTCTGAGCGACGCAATATCTCTTGACGGTCTCTTGACTTGCATTGTACTTAACATCAGGTCTAATGTGGTCACGTTGCCATGCCAGAATAAAAAAGTGAACGTTTTGTTAAAAATAATAATAATAATACTAGCCCTGTATTATATATGTCCTACTACTGGGCACGGGCCTCCTCTACTGAATGAGAGGAGTTACACCTTAGTCCACCACGCTGGCCTAATGCGGGTTGGCAGACTTCACATACCTTCGAAAAATCTTTTCAGGTATGCAGGTTTCCTCACGATGTTTCCTTCACCGTTAAAACAAGCGATAATTAACAAGTAATGTAAAAAACGCATCTAAAATTCTAAATATGTAATAATATTCAGTAAAACGGACATACTAATGAATGAATGGCTAATTAAAATGATAATTATCTTAAATAAATGATTTGATAATGACCGTTAATTTAACAAGAACTTATATAGTTTCAAGGTTAAGTATAACTTGCAAATATAATTTTATCGCGTTTCGTTCCTCGTCCCGGCTTACACGCCTGCATGCACGGGATCCCGTACTTTTTTTATCAGTCAATTTTTTTTTTACCGAAGGCAAGGGTTTAACCACGGTAATGTAAGTGGCTTAACTCCTTTTACGAGTCAGAGTTCTATCGCCTCATTAATCTAGTGGCGGTGTACAGATGCTGAGAAGTGACATCTTGGGTTTGTTGTTATAAAATATGTTTATACAACTGGCCGAACCGAACTCCTCACAATTAGGTAGACTAACGCCCGTATACTGAAACGCTACTTAAGTATTTAAGATCGTTTTAAGCAAGTTAAGTCCCTCTTAGCTGTCAAAATCGTATGAAAATAAGTAGCCGTTAGCCGTCAGACAGCTAAGTAGCGTTTCAGTATTCGGACTTAAGTGGGGCAGAGACGTAAGATTATTTTTTACTTTTGAGAAGAACCCAAGCTTCATTACGCATGGTTGATCAGTTACCGGCGACCGAGTCGCATGCCTACGACCAAGTCGCATGCCTACGACCAAGTCGCATGCCTACGACCAAGTCGCATGCCTACGACCAAGTCGCATGCCTACGACCAAGTCGCATGCCTATGACCGAGATGCCATGCCGGCGCGACGCAACGGCGGCAAACTACGTTACTTCGTATGCACGTTTTTAGTAACAGAGTTGCTTACTCTATAGATGATTTTTTTATTTTTCGGTTTACTCCCCGCTTAGGACAAGGAGACAAGAGCAGTGGCACAACTTACACCCATAAGGCCTGTGGCAAATTTATCTGATTAGCCTCCTCCACATCTTGTGTAACCGCTATTATAAAAGATATGAATCCAACAAAAATAAACTCGCAGTACCCACCTTCAGAAACAGTACTTTCTCGATAATAAATGTAGGTAAAAATGCGGGAATTCCCCAAGCGTCACCGAGAAATAAATTAGGCAACCAATGGATGCGTTCTAAAATTGATCCTTTTCTTGATGCGTTCTTTCTGAATGCGTTTAGAATTTTAATTATACAGGGTTATTTTTAAAACACTGACAACCTCGCAGGGCCATATAGCTGACCTCATAAGGAACAACTTTTGTTCTACGAGTTTGGACATAACTCAATACATAAGAAAAAAAATGATTTTGCAAGTTTTTGTTATGTAGTGTTTTTGTTCGTACGTTTACGTGTAGGTATTATCGATCGAGGCGGCGCGGCCGGTCATTGAACTGACGCGGGCGCGCGTGTATTACGTAATCTGCGCGTAGGTAAAATTCAAGACGGAAATTAAATTCATAATTATTTTTGTATGAGAATAAAATCTAACAAATTATGAAAAGTCGTAGAACAAAAGTAGTAGCAAATGACCTTAGGAATCTACTCCTGCGAGGTTGTCAGTGTTTTAAAAATAACCCTGTATATTTGGATATGGTATTTAGTTTTCTAACTTCAATTGATTTTATGCACTTATATTTATTATAGTAGGTATATATTTTAATAAATTTTGTTAAAAATGTTTCGTTACTTCTGAACTCGCGGCCTCTCGGCCGGGGCCCTTGGCATTTTGCCAGCCCTGCCACCCTATAGTTACGCCACTGGACAGGAGTCAGTCTTGATATCCAGCTTAGTTAATACGCACTGACATTGTGCACCGTCAGCAGAGTGACCTACGACTCGTCATTTGGTCAACAAACAAATGCGATTATAAATCAACCCGAGGCTTGGTTTTATTTATTAAAAAAAAAAATTATTAAGTGTAAAAGTGACGGACGGACCTTGATAAATCCAATAAATTATCTTACACAAGCGATTTTTATTTAAGGCAAGACAGATTTATAGTTACAGATCTTACTTCAGATGTGGTTTTTAGATGACTATCTACAGTCGATTCTTGCGACATATTCCAAGTAAAGTCATGTTTGGAGAATAAACTTTATGACATAGATGTATATGGGAATGGTTCAAGGAGTTATGCATATTTATATTGCGGTTAAAGAGGTGACTGCGAGGAAATTGAACTAAGACAAGTTGACCTTAGTTCTTTGCACAGTTGATCGTGTAAAGCACGAGTGATAGCGATATTCTGCTTCCTTAGTCTGATTAGAGGAAAAAAAATTCCCGTGCGGCTTTATTTTATCACATAGACCGGCATACGAGCAAGTGGGCCCAGTAATTTCACTGGCTTCAATGTTCCCAAACCGAAACACAACAGTAATTACACACTGTTGCTTAGCGGCATAAATAGACCAAGTGGTGGTGCCAACCCAGACGGCCTCTCGCATACGACGTACCTTGTAAAGTACGCATCAATTTAAGAACTTCCTATTTTGCATCGGTTTAAAAATAGGTAACAGTGAGGCTATTTACATAAAAATATTATTGTAATTGCGAGATTTCTTAAAATACCTTTCAAGGGTTACGGATAATGTATTCTTACAAATATCAAGTACCTACAATTGCGATGCAGGAAAATATATTATTTCATTAATTATAGCCTTGTGTGTTAACCTTTTTAAGTTTTTTTTTATTTTAATTTATTTAAATGACGAGACGAGCAAGTCACTCGCCTGATAGTAAGCCACGCTTGTCCATAAACATAAGCAACACAGAACTTTGAATTATAAAGCACTGCATGGCACTGAACTGCGCTCGTTACCCCGAGACATGAGATATTAAGTCTCATAATGCTTAGTAATTTCACTGGCTTCAATGTCCTTCAAGCCGAAACACAACAGAGCTAACACACGGTTGCTTGGCAGCTATCCAATGCAGTGGTACCAACCTAGACGGCCTACCACCTTGTAAAATAAATATGATAAAATATTAAATACCGCATTGTAAAGATTTATCGTTTTAATATTAATTGATAAGAAAAGTTGCCAGCTATTTCTTCATCCCTTAACCGCATCCGCATATTACATACAAACTTTGTAGTAATTTTATAAGAATCATTTAACACTTTCCATATAAACTTTCCTGCCCCTTGTTCCTTTAGACGAGTATTAAGTTGGAGTATTCATTAGCCGTTCCTTAGAATGTTAGAATGAATTCCTGAGCATAAAGCGTTACCCAGTAACGGAAGCCTTAATTGGCTCTTAGATTGGTATTAATCTGCTGTGTGGTAGAGTCACGCTGTAAACAGTTTTGTCTATAACACGAATGGGCCGACTCGACCGGATCGTTACCTCACAGAAAACCGACGTAAAGTAGCGGTTTGATGCTGCGTTTCGTAGATATCCGGAGGCCTAAATCCTCCTCCCCTTCCAAACCTCTTAATTATCCCTTCCCTTTAAAGTCGGCTCTACCACTGAAAAACTCATATACACCCAATTGAATTTCTGTCTTAGCTGTCTATGCTAAGTTAAGTCGCTAACTCTTATGACTTGAAATGTCTTTACGAGCTGGGTGCAACATTTAACACTTGCGTCACAGTTTAGTGAACAATATGCAATAAACAACAAGTTTTGTCAGATTTATTTTACAATAGTTATTTTATTTATACATTTACATACTAGGCGCAGTGGGTACCACAACTCTTCTATAGATACCGGATTAAATATCAAGCAAGTTTAATCAAAAGTAAATCGGTTTAATGTTGGTGGTAGGATATTCATATCCGCCCGGATAGCGACCACCGTACACGTGGTGTTAAAACCTGCCATAGTGACCCACACACCTTGTGTGGATCGCGTTCCAGGATCAGCCAGTGTATATCCGATTCTCTCGAGTGGTGTGCGACTTGACTTGATGATTGGTTGGGGCGGGTATAGGGGTACATCCTTGTACCTCTGTACATGCATCGGTCATCCACCTGTCCTGTCACAGGCCCCTCGATTTTTCCCTCTTCGGAGTGTGAAGAAGCAAGCTTGATTCTGGTGACCATCGATAAACATCGATATGTAATCGCTCTTGAGACTTGAGAATAAATTATTCTTGTCATTGGCGAAATGCATAATACTGCGAAGCCATGATTTTAAAAAAAGAACATCATAAGGTTACATACACCCAAACTACGCACGGATAGCCCCGCGTGTGAGCGAGCATCGATGCATCGATTGATGGTTATAACCATAGATTATACACTTATAACGTCAAACTTTTTAAAATCTGTTGACCATAAAATCATTGTCATTGGCATCAGGCGCTGGTGCGTCACTCGTCAGTGACTTGATCGCCTTGAGTTCTAAGAGAAACAAACGTAACGGATAACTGGGTCGACACTATCGCAATATCTGATACATTCGTGAACATTTTATTTGTAATAATCCTTAAAGGAGTTCAGAAAATGGATTTTAGACCATTGCGGTTTGGCAAGCGGATTGCGATAAAAAAGCGTTCCCAAAGTGGTCTAGGTTCTCCAGCCTCATAACGCCCAGTAATTTCACTGGCTTCAATGTCCTTCAAACCGAAACACAACAGTGCTTACACACTGTTGCTTGTCGGCAGAAATAGACGGCGCGGTGTTACCAACCCGGACGGCCTCTCGCATACGAGGGACCTACCACCTTGTAGTGCACTGTTATGTTTCATTTGTATTTTATAATTTTGAATTTTATTGTTGTTTGTTTATAGTCAGACGAGCAACAGGCTCGTCTCGTCATTGAGTTGTGTAAAAATACTACTTTATATAATTTCGATGCTAAGTGACAATGAGTTTTATCCGGAAATCGAATCACCTCTTGCGTCACAATAAAGCAGGTCAAGGGCGCACGGAGCATTTGCGTGCAACAATGTGCGAAGTTTCGTGTTTTTAACCGACTTAAAAAATGAGCTCCTTATCTGTATATATCGTGTTACAGTGAATCCCTACATTTAAGAGCATGCTGCCTAAAATATTTCGTGCGTTAGCTCCGCCCATCCACCCCGCTACCCTCTGCACTTGTACGCAACGCGTCGTTTCGCGCGTCGCTTGACGTTATAGTAGTGGGCATAAAACACGGAGACTTCTGTACATAAATATTTTTTTAATAATATATTTTGTTTTGAAAGATAAATGTTTTGTTGATATAATATAACAAAATTGTATCAGAGCTGTGTCTGTACATTTGATATGTTTAAAAAGTAATGATAAACATATTCGATTACAGAAATATATATTTTTAATTATCTTGTCTGTATGTTTGTGCGTGTATTGTACACGAAAACCCACTGAATGGAAATATGAACAGGATTATCGCAGTTCGTATGCATATTTCCAAACTTAGAATCTTTGATGCTTTTTTCACATTTTTTAACCAATGGAAAAACAGAGGAGGTATATATATACAGACGAATTGCGAACATACATTTACATTACATTTTGAGTGGTAGAGCCACGCTGTAGACAGTTTTGTCTACAGCATGAATGGGCTGGCTCGACCGGGTCGTTACCACTGTCTCACAGAAAACCGACGTAAAGTAGGGGCTTGCTGCTGCGTTTCGTACGGTGAGTGAGATATCCGGAAGCCCAAATCCCCTCCCCTTCCCTATCCCTAATTATCCCTTACCTTTCAGGTCGGCAACGCGCCCATGATTCATTCTTCTGGTGGTGGGCGTACTTGGGCGGTGGAGATCACTTACCATTAGGTGACACACTTGCTCGTTTGCCGGCATATGCTATAAAAAAAAAGTACAATATATTTGTTTATTATATGTTCACGCATAATGCCGCTAAATGTAGACTGGTTACAAAAACATACTCTAGTAGTTTCATGAAAGAAATTAATGTTATTTGCGCCTTTTGAGTGTTTTTTCTTTTTTTCTTCTTCAAAATTTAAATGAAATATATTTTCGTTTGAACAAATGTGTTGGTGCTATTTTAAAGAAAATTCATTTATTTTTTGTTTTATATACACATGGTCCGGGTTCCCTGTGCCAGCTGATCCACTTGATTACTATCAAGCTAATTTTCCGTGAGTAGCTTCGCTTCGATGAGACGCCCAACAATTCCCTATGCGAAAATTCTCTATTGTGGTAGCTAACAGAGGTAGCAAGGATAGAATATTTCGATTTGATGATACCTAAAAATTTATTATTTTATTTGTAGGACAATATGACTGTTAAATTATATAAATATTAACTAAGTAAAAACAAAAAAATCAGCTGGTTAGTAATCATACGTATTGGAAGGAGGGGCTTCCAATAGGTATCGCTAACGAGGTCATAAAAAATTATTACTAACCAGCTGATTTTTTTGTTTTTACTTAGTTCATATTTATATAATTGAATATATATAGATAAAATATAAATATATAAAATTTATTTAGTTGAATCAGTTTATTATATTTGACAAACTATGCGAAACAAAGACAATAAATAATTTGTGCAAAAAAGAAAGAAAGTGAATCGTTTCAAAAACTTTGCAATGATTATGAGAGAAGCAAAAGCGTAAGTATTTTGTTAGAATGTTATTTGTACATTTTGAAATTAAAAGTATTATTATATATAATATAACATATTTTAATAATATTATTTCTAAAATAGAATTTAACTATTTACATTATTACATACATAATAATGCCTCGGTCGCGTAGTTATATTTCGTACGCGGTATTGCTATGCTGAGGTCTCGGGTTCGATCCCCGGGTTGGGTCAAATGATATTGGGTTTTTCTATCATGAAATGCTCAGTATCGGTCCGGAGTTTGATCCCGAATTGTGCCCGGTATGGCGATAGGATCGCCCGCTGTCACATCATGGGATGGAAATACACTTTGCGAAATGTGGGTGCACTAGTTACATCTCTGCCTATCCCTTCGGGGATTACAGTCGTGAGTATGTATAAACAATCATTATAATGACTTATATAACCTATCTTTTTTAGAAAAAGAAATAAAGAAAATCGAATGATGGTTATCCGGAACAAAGAGTCAGTGGAGTCGCCTCGGCAATTATTTGATTTAGTTTCTACTTTTGTGATGCATGAAGAGTGAGTTACTCTAACATTATATTATACTATACTAATAATAAGATTATAAGCAAGTATGCATCTAATCGTCATGTATAATTACTAACTTGATATTGTAAGTAATATTTACTTTATCTTCTTCTTCACTAGGTGGTCGGTCCCTCGTATGCGAGAGACCAACTAGGTTGGTACCACCGCTTCGTTTATTTGTCCTACCATGTAGCAGTGTGTAAGTACTGTTGTGTTTCGGTTTGAAGCTAGTGACATTACTGGGCATTATGAGACTGCAAAATTTGTGTCTCGGAGTAAATATCGCAATCCAATATCACGCAGTGCGTTGTAATCTAAAGTTCTGTGTAATATTGTCTGTTTATGGTCAGATGTGGCGCTTACCATCAGGCTAGCAAAACGTTATTCATGCTAATAAAACAAATTATTACATATTTTATTGGCATTATTATATGATAATGGGTAATAACTACTAACTATGTATGTAATCATTTACATTAAATCTAATCTATGTTCTTTTTATTATCATGGAGAAACAAAATGACGATTATTTTGCTATGTAAAGAACCATGCTGTAGACACTTTTGTGATCTATCTACAATCTGAATAAGCCGGCTCGACTGTTATTCATACTTATTCGCCCTCTTATTCCCATCCCCGAACGTACAACAAAGTCGCCAAAATGTACGAAATCAAAAACTGCACTACCACTCAGTGTACAAAATTGTTGAAAAAAGAACTATTATGTCTATCGTACAATGAAACTGAAAATCTTTTGTTTTGAAATGTTTCATATAATGTAAGTGACAGGTGATACACACACGCACGCACACACACACACACACACACACACACACACGCACACACACGCACACGCAAACACACACACGCACACACACACACGCACACACACGCACACGCAAACACACACACACGCACACACACACGCACACACACACACACACACACACACGCACACACACACCCACGCACACACACGCACACGCAAACACACACACACACACACACGCACGCACACACACACACACACACACACACACACACACGCACACGCAAACACACACACGCACACACACACGTACACACGCACGCACACAGACACACACACACCACAATTTTCCTTTAAGCAGTAAAACTGCTCAATGTGTAGCAAAATGTTACAAACTGTAGCATGTGATAGACCAAAAAATGTTAATACAATTTTTGTCAACTTTAACCGGAGTCTTGAGATACAAGCATGTGGCTTAGTTCAAGACTCGCAGAAAATAATGTCTACCAGTTTTGTTCTTTATGCTAATAAAGTATTATTATTATTATTATTATACTTAAGTGATCTCCACTCATTGATGATTTATTTACATAATTACCTAAATCATTGTTACATTATTATTTAATCTATTTACATAAATAACCAATGAGTGGAGATCACTTACCATCAGCTTACCTACTTTTTGTCCTAGCACGGCAAAATGACTGCGCTATACCTGATGGTAAGCGCAGTGTAGACCAAAAACTCCAGCGACCATCGATGAACAACGAGATTATCGGTGGTCACCAGAATCATGCCGGCCTAAAATAATGCTTCTTCACACTCCGGAAGAGGAAAGAGGCAAATCGAAGAGCCTGCGACAGGATAGGCGGATGGCTGATGAAGGCACAGGGATACAAGGATGTATCCCTATACCCGTCTCAACCAACCATCGAGTCATGTCGCAAACTCCTCGGGAGAACCAATTATACACTGGCTGATCCTGGAATGCGATCCACACAAGGTGTGTGGGATCATTATGACGGGTTCTTACACCGTGTGTATGGTTGTCGCTATCCGAGCGGTTAGGAATATCCTACCAATAGCCAATTCCTCAATTGATTACATAAATGGGTAAGGATGAAAATGATGATGATCCTGAGCTCTAACTTCTAGTGATGTTAAAAAATATGATTTGATTATATGATGATGATTGTTGATGATGTTTTTGCAGACTAAACTTGATAAACCTTGAATCTAGCGAGAACACTGAAAACATAACAGCTATTCATCGTGCATATATTTCGCCACCTTCAACTCTCGGGGACAAACCTCCCATACGATGTCAAAGATAACATTTCTCATAATATTTGTTCCATGAAAGCAAATATGACAATATAATATAGCCCTTACTTGATGCAACTGACATTGTATAAAACGTACTGTTATGTTGTTTAATTTACGATAATTTTTTTTGATATAACAAAATGTATATTATTATGATGTCTTTCAGATTGATGTTGATCATGAAAAAATCCTTATGAGGTACAAAATATAAGGTGAAGATGTAAGATTTTGTTGTTTTATTTCGACCTTAAACCATTCTATAGACACATGAGTATCATCCTAATAAATAAATACACAGTATTTATTCCTTCTTTTTTGCACTTTTCGTTATTTCCTTTTGAATACACGTTCTAATGGGTAGACGTATCATCGACGTACAGTCATTTTTTGAAAAACAAAAGGAAATTAAACTATAGTCTATTTTAAAGAAAATTCATTTATTTTTTGTTTTATATACACATGGTCCGGGTTCCCTGGGCCAGCTGATCCACTTGATTACTATCAAGCTAATTTTCCGTGAGTAGCTTCGTTTCGATGAGACGCCCAACAATTCCCTATGCGAAAATTCTCTATTGTGGTAGCTAACAGAGGTAGCAAGGATAGAATATTTCGATTTGATGATACTCAAATTTTTTTTATTTTATTTGTAGGACAATATGACTGTTAAATTATATAAATATGAACTAAGTAAAAACAAAAAAATCAGCTGGTTAGTAATAATTTTTATGACCTCGTTAGCGATACCTATTGGAAGCCCCTCCTTCCAATACGTATGATTACTAACCAGCTGATTTTTTTGTTTTTACTTAGTTAATATTTATATAATTTAACAGTCATATTGTCCTACAAATAAAATAATAAATTTTTAGGTATCATCAAATCGAAATATTCTATCCTTGCTACCTCTGTTAGCTATCACAATAGAGAATTTTTGCATAGGGAATTATTGGGCGTCTCATCGAAACGAAGCTACTGACGGAAAATTAGCTTGATAGTAATCAAGTGGAAAAATGGCCCAGGGAACCCAGACCATGTGTATATAAAACAAAAAATAAATGAATTTTCTTTAAAATAGACTATAGTTTAATTTCCTTTTGTTTTTCAAAAAATGACTGTACGTCGATGATACGTCTACCCATTAGAACGTGTATTCAAAAGGAAATAACGAAAAGTGCAAAAAAGAAGGAATAAATACTGTGTATTTATTTATTAGGATGATACTCATGTGTCTATAGAATGGTTTAAGGTCGAAATAAAACAACAAAATCTTACATCTTCACCTTATATTTTGTACCTCATAAGGATTTTTTCATGATCAACATCAATCTGAAAGACATCATAATAATATACATTTTGTTATATAAAAAAAAATTATCGTAAATTAAACAACATAACAGTACGTTTTATACAATGTCAGTTGCATCAAGAAAGGGTTATATATTGTCATATTTGCTTTCATGGAACAAATATTATGAGAAATGTTCTCTTTGACATCGTATGGGAGGTTTGTCCCCGAGAGTTGAAGGTGGCGAAATATATGCACGATGAATAGCTGTTATGTTTTCAGTGTTCTCGCTAGATTCAAGGTTTATCAAGTTTAGTCTGCAAAAACATCATCAACAATCATCATCATATAATCAAATCATATTTTTTAACATCACTAGAAGTTAGAGCTCAGGATCATCATCATTTTCATCCTTACCCATTTATGTAATCAATTGAGGAATTGGCTATTGGTAGGATATTCCTAACCGCTCGGATAGCGACAACCATACACACGGTGTAAGAACCCGTCATAATGATCCCACACACCTTGTGTGGATCGCATTCCAGGATCAGCCAGTGTATAATTGGTTCTCCCGAGGAGTTTGCGACATGACTCGATGGTTGGTTGAGACGGGTATAGGGATACATCCTTGTATCCCTGTGCCTTCATCAGCCATCCGCCTATCCTGTCGCAGGCTCTTCGATTTGCCTCTTTCCTCTTCCGGAGTGTGAAGAAGCATTATTTTAGGCCGGCATGATTCTGGTGACCACCGATAATCTCGTTGTTCATCGATGGTCGCTGGAGTTTTTGGTCTACACTGCGCTTACCATCAGGTATAGCGCAGTCATTTTGCCGTGCTAGGACAAAAAGTAGGTAAGCTGATGGTAAGTGATCTCCACTCATTGGTGATTTATGTAAATAGATTAAATAATAATGTAACAATGATTTAGGTAATTATGTAAATAAATCATCAATGAGTGGAGATCACTTAAGTATGAATAACAGTCGAGCCGGCTTATTCAGATTGTAGATAAATCACAAAAGTGTCTACAGCATGGTTCTTTACATAGCAAAATAATCGTCATTTTGTTTCTCCATGATAATAAAAAGAACATAGATTAGATTTAATGTAAATGATTACATACATAGTTAGTAGTTATTACCCATTATCATATAATAATGCCAATAAAATATGTAATAATTTGTTTTATTAGCATGAATAACGTTTTGCTAGCCTGATGGTAAGCGCCACATCTGACCATAAACAGACAATATTACACAGAACTTTAGATTACAACGCACTGCGTGATATTGGATTGCGATATTTACTCCGAGACACAAATTTTGCAGTCTCATAATGCCCAGTAATGTCACTAGCTTCAAACCGAAACACAACAGTACTTACACACTGCTACATGGTAGGACAAATAAACGAAGCGGTGGTACCAACCTAGTTGGTCTCTCGCATACGAGGGACCGACCACCTAGTGAAGAAGAAGATAAAGTAAATATTACTTACAATATCAAGTTAGTAATTATACATGACGATTAGATGCATACTTGCTTATAATCTTATTATTAGTATAGTATAATATAATGTTAGAGTAACTCACTCTTCATGCATCACAAAAGTAGAAACTAAATCAAATAATTGCCGAGGCGACTCCACTGACTCTTTGTTCCGGATAACCATCATTCGATTTTCTTTATTTCTTTTTCTAAAAAAGATAGGGTATATAAGTCATTATAATGATTGTTTATACATACTCACGACTGTAATCCCCGAAGGGATAGGCAGAGATGTAACTAGTGCACCCACATTTCGCAAAGTGTATTTCCATCCCATGATGTGACAGCGGGCGATCCTATCGCCATACCGGGCACAATTCGGGATCAAACTCCGGACCGATACTGAGCATTTCATGATAGAAAAACCCAATATCATTTGACCCGACCCGGGGATCGAACCCGAGACCTCAGCATAGCAATACCGCGTACGAAATATAACTACGCGACCGAGGCATTATTATGTATGTAATAATGTAAATAGTTAAATTCTATTTTAGAAATAATATTATTAAAATATGTTATATTATATATAATAATACTTTTAATTTCAAAATGTACAAATAACATTCTAACAAAATACTTACGCTTTTGCTTCTCTCATAATCATTGCAAAGTTTTTGAAACGATTCACTTTCTTTCTTTTTTGCACAAATTATTTATTGTCTTTGTTTCGCATAGTTTGTCAAATATAATAAACTGATTCAACACTCGGGCAGAGCGTTCGCCCGGCATAAAATAATACACGTAGTCTTTCCTTGAAGCACGGCGCTGTACTAACGATAAATAGCTTTAATTATTAGTTACCGTGCACTACTCAACACACTATGAGAAATGACATAAGGTTGAATATTGCGCACATCGTCGGACGTTTATCAATGCACAGAAGTAAATGACGTAAGTCGCAAATCTATTATAATTTATATTATGAGTTTTAATTGATCTAGGTAATTTATATCTTACCAGTGGATAATAAACAATATTTACTAACTGTGAATATTTATTTTAGACATATAACTCAAGCCATTTATTAGAAACAGCAAAAATTCTACCAAAAATACATCGTTTTCGGAATAAAAATGTATCGAGGGAAAATAACACAATTGTGTAACTGTCTTATTAACGGAAAGAAATAGGACTGAAAAATCATATATTAAAGTTTTATATTCCTTGGATATATAATTGACGCAGTATGGTCATCGAAACTAACGTACAATTTAGGGAGCCTCCTCTTAGGATCCTCTCCCTCTTCCCATCCCATGTTGGTGTGCCTTTTCCTGCCAGCCTATAGCGCGGCGGTTATTCCAAAGTTCCCTTAATTTTTAAGTTAGCCTTTTTAATGATAAATGTTCTGTACTTGACCTGTCATAAACGCTTTCTTAGTCTACATGATAAATAAAGATTTTGATTTTGATTTTACAGAAAGGTGTGATCATATTTAATTATATTATTTCGCTTTCTCTTATTATATCATCAAACCGCAATTTAGCAGTTGTGTTCCGAATTAAAGGACATTAAGTTATTGAAATTTCTAGGCATTATTTACTTAGCAGCTTATAGAAGGTGGTAGGTCCCTCGGAAGCGAGAGGCCGTCTGGGTGGCACCACCGCACCCTCTATTTCTGCCGCCAAGCAACAGTGTGTAAGCACTCTTGAGTTTAGGTTTGAAGGACATTGAAGTCAGTGGAATTACTGGGCATTATGAGACTTATGTTTCGGGATGTACACATATAGGTATATGTATATTAGTTGATATTGATTTCTATACATAAGTTTCTTATATTTTTGTACTGACTTGTCATAAGCGCTATTTTAATTGCCTACATGATTAATAAACTATTTCATTTAATTTCATTTCATTCAGAAATGTACTCTTGCGTCGCAGTAGATGTTAAAGATCAGAGATTGCATCTCGTTTGATCTTAACGTATCGAGCCTCGGAATA
The DNA here is from genome assembly GCA_949126905.1 of Amorpha juglandis. Taxonomy (NCBI): domain Eukaryota; kingdom Metazoa; phylum Arthropoda; class Insecta; order Lepidoptera; family Sphingidae; genus Amorpha; species Amorpha juglandis. Next base: position 12,670,997 of record OX421385.1, on the reverse strand, counting down.
TCCATGTCAAGGTAGCTTCTTGAGATATGAGGTTCCGGGTTCGATGCCCGATTTGGGATAGTGGATGCGTAGTTCGAGCTGAGGTCAGGGTGTAAGAGGCCAATAACTATCATTTTATTCATTTGTTTCTGTTATTTTTAAACTTATTTTACCAACTCATCTTTACCAAAATTAATTGGTAATAAATGCAATAATTTCATACATACATGCTTAAACTCACCCTGTGTCCCATAGGGGTAGATAGACACAACGAATTTTCACTTGCTACGACAATTTTAATACAATAATTTCGTATAGGATACCATGAATTTGACATATCTATTTTTGCCGCCAAGCAACAGTGTGTAAGCACTGTTGTGTTTCGGTTTGAAGAACACTGAAGATAGTGGTACAAGGTGGTAGGTCCTTCGTAAGCGAGAGGCCGTCTGGGTTGGTACCACCGCTTTGTCTATTTCTGCCGCCAAGCAACAGAGTGTAAGCACTATTGTGTTTCGGTGTGAAGGACATTGAAGCTAGTGAAATTAATGGGCATTATGAGAGTTAACATCTTGTGTCTCAGAGTGACGAGTGCAGTTCAGTGCCATGCAGTGCTTTGTAATTCAAAGTTTTGTGTGGTGTTACTTGTTTTTATGGGCAGCCGTGGCGCTCACCATCAGGCGAGCGCGACTTGCTCGTCTCGTCATTCAATCAAATACTTCACAAAGTATGTAAATTGCGTTGTATAATATTAACAATGTAGGTCACGGATACTAACCCAATGCGTAGATATCACCTCTACGATTGCTCATTAATATAAATCGAGCTGCTGTTTCCCATTAAATATTGTAAAATTTTTATGTCTCCAATAATAATCATAAACTTGCAATGCTGGAGTTTCTAACCCGTTCTTTAGGCCGCGGACTCGAAGTCAGCGGCAAGCGGCGGCGGCGCGGGTGCGGCGCGTTTAAATGCATAGATTTAAATGGACCCGGTCTCGAAAGCAGCGGCGCGGCGCGGGCGCGAGGAGCGACGTACGAGCGGCGCGCGCCAGTCGAGCGGCAACTGCGCGTCTGCATTGACGTAGTGCTGTGTATTTTCAAAAATGCCCGCCGCCGTGGTGGAGAAAATTATTTCAATGATTTTTTATATGGAACATCATATTCACATCAATTTCGTTCGCGAACAGACACTAATATCTCATAGTACAACACTACGCCGCTCTAGCGCCGCGCGATCTGCCCGCTGACTTCGAGTCCGCGGCCTTACTGGTGAAACAACGTGACTGGCGCTTGCGGTATCTTTGTTTATTTCGTGTGGGCGCGGCAAACGAGCAAGTGGGTCACCTGATGGTAAATGATCTCCACCGCCTATGTATGCCCACAATACTGGAAGAATCATAGGCGCGTTGCCGACCTTAAAGGGAAGGGATAATTAAGGGATTGGGAAGGGGAGGGGGAATTGGGCCTCCGGATATCGATTACCGTACGAAACGCAACAGCAAGCCGCTACTTTACGTCGGTTACAAAACTAACAAAAGTATTTACAGCGTGGCTACATCACTCGCGAGTGTACATCACTCGTTTTTGAGTGGTAGAGCCACGCTGTAGACAGTTTTGCCTACAGCATGAATAGGCTGGCTCGACTAGGTCGTTACCACTGTCTCACAGAAAACCGACGTAAAGTAGCGGCTTGCTGTTGCGTTTCGTACGGTGAGTGAGATATCCGGAAGCCCAAATACCCTCCCCATCCCAATCCCTAATCATCCCCTTCCTTTAAGGTCGGCAATGCGCCCATGATTCTTCTGGTGGTGGGCGTACATGGCCGGTGGAGATCACTTACCATCAGGTGACCCACTTGCTCTACTGTACAGTCTTATTCATATTATTATTGTATGACCTTTAACGACTTGTTCGCTGTATATAATTGTATATAACTGATGATATTACCTGTTATTATATTATTATAAATGGATTACCGTCCGTAAGAATTTCTTAAGGTGTGTAAATTGTCGCAACTCGCATTAGATAGGTACGAGCATTGTCGTGACTGTCTCGCTTCTGCAGTGCTTCTAGAATGTTCGTAGAGGCACGTACTGGCGAATTTTTCGCCATCTTTACATAGTATAAAATGAAGTCGCTTCCGCTGTCTGTTCGCCTAGATCTTTTAAACTATTCAACGGATTTTAATGCAGTTTTCAGCAATAGATAGTGTGATTCATGGGGAAGGTTTATATGTATAATACATACATGTTATAGTATAGAAATGCCGAGAAATTAAAAAATATATATAACACCCAACAGTTTTATACATAGCCCTGACCCCACAGTAAGATACGAGTCTTGTGTCGTGGGTGTTAGGAACTACGAGAGACTTTTGGTCTCACAACACCCAGACCCCGAAACAAATATTTGTGGATCAGACAAATATTTGCTAGGTGCGGGAATCGAACCCACGGCCTCACGTTTCACAGACGGCTACTCGCCCACTGCGCCACGGAGGCTGTCAAAATTCAAAGATTTGTAATGTGATGTCGTAACAAATATATTTTTACCCGTGCGAGCCGGCTCGGGTCTCTAGGTTTGCATAAAAGAACTGCGTCGCTGCTCTGCGACTGCGCTCTAATGACGACAGCATGCGGATCTGACTCGAGCATAATAATTATTAAGCATAATTACTAACCTGTATAACCACTGGTATGGTAGGTATCACTGGTAAGTTACCAGTAGGTACATTGTATCTAAATTGGATGCAAATACGCAATAACCTGCATCAAGTAAAAATTTTAATATTAATTTTATTTTGCTAAATTCATAAGCAGCGATAGCTCAGCGGGGTTTGGTACGGACTGTCGAGACGAAAGTCGCAGGTTCGAAACTAGCCCCAAGAGCATACACCTCTGACTTTTCTAAGTCACGTGTATATTCATTGTTAATTATCGCTTGCTTTAACGGTGAGGGAAACATCGTGAGGAAACCTGCATACCTTAGAACTCGATAAGATTTTTCGAAAGTATGTGAAGTCTACCAACCCGCATTAGGCCAGCGTGGTGGACTAAAGCCTAACCCCTCTCATTCGGTAGAGGAGGCCCGAGCCCAGCAGTGGGACGTATATAATACAGGGAAATTTTTACTAGTGGGTTGAAATATTATTGCTTCTTTGCATCTAATCCACATCACTTCACAACTGTATTTTTATGAGACCATTCAACTTTATTTTAAATACATCTAGCGGTGCGTGATAAATACTTTCTACTTAAATATTTATAAGTTAAGGCTTTTATTATTTCCTCTTTCCTGTTTATTTCTATATTTACTGCAAAAAAAAACTTTCATACAAAACTAGCTTTTAGTTTTTGAGTTTATTGCGGGCAGATATACAGCCAGCGGCTGAGAATTTTGTTCTAGTGAGAAAAGGTGTACTAAGCCGAAAGGCCATAAAAGTACCTGTAATACTGATCAACTTTTAAACTTAGAATGATTTCAATAAATACAATAGTTTGATATGACACTGGACTGCGCTCGTAAGATGTTAAGTCTCAAATTGTCCGATAATTAACTGGCTTCAATTTCCTCCAAATCGTTTCATTTCATCATTTGGCGACAGAGATAGACGAAGAGGTGGTACCTACCCAGACGGTTTCTCGCCTACGAGGCATCAACCACCTCGTAAATAAATTATTTTTCAACAACGACAATTCTCTAACTTTATAATTTTCATTTGGCATCACACCTCGCCTATTTTATGACATCCATAAACTTTATACTACGTTAATAGGCTGTTAATTACCGGTTATTTAGTTTTTTAAAACATTAAGTTGATTTATTATTTGTTTGGATTTTATCTCTACCATCATCGCTTTTTAGAGTCCGACAAACGAGAATGTGAGCGATCTATGGCCGATCACCTCACCACCATCTTCATAACAGAAAATCACGGGTCTGTAGCTAGTACAATATGAATGACTAATTGAACACTTCGCTAGTAGTAATTTTACACGATTTCGAAAACTGTGAACTTATTCGGAACTCGTATTAGACCTAAAAAAAATATAATAAAATGAATAAACAATAATATAATAATTAATATTAATCGTCATTTAAAAGTGTTTTGCTACTGCATTTAACGTATTTAATGTGAATAAAGATAATGCGTATGTATATTTATGTAGCATTGATTTAAAAGTTCCAAGGAGTTCCAAAATTATTTAAAATATTTTATAATACTAACACTATAATTATATTTTATATATGAACCAGTTGTCCTTTATTTCAATAGTATATTTTATCAGGCTTTTTTTTGTGTTAGTTTGACATTTTAAGGTCTCTTTTTAAAGTGCGTTTACCTTGTATCAGATGTTTTTTTCTGTCGCATTAATAAGTGGATTATGTTATAAATATTGATATATTCGTTGGTGTTTCGACTTGACTTAACAGGGTAAAAAAAATATTGGATAAAAAAAATACTAGTTTGAATTTATTTTAATTTTACTTTGAGGTCGATAACCTCAATTTTTTTTTTTTTAAATATTTCCAGTTAGGCGTAAATAAATAAAAACACCACTAACAATATTGGACTTTATTTATATTATTTTAGTCTTTCTGGTCTAGGTACCTATATAAATTAAAAATAAAATGTGTTCTGTCTCTCTTTGTTGTAAATACCTGTATGTCAACTTGGAAATTAGGTTTTATTTATATTTACTTTTTTCTATTCGTAATATCTACGTGACACTGGTAGAAATGTGGTAGGGCAACACAACAAAGGCCATACAAACAAGAACTAAACTGAACTCACATTGTACCTTCTGCAATGATTCGCCATTTTGTTTTTTTTTATTTCATAGAATGACGAGACGAGCAAGGCGCTCGCCTGATGATGATGGTAAGCGTCACGCCTGCTCATAAACAGAAGCAACACCATACAGAACTTTGAATTACAAAGCACTGCATGGCACTGAACTGCGCTCGTCACTCCGAGACAAGATGTTAAATCTCATAATGCCCAGTATTTCACTGGCTTCAATGTCATTCAAACCGAAACACACAGTGCTTACACACTGTTGCTTGGCGGCTGAAATAGACAAAGCGGTGGTACCAACCCAGACGGCCTCTCGCATACGAGGGACCTACCACTTTGTAAATATATGTATGTTATAGTATGCATAATTAATATCATTGTATTCCATTGTATTCAATTATATGAACCTTATTAATTTAATGCGGGAATTAACCGCATGCAAACATCTTTACTTGCATAAAACTATTAATTTTAATTAGTCATTGTCCGAATCAATATACCGCGGTTTTAATATATATTATATTATATTCGTCCCACTGCTAGGCACGGGCGTCCTCTACTGAATGAGAGGGATCAGGCCTTAGTCCACCACGCTGACCTAATGCGGGTTGGCAGACTTCACATACCTTCGAAAAATCATATCGAATTCTCAGATATGCAGGTTTCTTCAAGATGTTTCCTTCACCGTTAAAGCAAGCTATAATTAACAATTAATATACACGTAACTTAGAAAAGTCAGTGGTGTAAGTTCTTGGGGCTGGTTTCGAACCTGCGACTTTCGTCTCGACAGTCCATACCACTCCCCGCTGAGCTATCGCTGCTTATATGCGCTGATTATATTAAATACAATAACTTAAATCAATAATTTAAAGTTCTATTATGCTTAAACATTAACATAAATGAGCATGTTTCATTTATGATTTTTATTTTAAATACGAAATTTAACCTACTTAAACCTACTTAAAACTTAATGAATTTAGAAAAATAAAATTAATTCTCAATTTTAAGGTCGGCAACGCGCCTATGACTCTTCTAGTATTATAGGCGTACATGGGCGGTGGAGATCACTCACCATCAGGTGACCCACTTGCCGTTTGCATTAAAAAAAATACTTGTAAGTTAATCTCAGTGTTTAATCCGATTTGATCTGCAGCCATTGTTATCTTTCGAGGTTATCGATAAACCTTCGATTGTTTAAAGTCAATAGCGTAGCCACTTTCGTACGACCTTTGTATTCATCTTGTGCAGGAAGCGGTGGACAAGGACCCTGACACGAGAAACAAAAAGATTTGTAAGACAACGGATATTTTGATCAATAGATAAATATAAAGTGGACTCTCGACAATTTGACCCTCGTTAATTTGAATCTCTCGAAATACTCGATAAATTAAATCAATGTTAATTGTTCCTCTCGGTAATTTGACGTTGAAGGATTACTATTTTTTTTTATAGCATAGGCCGGTAAACGAGCAAGTGGGTCACCTGATGGTAAGTGATCTCCACCGCCCAAGTATCCCATAATACCAGTAGAATCATGGGCGCGTTGCCGACCTTAAAGGAAAGGGATAATTAGGGATTGGGAAGGTGAGGGGATTTGGGCTTCCGGATATCTCACTCACCGTACGAAACGCAGCAGCAAGCCACTACTTTACGTTGGTTTTCTGTGAGACAGTGGTAACGACGCGGTCGAGCCAGCCCATTCATGCTGTAGACAAAACTATCTACAGCGTGGCTCTACCACTCTTGCTTGCCAATATGCGATAATTTGAAGTCAAGGCTTCCCTATTCTCTATAATTTGAAGCGTTCATCATGCATAGACCTGTCGTTTGTGTGACTTCTTTTCGAAATAAACATTTGTGAATAATTGTATTATTGTATTTAATTGTTAAAAATAATAATATAGAAATAATCACGAATTTTGATGAAACTCTTAATTACTTGAGTCTTCCCCTCATCCTCGTGGTTATATAACTCCTGTTATTTTGAACTCTTGGTAATTTGAAATTTTTCTCTGGTCCCTTGAGTTTGAAATTATCGAGAGTCGACTGTATATAGATAGAATATTCTTTATTGCACATCAAATAGAGTAACTTAAATGGATCATACAGTGAGGGTGATACAATGGGCGGTGTTATCGCAACCGGCGATTTCTTCCAGACAACTTAGGAAGGACAGAAATTATAGGTACTGAAAGACCTAGGGTGCACAGTATGACATATGTTTTAAGTTGATTGAATGACGAGAAGAGCAAGGCGCTCGCTTGGTGGTAAGCACTACGGCTGCCCATAAACAGAAGCAATACCGGACAGAACTTTGAATTACAAAGCACTGCATGGCACTGAACTGCGCTCGTCACCCCGAGGCATAATATGTTAAGTCTCGTAACGCCCAGTAATTTCACTGGCTTCAATGTCCTTCAAACCGAAACTCAATAGTGCTTACACACTGTTGCTTGGCGGCAGAAACAGACAAAGCGGTGGCAGTGGCGTGCACTCCATATAGGCAAAAAGGCACTGCCTACCCTACTAGCAACACGGTTTTAATAATGTAAAAATAAATCAAATAAATAATAAACAATACGTATTTAAAAAGTTAAAACTCGGTACGAAAATCAATGCAAACAATGCATTGATTTTCGTACCGAGTTGGAACTTCTAGGCAGTCATTATCGTTGCCTACATTCTATTCATAAATTTACGCAAAAGTGGACGATTTTCGACGACTTTATCGACAAAAAATGCGTAAACACTATATGCGAATATGAATGACATCTCCTGCGGCAGGAGGACCAATCACAGCTCACCTTTTTCATATTGGCCAATCTTGATGCATGACGCAATCAGCCTTTAAAAATTTTGACACCAAGTCACCATTTTGTTTTTCTGTTTCATGAGACACGCAATCTTTGTTTATGTTTTGATTTTATTGCATATAATTAAAGTAACGTTAAAGTTTTAACACGTGAAGTAGTATAAATATAGTAGTTTATTTGTTTCTTATTCGAATTAGTGTATTAATTGTCTGTTTCAATCGTATATTCACGTATTTTATTCAAAATGTTATTCGTCTGTGTTTTTGGTAGGTTTGTATTGACAATGTGTGCTTGTGTCGGATATCTTGTAAGTGACGTGTTCAGTAAATATCACTCACGGGCCAATTCTTTCTTCAATTTGGCGTCATCGTCAGAATAATAATGATGGTGAGTTCTTAATTTCATATAATATTTTTTTTGCTAATTTAACGTTTTTATTTTTTTTACGGGAGAGAGATTTTTTACGTGACTATTAGAATCCTACGAAAAATCTAGACCCATTCTATGACGTCTTGCAAAGATTTGAAAAAGTAGAAATATAACTGTTGCCTACCCTGACACAAAACCCTGTGCACGCCACTGAGCGGTGGTAAGGCCGCGGACTCGAAGTCAGCGGCAAGCGGCGCGGCGCTAGAGCGGCGTAGTGTGAAATGAGAAATTAATGTCTGTTCGCGAACGAAATTGATGTGAATATGATGTTCCATATAAAAAATCATTGAAATAATTTGCTCCACCACGTCGGCGGGCATTTTTGAAAATACACAGCACTACGTCAATGCGTCAATGACGCGCAGTTGCCGCTCGACTGTCGCGCGCCGCTCGTACGTCGCGCCTCGCGCCCGCGCCGCGCCGCTGCTTTCGAGACCGGGTCCAATTAAATCTATGCATTTGAACGCGCCGCACCCGCGCCGCGCCGCTTGCCGCTGAATTCGAGTCCGCGGCCTAAAATATGCATAAATCTATATTTACATTTTTAACAATACATACTGTTACAGAAACGAATCCAACATAATTTACCTAAGGCAAACATGTATACAAAAAAAGAGCTAAATAAAAGAATACTTTGACCATATGTCGTCAAGTCTGGAAACAGAATTTTTGATTGTGCTTAATGTATAAACTAGATTATTCTGTCAAACACAGAATAACAAATAACATTCGACTTTCTTACACTGTAATCTTACATTAAATATTGACGGTACCTTTAAGTAAACAAAGTAAAGGTACTCTGAAAACATATTTCATCTTATTGGTATAATAAAATCTCATTACTTATTCCTTTATTTGTATTTTGTACGCTGTTTTGAATACATATAAGAAACTCCTTTCTTTTTCTTAGTTGATAAAATATTACATTATTCACTCTATTAAATTTCAACATAAGGTATAGAGGGTGGAGGATAAGAGAACATTCTTTTATTTCATAAAACAGGTGATAAATGACTAAAGTGCCTGATGGTAAGCGCCATGCCAGCCATAAACAGAAGAAATACCACACATAACTTAAAATTACAAAGCACTCCATGGCATTAGACGCTGCTGGTCATACCAAGACGTAAAGATTTATTACGAAAATTAAAGTGATAATACAAAGTTCAAAATTTATGTTAGACTCTACGAGGTATTCTCCACAATTAGGAGAGATCTGGAGAGATCCATAGTCCATACAAGTGGATTAATAATTAATTTGAAATTAATAACCACCATATTTTTTAATTGATATGCCCGAACGTAGACAGAGTCGCCGTAACAAAACCTTAGCGCGATCTCACTCTACGCTGGCGCCATCTATTGAGCGCACAAGGTAAACTTTGTTACAAATTATATTTATTTTGTTGCAGGGAGTTCTCCTACCTGCCGGGCAGGTCGTGTGAAGGCTACGCCATCATCTACCACCGGCTCCACGAGACTGAACCTTCCAAATATAACCTGGAAGCTGGCATCAAGATACTATTTATGACAGTCGGTAAGTTAGTCTCAGACTAAAGCTAGAAATTCGTTTATCCTGTGAATATGAATATTACGAGGTGGGAAGTCCATCGTATGTGAGAGGCATTATGAGACTTAACATCTTATGTCTCGGGGTGACGAGCGCAGTTCAATGCCATGCAGTGCTTTGTAATTCAAAGTTCTGTGTGGTGTTGCTTCTGTTTATAGGCAGGCGTGGCGCTTACCAGACGAGTGTCTTGCTCATGTCGTCATTCAATGAAATAAAATAAAAAAATACAGGTAATAATAAGTAGGGCAAAGTACTGGCGTGATCTTCAGGACATACAATATTTTTAAGCGATTTGAGGAATATGTTGTAATTACATAGCTCTGAGGAGAATTATTACAATGGTTAGTTTTAAACAGGAGCTATGTATTATCGATCGAAATTAGCACGCGTGTGTACCATTCAATACGTGCATCATATTATGTAGACATGCGCAAACCAATACTCTATGAATGCCATATGGCATGACATTTCGTACCGCGTAATATGTCATTATAGCATTACTCTAGGCATGACCTGAGATTACACGCTATGTGAACGGGCCACTATTACTTGTTCTGAATGAATGTTCAGGCAGGACTCAGGTGTAATGTAAAATAAATAGACCTTTTAGACCTCGATCGCACAATTTCTCTAACTTTTATGATTGCGCGCCCCGCTTCACCGAGCCGCCCGTCTGTAACAGATACTGTTACAGTACGCGGTCGTGTTATATTACGCGTCATGCATTACTCACAGTACTTACACATCTTTAATCATATGCCTACATAATCTAACAAAATATTTTCTGAATATCGTTTTTTGACAATGGAATTAGGAATTGCTGATTACAAATCTATAAATCAATGATACATATCGTGAAATTCCATTTGTTTATTTCCTGTTTAAATACGCCAGTGTTTTCGTAAACAGATGTTTTATTAATGAAAAAAGAAACTAATATAAACTTATTTAGAGGTCATATTATAGTCTTTACATAGTATAAAATGAAGTCGCTTCCGCTGTCTATTCGATAAGATCTTTTAAACTATTCAACGGATTTTAATGCAGTTTTCAGCAATAGATAGAGTGATTCACGAGGAAGGTGTATATGTATGTCACGCTATGACCAGTGGGGGCAGGGTGACATACAGGTGGAACCGCGAGGGATAGCTAGTATTGATAAAAAAACGAGTCAAATACCCTATTATTGGGTATTATTTATCGAAACGTATCTATCATTGTTTTAAGATTCAAACAAAAACCGCAAGGTCCGGAGGTCATAGAAAACATGTTTAGTCATCAGCGATGAAATAGTGCATACGACATCCTTGTTAACGGCTTTTTATAGCTGTGGCGGAGTTGTAAACATTTTACAGTGTCCTTTAAGTTACAAGCCATTGTTTTTTTTATTTGCTTGAATGACGTGAAGAGCAAGGAGCTAGCCTGATGGTCAGCGTCACGCCTGACCATAAACAGAAGCAACACCACACAGAACTTTGGATTACAAAGCACTGTATGGCACTGAACTGCGCTCGTCACCCCGAGACATGAGATGTTAAGTCTCACAATTCCCAGTAATTTCTCTGGCTTCAATGTCCTTCAAACCGAAACACAACAGTGCTTACACACTGTTGCTTGGCGGCTGAAATAGATAAAGCGGTAGTACCAACCCAGACGGCCTCTCGCATACGAGGGAGCCACCACGTTGTAAAAGCCTTTGGTTTACAAAACGAATGTATCAAAAGATATCGTCACATCCACGGCAAACTCACGAATCTGTAATTTTAGTAAAATTGGTATTTATATGAAAAACTGTTCAAATTGCAAAATATAGAATATCTGTTGATTGTATCATAAAAAGGTAACATTTTGAAACCAAACGTACCACAGTACTGACAACTCTATTACAAAAATTAACATTTTAAATTATTCTATGCATTCAAAACGCTCTCTTGTAAAATGAATACTTTGCAAATTCGTAAGTTTGCCGTGGATGCGACGACGTGACTGCGTTAGAGGAGTTGTTGCGTAAACTAAGTTTTGTGATTTGCAACACTTGGTTAAGGCCCTTCCGTGAGCAAATGACCTTGACACTCTCTCTCTCTCTCTTCTGACTCGCGGCATACTGACTCGTGTACTCGGCGTGTGAATTTTCGTGCAGAATATTCACGTGTTTAGCGAATAATTGATATAAAAATGAGGTTTTGGTCTTTTCGAAAATTTAAAACGGCCAAAATATTCGTTATTACATTGCCTATTTAGTGATGTTCATCTCATATGAAAACAATATGTACTTTAAAAGAAGACATTTTTATGGTTCATTTATAACAACAATTGCAAAAAATATTTCAACAAAGAATCGAACAAAGTAAAGCTGACAGATTGTCGAAATGTATTGTATATTTTTTTAATCAATATTGAATTATAAGTAACTAGCTATTACTCGCGGCTCTGCCCGCGTGAACAGCATTTTCCGGGATAAAAGTAGCCTGTAACCGTCTCCAGGGTCCTATCTATCCCTGTAGATAAATTCATCAAAATCGGTTCAGTGATTTAGGCGTGAAAGTGTAACAAACAAACTCACTTTCGCATTAACTTTCACCCCCCTTTTCATCTCTTATTAACTAAAATTTCCAAAATTCCTGAAACACGTATTTATTTGTTTTACGTCAATAACCGAAATACAAAATTTTGATTATGTAACTGTCAAAATGACGGACTTTCATACATATTATCATCCCCTATTTTGACTCCTTGGGGTGGAATTTTCTAAAATCCTTTCTTAGTGGGTGCCTACATAACAAAATGAATATACAGTCCGAATTTCATGCTTGTAGCCTTGATAGTTTGCGCTCGGCGATGATGAATCAGTCAGTCAGTCAGGACATGTTATTTTATAATATATAAGTAATAAGTAATGACTAGATAGCCTCTACAAACTCCAAAAAAATCTCGATCGTGCGGCGTTTTGCTGGGGGTATCGCCTTAATTTTGTTGAGAAGAAACCAAGGCCGTTCGAAACACTGAGTAGTTTTAAAGCGCCCGCTATGTCTGCGTCTCATCACACGGTATTTAGCGTGTTTCATAATGTCTATGGTTTACTTGCTGTCCCTCGCGGTTTCACCTGCATGTTACTGCCCTACTCCCATGGGTCATAGCGTAATATACGTATAAACACCTTCCTCATGAATCACTCCATCTATTGCTGAAAACTGCATTAAAATCCGTAGAATAGTTTAAAATATCTAAGCGAACAGACAGAGGAAGCGACTTCATTTTATACTATGTAAAGATGTGCAATTTTGCGTTTCATATTCTACTAACTGTTGGCCGCGGCTCCGCCCACGTATACCCCTGTGCTCCCCTTTACAATGTGAATTTCCAAAAATCCTTCTTACCAGGCCCCTATATTACACAAACTGTCAAAATGTATAATCCTAGCTTTTGTAGTTTTTGTTTATAGCATAGATCGGCGAATGAGCAAGTGGCTCACCCGAGGGTAAGTCATCTTCACCGCCCATGTACGCCCACAATACCAGAAGAATGAATCCGCTGGTGGTAGAATATTAATAGCGACCACCGTAAACATGGTGTTAAAACCTACCATAGTGATCTACACGCCTTGTGTGGATCGCGTTCCAGGTTCAGCCAGTGGATATCTGGTTCTCCCGAGGGGCTTGCGACATGACTTGGTGGTTGGTTGGGGCGGGTATAGGAGTACGTCCTTGTATTACCGGCTTGTTTGTTGTACCTTGTGTGCCCACCATCCGCAGTTCTGTCCTGTCGCAGCAAACTCAATGGTTTGTCGGTGATTGCTGGTTTTTTGGACTGCACTACGCAAACTCCTAGGCAACCATGATGTATGCAAGTATATTGTAGCCAATTTTTAATCTAAATTCATTCTTGTTTTACTGCAAAACCAACAACGCAGTCATTTTAAAATCCTTGGCTGTTTACATATTTTATGTTTTTTGTCAGAAATGCATTACTGTTATAAAAACTAGATTTTACTATGCTTGTGAAAAACACGTGTAAAAAAAATATTATGTGTGTGAATTATTTCGTCAACAACCTTGAAGGTACAAGTTGGAAGCGGACGACATGACGCAGCAGCAGACGACGTGTCGCAGCGACACTACTGGTTTCTATGTATTTCTATGAAATTACATCCGTAGTCAGCGACACGAAGCTAGTGACGCGTCGTCGAGCGGCAGACGTCAGTGTCGTCCGACCGCGGATCAGTAGTGCCGCTGACGACACGTCCAGCGAGTTTCTTTTCAAAATGAATTTCAAGATTCAAACGACAATACTGTCTGAATTCTTTAATATCGCTTTCTAAATGGTTTTTAATCAATATTGAATAGGTTCCCTCACTTGTTCTGCATTTAAACATAGGCCGTATGGCTTCTCGTCTTTTTCTGTACAAGTACAACAAAAACAAGTCATCATAGTCTTCTTCCTCTTCTAATAAAATATATAAAAAAATGCATCTTGTTTCACGGAACACTCGGTACCAACTGGATTTCATCTGCTGTTGCCGTCTGCAGTCGGGTTCGAAATCATGACTGCAGCGACACGTCGTAACGACGTGTCGTGACGACATGAAGCGACTACACGTCGTCTGCTGCTGCGTCATGTCGTCCGCTTCCAACTTGTACCTTTATTATCTAACAATAAGTTCGATCGGTTATGCGCTGGAAAATTATAAATATTCGTAGTCACGTAATGGTTCGACCTTTACAATAATAAATTCATAAGATTATACATAATTTTTATTCTATAATCTCAGCTACGATATATGACATTTATACGTTGATAGTATAAACGTAAACGAGGAATGTTTTGTTTAATTTAATGTATTTGTTTTTAGTTATTGGGCCTTACTCGTAAAATCTACTAAAGCACGACTAAAGCGTTGAAAAGTTAAACACTCTATTATTTTATTTATTTGTTTGTATTTAAAAAAATTAATTCGTATTTGAATTCAAATTGGTTTGAATTTGGAATGTGAATTTGTTTTTGTTTCGTGCGGGCGCGTTTAGGTTAACTTGCACTCTAATTGGTCATTTGTTTGGTATCAAATCCAAATAATATGGTTGCCTGTAAGAGGTTGGCCTGAGCGATAAGGTTGCATATTGTTCTACTTTTTTTATTGTATTATGTACTATTTTTCATATACTTATACTTCAATGTAGTACATTAGAGAATTATAAAAAAAAAAAATCCCCCAGTGAATTAAAGCAAGAAATGTTACCTAGAAGAGTTTTAGAATTAGTACAAGCCACACCGTCCGCCACGGACAGGTTTGCGAGAACTAAGGTTGCATAATATTATTTAGTTTTGGCTGTAAACAAAAACGAATCAATCAAGTATAAAGTAGTCTTAATGCGAGTTTTTGAAGTGAAAACTTCTTTAGCCGTGTTGAGCACTTTTTGGCAGGGGGTAAACTTGTGGTTTCGCGCCAGCGACATGCTAATGTTAATTCAGACTATACACGTAACACATAGTATATACCTGACCACGTGCTGTGCGCGTTAGACGCTTTTTGGATGGGTGAAATCTTGTGAGCTCTGGGTATCAGTCAGTCGTCAGTCAGTTGTCAGTCAGTCAGTCAGTCGTCAGTCAGTCGTCAGTCAGTCGTCAGTCAGTCAGTGAGCCAGTTGAGTTGAGTTGAGTGAGTACTAAATAAATGCACATACGTTTTTACTTCTATCGGCAGTCCCTATGCCAATTTTTATTTTTATTTTAGTAGAAATATGTGTGACGCTAATAAGTAATTGAGCAAAGTGTTGGTACGGGCGTAGTCACACAAAGAACTAGTGCGTCATTAAATTTATTTACCAAATGCAGGGCCAATTCGATTCGCTGCACTAATTATTGATCAAACATTTTCGGTCAGTCCAAAGTACCTACGTGAGGTGAGAACTTGGCATGTTTTTGTACTGAGAATAAAACGTACGGCAGTTTTTATGAGCAATCATGTTTTTGTCATGTCCATACGAAGCCTTGAGATGTTTAGAATGGAGTAATTCCTGCCAAGTTTTAGTTCAACCATTAAGACGTGATTGCCTAATAAACTTCCAAATCCACAAAATCACAAACATCCAAACTTTCACATTTATAATCATCATCATCATCAGCCACAGGACGTCCACTGCTGAACATAGGCCTCCCCCAAAGATTTCCAGACCGGCCTGTTGGAAGCGGCCTGCATCCAGCGACTTCCTGCGACCTTTATCAGGTCACATTTACAATAGTAGTAGGAAATTGGATTGCAATTGGATGCAATTTTTTTACTTTATGTTGGATTGTGTTTTATATATTGCTAGCTGTCCCTCGCGGTTTCACCTGCATGTTACTGCCCTGCTCCCATGGGTCATTGCGTTATATACATATAAACCTTCCTCATGAATCACTCTATCTATTGCTTAAAACTGCATTAAAATCCGTTGAATAGTTTAAAAGATCTAAGCAAACAGACAGGGGAAGCGATTTCATTTTATACTATGTAAAGATTTTTCGTTTATTTGTGTCAATAATATGTATAACATTACATGATACAGTAATTCATAACCAAGACAGCCTCCGTGGCGCAGTGGGCGAGTGGTCGGCTGCGAAGCGACAGGCCGCGGGTTCGATCCCCGCACCGAGACAAATGTTTGTGTGAGTCACATACATTTATTTCGGAGTCTGGGTGTTGTGAGACAAAAAGTCTGTCGTAGTTCCTGACACCCATGACACAAAATTCGTATCTTACTGTGGGATCAGGACCATATATGTGACTGTTGGGTGTATTTATTATTATTATTAGACACATCTCTGCCTACTCCTTCGGGGATTATAGAGGTACGTGCGTACTGAGACCTCAGCAGTACAGTCAGTACAGTAGGTAAAGTCAGTACAGTAGGTACAGTCGTACCTAGTACGCAATACAACTGCGTCACCGAAGCAGTGTTTTTTTATAAAAATAAGAATACGGATAATAAATTGACGGAAGCCAATAAGTTAAATTTATTGATCCAAAGCAACTTTTCGTTGATATATGTTAGAAAAAAAACTTAATTTATTAGATACTATAAAGTCAATCGTCGTGTAACATATATAGCTATATAACGAGTTTTTTGCAGGACATTCGTCATACAGGTAGAATGAATTATATTAGAA
The DNA here is from genome assembly GCA_949126905.1 of Amorpha juglandis. Taxonomy (NCBI): domain Eukaryota; kingdom Metazoa; phylum Arthropoda; class Insecta; order Lepidoptera; family Sphingidae; genus Amorpha; species Amorpha juglandis. Next base: position 12,654,266 of record OX421385.1, on the reverse strand, counting down.
TCATTTATTATATTTCTTTATTTAATTGAATGTCGAGATGAGTCAAAATCTTTATTAATCATGTAGGCTAAGAAAGCGCTTATGACAGGTCAAGTACAGAAAATTTGTCATTAAAAAGAATAACTTAGAATTAAGGGAACATTGGACTAACCGCCGCGCTAAAGGCTGGCAGGAAAAGGCACACCAACAGGCATGGGAAAAGGGAGGGCATCCTTAAGTGAAGGGATTCACGGACTAGGATATGGAAATCGGAATAGGGCAAGAGAGATTAAAGCGAGAGTAAAGCGCTTGCCTGATAGTAAGCACCACGCCTGCACATATACAGAAGCAACACCACACAGAACTTTGAGTTATAAAGGACTGCATGGCACTGAACTGCGCTCGTCACCCCGAGACATGAGGTGTTAAGTCTCATAATGCCCAGTAATTTTACTGGCTTCAATGTACTACAAACCGAAACACAACAGTGCTTACATACTGTTGCTTGGCGGCAGAAATAGACGGCACGGTGGTCCCAACCCAGACGGCCTTTCGAATACGAGGGACCTACCACCTTGTATACATAACTTCTTCGTAGGACCCGTTTCGGCATTCCGTGCTCACCCCACACTAGGTTATCCTGTATCGTGGGTATCAGAAACTACGAGGGACTTGCGGTCCCACAACACCCAGACGGGAAACCAATATTTATGGGTTACACAAACATTTGTCTCGACGCGAGAATCGAACCCGCGACCTTTTGCTTCATAGCCTGCGCCACAGGCTATCAATGTACAGGTACTTATAATGATGTTGCGATGTTACACAATGCGGCGATAATAGTTTTTTTTTTATTGAATGACGAGACGAGCAAGGCGCTCGCCTTATGGTAAGTGCCACGCCTGCCCATAAAGAGTAGTAACACCACAGTCACCCCGAGACATATGCTGTTAAGTCTCATAATGCCTAGTAATTTCACTGCCTTCAATGTCCTTCAAACCGAATCACAACAGTGCTTAGACACTGTTAATTGGCGGCAGAAATAAATAAAGCGATGGTGCCAACGCAGACAGCATCTCGCATATGAGGGACCACCTTGTCAAAATGGTCTCCATTTACCGTCGTGTCTAAACAAACTGACCAACTAACAGTTCTGCTTAAGTGTTTTGCTAGTTATGTAAGTAATTTCGCATGTAACAAGGTCGTCTAGTACGGAGATCGGTTGCGAGTTGCTATCGGCGAGTAGTAATCGAGTTTTCCATGACGTATGTGCTTTTTTTTGTTGGTCCTTTTTTTTATAGCATAGGACGGCAAACGAGCAAGTGGGTCACCTGATGGTAAGTGATCTCCACCGCCCATGTACGCCCACCACCAGAAGAATTATGGCCGCGTTGCCGACCTTAAAGGAAAGGGATAATTAGGGATTGGGAAGGGGAGGGGATTTGGGCTTCCGGATATCTCACTCACCGTACGAAACGCAGCAGCTACTTTAAGTCGGTTTTCTGTGAGACAGTGGTAACGACCCGTTTGAGCCAGCCCATTCATGCTGTGGACAAAACTGTCTACAGCGTGGCTCTACCACTCTTACATTTATGCGACCTCGCTGAGGGCACCCCCTGTGGGGTACGAGCCTCGACTCAGGACGGTCGCTGGGGAAGGGCAGAGGCATCTGCGATTATTGGTTTTGGGGGAGTTTATAACAACTGATCATCATCGGCTCGCGGGCCGGTACTAGGGTCGCGGCTGCGGCGACGTATGGGCAGAGACATATGTTTATACTAGCTGTGCCCGAGAACTTTCATACAAACTTTCATCCCCTATTTGGGCCCTTTAGGGGTTGAAATTTAAAGAAAAAAATACCCTATGTTTAACCTTGGGTCATCAATTATATTTGTGCCAAAATTCATTGAAATCGGTTCAGCGGTTTAGATTTTTCATACAAACTTTCATCCCCTTTTTAACCCCTTCAGGGATTGATTTTTGAAAAATACAGTAGCCTATGTCTTATTCTGATGTATAAGCTATATTATTGTTATGTTTCATTAAAATCCATTCAGTAGGATGGAGGGTAAAAACTAAGGAGGACCATCTTGTATAGGGGACAAGTGGTAAAAGTGTTCACCTGAAAGGGATCAAATTAAGGTGGCGTCACAGTAGCAAGTGGAAGGATTTCAAAAACAGCGCCATAAACTATTAGAGTAGAATCATCATCAGCCACAAGACGTCCACTGCTGAATATAGGCCTCCCCCAAAGATGTCCAGACCGACCTGTTGGAAGCGACCTGCATCCAGCGACTTTCTGCGACCTTTATCGTCGTATTTTTAGAGTAGAATACTAAATTAAAATAAAAAAGTAAGAAAGACTTCCGCTTGGTTACCGCGCATTTTTAAGTTTGTTAATTAATTATTTTGATAATGATGCATAAATATTATCAATACTAAATTACAAAGTTAAAATTGTAGACAACCACAACTTTACACAGTGTATCTCGGGTAATTTCCGATGGATTGTATAAGGTAAACTGGCTATATAATTTAAAATAAAAATAAAAAACACTATTTAATGAGTAGAAGTTTTATTTGTTTTTAAACTTAAAGGTTCACCGGTAGGTAATGTTTGGCACTGGTATACATTACCTACTAAAGTAAAAGGAAAACGAAAATAAGTTATCATTTTTAGTTAGTCCGGTTTCAGTTTTAAATTAACCATTTTACACGACGAACTTAAATTAAATTCTGTCACAACTAAACTGCAACTAAAAAAAAACAAAGATTATTAATAAAAACTAATGGAATTGTTGCGGATTTATATTAATAAGAAAAGAATAGAAGAGACAAGAAAAAAAAGAACTTCAATGATCACTCTAAAAGTTAGGATGACCAAAATTAAACCAACGGGTGGTGTAATCCACACTAGATGTTTATTTCACCATCTCTCAGTAAATGCTATTTACCAAATAAAATTTGACACAGCCAGAATCTGACGTGATACGAAAGAATTTTGAGAACAAAAAACATTTCTTCTTCCTTCTCCGAAGAGTTAAGAAGCATTTATACAGGCCGGCATGATTCTGGTGACCACTGATAAACTCATTGTTTGTCAGTGTTCGGTAGTTTTTTTGGACTGCATTACGCTTACCATCAGGTGTAGGATGGATGATGATGTGATGGATTGGATGGTAAGCGCAGTATAGTCCATAAAAACTAGCGACCACCGACAAACAATGAGTTTATCGGTGGGCACCAGAATCATGCCGGTCTGTATAAATGTATTTCACACTTCGAAGAGGGAATAAATCGAGGGCAGGACAGGCGGATGACCGATGCAGGCAGGGATACAAGGATGTACCTCTCAAACCGTCCAAATCAACCATCAAGTTATGTCATAAGCTCCTCGTGAGATGCCCGGATTTACACTGGCTGATCCTGGAACGCGATCCACACAAGGTGTGTAGGTCACTATGGCAGGTTTTAACACCACGTGTACGGTTGTGGCTATCCGGTTCTGTCGCAATGCTAGTCAACATTATCCATAAATAGAACCTAGTGCAATATTGTGAATCGATTTAATTAACCTTTGGTTGAGGATAAAAGGATTAAAATTGATTACAAAATTAATTTATACAAGATGTTTAAAAAAGGAACGACTCATGTTTGTATAATTTATGTCGTTTTTTTTTCCGGCTTGGCAGTGACTACACGATCGCGACGCCTGATAGTACAATACAATCCAAATGTATTATCGATCATCGCGAGTCAGTATTATTATTACAGATATTCATCAAGCAAAACTTCCATTATTTTTTGTCATTATTACATATAATTTAACGTAAAAAATTATTCGGTTACTGAATACAGAATGTTCTTTTTTAAATAATTATTTAAATTACCCTTATCCGCTAGACGGTACGGTTGGATAAATTATTATAAAATCTACCAACCCATTTAGTGTCATTATAATATCTTAAACATGGTGAAGGCCGGCAATAGAGAAAGTGGGTCACCTAATAGGATACCTCTACAGCTTATTAAAACCCGCAATACTAGAAGAATCATAAAAGGGAATGGCTATTGAGACGAAGAGGGAAGATTTGGGCCTCCGGTAATATCACCGTATGAAACACAAAAGCCAACTGCTATAATATATTGGGTACAAATGTTTTTTTTTATTTAATTGAATAACGAGGCGAGCAAGTCGCTCGCCTGGTGGTAAGTGCCACGCCTGTCCATAAACAGAAGCAACAACACACAGAACTTTGAGTTATAAAGCACTGCATGGCACTGAACTGCGCTCGTCACAGAAGTCGTTCGTCGAGAAGAATTTATAGAGGCCGGCATGACTCTGGTGACCACCGATAAACTCATTGTTTGTTGGTGGTCGCTTTAGCGAGCTGGGATAAAAAAAAATGTGTCGTTTATAGAATATGTATGAAATAATCCGTAAAAAGATTGCCAATTGTCTTGCATTTTTGTTTATAAACTACTTTAATTATGGCGTGGGAAGTTCAATTAGTATGAAGTGCTGCAGTCTATTGTTGAGTTTTTATAAGAAATATTAAAGTTAATTATTAAGTTATTATTATAACTACAATATTAAAATATGCAAGGATATTTTTCGAATATAATATTCATGTTGAATATTATCTGCCAATCCGCTGCAGGCCAACAAGAAAGAAGAACAAACAACAAGACTAAGACCTAAGCCCTTTCATTTAATAGACCAGTCCCTTGCCCAGCTGTGGGACGTCTACAGTACGGGGTTGATATTATTATTAATATTAGCTTAATTTATTTTATCATTTAAAGCATCCATACAAGGTGCCATCCATACATTTACATTTGCATGCACATTTGCGAGAGGCCGTTTGGGTTAGTACCACTGCTTTATCTATTTTTGCCGCCAAGCAACAGTGTGTAAGCACTGTTGTGTTTCGTTTCGAAGGACATTGCAGTCAGTAAAATGACTGGGCATTGAGACTTAACATCTTATGTCTCGGGGTGACGAGCGCAGTACAGTGCCATGCAGTGCTTCGTAATTCAAAGATCTGTGTGGTGTTGCTTCTGTTTATGGGCCGGTGAGGCGCTTACCATCAGGCGAGCGTCTTGTTCGTCTCGTCATTCACACAAATAAAAAAAAAATACAAAGAAAGAAAATCTACCTAATTAGTAGTTTTCAACAGCGAAACACGGTCACACTGAGTCTATGAATAGAATACAGGGTGTATTGATTTATCAGATTACAAAGCGCTATGTACTGTGTTTATGTCTGTATATGACAGGGGGTGTTATGGCGCCGGCCCGGTGTCTGTCTGCCTTTGTTTTGATAAACATTTTATGAGCCTCATAAAAATTGTTTATTTTCTATTTTTATATAGCTTGATCTGGTTTTGTTTTGGAGCATTCGTGGCTGTGATGCCAAAAGGTCGTATGTCTTTTTTCAAAGGTTCTATGTTAACAAACTTCCAAGTAATAGTTACAGTCTGTTTTTAAGGATATTATAGTTTAATAGATACAGGAAACTATGCCTTTTTAAAAAAAATAAACATTTTACATAGTACTATAAAAAAACAATATTTGGATTCAATACGCAATAAAATTTCCAAACAAAACAAAAAAAAAAGCCACATCAAGTAAAAATTAAGATCTTCATCTTAATTAACATAATGCTAAATTCATTATATTTAAGTAAGTTAAACTCCGTATTGTATAAACAAAAACATAGGTAAGTGAAACGTTTCCCATGTACGATTATGCAAAATAAAACTTTAAATTAATGATTAAGTTAATGTATTTAGCAAAATAAAATTGATATTTTAATTTTTACTTGATGTGGGTTGAATTGTTATTGCAAATTTGCAACCATTTGTTTTTCCTAAAACAGAGTATTTAAACCAGTGTTTCCCAACCGTTTTTAGGCCATGCCCCACTATGCATTTTTTTGTTAAATTTGTCACTGATATCTAGCATTGCATTTAAATAACCCAAAGCGAAAGTGTTAAAGTCGTGTCGAGTCCATTTTTAAATTGCCCCCCTGTGGGCCCGACGTTGGGAAAAACAGATTTAAACATTTTGATATGACAGCGGCGATGTAAGAGTCTTGGTAAGTAAGAATCCTGTTTAGCGACATAGTATATTATCTATTGGGTCATTGTTCCAGGTTACGTGTCCGATAACCCGAAAGTTACCTCCTCCTCTTAGTTTCTAGTTCTTTACCTCTTAGTTTTGACCTACCTTCCATTTACCTATCCAGGGTCTGTTTATATAGACGGTGAAAAGGCAAAAATACTAATGTTTTACGGTTTTTTTACCATAATAGTTCATATAAGTGTACCCACTGGATAATTTTCCGTAAAACGCATATTTTATTGAATCATATTTTTATCCGAATATGTACAGTACTCTTTATTTTAAAAGGTAATCTATGCATTTTTAAATTTTAACAAAAAAAAGAAAAACATTAAACAATAATAAAAGACCATCACCCTTCAATGGTGAGGCCTAGGCCCAAGCCACTGGCGGTTTGGACCCCAGAGTGAGGAACCTCCTCACAATGCGTGCCGTGTCCAATAACACCGCTCAATTCCGTGCAATTCATCGCTTATTTTAATTTATTTCATAAACTAGTTTAGAGTTGTGTTTGTTGTATAAAAGTGGTGTGGATTTGTTCAATAAACATTGACGGTGATGAACAGTGTATGGAAACATTGAAATAATTGATTTAAGAATCGTACTGAAAGGAGTTAACACCAAAACTCCGACAAGACCTTGAAATCGACCGCACCCGTGTTTCATCCTTCTTGTAAAAAGAACTCGAGAATATAATTATACTTGACACTGGCTAAATGCATAATACTGCGAAAGCCATAAATAAAAAGAAGAAGAACACCGCTTTCTGGTATTTGGCCTTTGACCCAACGACCAGTTTAGTGCCTCTGAAGATGTTGGTCGAGGCTCTTCGGTATCAACCCATGGGCAGAGACGACTATCGGGACAATAATTGTTGAGTCCACATCCCCCATCTCGGTAACCTTGTGTGCCAGATCTAAATTAATTTTAATTTTATCTCTTTCGGCTTTTTTCCTAATAAATAAATAATTATTATTATGATTTTTTATCGGAATATAAACAACTTTAAAACGTTCTACCGTAAAGTTCACGTACTGGTGCTTTAGTATTTTTACCTTTCCACTGACAATATGTTTAAGACAAACACAAATAAAATATCATATGTTTTTGAGAGCATTTTTTCGTTTAGGTTTTAGGTATTTCTTTTTTTTATTTACCTATTCAATATTGACAAAGGCATATTTGATATGTAATAATATTTGGTTATGGCTGTTTGTAATAACAGGCCGATGGCCGTGAGGTGTATTTTAGAGTTTTGCTTACCGAGAATTACATATTTGTTGCAGCGATTTTGCATCATTCGTATTAGCATACTTTCGTATTTTTGTATTCGAGATGTTAGTTTTTTTTTTTTTAAATGATCTTAGTTGAATAGCGTTTACTTGATTCTTTTGTAATTTAAATCAATATAATACGTTGCCCAAAAGCTATTGCCGAAAGAATTTTATAAATCCGTCCAAAAATAAATAGATTAGCGCCATGGAAAATTGCCATTACGGTGCACAAGTGCAAGCGAAATAGTGAGATGGCCTTACTACGCGCCGATCTTTGCTCATACTAATTTTTAAAATCACAATTGCAGGTTTATTTTTGAACTAATTTTAATTTTCATTTTCTGTTGCGTATCAAATATTGTATAAATTTCAACATAGGAAACTTACCATATTCCCCAGAAGGTCGAGGACAGTTAGGCGGCCGGCAGAAAAAACTACGTAGAAACCGTTCTGTAAAATAAGATTAAAACATGTTGCGTCGACTCCACTGCGAGTGGGAAAAGTGCTTGTAGAAGAAAAAGTTGGTCATAGTAGTATTACACTTCGTTTATCCCGAAAAATTAAGGCATTCTCGCGTGTCACGTCCGTCTATAATATGCATTAACGCGGTCAGTTCGGATTGGATCCAATCAAAAACTGTCAACCCAACTGACGCAACGCCACGTTATGACGCAGGCGATAGGTACCACGGGAAAATGCGAGCAAAATAAAACAACCTTTATTACCGAAACAATAAAACAAAATAATATTTAATTTGAATATTTATAAATATACAATTTTGCATATAATGTTTGTAATAAATGTTTTAGCGCAATATAATTTGCATATTTTTCGTGTCTGTGATTTTACATACAATAATGTCTTTTAATTAATTTCCCACCGTGGGACGTGGGATTACCACTATTCGTATGACTGACACGTGTACGATTGTCAATATTGTCACGTGTCTTTCTTTATTAATAAACTAAATTTTTGCTGGTGGTAGGATATTCACATCCACCCAGATAGTGACCACCGTACACACGCTGTACAGTGGTCGCTACCTGTCTAACCTGCCACAGTGACCACACATTGTGTGGATCGCGTTCCAGGATCGACCAATGTATATCCGGTTCTCCTTGCTTGCGACAGGGCTTGATGGTTGGTTGGGGCGGGTTTAGGGGCCGGGCCGCTCGCCTGATGATTCTCGTAACACCTGTTTATAAACAGAAGCAACACCACACAGAACTTTGAATTCAAAGCTCTGCATGGCGTTGAACCCACACCGGCACATGTGTTCCTTCCACCCTACAATATAGGGTCTTTAATGCGGTGCGTGAAGAAGCACTTATAACGGCCGGCATAAATCTGGGGACCGGGCGACCTCACGATAGACGCATCGCCCTTACTATCAGGTGCAGCGTAGTTGCCGAGACGGGTAAAAAAATACCGATACACTTACTCACTTACTCACTGTGAATCGAATTCATAACTAGACAGTTTTCGCCGACGCATGCTGCAGAGGTCAAGACGTTATGCTAATGACATGGGGTTAATGAACATTCAAAATATTGAAAGATAAAAGTCCTTTGAAGTCCTTATTATCGTCCTTTTAAGTATCAAAGGACGTTAATATTGACCTTTCGTTAAGTGAGTTTGCTTTATGGTATTAGGAAAATAAAGAAGACATACTTTGAATTTCAATCTTATTTGAAAAGGCAGATTTCAAATTTGTCTTGAATCAAAAATGTTTTTCATAAAGTAAATGATACCTAAGTAATTTTCGTTTATTTACATCACGGATCGATACGTAATAAAAAATTATTTCTATTGCAAAGCCACATGCTTCTTTCATGCCTAACTTAACTTTGATATAGTTGGTTAGAGTAAATAAAAAATAAGTCGAATACAGAGAGTTTTGGTGGGAATTCTGACAGTGCAGTTCATCGCTTATTTTAATTTATTTCATAAACTAGTTTAGAGTTGTGTTTGTTGTATAAAAGTGGTATGGATTTGTTCAATAAACATTGACGGTGATGAACAGTGTATGGAAACATTGAAATAAGTGAATTAAGAATCGTACTGAAAGGAGTTAACTAACACCAAAACTCCGACAAGACCTTGAAATCGACCGCACCCGTGTTTCATCGTTCTTGTAAAAATAACTTAAGAATGACTTGTACTTGACACTGGCTAAATGCATAGTACTGCAAGAGCCATAAATAAATTAAAAAAAAGTCGAATACAATAAAAATTCCCGCCAAAACATCTCCTTCATTCTTTCTCCGAAGATATGGGCAAAGGAATAGAACTTAAAAGAAGTCTACAGCCTGTATATATTGTACTCTTTTTACCCATTTTCGATTCATAGGGCGAAGGAATCACACCAGGCAATCTTGTGCGATGGATAATATTTGTTTTTTTTCCAGATGCATGTCTAAGCAAGCGAGGCCCACAGCCCGGTTACATATTCCTCTTTGATATGAGAGGTGTTCGCTTCGGTCACTTAACGCGAGTCAGTTTATCGTAAGTTTCAATATATTTGTTTAATCTGCATTTTACATTTAATTTCCAAATCGTTGCCGTCTTTTCCACCGTTCATTTAAATGTCTTGTTATTGATTAATATAATTAAATGTATGTATAAAATGTATAAATATTTGTGTTCGTAGCTTTCAAAAGGATCGTCAGAGGTAAAAGGCGTGCAAAATTATTATTGTAGATATATTATTGAAATGTTTTTGCTGTAATTTAAAGTTTAATTTTATAATTTCTCTTAATGTTTAATGTATTATTCATATCAGTTATTATTTTATTTTATATGTGTTAGTAATTTATGTTCGAAGGTAGCATAGGTAATATAGTTAAGTACGTAGGTATATTATAATTTTAGTTGATGAATATTAATTAATTATTATAATCATGAATGTACCTACATCCAGAAAGTTAAGTAATTTCCTTAGGTAATTTATTTAATGCATAATTACCAAATTGAAGTGTAAGAGAACGTATTACTTACTATTCAAATATGTACGTAATACCTAATAAGCGAAATAAGTGTCGTAGTCATGAAATTTACACTGTTCAAACCTACAACCTATAAACCATGAATCACTCTATCTATTACTGAAAACTGCATTAAAATCCGTTGAATAGTTTAAAGATCTAAGCGAACAGACAGCGGAAGCGTCTTCATTTTATACTATGTAAATATAAATTGGTGTCTTTTTGTATTCAAGACCTCGTATTAGGTATGTAGTGAACTTTTTAGAACGTAAAAACCTGATTAATTTACTTCCCATGTCTATCTTATTTTTTCTTAAATCACTTTTGTTTTTCTGTGGTAAAGATTATATTAAAATTGTAGACGATTAAATTGAATTATTTTTCTTATGAATATATTATATCACGGCTAGTTACTCCAAAATATTTTGGCACCTACGAGATCTCTTACTTAAATTAATATATACGGTGCAATTGAATTGGCAATTTTCACAAAAAAGTCTAGAGAAATTCAGCACCCAAAATTTCGTTCGACATAAACAAACATCTATTTCTTTTGATAATCCAGCAATGTAATTAGCCTTAGTCTCGTGAAAACTTTAAAAATGTAATCACCTACGTTCCAGATCACTAAAGAAGTTTTTCCAATACGTACAAGAAGCGATGCCTGTAAGAATGCGCGCCATCCATGTGCTGAACACAGAACCAGTTATGGACAAACTCATGCTGCTCATCAGGCCGTTTATGGATAAGAAGTTCTTCGATATGGTATGTGAAATACCTTTTCTTTCTGTCTGGCGTCACCAGGTAGATAGTTTTGTCTACAGCACGAATGGGCCGGCTCGACCGGGTCGTTACCACAGTCTCACAGAAAACCGACGTAAAGGGGCTTGCTGCTGCGTTTCGTACGGTGAGTGAGATATCCGGAGGCCTAAATCCCCCTCCTTTTCCCAATCGCTAATTATCCCTTTCCTTTAAGGTCGGCAACGCGCCCGTGATTCTTCTGGTATTGTGGGTATACATGGGTGGTGGAGATCACTTACCATCAGATGACCTACTTGCTCGTTTGCCGGCCTATGCAATAAAAAAAATAAAAAAACCCCGGCTTGTTGCCACAGTCGCCTTCCTACCTATAAAATCTACACATTAACTTAGTATTTCGTTATCTTTACATATAAAAATGCGTTTAAATTAATTTCATTTCAGTGGTAAATTTTCTTACAAAGTTTTTGTTGTATTAGTTGTATAATGTTTTGTATAAATAATTTATTTATAAGTAGTTGGTAACATACTACGGTCACTTAGGTCGCCATTAAAATACTGAAAGACAATGCAAATATATTATTATGTATGCAAAAATACTTTCAAGTTCAATCAAGACACACGCTAACTATTCTTATTTGTTTACTTATGTCGAAATATGATTGTATTATTTCTTCTTATGATGTGTTATCCACAAGGTGGTAGGTCCCTCGTATGCGAGAGGCCGTCTGGGTTGGTACCACCGCGTTGTCTTTTTCTGCCGCCAAGCAACAGTGTGTAAGCACTGCTGTGTTTCGGTTTGAAGGGCATTGAAGCCAGTGAAATTACTGGGCATTATGAGACTTATGTCTTGGGCTGACGAGCGCAGTTCAGTGCCATGCAGTGCCTTGTAATTCAAAGTTCTGTGTGGTGTTACTTCTGTTTATGAGCAGGCGTGAAGCTTACAATCAGGCGAGCGCCTTGCTCGTCTCGTCATTCAATTAAATAAAAAAAAATACTTATTGAATTGCGGCAAACGTCTGATCGGATGCAGAAATATCCGAACACATTGAGGATTAACTTATACACAGATTAATTGCTTCCGACATATTGTCTCCCTCTTTCTTCTTTCTTTCTTTAAAGGTTTCGGAACTGCCGTGTGATCGTTTTTTTTTTTTTTTTTTTTTTTTTATGGAATAAGGGGCAAACGGGCAGGAGGCTCACCTGATGGAAAGTGATCACCGCCGCCCATGAACATCTGCAACACCGGGGGGCTTGCAAATGCGTTGCCGGCCTTTAAGGAAAGAATACGCTCTCTTCTTGAAGGTTCCCAAGTCGTAACGGTTCGGAAAGACCGCCGGCGACAGCTGGTTCCACAGGGTGGTGGTGCGAGGTAGGAAATGCCTAACAAATCGCGCTGTTGTGGAACGCTGGACATCAAGGTGGTGAGGGTGGAATTTTATATTTTGGCGCGATGTCCGATGGTGAAATTCAGCGGCCGGGATCAATCCAAACAATTCCTCAGAACACTCCCCGTGGTAAATGCGGTAGAAGATGCAGAGTGACCCAACATCTCTACGCAGAGCCAAAGGAGCAAGCCGATCGGAAATAGCATGATCGTCGATAATCCGAGCCGCCCTACGTTGAATGCGGTCAAATGGAAGTAGCTGGTACTGGGGGGCTCCCGCCCAGAGGTGAGAACAGTACTCCATGTGGGGCCGAATTTGCGCCTTATACAGGTTCAAACGTTGAGCCGACGTGAAGTACCGTCTCGCCTTGCTGAGCACACCAAGCTTCTTTGAGGCCAATTTGGCCTTACCTTCCAATTGACCGCGAAACTGGACGTTGCTCGAAATATCGACGCCAAGTATTCCGATACTGGCTTTGGCAGAAAGGGGAGTATTCTCAAAATGAGGAGTTACGACAAATGGTGACTTTTTAGCGGTTAACGCGCAAACTTGTGTCTTTTTGGGGTTAAATTGGACTAAGTTTAGTCGACCCCAGTCGGAGACTTTGGTTAACAAAGACTCGACTTCCGACACAAGTTTGTTCCGGCTCTCGTCAACGTATTCCCGAGAAATATTAGCACGGCCAGTGTAAAGTACATCCACAGTGCTATCGTCTGCATAGCAATGAATGTTACTGATTTGCAGCATGTCATTGATATGCAGAAGAAACAGAGTTGGAGACAGTACACAGCCTTGTGGAACACCAGCATTGACAAATTTAGGATCAGAGCATGCACCGTCGACAACGACCTTGATGCTCCGATCTGCCAAAAAGCTGATGATCCAGTTGCATAATTTCTCGGGAAGCCCGTAGGAAGGTAGCTTCGAAAGAAGCGCTTTGTGCCATACCCGATCAAAGGCCTTCGCTACGTCCAGACTGGCTGCAAGCGCCTCCCCCTTGGTCTCAACCGCTTCTGCCCATCTATGAGTCAGGTAAACTAGAAGGTCACCGGCTGAGCGACCCCGACGAAAGCCGTACTGGCGGTCGCTTATCAACCGGTGGTCCTCTAGGTACCGCAGGAGCTGGGAGTTTATGATAGACTCCATTACCTTGGAGAACAAGGAGGTGATGGCTATGGGCCTGTAGTTGGACGGATCCGAGCGGTTGCCTTTTTTAGGGATCGGGTGCACTAAAGCGGCCTTCCATGATTTCGGGACTACGCCTAATGTATAGGAGTGCCGGAAAAGACGCGTTAAAACCGGTGCCAACTCTGGAGCACATATCTGCAACACGATCGGAGGGATGCAATCGGGCCCACTCGACTTATGAATGTCCAAGGAAAGAAGTGCTTTGCGAACTGCACTTTGCCGGAACTTAACCTCCGGCATCGTAGGATCGCACCGCGGGACTATCGGTGGTGAATTTCCTTGGTCATCCAGAGTCGAGTTGGACGCGAAGAGGGAGCCCAGAAGATCGGCTTTCTCCTTCGCGGCATGGGCCAGCGAGTCATCCTCCGTGTGCAGGGGTGGAAAAGAAGGCTGACAGAAATTCCCTAAGACAGCCTTGGCGAGAGACCAAAACGCACGTGTTCCCGACGGGAGACGCGCCAGTCTCTCGCCAATTCTGCCGATGTGCTCCGACTTCGCCTTGGCAATAACACTTTTGAAGGACCTAGAGGCAGAGTTATACTCCTTTTTAAATGCACTGGTGTTTACATCACTAGATGCCGAAGCGTCAGCCCAGGCCTGGTAGCATTCCCGCTTTCGGCGTGATGCCGTCTTGCAGGCGCGACCAAACCAAGGCTGGGATTTGCCTCCGATGGGCACTGCAGAGGACGGAATAAAAAGTTCCATACCCTGAAGCACCACATCGGTGACAGAATCAGCAACGACATCTGGATCATCCGGTGAGAAGCAAATCTGCCCCCATGGGTAGGACGCAAAGAATGATCGCATCCCGTCCCAATCCGCTGACTTATAGTGCCATACGCGGCGGCGGCCCGCAAAGCGAGGCCGTATTGTGCGCGTAACCGTCACTATACTCCGGACGAGACAGTGGTCCGACGAACCCAGAGGGGGATCGACGGAAACCAGGTAGCCGTCCGGATGAGAGGTCAACAGAAGGTCCAACAGGGAAGGTATATGATTCTCCACATCTGGGATTCGCGTAGGCGAGGTGACCAGTTGTGTCAAATCATATGCCAAGGCGAAATCGTGAACAGATCTCCCCGCATGATCGGTGGTGCGTGAACTAAGCCATTCGGCGTGGTGGGCGTTAAAGTCGCCGAGAATCACGATCTCTGCGGATGGGATCTGCTGCAGCACGGAATCAGTAGCCATTTGGATGTGCTCAATGAGTCGGTCAGTTTCGGCATTACCGCTATGGGACCTATACAGGCACGCGTAGATTCGCGGATGGTCATCGCAGTCTACACGTAGCCAGAGGATGGATAGGTCCCGCCCTTCAAGACTGCCGAGGCGACGAGAGCAGATATCCTCTCTGACGTACACGCACACCCCAGCCCGCGGTACAAAGGAATGTTCCAGGTTGTATCCCGGGTAGGAGAGGAAAGAGGTGTCAGCCGGAGAAGATATCTGAGTCTCGGTAAGGAAGAGCAAGGCCGGCTTCGCCGTCTCAAGATGGAAGTGGACGGCGTTCAAGTTGGAATTCAGCCCCCTTATGTTGCAGAAGTCCACAGCAAGCGTGGAAGGGGTAGCCTTATGTTGCCTGCTCCGTTTGCCCCGAACATAGAGCGCAGAATTGCCCCCCCCAGAATACGGAGGGCAGCCTGAACATCCACGCTCAGGTAGTGTACGATCTGAGCGTGGACGCCCAGAGAGGGATTCTCCACCGCGATGTATGCTGGTGGTACCCTCCTGGGGTAGATGAAACAAATTTTGCGCTATCATATTATGGGGGAAGGATGGGGAGTGGGCCTCCGGGACTCTCACAGGCTGAACGAAACGCGACAGCGAGGCTGCCACTTGACGTCAGTTTTCCGTGAGAGAGTGGTTTTTCCCCGGGCGTGCCGGCCCATTCGGCTGCTACCAGAAGGTGCGCAGCATGGCACTACCACTAGTTGGGTTGACTGATTGCACTGGTGGAATAATCTCTGTCACAAGATTATCCCACCAGCGGGCGGTGGGGTCGTCACGTCCCTACGCCTTTAAATGCGTCGAATAAACATGTTTCTCTCTTTCTTAGTAGAGTCAATAAAGAAACCACTTTTCAACAAAAGTCCAAAGTTGCCAGAGAAATCGATGTACGTAAATACGTACATAGCAAATAGCAATCAAAAGATATCGCCGATTGAGAAATTTCCTTTTTTTGAAGTCGGTTAAAATCTTACATTCTATTGAAATAAAACTATTTTAAACGGATTTTATGGCGGTTTTTTGTTTTAATTTTAAATAAAATATAAATTCCGAAAAAACCGTTTAAATTAGTTTTATTTCAATGAGTAACATTCGCTTAAAAGTAAGAAATAATTATCATAATATATTCAAGTTTAAGTCGATTATGTATTTACAAACGTTTTTTACGAACGTGAAATTTACATAATAATTTAATCAATCATAAACGTGTGTATAGGAATTTACATAATTATTTAATAAATCATAAACGCGTGTATATCGAGCCAGACAGAATCCAGTTAGGTATATTTCCTCATAATTCTATCTACCTCACAATATTTACTTTATGACGTCAAAGCTCTGTTTTTTACACCTCGGTGTGCCGTTTTCCTGTTCAATGGAATCATACTATATGGCTATATTTTTTTACGGACTAGTTTGTATTTGGTTTTAAGCGGAATATAGTTTGTTTTAAGCATAGACCGGCAAACGAGGAAGTTGGTCACCTGATGGTAAGTGATCTCCACCGCCCATGTACGCCTACAAAATTAGAAGAATTATAGGCGCGTTGCCGACCTTAATGGAAGGGATAATTGAGGAATTGAGAAACGGCGGAGGCTTTTTTTATTTATTTGTTTGAGTGACTAGACGAGCAAGGCGCTCGCCTGATGGTAAGCGCCACGCATGCCCATAAACAGAAGCAACACCACACAGAACTTTGAATTACAAAGCACTGCATGGCACTGTACTGCGCTCGTCACCCCGAGACATAAGATGTTAAGTCTCATTATGCCCAGTAATTTCACTGGCTTCAATGGCCTTCAAACTGTAACACAACAGTGCTTGGCGGCAGAAATAGACAAAGCAACCCAGACGGCCTCTCGCATACGAGGGACCTACCACCTTGTTAATTTGGGCCTCCGGATACTTACTGGCCCTACGAAGCAGCTAATTATTATCTAAGTTTTAGGCAAAGATCACTATTGAGCATCTACAGCAGTGATACCTAAATTGGGTTCCGGGGAAAAGTCATTAGGGTTCCGTGAATTAGTTGCATTTGTCATTGAGTTTGCGGCAAATGTCTGATCGGGTTCAGAAAATATATTATTAATTGTTGTGTAATGATCATTTAATGTAACCTGATAAAGGTCGCAGAAAGTCGCTGGATGCAGGCCGCTTCCAACAGGTCGGTCTGGAAATCTTTAGGGGAGGCCTATGTTCAGCAGTGGACGTCCTGTGGCTGATGATGATGATGATGATGATGACGTCTCTGAAAAATTATAGAATTCTATGAAACGCCTAACTAATTGCCCATTAAAGATAATAGTTTTTTGTAATTATTATTAAGCAGATTACTTGTGCATTACAATATATCAGTTACGTAGATTAATTTTACACAACCATTTTGTTTACAGTTAAAATTCCATCACAAAAACGAAGATCTGGAAAAGTTCTACGAGACAGTAATCCCGAGGTCGTCTCTCCCCCCGGATCACGGTGGCACGCTCCCCGACACCCAGACCCTGCACAAAAAATGTATGCAGCAGCTTCAACTCCTGGAGCCCTACTTCAAGGCTGAAGAGGACCAGAGGATCGCGGCCCTGCCTGACAAGAAACGAGACAAAGCTATGGAGAAAGCGTTCAAGAATTTGGATATAGATTAGAGGTTATAGATGGTTGAAGACAAGGTGCGAGCGCTAATGGTGAAGTTGAGAGACGCGTGTTAGAACCTGCCGAGAATTTAACGAGGTACAACCTATTAGATCCTACTAATAATATAAACGCGGAAGTTTGTAAGAATGGATGTACGTTTGTTACTCTTTCACGTAAAAACTACTGAATGGATTTTAATGAAACTTTACAATAATATAGCTTATTCATCAGAATACGACATAGGCTACTTTTTATCCCGGAAAAAGCAAATCACGCGGGCGGAGCCGCGAGCAAAAGCTAGTAATAAATAAATAAATAAATAACACCCAACAGTCACACACATAGTCCTGACCCCACAGTAAGATACGAGTCTTGTGTCGTGGGTGTCAGGAACTACGAGAGACTTTCGGTCTCACAACACCCAGACCCCGAAACAAATATTTGTGAATCAGACAAATATTTGCTCGGTGCGAGTATCGAACCCACGGCCTCACGTTTCACAGGCGGCTACTCGCCACTGCGCCACGGAGGTTTTCAAACTAGATAGATAGTAACTCTTTATTGTAGACGCACACATAAAAAAGAAAACAATAATAGACAAAAACAGCAAATAAATAAATGTGCCACAAGTGGCGGCCTTATCTGTAAGGCCGCGGACTCGAAGTCAGCGGGTGCGGGGCGGCGGCAGCGCGGGTGCGGCGGAGACCCGGTCTCGAAGTCAGCGGGCAGATCGAGCGGCGTAGTGTTGTGCTATGAGAAATTAGTGTCTGTTCGCGATCGAAATTGATGTGAATATGATGTAACATATAAAAAATCATTGAAATAATTTGCTCCACCACGTTGGCGGGCATTTTTGAAAATACACAGCACTACGTCAATGCAGACGCGCAGTTGCCGCTCGACTGGCGCGCGCCGCTCGTACGTCGCTCCTCGCGCCCGCGCCGCGCCGCTGCTTTCGAGACCGGGTCCATTTAAATCTGTGCATTTGAACGCGCCGCACCCGCGCCGCCGCCGCGCCCCGCTGACTTCGAGTCCGCGGCCTAAAAGCGATCTCTTCCAGGCAACCATTTTTACCATCTAGTGTAGATGACCCTGCGCAGTTTATTTGTGTAGTTTTTTCCATCAGCCAGTTCCAGAAATGTGAACATATATTTACCCACTATTCAGTTGGATGCAAATACGCAGTTCAATCCACATTATGTGAAAATTGAGATATTAATTTTATTTTGCTAAATTCATTACCTTAAATCAATAATTAAAAGTTCTATTTTGCATAATCGTACATGGGTGATGTTTCATTTATGATTTTATAAAACATACGTAATTTAACCTCCTTAAATCTAATTAATTCAGCAAAATAAAAGAGTAGACGGTGTGATCCACAAATATTTGGCTCGGCTCTGAGTGTAGTGACTCCAAAAGTCTTTCGTAGTTCCTGATCCCCACAACAAAACTTATCTTACTGTGGGGTCAAGGCTATGTATGTGACTTTTGGGTTTATTTATTAATTCGTGGTGATTTTTTACAATTTCATATGTTGTTGGTAACTTGGTTCGCGCTTTCACGCGCCGTTCAACTGCATAAAATATAAGTTTGATCCGACAAGGACATGCATCTGGCATGTCACGTAGCCGTGTCTGGAAAACATTGTTCCTTAGTATGAAAGAAAATCGCATACATGTGTGTATATATGAAAAGGGGACTGTAAAATTACATGTTTTGTCATTGGCAACGTTATTTTTATCTTTGTTTGTTTACTATTGTATCCTGAAATTATTGTTAAAAATGTCCATTAGATAAAAAATATCAGAATTATCATATATAATCTTTGAGTAGATAACAAAATAGATTTATGTTTTCCAAATCCTTATAATGCGTTTTAAAACCATAAGAATATATTGTTATTTATAACGTGTGTATATAATGTATATATACACACATATACATATATACAAGTTGTATGCAATTTTAACCGTTATGTTAACATTCTCATATTATATAATATGTTGTAGTTATATTAGGTATTGAACGCATTTTATACTAGTTTATATGGACGCTTGGTGTTTGTTATAGAAGTATTTTCATGTAACCTTCTTTCAATATTTTATGTCGATATTTAAAAAAAAAGTTACTCTTATGAAATAAATAGAAAATACTATGGTAGGGTTTAAAAAAAATAAGATTTTGAGAGTTTTAAAAACTCATCATTAATGCCCAAACTGAATAAAGAGGCGATACGCATAATATAGTACCTATATTTTTCTGTAGGTTTTCAATTATAATATTTTTTACTCTCAAAACTTTAAAGGAAAAGAAGGAATTTTCACTATCGTAAAATTGATTATACAGTCTACGACTGGCTATCAAATGCATAAAAGTATAATATAACAAGGTTGTTGCCTTTACTTGAATTAAACCATGACTATATACACAATAGAAAATAGCAGGTACAGAAAATAAATCCTTCTTAGAAATCAGAATCAAAATCGTAAAAATCGTAGGTACGATAAAATTGTATCGACATAAATTATCTAACAGAACACGAAAAGTCTGTGATCGGCAGCTCTCAGATATTGATTAATGTTAATATTTTGTATATATAGCTTGTGTGTACACAATTATATAGTAAAAATGTAAAAATGCTTATACCTATGGTGATTTACTAAATAAAAAACTATCAAATTGTAGATAGGCATTATGTTGGCAACACAGTGGCCATGAAACTACCAATATATAAATCGATGGGATTTCTTTGTTTAAGAATCACTTATTATTACATTGTGATGACTTACATATTGTAAAATACTGGCCTCTTATAAAATACTTAATAAACTGTTGTAAAAGCATGACATATTGGCATTGTTAAATTGTAATAAGTAGAGCACGAATTGGGAATTAAAAATGATTCGTATTAAGTATCCCGACTTTTATGAAATCTCTATAGATCCTTTTATCTCAAAGATATGAGTAATACGCGATTATTTAAAGATAGCGTTATCAGAGATTGTCGTCGAGCAAGATCGATACAAAGTGTACTAATAAATCATTAAGTGAACTCTCAAAAAAATATAAAATCTTTACTGTATTTATGCGACGAATGCGTAAAGGTTAACTTGAATATTTTGACGGCAAAAGATATAGGCACAATAAAAATGATTTGTTAATGTTATGGCTGTATTGGATACAATGTTTTGGGCCAAGTCACTGGAAAACATAGTAATTTTTAGTTAAATTGATTGCCGTGCCAGACATTTTCTGGATTATAGAACAAAATCGCAATTTACTAAACAACATAATGGTTACTTCTTAAACGCTTGTAATAAATAGGACAACATTTAATTTTGTAAATATCTCTTTATCTAGGATCTAGTTGAAGTTATTCCAATGTATTTTAACATGTTTAAAAAGTATGATGTATCTGTATAAAGATTATATTTAAAATATTTAAAGAGTTTTGCGCATGATAAGTATAAAGATCTGATAAGATTACGATTTTGTTTGCGTTTATTTGGACTGAGAAATGAAAAATACAAAATAGAGCATCTGAATTGACAGCAAGCGGTGAACTGCACATTTTAATCAAGTGAATTTACCTTACGTTCGTGACTTAACTTATGCTTTTTAGATGAATTCTTTTCATCAGATTAAATAAATTAGTGATCTTTACTCTTGAGCTGTTCCTATAAACAAAAAAGTATTTATTACAAAAAAAAGTACAAAAAAACTCTGGTAATTGTGAAACATAATATAATTTATAAGTAATTGGGTCTCAATATTTCTAACTTGTGAGTTGCATTATTTTAGTCATTAGTGCTAGGTGGCGGTAGTGTACTTGGATTTTTTTAATTCAAATTATATTTTAGTTAGATTTAAAAAATTATTGCTCTGTAATCAAATGGTTTATCCATTTGATTACGTTCGTTGAAAGAAACTACTATAATGATAGATGTGTTCCTACTATTATAGTATTTTTTTCGAATAATGATCAAGGTTTGTTTAGGATATGTGACAATTTTCTTTAAACAGCAAAGTTAGAGATAGACTGAGCCCACGTACGCAACTTATACCACTTCATTTGATATCAAAATCTTATCGTATGCAATGTAATCCCCACGAGACCCTAGCAACGTCGAATATCGATCTGCGAAATCCTAACACACATCAGTTGTCGTCATTAGTTAACCTCCTTATGGTAGAGGAGCCCAAGAGGGGATTTCGGGATTTACTAAAGCGCGACAGATTAATATACAGGGGGATACCTTGTACCCGGTTAAGTACCTCCACAAAACATGAGGCCCATATATAAGGCCGCCCGTGAAGGATACAGGATCAGATTAGTAAAAAAAAATTGACCATCAGAAATTCTCGAGCGCGTCAGATTAAGGTAGGGTGAGTTAATTACATCCTAAAAAGTGTATATTCCACTAATCTGACAATTTGAGAGTGACGTAAAAAAAGCGGAGGGCAACAAAGTTGTAAAAAAAAAACGTCATCTCGACATTCTCGAGCGTAGCTAAATTTTTTTTTATTTTGAAGGAAATAATTCAAGAATAATGAAAAATATATAATCTGACGATTTCCGCAAGCCGAAATAACAACAATTCGTCGATAAAGTTAAATGCGTGCAGTTGCGTGATGCCTACATTTCCTTCTCCGCGTTTCTATTCCTCTCTCACTCTTTCTCTATCTATTACTCTCTCACTCCGTCCCCACTCTGGTTTCTGTTGCCATGACGCCATCATTGATCATAAAGACTCGTGGCATACTGTTTACAACGTGTTTGCAATATAATTTTTGGAATAACTTTTAACCGGCTTTATCGATCAACTTCAAAAACTAATCCGCCTTTGAGCTTGAAAAACCACGTCGATCGCCACCAAGCTGGTCAAAAGCGGTTGATTCGTTCGAGAGATATCTTGAATGAAAGAAACCCGAAAAAGTGTTTTTTCGGGATTACTCCGAAATTTGTGGTTCGATCAATTAAAATTGCAAAATTACTTATGAGGATGATAAAACTGCGTCGAATGCCGCCAACCGCGTGAAAATCGGTTGATCCATTCAAAAGTTATTGCGGTTTGAAAATTCCAAAAATAGTGTTCTATGAAACTTCTATCAGACTTTCGAGCTGGGAGAGCTCAAATGCATAGAAATATTATTTCTTTGAACTCAGCAAGCTCAAAATATCACATAAATTATATTTTGAGCTCAAAAACGTCATAAGTACAATTTTAAGAGCCCAGGAATGGAATTAGCGGGAAGTTGCAGGGATGGCCTTTAAGGTGAACCGTTTTTCTAATTTTTTTTTGTCAGATCAGGCCAATCCCTCTAGATAATCGTCAGATTATGAGACAGTACGTTTAGAACATAAAGATGAACTATATATATCTTAATCTGACGCGCTTGAGTATTTCAAAATGGCGATTTTTTTTTGCACATTATGAAAATGGCCGCGAGCTTGCGTCCCATCGAAATCATCAGATTAGTGAATGAGAGCTTTTTTTTGGTGCACTTAACACTCCCTTAGAAAATTTGACGCGCTCGATATTTTTTTTTTTTTTTCATTTTCAACTCTTAAATACAACCACCCGCATCATGCAAACGATCAGATTAACATACGTACATTATTAAAAATACGTAGGGCATTGATGCTATCAATATCTGACGCGCTCGAGGATGTCCATGCAACAGTTTTTTTTTACATATTTAAAAATCTATAGCCGCTTCCCCCACCGATGTAAAGGTATATATCATATAACATTTTTTTCTTCATATCATCTAAGCTTTGCATCCCAATAGGTCTCTACGACGCTCGAGTAAATCCCCATTTAGCATCGTGGGCTCCTCTACCATAGATATCACAGAAGTCAACAGATTCAACTGTCATACATACGTTGATACGTGGGATTAGTGTATACCAACGAAGGAATACTTGCATGGTATACTTTGCGGCTTAGTCTATGTAGCTTCATTCTAAATGGAACATTAATAAGTTCATTGCAAATAAACATTTTGGGGCTAAGAGGTAGACTTTTTTTTGTGAAACTAAAGCTTTATGTTTTTATTTGTATATTTCTAATATACTATAAGTTTTGTTGGTTCGGAGAACCATCATTATATTGTGATTTTAGATTACAAAATATATTAATTATTTGTATTATATTGGTTTTTTATTTAATATTTTCCCTAGCAAAATAAAAATTTATGGGATCCAAATCCCATACATTTTTATTTTTGAATTTAAACATTTAAAAAAATACCTATATTGTAATTTATTAAATCATTTATCATTATTATGTTACACGATTAGATTATAATATGAAACGGCTAATTGTTCTAGATACTGTAAGAAAAGAAGGGCATAGTTGCTACTCAATAAATAAGTTTCAGTATATAATATAAAAAACATAGGGTAATTTAGTTCTAGTTAAAGACGGCTGGAAGTATAGAGAAAAACTAAAGTGCGTAACATATTTTTTTCTGCTTACTCTTGAAAATAAATTGTAGAAATTAGTAGAAAATATTTTATACGTTGGCAACTGGAACCAACTGTCAAAATTTCAACCGTCGTTACGGAACACCTGCTTTCCGCTTTGTTTACAATTATCATACATGGAATTGAATGGAATTATGAATTAAATGTGCTTTTAATTTACGAGTTATTAATTAAAAAGTGTCGTGCGTGCGTCGTTTGGTGATTAAATGGGTGTTTTAATGGGTATATATGTTATGTTCCTAACGTTTTCAAGGTGAGAAGTTATGGTTTTTTCACTGATCTATCATGAAAACTTTAGCGCAATTGTATATTAAAAATCACAAAAGAGTTACCTGAGATTGGAATTTATGATTAATATAAATATAACCTTGCCCCCTATCACATCGTAGAATGAAAATATACTTGGCGAACTGCACATTTACTAGTTGCTCTTCTATCTACCATTTTGGAGATATATGCATGACTTTATGTTAAAATATACAGTTGTTAAATGAAGGTCAAGGTCAACTGTGGTTGGTGCAGTAGAACTCGGACTGTTTGGGGATCTAATACAATAGAAACAATTCTCTTCTCACATATAAAACTTTAAAAAAAGAATAATCAAAATTAGTGCATATATGCGAGTTGTGTCTATATAAATCAATACATAGTATAAAACGAAGCATCTGTCTGACTGTTATTTTCTCCTATAGTATGGAATAGATTCCTGTTTTCATAACCAATTTATTCTGGAAAGTTTATATGTATATCATGCTGTGGTCCACGGGAGCAGGGCAGTAACATACCTGAGGTGAAACTATGAGGAAGAGCTACTAAAAAGTAAATTAAAAACAAATTGAGAACCTCTTCTAGAGGTGGTTAAATATACAGTGGATTTCATTTATAACGACCTCGGTTGTAACGACCATTCGGTTATAGCGACGTTAAACTTAAGTCCCTTGAATTTAAAGTATACTTTCGTAGGAAATTCATTCGGCTATAGCGACTTCGGATATAGCGTCAATTTCGGGTATAGCGACTTGTTTTTGTGAACCATTTGTGACAGATTCCTAGAAATCCTGAGTCGAGCATGCAAAGGCACAAAAACTCTTTCATAAATCTATTAAGCTTTCTTATCCTTTGTTTACATTCACAGATGGTCAAATGCTTTGTTTGTTATATAGGACCACTTAGCACGTGTATGAAGTTAAACTTATGAATCATTTATGTAGCAATTTCCAGTGAGTGAATAGTGTTTTTTAACCTTGTGAATATGGCTCCTAGACGTTACATTTACTGTTAAAGAAAAAGTGGACATCATTTCCAGACTGAAAAATGGTGAAAACAATGTTGACCTGTGTAAAAAATTTGGAGTTTCGCATTCTACAATATCAACAATGTGGAAATGTGTGTGTATTTTTATTTTGGATATAGCGACCTCCGGATATAGCGACGAATTAAAGTGTTCCCTCAGCCGTCGTTATAACCGAAATCCACTGTATTTGACACCTGTTATAGGGACGGTAAGTCCAAAAGTAAATAAATAATCCAAAAGTATCCAATCCAAAAGTAGATAAATAAATCAGGAGTAACACTACACTGCCCTAAAGGCTTGTCTGAGTTGCAGTCTAAACCCCCAATGGTGAAGACTACCTCTCACAGGGCTACAAAAAAATCGGGCCGATCCGAACCGAGAGTGGGAGCGCCACCCAGACTGGGACTAAGGGTGAAATGGTTCCTTTAACATGAGCTGAACACCTATCTTTGCAACTCGCAGATGTCTCCACCATAAAACAGTAAAAGAGATGGCAACAATGTAACAAAAAGATCAGGACTAAACCTAAATGAATTTTAACATACATTGTAGTCATTTTAACATACAGTGTGGACATTTTCAAGGTTGTGTTGGAGTTTTGGTGTGAATTCCTTCCAGTACAATGCTTAATTCACTTATTTTAATGTTTCCATACACTGTTTATCACTATTATTAATGTTTATTGCACAAATCCACACCACTTTTATACAACAAAACAAAAAGTATTTTTTTGTTTTTTTTAGTTTTTGAAATAAATTAAAATAAGCGATGAACTGCACTGTCAGAACTCCCGCCAAAACTCCAGTGATTAGTTATTGTGTTGATCACAAATAGAAACGAATGACGTAGGTACTTCAAGCCCTATTATTTAATAAAAGATAGTCTAGTATTGTTCCTAGATGGCGCTGTATTTTAAATTGAAGTGCCTGTAAATAATACTGAATTGTTCAAGCTAGTTAGTTAATTTATTAAACATGGCTTAACTATTAAATTCTTTTTTGTTTTTAATAGCTTTAATAACGAGACGAGTAAGTCGCTCGCTTGATGATAAACGCAACGCCTGTAGAAATTTCAATTACAAAGCACTGCATGACTCTGTACTGTGCTCGTAACCTCAACACGTGAGATGTTAAGTCTCAGAATGCCCAACATTCGTTTCAAAGTCCTTCAACTGTGCTTACACACTGTTGCTTGGGGCAGAAATAAACAAAGCGGTGGTGCCAATCCAGACGGCCTCGCATACGAGGGGCCTACCACCTAGTGTGCTGTCTAAATGACATCTATTTTATAATTACACGCTTGTATCACCAAAGAGTAGGCAGAAGTGCAACTGGTGTACCCACATTTTGCCGAGGTTATTTTCGTCCTATGATGTGATAGGGGCGAGCCTATCGCCATTCCGGACACATTACAATTCTAATTCATGTGTGATTTGTGAAACTTAGACTCAAAACAAATTGTGATCACCTGACCTGGGAATTGAACTCAAGGTTCTCAGCCTTAGTATGCTGCCACTAATCCATTGAGACAATAAAGTATTTCATATTTAATTTTTATTTTTCAGTATATCATGGAATCAGTAGACAACAATCAATTTGAAGTCAAACCTGTAAACAGTAAAAGGAAACTAGCCGCAAGTTCTAACGTTTACCTCAACCCCGCACTAGATCTTCTAGCCAACGACGATCCTATGTGTAACACTGCAATGGAAATCGTACCCAACAAGAAACGTAAACAAATAAAAAATAATATTGCAGCTTTTGAGAATACTGCTTTAGATCTAGGTATAAGCAAAGCAGCTGTTAACGACTTCTTGGTACGAGAATTGAATAATGTGCGAAAAAATTGTAAATTTAATGATGATAATGTTCCGGTTGCAACTAGTATTGATAGTGATAATAGTTTTCATTTGAATACTGTGATTGAGGATACCAATGAAAATATTGAAAATATGGAACCTATTTATGCTAACATTAGTACTGTAACAGATTCCAATGGTGTGAACGACAATATCCAAAGTAATACATCCGAAGCAATATATGAAGGAAATGTGATTTCATCCAACTATGAAGATAGGAGTGAATTGGATTCTGGTATATCAATATTGGAAAAGAATGTAAATTCAGCCATTGGTAACATTTCAAACGTAACAAATATAGAAACTAATATCACTAACCACATATTTATAAACAACACTAATAATGTAAGCTTAAGTTTTATAGACAGGCTTACATTAGATTCTCCTAATGTATCAAACCAATCGTTATACTTGGATGACGATCTTAATGAAAGCAACATTATGGAAATAAAAACAATTACAGTAATTACAAAGAAAAGGCTAACACCTCAAAAAGCTAACACAAATCCATTCCTAGATCCCAACTTAAATATTGATTATGATGTTGGCGTAAAACCAAATCCTTTTTTGGAGCTACCTGAGCCGGAATATAGTGAAGAAGCAATGAACAGGCCTGCTGTTGCAACCCAAATTCCACATATAAGTAACATTGTTCCAAGACAATTATTTACTGGAGATACTAACAGTACTATATCTACTGTTAATGAATCTTCTATTAATGGAGAATGCCATGAGTATGAAAATATTGATGAATACAGATCAGAGAGTCCCATATACGAAAATGTTACAGAAGACGATATAGAATATGACAACAAACAAAGTAAAATTTTAGGCTGTGATGTTTCTAAATTCACAGCAGCTGATATTATGAATCTAAACAAATTTAGTCAAGCAAACAACTCTAACGATTCTAATGACAGTAGAAAAGATCTAAAAAATATCTTTAAAGTTGGTAAATTATCTAAAAAAGTCTTTAAAACGTTAAGAAAGACTTTTAAAGGCGATAAACCTGATAATAATGTCACTTTAAATCCATATGAAGTGCCAAGAAAACCTCCTAAACAGAAGGCAAGTCCTAAAGAATCTGGTATTGAAAATCCAGCATTAAATTTGGACAATTCAGATGAAATAGAAGTTGAAGAGATTTATGATGAAGAGCATGAATATGAGACAATAAAGACAATAAGAAATACACGACTTAATGCGAATGTCACTCCTTTAAGAGAAAAGACTAACGATATACAAGACATTTCACAAAACAAGGTCCATACTCCAGGAAAGAAGGTTAGGTTTGACTCCACATTGAATCAGGAGAAAGTGATCACAGGCGATAGCTTCGATTATGATGTGCAGAGTCCAGGATTTGATGCTAAAATTGACAAATATCATGATGAATTGGAAAATTGTATTAATGAAAGAAAGATTTTACAGCAGAACATGTAAGAGTTTATACTATTATTTGGTATTAGAATATTTATTAGACAACTGATGGGAGACATTGGTGTCCCTAATGGATCATTTACACGACACAATTTAAACCCTCTGGTTTAACATAAGCAATACGAGATAATTTTGTCGACTCATTTTGTTGTGACAACCAGGTTTTTGCTGGTAATCTTTATCGAAGCCGACATAGTTGCTTATAAGACGACTTATTATATCAATAGTAGAGAAAATAGTACTATCAATTCAACCTCTTTGTGGTATTTTGTCTACGAACCCTAACATGACGATGTACTTTTATCGAATATTGTCATTTATATAGGAGGAATTTGTCAGGTGGACTATTCAAATATTATCTTAATAGAGTTGCGTTGTGCAAACGGCTCATAAGCGCTGGATTTCTTCATTAGTGTTTTTATATGTATATAATGTTATCACACCAGACAGTATTTTTAAAATTAGAATTATTCCACTTTAATTACGGTACTAATTTATAGATGGCGCTATTTTTATGAAACTATGTTGATGACAAGTATCAGTGTTATGCTTAAAATTTCATCACATATTTTGTTATTAATAATAATTTTAGTATTATTTTTGAATTATTAGAATTAGGTTAATTTAATTATATTTGTGAACCAAATCTTGCCAATACCCAAAATAATATCCAAAGTTGTATACAATATAACTTTATTTTTAAGGTAAAACATAATAAGAATCTGTGATCCGGTTTCGACTATTATATTTGAATTAATGTGCCTTTGTATAGACTGAATCATTTTAGATGTTGTGCTTACAATTATTATTATTTTTGACAGTTTCATTATTTTCATTTCATAATAAAATATCTGACCAAATTTAATATGAGATATTTGAATATAGTAATAATATTTTTACGGTTATTTAAGTGTTTTCTTCTTCTTTTTAATTTATGGCTTCGCATTATTATGCATTTCGCCTATGAAGTATAATTCATTCTCAATGCTTCACAAAAATGAAGCAATTTTTCGAAAGAGAATCGAAAAAAAAAACAATAAAATATTGTTAGCATTATTTTAATATAATAATTTAAATGCTATGTGATGTATTATTCGTCCAATTCATTTGTACTTAATCTGAAACTTTGTCTAAGTCAATCAGTGAGTTATTTATAACCTGCTAATTTATTTAACATAATAATACTTAAAGTTAGCATGGATGCGAGGTAATTGATTTAAATCAAATCTAGCCTGTAATGAATAATTATTTAATTAAACATATTTCTTCGTATCTGTTCTTTTATTACCCCTTATCGAAACTATTTCCAACACGATTTACATATTTTTGCAGATAGCGTTAACAAACTGTGTTGCGATATATATCTGTGTGATTTAGATGCAAGTGGATTAAACCATTGTTTATTTAAGGCCAATTTCAATATGCAATCTCAATTCGCATCTCTAAATAAAGCTTGAAAATAAACCGATCAATAATTCTACTACCTATCTCATTTGAGATGTGGCATTTAAAATTCATCTGCCTTATTAAAAAAAAGTGTGCGTCTCGGGACGCTCGACAGAAGTGATAACTTAAACTAATGTGGGTTAAAGTGAGAGCGGAGGAGCCTGCTTACTACTGCCGTATGCGTGAGAGAAAGGGAAGCCAGAGTGACGCCGTAACGCGTTACGTTACGAAGTCCGGTCGAAGTCCTGTAAAAGTCCTGTCAAAGTCCGGTCAAAATCCGGTCAAAGTCCGGTCGAAGTCCGGTCAAAGTGCAGTCAAAGTCCTGTCAAAGTTCAGTCAAGGTCCTGTCAAAGTTTGTCAAAATACGGTCAAAGCCCTATCAAAGTCCGGTCGAAGTCCGGTTAAAGTCCGGTCAAATACCGGTCAAAGTCCTGTCAAAATCCGGTCAAAATCCGGTCAAATACCAGTCAAAGTCCTGTCAAAATCCGGTCAAAGTCCAGTCAAAGTCCGGTCAAATACCAGTCAAAGTCCTGTCAAAATCCGGTCAAATGCAGTCAAAGCCCTGTCAAAGTCCGGTCAAATACCGGTTAAAGTACTGCCAAAATCCGGTTAAAGTCCAGTCAAAGTAATGTCAGTCTTGTCAAAATCCGGTCAAAGCCCTATCAAAGTCCGGTCGAAGTCCGGTTAAAGACCGGTCAAATACCAGTCAAAGTCCTGTCAAAATCCGGTAAAGTCCAGTCAAAGTCCGGTCAAATACCAGTCAAAGTCCTGTCAAAATCCGGTCAAAGGGCAGTCAAAGCCCTGTCAAAGTCCGGTCAAAGTCCTGCCAAAATCCGGTTAAAGTCCAGTCAAAGTAATGTCAGTCTTGTCAAAATCCGGTCAAAGTCCTATCAAAGTCCGGTTAAGGTCCAGTCGAAATCCGGTCAAAGTCCGGTCAAATACCGATCAAAGTCCTGCCAAAATCCGGTTAAAGTCCAGTCAAAGTAATGTCAGTCTTGTCAAAATCCGGTCAAAGCCCGGTCTAAGTCCTATCAAAGTCCGGTTAAGGTCCAGTCGAAATCCGGTCAAATACCGGTCAAAAACCTGTCAAAATCCGGTCATAGTCCAGTCAAAGTCCGGTCAAATACCAGTTAAAGTCCTGTCAAAATCCGGTCAAAGTCCAGTCAAAGTCCGGTCAAATACCAGTCAAAGTGCTGTCAAAATCCGGTCAAAGTCCGGTCGAAGTCCGGTTAAAGTCCAGTCGCAATCCGATCAAAGTCCGGTCAAATACCGGTCAAAGTCCTGCCAAAATCCGGTTAAAGTCCAGTCAAAGTAATGTCAGTCTTGTCAAAATCCGGACAAAGCCCTATCAAAGTCCGGTTAAAGTCCAGTCGAAATCCGGTCATATACCGGTCAAAAACCTGTCAAATACCGGTCAAAAACCTGTCAAAATCCGGTCATAGTCCAGTCAAAGTCCGGTCAAATACCAGTTAAAGTCCTGTCAAAATCCGGTCAAAGTCCAGTCAAAGTTCGGTCAAATACCAGTCAAAGTGCTGTCAAAATCCGGTCAAAGTCCGGTCGAAGTCCGGTTAAAGTCCAGTCGCAATCCGATCAAAGTCCGGTCAAATACCGGTCAAAGTCCTGCCAAAATCCGGTTAAAGTCCAGTCAAAGTAATGTCAGTCTTGTCAAAATCCGGACAAAGCCCTATCAAAGTCCGGTTAAAGTCCAGTCGAAATCCGGTCATATACCGGTCAAAAACCTGTCAAAATCCGGTCAAAGTCCGGTCAAATACCAGTCAAAGTCCTGTCAAAATCCGGTCAAAGTCCAGTCAAAGTCCGGTCAAATACCAGTCAAAGTCCTGCCAAAATCCGGTTAAAGCCCAGTCAAAGTAATGTCAGTCTTGTCAAAATCCGGTCAAGTCCTATCAAAGTCCGGTCGAAGTCCGGTTAAAGTCCAGTCGAAATCCGGTCAAAGTCCGGTCAAATACCGGTCAAAGTCCTGCCAAAATCCGGTTAAAGTCCAGTCAAAGTAATGTCAGTCTTGTTAAAGTCCGGTCAAATACCGTTCAAAGTCCTGCCAAAATCCGGTTAAAGTCCAGTCATAGTCTTGTCAAAATCCGGTCAAAGCCCGGTCAAAGTCTGGTCGAAGTCCGGTTAAAGTCCTGTCGAAGTTTGTCATAATCCGGTCAAAGCCCTATCAAAGTCCGGTCAAATACCGATCGAAGTCCGGTCAAATACCGGTCAAAGTCCGGCCAAAGACCTGTCAAAGTCCGGTTAAACCCCGGTCATAGCCCGGTTAAAGTCCGGTTAAAATCCGGTCAAAGCCCGGTTGAAGTCCGGTCAAAGCCCGGTTGAAGTCCGGTCAAAGTCCGGTCCAAGCTGACTGGTCACTGTGTGACGCCACCTGGGACTTCGAAATTATCGATGTTCCAGGGAGGTCAGCTAACGCTGGCTGGTCGATGGACCGCTCGCGTTACGGAACGTTTCGGTTCACCCTCCCATAAGAAGTTATCACTTCAAAAAGGTAGTTTTACCTGACTACCTTGACTCGCCACGTGCAGGGGAAACAGTCACATGGCGCGACATATTGTACTGGGGCAAAGAGATCACTCGCTCGTGGATTAATTATATGTATTAAAATTAATTAATTAAAATAATTTGTGTATCTTGAAACATAACATTTAAGAACTTTTGAAATGGTAAAAATGTGCCGACCAATAAGCACCACACGTATAACATGCCTGTTATTTGTTACAACGAGTATTACAGTCTGACTCAAATCATTGAGTGAAAGAAGATAAAGTAGTTGAATAAAAATTATGAAGATTACGCATTTATAAGCAGGTTGATATTTAGAATCGAAAAACAACCACAAATTATGATAACCAGACTGGGGCGTGAACCCAGGACCTCATCGGCTCTGTATTGAAAGCTAGATTCACACGTAACCATATATAGCCGCATAGAATATAGATCAAGTAATTGTGTGTATCACAAATCTGTACCGATTAATCATACATCCCATCCATTTCCCCGTGCCGATCGATTTGTACAGATATATCCCTACGATATATCGTTACGTGTGTAGCTGAGTATACCAATGTGGCGACAATCGACAACAAACTACGTGTACATCTCAATGCAACAAAAGGAGCAATTTGCCACAATTCCGCTAGACCTTGCAGCCGTTTGCAGGCTGCACTTTTATTGAATAATGGGCCCACGTGGCTTCTATATTTGTGCAATGCTAATAGCGGCATCAAGAATTGTTTGCGACTAGCGACGTACAAGGTCTTCCTGTCTTGTAATTGTTGGTTGCAATTGTAAAACCGAGTTAAGACGAAGCATGCAATATTTAAATAAATGTGATCCACATTTATTTGTTTCGGGTCTGGGTGTTGTGAGACCGAAAGTCTCTCGTAGTTCCTGATACCCACGACACAAGACTCGTATCTTACTGTGGGGTCAGGACTATGTATGTGACTGTTGGGTGTATTTATTTTATTTATTTATTTACGTACTAGTATAAAATGAAGACGCTTCCGCTGTTTTTAGGTATTTTAAACTATTCAACGGATTTTAATGCAGTTTTTAGCCATAGATAGAGTGATTCATGAGGAAAGTTTATATGTATATCACGATATGACTCATGAGAGCAGGCAGTAACATGCAGGTGAAACCGCGAGGGACAGCTAGTTTACGAATATAGAACAAACTCAAAAAACGGAAACATTAAAAATAATCTCGGCTCCTGGTTTTATTAAAACTACCGCAGAAAATGAAGTGGGGCTGGGGACGAATGGGCTTTGAAGCGGGAGACGGCGGATTCGATCTCGCACCGAAGCAAATGAGAATTTGAGTGATCCACGAATATTTGTGTCGGTTCTGGGTGTTCTGCGACCGTGAGTCTCTCAGAGTCCTCCTAGTCCTAGTAGTACACACGATTAAAGTTAAGTAACTGGAAGTTAGAGCCAAGTGCCAAATTGGTTAAGATTTTTTTTGGGTTAGTGTTATATTTTTTATTACGATGCTTCGGTAAAGTCACTACGCCACAGCTGATGGTAAGTGTAGCGCAATCCAGGAATATTGTCGACCAACGACAAACAATGTGTAGACTATCGTAGGTCGGCAATCCCATAATTATCCCCTTCAGTTAAGTTTGACAACGCGCCCCTGATTCTTCTGATATTGTGGGCGTTCATTGGCAGTGGAGACGCGAGACCAGCAAGTGTCTCCAATAATAAAAGCCTGTCGTTATATCGAAGAAAAAAATTGTCGCGAAATAGTAAATATTTTAACATTAATTACCTGTGTCGGGATCGAACATAGGATGCCGTATTAAGGCAAGTTTCAATAATAATAAGAAGTGTATGTGTGCAATTCAAACACGGCAGAAATGAAACTTCAGAGTAATTAACATAAATTAATAAACCAAAGAAGTTTAATACGCAAATTTGTGCAAAAAAAAAAACACGTGAATGATACTCTACTTTGTCTATGACACATTTTCCGAAGGCTTTTACGCAGTGATAGCATACTTGTAATATATCTCATTTTCTCGCTGTCATGTACTTTGTAGTCCCAGCAGTATTTTTCACCTCACTGACAGTATTCAGGTCATTATTTATATTAATTAATAGTATAATGTGTAGATGCAAATGCAACTCCCTGAAAGTAATCCTGGCGGCGCTCATATCATAATTGTTTTCCGTTCTACGATAAAAAATAATACTAGGCGTATATCAATATATAACACAGATGAAACCGCGCGTGAAACTAAGTGAATTACAAAGTGTTTGTTCAGTTGATTGAATCGTAGTTGCCGCGGGCGTATTGACAACAAATGTTAGCTTTTACCAACACACCGCTATTACCTGTTCTATTTACTTAGTTTATAGGAAATGAAGGGTTACTAGGAAAAGGGGTTGAGTAGTGTCCATACATATTGCGTTGATATGGATATTAACCTCTCACAAAACAAAGAGGTTAAAAATTGGACCCCTTTGTCTCTGTGTATATGGCAACATAATGCCTATCAATGGACCGATTTGAATACAGTTTTTTTTTGGTTTAAGTCTAGTTTAATCGAGATCGTACTTAGCTATATTTGAAAAATATCTATTCAGTCGTTTAAGTTACAGATTTAATTGTCATCAGGGATTTTTAACGATTGTGTTAAAGTTTTTGGTTTCTCAGAGTCTATTCTTGTTAAAAAGCCCTTGTCGTTGAACCTTTTCTCGCGGCTTCGATCTCGTGGTCAAAAATATTATTTTCTATAACCCACGCGCTGACCTCTGACGTAGAGTTTCGAAAAATTCGTTTTCGTAATTCCTTATTAAACAGTACCTACATACAACATAAATTCAACACTTTCCCAATAATTGTATTTCTACCTTATCGGTTTAGGCTGCTATGAGTGGTTTATTTTTTATAAACAGATTCCGTAAGCCGAGGGTAGCTACTGAATTATTCCTTTATAAGCCCATAAATCCCTTTCAAGTAGTATTTACAAAAGTTCATCCACCTCTCATGAATGGGAGCACTAATCATACATTATTCAAGACCATTAGGTACTAGAGATATGGTAATGAACCAATCGAAAGGCTTTTCTCAGACGTGGGCTGCCTTTTTCTTCATAATAGTCTGTGTCTGCTAGTTATGGCGACAGTGCATACTGAATTATTTATTGTGTAGAAACTTCGTTCGCACGCCCTTACCCCACTCGCAGTGGGGTCAGTGCAATGTGCTCTTTAACACATTTTACATAAAGATTTAGCTTGTAATTTTTACGACCTGTCTGCCTGATGATACGTCAATCATCTGGGTAGAAAACACACCTAAACCTGAAACAAATATTTGTCTCTGTGCGGGAATCGAACCCGCAGCCTCTCGGCTACTCGTCCACTGCGCCACGGAGGCTGTCAAATATATTATGTATTGTGTAGAACACGCAATTCTATATAAAAAAATCTGATATTCCTGAATTATATAGCGCTGGAATTATATATCACCAAAAATTCTATTTTACAGAAGCGTAAAGTGTATAAATGTATATATACAAAAAAAGGTAAAAGATTCTTCTATTCTAAATTACTAAAATGAACTACAGATTTTACAAAAACAAAACATCTTCAGCAGATTTTTTTTAGTGGAAACGATGGCATTTAATTAGTGTTTCACCATCACTGTTATTGTTTTACATACAAATGTTGTATTGGTATTTATAGAAAGCATCTAAAAAGATGAGTGGTAGAGCCACGCAGTAGACAGTTTGCCTCTAGCTACCTACCAACCTACTTAACGTTGGTTTTATGTGAGGCTATGGTAACGACCCGGTTGAGCCGGCCCATTCATGCTGTAGATAAAACTGTCTACAACGTGGTTCTACCACACAAATCATCATATTATATATTCGTCATCGTAATACGTCGTATTATATATTAGAGGAACAAGAAATGGCAAATAACAAAATTTAAATTTTAAATTTAGAAGACAAGTCTCCGGGTAGGATCCGTGTTGAAAATAGAACTACATAAACATTTTTAAGAACCATAGATTATAGATAGGGAGCCCTAGAGTAGCTGATCCACTTGACTACTATCAAGCTCATTTTCCGTGAGTAGCTTCGTTTCGATGAGACGCCCAACAATTCCCTATGCGAAAATTCTCTGCTGTGGTAGCTAACAGAGGTAGCAAGGATTAAATATGTCGATTTGATGAGTCCCAAAAATTTATTACTAACAGGTTATTTTTTTGTTAAATCTGATGATAATTATCTAAATTATTCGAAAAGATATTTGTCCTACAAAATGTATGGTTTGATCAAAGAGTCCCCCCCTTCCAACATGTATCGATAACGAGGTCATCAAAAATGATTACTAACCAGCTGCTTTTTTTTTTGTTACTTACTTAATATGTATATAATTCAACAGTCATATTGTCCTACAAATTGCGTGGTACGTTATCCCGGTCCTACGCTCAGAAATTGTTAATACCACAAGACCATTTTTCTCATTACTAACTGTAGGACAAAAGTATTACATAATAGGTTAGTTTGTTCTCTATCCAAATCAAACAATGTCCTACAAGAAAACAGGTATGTATCACTAGTCCGACAAGAATTGTAATTTTTTCATTTTCCTATTTGTAACATAAGAGACAGTGAAAACACCTTTTTTTAAATAACTTATTTTTTTTGTAAACTAGTACAACAATTAAGTAAATAAATACAGTAGCTACAAAAATGTATTATTTATTTAAAATTTATTATGTATTTACATATAAAAAAACAATGGCTTGCAACTCCGGGAGTGCCGGCAGAAGTGAAAACTTAAACATTAACGTTGTGCATTTTTGAATATTTTGGAATGAAGAGGGAATAATTTCACACGAATTGCTTTATTTATCAGCATAAAAGTACTATCATTTACATATGTGATTAAACACAATATTCATTTATTGCGCTATCGTACACAAAAATATCAATTTATATTACATAACAAAGTCCGGTCAAACTCCTGTCAAAGTCCGGTTAAAGTCCGGTCATAGTCCGGTCAAAGTCCAATCAAAGTCCGGTCAAAGTACACACTATCGTAGACAAAAATGACAATTAAAATTACAGTACCAGGGCGACCGAGCTCTGCTCGGGTGAAAAAAAAAAGTAGTATTATTATTCGCCAATAGATGTCAGGAATTAAGTCTAACCTCAAAGCAAACACTCATTGACTTCGTGTTACTTAACAACGCCATCTGCTGTTGTGCTCACAAAAAAGTAGTATTATTATTTGCCAATAGATGTCAGGAAGAGTCATTTTTTTCTTCCAAGTTTATGTTTAAGTTGATAAAACACGAATAAAATGACATTTTCTAAAAATGATTCCTAGCTAAATCGATTTATCGCCCCCGAAACTCCCTATATACTAAATTTCATGAAAATCGTTAGAGCCAATTCCGAGATTCCAATTATATATATATACATATACAGGACAATATGACTGTTAAATTATATGAATATTAACTAAGTAAAAACAAAAAAATCTGCTGGTTAGTAATCATACCTATTGGAAGGAGGGGCTTCCAATAGGTATCGATAACGAGGTCATAAAAAATGATTTGAATATTGTCCTACAAATAAAATAATTAATTTTTGAGTATCATCAAATCGAAATATTCTATCCTTGCTACCTCTGTTAGCTACCACAATAAAGAATTTTCGCATAGGGAATTGTTCGGCGTCTCATCGAAACGAAGCTACTCACGGAAAATTAGCTTGATAGTAATCAAGTGGATCAGCTGGCCCAGGGACTCCGGACCAGTACCTTGTATGCCAGAAGATAATTCTTCAAAAGATGGACTTTGGGGACCATCAAACCAGTAATATTCATATTTATCATCAATTATTGCCCATCCGAAATAATTACATACATGTTGGAAGGGGGGGATTCTATGATCAAACCATAAATTTTGTAGGACAAATATTTTTTCCAATAATTTAGATAATTATCTTAAGATTTAACAAAAAAATAACCTGTTAGTAATAAATTTTTGGGACTCATCAAATCGACATATTTAATCCTTGCTACCTCTGTTAGCTACCACAGTAGAGAATTTTCGCATAGGAAATTGTTGGGCGTCTCATCGAAACGAAGCTATTTACGAAGATTCAGCTTGATAGTAATTATTTTTACATCAAGGATCTGTACTACTACTTTTGAGCGTAGGACCGGGATAACGTACCACGCAATTTGTAGGACAATATGACTGTTGAATTATATATGTCGGATCATGAAGGATACGGACACTCGATTGACGACCTATTTAAACAAAATATTCTACAGTTATTAAAATAAGACACTGATTTGACCATCGTTTAATGAATTAGAATGTTTTACCATTTTGTGTAAAGTTGCTGATTTGATTTAGAACGATTTTAATGTGTTACTGATTTGACTTGACTAATTCCATTTTTCGTAGTAGGGAGAATAAAAATGCCGCTATATAAGACCGGCGCCTTGCCATTTAAAAGTAAGTTCATTGAAGTTAAAAGAAGTTTACTAAAGTCCAGTGAAGATTATTAGTTTATAAAAACCAAGTCAAGTCTAGTTCCGTCTGCGAGTCGTAAAAGTACAGTGTCAATGTTAAATAATTAATTGAGTGCCAATATTGTGATTTATAACCACGAAATGTGTCGGGTTAAAATCTCTGTATATTCTAAGCATTATTACGGGTGGATTTTTTCTGTCGCCGGCTCTTTTTTGCCACCTATGATTGTTTTCCGAGCCGGTAGTAAATTAAAAGAGTGAATAAACAATAATGTGATAATCCTGTGTTGTTATTACTGAGACTTTTGCGCCGTTCATCTTGACTACAATGACTAAAGAGTAAAGGAGGGTTGTCAAATCCCTCCTCTGACACAACTCCATGGAGTACACCGCGAAATCAGAAGCCGGGATGGGCTCCACAGCCTGTCTATTGAACACGCCCGATGAATTGCAACTGTCTAAAAGTAATTCGGTGAGTCTATTCCAATTTATTGGATTATTATTAAAAATAAAAATTACAAGTAATATTGCCATGTGATGATCATCACTGTGGTTCATGGTGTGGCAGTCCAGTACCATACAAAAATGTATCTAGTGTGAAATCATTGCATTGCTGAATTTGATGGTGTTCAGAAATATAAATGAATAATTATCTACCTGACAATTAATAAAATTATTGCACTACTGAATTTGATGGTGTTCAGAAATATAAATTAATAATTATCTACCCGACAATTAATAAAATTATTGCACTACTGAATTTGATGGTGTTCAGAAATATAAATTAATAATTATCTACCCGACAATTAATAAAATTATTGCACTACTGAATTTGATGGTGATCAGAAATATAAATTAATAATTATCTACCCGACAATTAATAAAATTATTGCACTACTGAATTTAATGGTGATCAGAAATATAAATTAATAATTATCTACCCGACAAAATGTTTTATTTGTTCACATAATATTTTCATAACTGTTTTTGCATATCGCAATGAGAAATTCTAAAACTTTTTATTCGTGTATTGTCTGAAGACATTAAATCTTAAATCATTTACATGGTCTTCTTATGTGTTTCATGTTCAACCGGATTATTATGATGTGGCACCGGCACTGGAGTTCCCGATCGCTGAACCATAACGCGGTACCCACGCTAAGCTTTGCGGGATGATGATCGAACGCATTTGAGTATTGAGTTATACGTCGAGGATTTGGTGAGATCGTTTCATTTTATGTACATCACGTATAAAAAATAATTTGAAGTACCTACGTTCTTATAGGTTTTGTAGAATTGTTAAAATGTGGCGACCCATCGCTATAGCGATTGCCTACCAAAATCAAAATGGTTTTCGCTGTTAAGCAAAGCTGTGGAATCACCGTTCGCTAAAAACCTAATGCAGGGAATCTATTTCATTGCATTTTACATCAATCCATATTGATGTCATTACAGATGTGAACAATAATTTATTTTTACAATTCTTTTATTTAACTACGACCTGTGATTAATTGAATTAGATCTTCGCTACAGTTCTATTTTTGAAAAGATAAAAATATTAAGAAGTTATGCTTTAGGCACACACGAACCTAGAATAACCATTTTTTTTAATGTTCTCCTTCTGTATTTCTTACATGTTCAAACGAGTGACATTCCTGTGGTGAGCCTGGCGCTGAGGTTGGGAAATTCATCTGTCCAGAAGAATTGTCCGGTCTTTTGTCTGCATGCCCTGCTGAAGGACATCTAAGAACAGATGAGTATCCATGTGAATTAATTCATATTAAGCGTTTTCTTCACAAAGGTTAAGTGATTGTTTAAATTAGTCAGGATTGGTCGATGCGGATAGGCATCAGGCTGCGGGTTCGATTCCCGAACCCAAGACAAAAGTTTGTACAAAATAAATACTAGAGTTAGGTGTACTGTGGAAGTACCTAACCCCACAATATTTTGTTGTCACATACACACACACACGCACACACAGCCTTATTTATCTCTTTAGTTGCCTATGCAAAGTACCACACTGAGCACGCGTGGTCTTGCAGAATGGCCGGAACAAAGCAAATCAATCATTAACCAAAAGAAAGAAAGAAAAAGAAAAGAAAGAAAAAGAAAAGAATGAAAAAGAAAAAAAAAAAAAAAAAAAATCGTTTTGAATGTAATTGAATTGCCAGTTAGTTATTCCTGAGCTTTTTAACTCGGTCTTAGCCTTTAGGATACTCCGATCATCTCTGGTATTAACATACAAACTAATAGTCAGAAACGAGCCGAGCAATCGTGCTAGTCGAAGTTGAAATAACCTGATCAGCTCCTTCCTACTTATTACTATGCTTGGTCACTAGAAATTCTGAAAGTTTACTAGATAATAACTGAACAATATGTTGAAATCATTTTATGCTTATGGTGATAAGCCAAAATGTTATTAGGATTTGTTTTCAGAGCCTCTGTGGACCACGGTCAAATAAAGGCCTAGGCCACAGCATCGTCCTTCCCATTTCCTTTAGAGCCTCTGTGGACCACGGCGTACAGGACCGCCCAGGCCACAGCATCATCCTTAACTACGAGATATTTCAGAGCCTCTGAGGACCACGGTCATAAATATAAGGCCTAGGCCTCAGCATCACCCTAGTACCCTTTTCCTTTAGAACCTGTGTGGACCACGGCGTACAAGACCGCTTAGCACCGCACCATCATCCCTGTCTACGAGAAATAAAATTAAAAATGCAAGGATGCGTGGAGACATTTGCATTTGATAACAAAATATAAAACGTATAAACTGCGTGGACCACGGCGTACAAGACCGCTCAGAACCACGACAGTAAATAACAATCTACGAGAACATTTTCTTGTTTTTCTTGTCTGGAGAGTAGTACCTCTGAGCTAAACCATAAGTTACCCTTGAGCTAACCACGGGTCCTTGATGTATCCACAAGTGAACCCTGAGATACCGTAGGGACGCCTTGTGGAACCATGGGTAGACATGTATACACCATAAATTCTAAAATAATAAGTCAATGCACTTGAGATATCTTTGTGTACTGTTGTAGCAACAAAAAGCCCATAAAAATAAGCAACATGGGTTGCTTACTGATACCTACTTAAAAGGAGTTATTTCTCTTCAAACACTGTCTACGAGAAATAAAATTAAAAATGCAAGGATGCGTGGAGACATGTGCATTTGATAACAAAATATAAAACGTATAAACTGCGTGGACCACGGCGTACAAGACCGCTCAGAACCACGACAGTAAATAACAATCTGCGAGAACATTGTCTTAAATTTTTACTACTCATATGAACGTTATTTTTATTACATACTTGCTGCGATATCTATAACTTAGTTAGTCCCTGTGTTTACGATTACCAATGTAACCAAGGTATAAAAATAGCAGCTGATAACTTGATTGTTGGAATCGGTTATCAATAATAATTGATAAGTTCAGCCTACATTATGCTAAGGTACAGAACTTCTTGGACTCATTTTGAAGTAACAACAACAACTTCAACCACAAACAAGTTATCAGCTAGTGTACCTATGAATGGATACCTAGCTCAAAGACAAATCTCTCATTTCCAGAACCACGACTGGCGCAGAGCACGCGCCACCCTGCAGAATGGCCGTGTCGGATCATGAAGGATACGGACACTCGATTGACGACCTATTTAAACAAAATATTCTACAGTTATTAAAATAAGACACTGATTTGACCATCGTTTAATGAATTAGAATGTTTTACCATTTTGTGTAAAGTTGCTGATTTGATTTAGAACGATTTTAATGTGTTACTGATTTGACTTGACTAATTCCATTTTTCGTAGTAGGGAGAATAAAAATGCCGCTATATAAGACCGGCGCCTTGCCATTTAAAAGTAAGTTCATTGAAGTTAAAAGAAGTTTACTAAAGTCCAGTGAAGATTATTAGTTTATAAAAACCAAGTCAAGTCTAGTTCCGTCTGCGAGTCGTAAAAGTACAGTGTCAATGTTAAATAATTAATTGAGTGCCAATATTGTGATTTATAACCACGAAATGTGTCGGGTTAAAATCTCTGTATATTCTAAGCATTATTACGGGTGGATTTTTTCTGTCGCCGGCTCTTTTTTGCCACCTATGATTGTTTTCCGAGCCGGTAGTAAATTAAAAGAGTGAATAAACAATAATGTGATAATCCTGTGTTGTTATTACTGAGACTTTTGCGCCGTTCATCTTGACTACAATGACTAAAGAGTAAAGGAGGGTTGTCAAATCCCTCCTCTGACACAACTCCATGGAGTACACCGCGAAATATACATATTAAGTAAGTAACAAAAAAAAAAGCAGCTGGTTAGTAATCATTTTTGATGACCTCGTTATCGATACATGTTGGAAGGGGGGGACACTTTGATCAAACCATACATTTTGTAGGACAAATATCTTTTCGAATAATTTAGATAATTATCATCAGATTTAACAAAAAAATAACCTGTTAGTAATAAATTTTTGGGACTCATCAAATCGACATATTTAATCCTTGCTACCTCTGTTAGCTACCACAGTAGAGAATTTTCGCATAGGGAATTGTTGGGCGTCTCATCGAAACGAAGCTACTCACGGAAAATGAGCTTGATAGTAGTCAAGTGGATCAGCTACTCTAGGGCTCCCTATCTATTACCATTAACGATGTGCAATGGGCATCGAATATTTTTTCAGAAAATAAAAAAATAAATAAATTGAAAACATTGTGAAAGGAATTCTTGGCAGTGTAGGTCAGGATGTCTGGCGTCGTTCTCTCGTACGGGCTTACGGCAGTCACTTTCCGGTGTTACAAGCCTCAAAATGTACCCCGATTCCTGTTAATATAAATTTTGAATATGACATATTAAG
The DNA here is from genome assembly GCA_949126905.1 of Amorpha juglandis. Classification (NCBI taxonomy): domain Eukaryota; kingdom Metazoa; phylum Arthropoda; class Insecta; order Lepidoptera; family Sphingidae; genus Amorpha; species Amorpha juglandis. The sequence goes on along the minus strand of OX421385.1, from coordinate 12,610,300 downwards.
TTTTACGCATGGCTCACTAATAATATATTGGTATAATGGAAACGAATTAAGACTGCAATTTTTTTTTTCACGACCAGTCTTGTTTGGACAGATAAATACAATGATTTTTTATTCAAATAATAATATTTGTGTTATCAACATAATGTGAAGCTAATAAAATCTCAGTTGACGCTCGGGATTAACGGCCGGCATGCGCGGTTTCTACTACCTACTGAGTATTGTCAGGGATGTTCGCGCTGAATAACCTCCGATTTTAATACGCTTTACGTTGCGGGTTTGCGAATAATGTCAAATTTTTACAAAATGACAAGTTAACAGCAAAGGGATAGCGTTTTCCGTTTATGTTAAGGTAGTGTTTTATTACCATTTCGGCCAGAAAAACGTTCTCTTTACATCCAGTGTAGACTTTGTGTCTGTGCAGCCTTCGCGTAACGCGATTAATCTGCTGTGGAAGAACATTCGACAGTACATCACTAGCGCTTTCAGTACTAGCGCATCTGATGCTTCATGCGACCATCAGAAGGCTGTCTTAAAGCTAAAAGCGCCTTTAAATCCCATTCAGAACTTCTTTTATTAAGTCGATATCTATACATCGAATGGTTAGTGAGCAAACTGTTGTCGAAGTTTTCAAGTCGCCCAAAGTTTCATAGTTAAGTTGGTTAAAAACTAAGATAATCGACGTTTTTTATTGGTCACCCTCGTAGAGGATAATATATGGAATGGTATATCGGCGGGCAGGTCGATAGCCGACAATCCGGGTCAGCGGGGGTACGGTCGCGTGCCTCCAACCAAACAGCCTAAAAGCATTTGCAATTTTGACGCTATGATCTGTTATGCAACCAGAGACAAGATTAGTTTTTGTTTTCTTTTTTTAAATATTGAGGTACTTAAAGCATTGTTTTGGGATCTACATATTGCATTATTATGAATTAAATTATGCGCTTTGGTAAACCTAGCTTTTTAATGAAATTATACAAACATACAATATATGCCCGACCATCCGGGTCCGGTCAAGAACTCAAGAGAACCATGTGCATAATGTTGACATAATGTAAACAGGTCTGTATTTTACGTGTTCATATATATTAATTATTTATTTATACTTTATAGTACATCAAAAATATTTTACACTATAACAGTGCAGCAAAAAGAATTTACGTGTTCATATATATTAATTATTTATTTATACTTTATAGTACATCAAAAATATTTTACACTATAACAGTGCAGCAAAAAGAAACTTAAAACTAAAAGACACAATATATATACGCAATATATAATAATATTTTCCTCTTTCAAGTCATTTAAGAAGACCGTTATAATGTTGAATTAATTCTTTCTTTATTTCGGCAGAATAGACTCGCCATTAAATTTTTATTTAAGTATCTATTTTTTTATTTTTGACTAGTTACGTTATTTCCAAGTGTATTTACCCATCATTTGGCTAAGTTCATTAGTTAAACTTCTACGGTTGGGCTAACCGACTAAAATTCCAACGTACCTTTACACTTGGAGCCATTAATCACCCCTGTCACCCGACGACAGCGTCGTTATAATAAAGTTGGAAGCCTCAATCAGGTTAAAATGTTGATTTTATGTAAGTTCAACAAATGTCATTAGGTATAGAGTTTAACACGTTCACTGCGGCTGCGCTAGATTAAAACTTACTTCGAGTGCTGTACAAGTCACATACTTCCCGTATCAAGAATGCCTGATATGCGATACGACGTCTATTTTCCCGTACGTAGTCCTGATTTCAAACCTCCACAGAGACATGGAAAATCCACAGCTGATTTTTTTTTGTTGTACCAATCAATAGGTAACATCCTTGTGTATACACAATACTTCGAGCAAGGACACCGGCAATATAGGCGTCTAATTTTTACTTGTACGAATACTTGAAAAAATCACCCCCGCACGGAGTGGAAAACTAGGATAACTAGCTGCCGCACAGAGCAGAACTCAATTACAACCAAATACTTCCTGTAACGCAGTGAACGTGTTAAATTATTGGTAAGTTTAAAGTAATAGTATTATTCTGTATACACATTTCTACATTTCGTTGGGGATAGAACTACACGATAATACGATACTACTTTATTAGGTTCTTATTAAATTTGCCCAGCCCAATCTTCGAAAATACTGAAACTGCACAGACGCTCCATTTTTATGATGTATAGGAATAAAGACGGAACACATATTTCGAAATTCATCTCCTAAGGGTAAAGTATGGGGTTCAAAGTTGGAAAGTTGAACTGGACTATTAGTAATACTCCTAAAATAAAATATGCATTTTTCGCGATTTTTGAAGATCAACCCCTGTTGGGGGGAAATGTATAAAGGGGCGAAGGTAAATAATGTCTCCAAGGCACAATCTCGTGATCTGGATATCCTTACATAAGCTACTTTTTATCCTGCAAAAATACATTTATGTGTGGAAGAAAAGCTGGTATACATAAAGCGCGCAACAGAAAAAAATTACGGTGTATACTTACTATTATATAAATATAATTAGGAACTAAATCAATCCATATCGCACTGTAGACACGCCTATCTGTAAATCAGTAATAATAAATCCAGTTTAATGGCCCTCATTTGTTATACCATCGACAAGTTATTGCTTATCTGGATTAGGTAATAAGTAATATTGACTTTCTGACATTTGACCCTTATGATTTATAGAACTTATCTATCCACGATAGAGAATCGCCTTGGCAGTTCCCTTTATTCTATTTACAGATAGATTTGCTTGCTATCAATAGAGTTTTGACAGATCTTCCACACAAAATGTGTCTAAAATATACTGCCAGTAAGCAAATGTTGGTTATAAAACCTATTTGCGGATTGCTGGTTTGAACTTTGAATAGTTTATATATAGAATGTGTCATTGTATCAAACAAAAGTTATAAAAATGGAGTGAGACCTTTGACGACATTAACATCAAATGTTATTATTATACTCTCCCAATAATTCTAAAAAACCTGATCTTCTCACAAATCTATCAGTAAAATGATTATTAGAACGGCCTACTTGTTCGAGTTCTGTCTACCCTAAGGAAACCAATGGAACTTCATTATAGAGCTTATACCGTCTGCCCTGTAGTTACGTAACCACCGGTATTACTCATACACGTGAGTTGTCCGGGATTGGAATTTCTGTCTCGAGCAGCGATACGCTCGCTCTATATCACATCATGGGGCTGAGGATCGGCCGGCGGTGTACTCGTTGCATCTCTACCTACACCTTCGGAGATACAGGCGAGAGAATGTGTCGGATCGACGGGGTTGTTACCACTGTCTCACAGAAAACTGACGTGAAATAGCGGCTAGCTGTTGCGTTTCTTACGGTGAGTGAGATATACGGAGGCCCAAATCCCCGTATCCTTCCCAATCCCTTAATTATCCCTTTCCTTTAATGTCGGCAAAGCGTCCGTGATTTTTCAGATAATGTGGATGTTCATGGGTGGTAGAGATCACTTACCATCGAATGGCCACTTGCTAGTTTGCTGGTTTGCCATAAAAATGAGATTGTTTTTACAGGTTTAATTTTCACGGACATTTCAAGGCATCAGTCAGGACTTATCAAAACATCTAATATCTCCGTATTTCAGATAATTGTGTCTCCAATACTAACGGACTATCTTTAAAATTTTGATTTACTATAGAATCAAGTAACCTTTGAACCCCTTTGTTGTATTAAGACTTTTCTCTCTTGATGCGTCTTCGTTAAATAAATATAATATAATGCAATATTTTTGCAGTTATAATTTAACGCAAGAACAAGATAAATAGAGCGTGTTTATTATAATGAGCGTGTAATTACACGCGTTAGTTTAATGTAAATATTTATAACTTATCATATCTTATCATAAAGTCATTAAAACAGAAATGTGTCTTCCGCGACACGTTTAAAAAAATAATGCTCTTTCCCGCGTTCGGCGTCATCGCGTCCCGTGCCGAGGTACGCATGCCTTCTCCCAGTATTGAATGAACTGCCGAGTTCGAGCCATCCGGCTGAAGTATGGCGGACTTATCGATTTTCCAAGCAACAGTGTGTTAATTTTGTATATAACCACATCAGACTCCGTCGTAACGTGTTGTGGAAGTGATTTTTTTATATTTTTTGAGGAATATTAGTGCCTTCGAGTGTAATCGTTTAATAAATAACCCGGTGAGTCTACATAGGTTACTAATTAATAAATTTCTAGGTGCGTTCGTTTTTCAAAATTTGACAGTTCTTTTTTCGCGGTAAATAGCAACAAAGAGGTTTTGTGCTCGGAGGTTGAATGCTTAAAGTTGTTTACGGAAGAGGTTATCAGTTTATTGATTCGTCTGTACACCCAGCCAGTGCCTGGCACGGTGTCTTACCGACGTTTGTTTTTAACATTTTTCGTTAAATCATCGCAAGTCTATTAATCAAGCAAGACATGCTAAGTTAAACGATTTGAAAAGAGGTCGAAAGTCAAACATGACTGGCTGAATATTTAAGAAACATAAAATAGAAAGGTATTTTTTTAAGCTCAATAAAAAATCTCGAATTCTAGACCTTCAAGGAAATTTAAAAAATACCAAATAAAAACTGGTTCGGTCCGTTGTATTTGCCCATTATTAAAAAAAAAACATATAAAACTGACAGTTTATTTTAAATGAACTGATTAACTTTTATTTCCTTAATGTAGTTTTCCGGCACGTATTTAAAGCGTTTTGCGTTTTAATCAAATATTGCCTCATTGCATCCTCTTTGTGTGTAATGTGCGGGACGACCTCGTATAAATATTTAAACACGCAATATGAGACACTGCGATATAAAATGCTAAATATAACAGGATTCTTACGTAATTTGCTTCATGTTTTATTAATATTAAGTGGCTTTTCTTGTGACTTTGTTTTTGAATCTATAGTTTATGATTATTTTAAACACAATAACCTACTTGGTATACCAAAACAATATTTATGTAGTCTCCACATACGTAATCGGATCGAAATAATCTAATAAACATTTTAAACCATAGACTTCTTTGTTGGTTTCTATGTTTATAATATTTCAGGTAAATAAAATGTAACATAAATCCAGCAATTTTTAACAAAGATTTTATTTTTTACAATGACATTTTGTTGATATTTAGTTCCTCAATAAGGTTAAACACTGTTGGCATCTATACTAGGTTCTCTTAAAATATTACTAAATTTATTTTTTAAAAGCATTTTATTGTTTTGCTTTTGTATCTGGAAAATTATTCTAACAGAAACTCACGCTTTTATCTCTGAAGGGGTAGACAGAGGCAGGTAGTCTAATAATAGAGTCACGTTGTAGATAGTTTTATCTACAGCACCGGGTTGTTACCACTGTCTCAAAGAAGACTGACGTGAAGTAGCAGATTGCTGTTATGTTCGGTGAGTAAAACATCCGGAGGCCCAAATCCCCATAATCTTCCCAATCTTTTAAATATCCCTTTCCTCAGATATAGTGGATGTTTATGGGCGGTGAAGATCACTTTCCACCCGGTGACCCACTTGCTCGTTTGCCAGCCCTGCTTATAAGAGACGTGTAATTTGTGCTGCATGTTTCGCCAAACTTAATTCTGTCCCATGATGTGATAGGGGGCGACCCTATCGCCATATCGGCATAAATTCCAAACCCGACCAATTCATGTGTGATTTTTTGAAATGACAACACAAATTATGACTTTACGATTCTTAGTCTTAATACGCCGCCACTAAAGTAATGAAGCGAATCCGGGACGAGACTGGAAAAACGAGATTTGGAAATATAAGGTCATAGGTGCCTCGTATGCGAGAGGCCGTCTGGGTTGGAACCACTGCTTTACCTATTTCTACCAAGCAGCAGTGTGTAAGCTCTGTTTGTTCGCTTTGAAGCACAATGAAACCAGTGATATTATTAGGCACTTGATAAATTATGTGTTTGGGTTTGCACAGCCCAGTGCCATGCATCGCTCATAAATATTTGTATGAATGTGGGAATCCAACCCACAGCTCCTCGCTTCGCAGCAGGTTACTCGCCCACTGCGCCTCTATTTGAGAGATGTTTATTAAGTTATTTGTAATATAAACATTATTTCATATGAGTCGGTATTTATTTAACTAATTGTTTAGATAATTTGCGAAAGTATCACTATTTATTTAATTAATAAGACTTTGTACACATGGTATACAGGCGGACTTTAATGCCTTATAAAAAAATAAAATATGTATTTAGATTGAATATAAATAAATAAATAAATACACCCAACAGTCACACACATAGTCCTGACCCCACAGTAAGATACAAGTCTTGTGTCGTGGGTATCAGGAACTACGAGAGACTTTCGGTCTCACAACACCCAGACCCCGAGACAAACATTTGTGGATCACACAAACATTTATCTCAGTGCGGGGATCGAACCCGCGGCCTCTCGCTTCACAGCCGGCTACTCGCCCGCTGCGCCACGGAGGCTGTCAATATATAAAATATATATATCAATATATAATATAAAAAGATATTAATTTTTATCCTGGCTCGGCAAAGTGACTACGCTACACCTGATGGTAAGTGTAGCGCAATCCAGGAATAGTGTCGACCAACGATAAACAATGTATCCATCGTAGGTCGGCAAGATCATGCCGGCCTGTCAATAAATATACTTATTACGAAAAATATATGAATTTAATATTTAAATATTATTAATTATTTTGCGAAAATATAATTATTTAGATCAATAAGTAGTCATTAATTAGTAATCATAAGGTTAAAAGCTAAAACCAACTGCACCCAATTGCAATTATTTCGCAATTTATTTCGAATTATAACAACATTCGTGTAACGTCTCTATTAAACCAATTAACGTCACCAAAACGCAAAAAAAAAGATGTTAATAAACAACAATGGAAGTCAATTCGACACACCCAAGCGCGTAAAAGGGTGTGTTCAGAACGAACGGCGAAAACACCTTACGTGTATGTAGTTTTATTTATAAACTCATTAGGTATTCCCTCTACGCTATCAATTATGGCGGGCACTGTATGTCATCGACACAGGTCGGCTATTTATAGGTTATTGTCTATGAATTATTTATATTTATTCCATTGATCGAAAAGCAATAAATTATAGAGGACTTGCACTCCGCGTCTATATACTAGTCTATTTGTATCTAACCATAATGCAGGACTAACGCCTTTTTTATAGCATAGACCGGCAAACGAGCAAGTGGGTCTCTTGATGGTAAGTGATCTCCACCGACCATGTATGCCTACAATACTAGAAGAATCATAGCCGCGTTGCCGACCTAGGGAAGGGATAATTAAAGGACTGGGAGGGAGAGGGGTTTTGGGGTTCAGGATATCTCACTCGCTGTACGAAATATAGCAGCAAGCCGCTACTTTACGTCGGTTTTCTGTTAGACAGTGGTAACGATCCGGTCGAGAGGGATCATTCATTCTGTAGACAAAACTGTCCACGGCGTAGCTCTACTCAATGATATTTGAACTCTTTCAGTTACTCAGTAATACGCTACACGATGTCACTTTGATAAGGATATTAATTTCTTTATGTAGTAGTGTTATTGCTATAGAAAGCCACCTGGGATGTATTAAATTAGGGATGATGAAAATATTAATAATAAAAAATTATAAATAAAATAATAAAAAAATATCGACGTTTTTTCTGCGATACATAGATATTTTTTGGCGATATACTTTGATTCGATGTATTGATATTTTTATAAGTATCGAAATCATATATAAATTTCTATTTTTTTAAATTAGAACACTATGACATGTGGACGAAACTATTTTTTAAAATGCCATATAAAGGTCATCCAAATGTCAAGCTGACATTGACATATAGATATTGTTTCCTCAATATATAATATATTAAAATTATGTAATAAAACTAATTTAAACAGATTTTATCGGGGTTGTTTATTTAATTTTTGGCCCCGACGTTTCGTTTCGAGTTTTTTCTGCGTAGATCACTAACAAATTTAAATTCTAATAATAATTTTATACTGAAGGTAGACATTGTAACATTAAATTTTCTGGACAACCTACAATACAATACTAGAACACACACCACTACTACATAATACTACACATCAGTCCACCACGTGATCACTAAGGCAGAAAAGCTTTCGTAACTTCGGGACCAAAAATTAAATAATAAACAGTGATAAAATCCGTTTAAATTAGTTTTATTTCAATGTGTAACATTCGCGTAAGGGTCATTCCATTTAAAATCGTCTTATGGAAAATAAAATTTTCCCGACTCGTTTTAGATTTTGGTGTAACTTTGAGAAACTCTACTCTAGGGTCCCAAAGAACAAAATTTACACGAGTTTGATTTTTACAAGCGCTTGTTTCCGCCTATTTAAACATAAAATTTTAAAAATCAATATTTTTAAACCTTATCAACATTTGCTGTGAAATTTTTCTGTTTGAAGCTATCTGCATGATCAAGACGGAATTCACAGTGGGAAAGATAGTAGTTTAAGTGTAAATGAGGAGAATTGGCTCGGACGATCCCTTTGAATAATAGCACCATGCTGAAAATGAGTGTTTTTTAGTAATTTTTCGTGAATTTTAATCGACTCTAGCGTCTTAACTGTTGAGAATTAAAAACTCATGCTCCGCGGGAATTAAGTATACATATCATAGACAAAATTCAGCCACAAGTTGACTTGAGCAGCCCACTCTTCATAGAAAAAAACTTTGCTTCAAATTTTGGAATTTTAAAAAATCCCAATTTTCAGGCTATGAAACGAACGTGTTGACTGCGAGATAAAAATCTGATACTCACAGAATCTACTGTTTTTACCTTCAACTTAAAATTATTACATCACTTGTTTTGTTATTTTAATGTTTAGTGCATGTACGAGCCGTTTCTTTTTCACAGCAAACATCTGGACGTTTTTACTAATGGATTAAAACTAAAAAAAAGAAAATAAAAAAAAACAAAAAAAGTAAAAAATAAAAAAAAACTACTATGTATTTTAAAAAAAAATTGAGTAAACATGAAAATAACAAAACAAGTGATGTAGTCATTTTAAGTTGAAGGTAAAAACAGTAGATTCTGTGAGTATCAGATTTTTATCTCGCAGTCAACACGTTCGTTTCATAGCCTGAAAATTGGGATTTTTTAAAATTCCAAAATTTGAAGCAAAGTTTTTTTCTATGAAGAGTGGGCTGCTCAAGTCAACTTGTGGCTGAATTTTGTCTATGATATGTATACTTAATTCCCGCGGAGCATGAGTTTTTAATTCTCAACAGTTAAGACGCTAGAGTCGATTAAAATTCACGAAAAATGACTAAAAAACACTCATTTTCAGCATGGTGCTATTATTCAAAGGGATCGTCCGAGCCAATTCTCCTCATTTACACTTAAACTACTATCTTTCCCACTGTGAATTCCGTCTTGATCTTGCAGATAGCTTCAAACAGAAAAATTTCACAGCAAATGTTGATAAGGTTTAAAAATATCGATTTTTAAAATTTTATGTTTAAATAGGCGGAAACAAGCGCTTGTAAAAATCAAACTCGTGTAAATTTTGTTCCTTGGGACCCTAGAGTAGAGTTTCTCAAAGTTACACCAAAATCTAAAACGAGTCGGGAAAATTTTATTTTCCATAAGACGATTTTACATGGAATGACCCGTAAACGTAAAAAATCATTAACATATATTAAAATTATCGATACGATATATATACTGATACTTTTTTTACACCATTTATTAAGTACTATGGGGTCATTACACTATGCTAATTAATAGCAATCCTATCGAGGTTTGATGACAGGTAGGTCGTAGAACTATAAGCTGTATTAAATGCTATACAGGGTGGTAGGCCGCACCTGTGCGCCTGCCACTAAACAGTAATGTATAAGCAGTGTTGTGTTTCGGTGTGAAGGACATTAATACCAGTGAAATTACCAGGCATATGAGACTTATGCCTCAGGGTGACGAGCGCAGTCCAGTGTCATGCAGTGCTTTGTAATTCAAAGTTCTCTATGGTGCTTTATCATTGGCAAGCGTGAAGCTTACCATCAGGCGAGCTAACTGCTGTGTTTTAACTAAAGGGTTTCTTTTGCGTATTATTTTCTCTAGCGTATATAATAATGTATAACATTTATAATAATATAATAAATAACACACAAGTCACACACATATCCCTGACCCCAGAGTAAGATACAACTCTTGTGTCGTAAGTATTAGCCTTTATTATAGTATTAGACTTTCTGTCTCACAACACTCAGACCCGAAACAAATATATGTGAATCGGACAAATATTTGTCTCGGTGTGGGGATCGAACCCGTGGCCTCACGTTTCACACGCGCACTGCGCCACAGAAGCTGTCAACATAGGAAACTACTATAACTTTAGCTAAACGTCGTTCCTAGTAGGCACAAGCCGGTTATCAATGACATTATCAAGCAATAAGACGTACAAACAAACGTGAAATTTTCTGTTTATCTTGCGTATTGAAGATTAATCTCGCGCGAATATTTATACGTTAAATTTCGACATAAATAACTTATTTACGTTCACAACGGATATAATAATCTGCGCGGTGTGACGTCTGTAAGGCCGCGGACTCAGCGGCACGCGGCGCGGCTCGGCAGGGGCGGACACCCGATCTCGAAGTCAGCGGGCAGATCGCGCGGCGCTAGAGCGGCGTAGTGTTGTACTATGAGAAATTAGTGTCTGTTCGCGAACGAAATTGATGTGAATATGATGTTCCATATAAAAAATCATTGAAATAATTTGCTCCACCACATCGTCGGCGGGCATTTTTGAAAATACACAGCACTACGTCAATGCAGACGCGCAGTTGCCGCTCGATTGGCGCGCGCCGCTCGTACGTCGCTCCTCGCACCCGCGCCGCGCCGCTGCTTTCGAGACCGGGTCCATTTAAATCTATGCATTTAAACGCGCCGCACACGCGCCGCCGCCGCTTGCCGCTGACGCAGAGTCCGCGGCCTTATTCATGTTCTTCTGACGCGCAGGCGAAACACGCACAACGCAGATTTTTTACTAGATCTTCGCTCGATTTCTGAAAGCCTGGTCAATGTTATTATTAACTTATCTGTCAAATCTCATGTCAAGTCAAAATTAAGTTGCTAGAAGTATGCAACGCTTTTGATTTGACACACCTGTTAACTAATATGGAAAATCGTATGTCAAACGCTGTTTTGGGTTTTATATTATAAACTACGAGGGACTTGCGGTCCCACAACATCTAAACCCGAAAGAAATATTTAGGGATGACACAAATTTTGTCATGGTACGGGAATCCAAGCCACAGTTTCTTGCTTCACTGCCGGCTATTCGCCCACTGTGCTACATGCCTCAGCATAGCGTTAGCCGTCAATATCATCCTAGGGCTACCTATTAAGACATAAGCTGGTTGGATTAGCTTAGTATTTAAAAGTAGATTATCAAGTGATTATGACAAAAAAATAAAAAAACCGACGTCCAAACCCGAGTCGAGGCGCGTTTGCTTTTATTCGTTAAGGAATTGGCCATTTTCCTTCGTACTTCGTCATTAGATCTTAAAAAATATGGACCCACCATCGGAGTCAACCCTAGCGATTATAAATCATTCGGTCAGAAAGAAACATTAATATTGAACCATTCTGTGAAAAGTTTACTTTTTAAAGTAATAAAGTACAAAACGAATAAAGTACGAAACCTGGATAAGCGGGCCCTGGATATGAGAGAAACCTCTGTTATTGATAATTACAAAGAGGTATCGACACTTTTGCATTGAAATACCTCTGTTAATGGGATTTTTTCGATGTATACCTCTATAATTGGAACTTTGTAGCTTAATATTCCGTATAAGTGGGACAATTCATAAGGTTTGTTTTGAAAACTCTTTATTATGAAAACTCTTACATTTCGACTACTCATAATGGGATCCTTTATAAATAAGACAACTGTCATGTTAACCTACCTATTTGGGAAAGTGGGTAAATCGAAGCCTCTATAAGTGATAAAAAAATGTAGATCCTTTCACATCCCCTTATCCAAGTTTCACTTTATAAACGCGTCGGAAAACCACCTCCATTTTTCTGTCGTTAAATTAATGAATACCGTATCATAAACCAATCATCATATCAATAATATAATTGATAGTTGTAAGTAGAAAAGGCCTTATCAAATTTTAAATAAGTGGATCGATGGATTTGAATAAAATATGGTTTGCGTTGTTAAATTCGATTGTAAAGGACAATTTGGTCATCCATTTTGAATTTAGAATTATTATTGTCTATGCCTATAGGAGGCTATAGTGGGGGAGTGGTAATGCCGAGACAGAAGTCAGTGATTTCTTACGTTTATGTGAATGTTACTCATTGAAATAAAACTAATTTAAACGGATTCTATCGTGGTTTCTTTATTTAAATTTTGGTCCCGACGTTTCGACAGCTTTTCAGCCTTCGTGGTCACAGGGTGGACTGTACAATAAAAAACCGCGATAAAATCCGTTTAAATTAGTTGTATTTCAATCAGAAGTCATAGCTTCGAAACCAGCCATCAGGGCACATATGCTATTCTGTCGTTGCATATTAATTATAATGTCAAAATCAATTTTAGTGCCGTCGTATTGTAGTCAACATAATATGTTTGATTTTGACTATTTTTTTATAGCATAGACCGGCAAACGATCAAATGGCTCACCTAATAGTAAGTGATATCCACGGCCCATGTACACCCACAATACCAAAAGAGTCATGGGCGCGTTGCCGATATGGGCCGCCGGATATCTCACTCACTGTACAAAATGCAGCAGTAAGCCGCCACTTTACGTCGGTTTTTTTGTGAAACAGTGGCAACGACCCGGTCGAGTCGACCTATTCATGATGTAGACAAAACATGTGTGCATGTTTGTGTGATCTGCAAATTTGTCTCGGTGCGGGAATCGAACTAGTCCTCTCGCTTAACAGTCGGCTACTTACCCATTGCGCCGCGGATGTCACCTACATATTTTTGAAATCTTATATTTTATTTAATTTTCATTTATTTATTATTACTACTTTGTAAAAATTGTAGCTGTATCGTGATTAATAAATAATTGTCCAGAAATATACTGCCAACTCACTACATTGGCAGAATATTTCCGGTCAATTAATATTTCATCTCATCGTCACTGGGAACGGATTATCTTTTAATAGATTTATATTTATAAATATGGGTTCGGGTATTTCCGTTCAATCATTTGGAATTATCTGAATCAACATTGTAATAATTTATATATAAACAAATAACAACGTAAGCTTACGCCTTTACCCCCGAAGTGGTAGGTAGAAGTACAACTAGATGGTTTACCCACGTTTTCGTTAGTATATTTCCGTCCCATGATGTGTTAGGTGAGCTTTCCGCCATGCCGGGTCTAATAACAGACTCAGGGCTGATACTGTGTTTTTCCTGATAGAAAAATCCAATATCACTTTCACCCGACCCGGGGATCGAACCCGAGACCTTAACACAGCAGTCGTATCGTACACGCAATACAACTGTGCCACCGAGGCAGCCTTTTTGTAATACCATATTATCATACAAAATACAATTTCGTGCGGTTCCTAAAAAAAATCACGACAACCAACACGCATCATGCACACGCAAAAACAAAACGAACTTCCGTCGCTCGTAACAGCATATAAAAATGATAAACGCAAACATCGATTTCATGCAAAAAAAAAATACAAGCACTAAAATATCAAAAACGCCGCCCGCCCGTTACCGTGCATTGAACATTCGCCAAATTTTATGCGCATCTTTATTTCGTCACAAAGGATCGATCACGGCACGCCACCGCTATAAATTACTTTTTACGCTCACTTCGTATCGAAGAAGCGCAATGCAATCAGTGTCTGCGGTCCACCGAGCACGTCGCTCGTCCGCGCTCATTCATGACGGGCCCCTCGCGAAACGATCCTAAACTGGCCGCGAACCCTAAAGAAACGCGAGACATACCCCTCCGCGCGAAAAGTGTCTGCCTAGCAGAACGACCGCGCTCCAAATATGTTCGTGCTATACGCAGCGCGGATCCCAATCGCCTCCGTTACCCCGACAGACAATTCGTCCACCGCCAATCATCAGCTGCAGAAATCAAACGACGACAATCTAACGTTACTGTTAAACCCCAAAACAGACGCGTAGTCGACAAAACCCCGTGCGCGGTCGCCGTCCAGACCTTATCCATACCCATGAAATACGCTGATAATCCGAAACCTTGGCATTCAACCTCCAAACCGTCGCGGAATTTATGTAATAACAAACGAGTCGATAAGAACAAGACTAAGTCTCATAATCCTCCTAAACAGGTTGGCGACAACAAGAGACTGTGTCACACTATTGGCTGCGGGAAAGAGACGGAGAACAAACTGTTGTTGCAGATCAGCGAAGCCGAACAAGTGTCTGACTTTGAAAGGATTCTTAATACTAATGCAATACTGTGCGAGCGGAGCAAGAGACACGTGTGGCGTGGGTGCGGTGCGGTTCTCAAACCTTCAGCTTCTGTAGTCCCACGTCCGCGCTCTGCCTACTCGTTGTATGCAGTGAGTCAGGCCTACCACTACTTGTTCCAGCAACACGAGGAATCTCTCCAGCCACTCATCGATGAGTACCGCCAAGCAACAGTCGAAGAGCAGAACGCGTGCCCTCCCACAAGTTTACTAGGTAACAAGTGGCTCGAGAATTTGCAAGACTTATCCGAATTTTACGAAGATGACCAAGCGTTAAGGAAGGAAGTAGAGACTATTACTGATCGTATTGTTACTGAGGAAGTGAGTGCTGCGGAGGAGAATAACCAAAGCAGAAGAAATAAACTTTTCAATGTTAACTTGGCCGGTCTGATAGGCCTCACAGTCCAAGGGGAAGGTTGTTCCCCCATCCGCGATGATTACGGAGCCTCGCCTGATGTAGAAAGAGCCGAGAACGAAGAGGAATGGCTTGCTTCGATTATGAGCGCAAATTCCGATGACCAACACAACTCACATAGCGACGACGTGAATTGTATTACGCAGAATTTGAACTCCGTCAAAATCGACAACAATGACAAAGTACCTACAATAACGTTCAGCAATTGTTGCGATAATTACACTAAAAGCGATCAGCCTAACAATACGGAAGTGCCGATCCACTTGGCCGTACCCTCTATTGACATAATTGACGAGTCCCGCCCGCCAATGATGTAACCTTGACTGATTAAATCTGGACAATACACTATATAACAATAACAAAATGATTGCTATAGAATCGGAGCAGTCAATGCCTACAGAGGAGCGGGTGCCGAAAGTGGAGCCGACTACCTCCCAGCGAACACTGACGCGATCGAGCGCAGTCAGCCAGAAGTCCGTCGAGATAATGGTTCATCCGGAAGGGTCGAACAATCCACTGCACCGATCAAAACTAGCTCCCGTGCGGTCTTCGTCTGAGACGCAGTCGTCCGGAAAGAAAGTACTCAATCTTAGGAAGACGAAGAACTCGTCGATAGAATCTACTATGAGCTTACCTAACCAAAAGTCTTTGGAAAAAAAGCACGGAGGACTAAGGCATCAGAAGGCCGTAGGAGCCCAATCAGACATAACGTTGAGTACGCAAACATCGATCACTGACGACAGGAAGGCGCTGCGAGAGGCGCTGTATCAGGGTATATTCCACAGGCACAGGAGAACAATTTTCGCTGTCGGATCATTCCTCAGGATGCTGAGAAGCAAAACCTCAAACTACGATTCGATAAGGTCGGACTCAGATGAAATATAGCACCAACCAAATTAGTGAATTGAAAATTATGGTGCCAGACTGATTGTGCTTTTAGTAAATGAAAATTAGAGTGTTATTTAGATGATTAAGGATATCTGTTACGTTTCTTTTGTATTAAAATGTTCCTAATTAGTCGTGACTCGATTTATTTGTGCAAACCCCGCTTGAACGTGATGCGAAGCACGCAGTTCCTGATAAAGGATACTGGAGTAACATTTATCATTGGTTAAACTACGTTCGAACTAATTTTTTATTTTATTTTTCGTATTTCTAAAACATAAACAGGTTGTAATATCAAATTTATAAAGTCATAGTTTCTAAAAGTATAATACTTTTATTATCTTTTACAGAAATAAAATTCAGGCAAGATATCAAATCACTAGATACTTTATTAATGATCGTTAAAATACAACTATTAAAATCCTATCTTTGCTATAATCACTGTATTTTAATGGCGTCTATTAACTAGGCTCTATATCGGTTATAAATATTTAATAAGTAGTTTTTACTACTTTAAAAACAAATTAATACGAATAGTTATGTAATTATATATTATTTAATCCATTTATTTATGTAAAAATTATACAATTCAGAATCCGAGAAAATCTTAAGCTATCTGCTGTATTGACTTTCAGATACTTCTTTTTAATTCTAGATCCTAAAAATTTAAGGATATGAAAACATCAAATATATAACGATAATTTACTTATTTATTTATTCCTTTTAGTTTTTCAAAACCTTTTTCAATTTCCATAAATCCGATCGCCTTACACAAACAATCGTAACTAATCAAAATGTACTAAGGACTAATAAAAACTTACAGATGACTTGTATTAGCATATCGCGTGACGCCAACAAGGTCGCCCTCTCTCACCTTCACCTTGGATTAGTCCAGCAAATCCAATAAATATTTTTTCACGTAAGTAGCGTAGGCTCGAGAACGCAGTGCGTCTTACAAAAAAAATATGAAAGAAGAATATTTTCTGGGTTAGATTGAAGAAGGAATTTGATAGAGCGTAATAAATAATAGTATAAAAAATCCGATCGACATAGATGTTCATTTTTCTATCCCATACAAATGTTTGATAATGGAAGACCGGTAACAGTTGTTTCCGTGGCAATACCGCGAAGTCAAGTGATTCTAAAAGCAAAATCCTGAACATCAAGACAAATGTAAAAAAACTTATAGTTTTTAAAACCATGATGAAATAATAATTTATTGGATCCGACATACAACGATAAGGGAAGGGGATTGCTATTGCTAAAACTTTTTGTATGAGAAAATTTAAAAATAAATGGAACAGCGGCTATGTAGTTTCATACCGATTCATAGTAGGGCAGCCCTTCTAATAGTCAGAAATAACCTAAATCAACTCGAATTCCATCTTAATTAAAAACAAATATCGAAAGTTTTAACTCGTTAAAAAGGTGAATGAAGTTACATAGAGTTTTTTTTATGCGTGATAACCACACGTCGCGGTTCTGAAAAGTATGAACTTATCAAAAAGTTGATTTTATATATTTTGGTACAACCTTTCTTTACGTAGTGTTTTTTCGTAGCACATTACTTCGTATATGATATATATACTTTTGAAATAAATGTTACTCCAGTGTTATTCCATTAAATAACAAAATAAAATACACAAAATGATCTAAAAGAAATATTGTGAACGTCAAATTGTTGAAGCCAATCCAGCCAAACTGATTTTGTAACTTTTGTATATTTTGACGGGTACATATTTATGCTGAAATTATGCTGAAGAATTGACCATTGTAATATTTATTTGAAGATTCTGTAATTGTATTATAATTAAGATCATAGAGCTTATACATCTAGTGAACATATACCATATACAAGTAGATTTATACTTTGTTTGCTAATTAATATATTATTATTGTTGCTGTGTGCAATCTGTTACTGAAACTATTTTTTTATAAGTCGTTCCGGGCTGCCATCTTTTAAAAATGATAATGCATTTTAAGGTTATGTCTATTCCTAAAACAAATTATTTCCCCGCCATTTATGTGTACATAAACCTTTACCTTTTAAATAATGATTTAAATTATGTATGTTATGATATTGTTAGATTATTTCACCTCAATGTGATTAGTTTTATATAGCAACCGTTTTAACATGTTGTTTTTGAATTAGTGTTAAAATTCCAGAGTATCCCATTTATTTTTTATCTTAATTTTAGGTTAACATTAATTTAAACCCTAAAAGGATGCATAATATATTTTATTTCTTTGTTTGAGCACCCAACAGTGATTAGATATCACTTTGAATTTCTGATATTAACAGGTTATATGACTTGTATGATAGTTTTCTGTTTTTAATGGTCTACCATAGTATGACGAAACGATGTCCTATGTTATATTTTCGAATTTCGAATTCGTTTTTTATGATCCCATACAAACATTTTTAAATTCAGCAATGACTATTCCGTTCCGTCGAACGTATGCGAGGTTCATATAGGGTTATCTGTGACAGATTGCATTAACTTAAATGTTACTGGCGGTGACGGCTAATCGTTATTTAAAATATAAATGTTTAAATAAGTCCTATTTATAAAAAAAATAAAAAGAAAAAAATGAAATATTTTTTGCAAATGAATTATTTTTGGTTAATCTCAGTGAAATGTTTAATAAAACAACATATATCACCATAAAACACTCTGTGGGCATATTTAAGCATTTATATACGGAAAACACATGTTTTGGAACATTTTATGCACTTTTTATATATTTGTACATCCATAAATATTTTGTACATGTTGACAATGTGAGTACGTAAATGTTAATTAAGGTCTATGGACCAGTGGATTACTAATTGGGCAAGTTATGTGGGCTATGGTTCCGATATACCTATTGGTTTAAATATTTTAACCGACTTATAAAAAGAAACCACGAATGATTGCAGTAGCTCATATTGGGCAGCACTTAGGTTTTACAATTTGAATTTGAAAAATGAAATAGTTTCTGTTCAATGCAAATGAAATTTGAAAGATAACGTTTTTATTCCGCAATTGGAAAGTCATCTATAACTTTCAAATACTTGAACAGATTTTTTAATAGCATAAGAAGGCATACAAGTGGGTCACCTGATGCCAAGAAATCTCCACCACTCATAATACCAGAACACGTGGCGTGACTCTACCACTTAAAACACAGCTAAGAACCAATTTAAGTGCTACGATGCCACCACATACAGATACAAAACACACACATTCTTAAATTAACAAAAGGGGCAAAGGTACAACACCCCTCTTTTTCTATGAGGTTAAAAAACATCCATTGTAATTTTATTATTGCTTGAACAGAACATGCTGCGTTATGAATATACTTCTGACATCCATTAAAGGTTAACCAGAAATAATGCTACTTTACGTTCGCAACTAATAAAACTCCAATCAGAACTTTAATAAAACAAACATGTTGCGTGATACAGCTTATTCCACAGTATAGTAAACACAGATGTTTCAAAATTAAGGTTTGTTGGTTCGGAATTGGCAGCTATTTTTAAGTTGTATTATTTTTATTAACACTCGTCGGCTGAATAAAAATGTTTCCTTTAACATTGCTCTTTTTAATTTCCAATACATTCGATGAAGTCACCTTTTTTTTTAAAAGAAGAATATGGTACCAATGTGACTAGTAGTTCCATTTTCAAAATGTTCTATGAGCAAAATTAAAAATAAATAGAAATGGAACGTCTTTGGCGTTTATATGTGGCAAGTGGAAACTTTAATTCTTGAAACATTATAATATGCATCAATTATAAGCTGAAATTTTAACAGAATGTGACGTGTTATTATTTCGAATATCCTTACAAAAGAGGAAAGGTAAAAAATTAAGAGACAGTGGTAGTAAGGAACCCTCGGTGCGCGAGTACGGCTTTTATTTAAATTAATTTAAAATTTCAAGGACCAAAATCGCATGTACTTACATACCACGCCTAATAGTGATGTCACTGTGCCATCGATTGAATATACGTTATCACGTAAACACGAGCTTCGTAATTTTAATTATAGCTTTTGTATTAGGGATGCGGGCGACAACTGTTAGAAAGGCCCATTTTATAAAGATTTTAGCACGACCTAAGCTAGAGTCTAATAGAAAACTGTCATTTACCAGACCGATATTAAAACTTATGACGCGTCGTAAATGACGGTGTTCTGTTATTCTCAAGTATTGGCGCTTTCGTATTTTTGCTTTTCCAGTGACGAATTATATTTCCATCTAAATTAAACTTTAAGTAGGGCATTGGCGAGATTCAGTTTAGAAGACAATAGAAATAGAATAAACTCGTTGTTTGAACTTTGAAATATAGTGGTAAGCGTAGTGGTTTTTGAAAAGCAGTCCATAAAGCGATGCAGTTGAAAATAAACTCATAATAAACTAAATTGTCTAAATATTTTTTAGCATTGTGGTTCTACCAATAGCTATTTTACACAGACAGAGTCAGATAAATGATAATTTCACTAAGAAATTATTTTGGCGTAATAAAAATATATTTTTTCAATTTTTTCCCGGTAACTTCACAAATCTGTTAGCATTTTAAATCGATGGCATTCATATTTTAGATTTGCAAAAAAGCTTGTCTAGTTAAAAAAAAACTATATTTACATTACGTAAAATTCTCGCTAGTGTCCTAAGCCATTTATAATTTTATAAGTTTGTTATTGCATTGTAAGAATTAGTCCATTTATATAATAATAATTAGTATTTAGGTTTTTATTGAATAAATATGTATTTTTTGTTTTAAAAAATACAGGGTGTCATATAAAATTGTACCAAAATCCAAAAATATTGATGTAATTTGTACCCGAAATTATTAGGAACAGTAAATAATAAGATATGATTATTTGTTTAAAAACTTATGATGAATCTCATCGGATATAAAAGTTTTTGTTATTTTAGGGTAGATCAATGGAAATAAATTATTCGGGTTTGTAAAAATATTTTTTTACATATTTTTCATTGGCACCCAGATCAGATTCCTTGGCCATGCAGATATTATGAGAATCGCATTATTGTTGATTATTATTAATATTGTTTTATTTAATAAGTAACGTTTGTAAAGTTTTTAATTTTATATAAGTGTTTATCAATTAATTACCATTAAAAATAATATATCATGTATGATAAACTATGGTTCGCGTCATACGTCCGTATTAGACTGTTGATGTTCCATTTTCAAATTGTTGTATGGAAATTCATATAAAAAGAATAAAAATGGCAAATCATCAGTATACATTAGGATAGAGAAAGTTTATGGCATAACGTATAATTATCAGTTATAGAATTAATTCTAATTAGTTTAGAGCAGTGTTTCCCAACCTTTTTTAGAGGCCATGCGCCATTTTAACATTTTTTTGTTAAATTTCTCACCGATATCTAGCGTTGCATTTAAATAACCCAACGCGAAAGTGTTGAAGTCGTATCGAATCCATTTTTATATCGCCTCCCTTAACTATCAAATTTCCCCCCTGTGGGGCGTGTGCCCCACAGTGTGTGTGGCGTGTGCCCCACAGTGTGTGTGGCGTGTGTGTGGGGAAACACTGGTATAGAGTGTAAAGTGGCGTTAGCCCTGTTTAAGTTTATTGAACGCAACGCAAAATATGTTAATATAATTCCGGGGTGTTATCTGTCAGATAATGTAAACTTCAGATGATTGGGCGTAGACAGACGACGGCGTCAGTGACGCTCGAGTAACGCTTAACGCGACCATCGGGAGTCATCGTCGCTAAAACCCTCTGATATGTCCTTTCCGTCTGTCAGATACTGTCCAGGAAAAAATACTATAATTAACAATGTGAAAGTAAAAAAAAAAATTAGGTGGATTTATCTGAATTTGGTGTCTATTATATTTTAAGTCTAAGTTGTATAGAAAATTCTACTCATTCTTGCACGTCTTGCTATGTATGTGTAGACAATAATTGTTTGCTAGACGCGTCATTGTCACACAGCTCAAAACTACAATTAAAACCTCACGTACACTTAATAAAAAGTGCAAAAATGAGCCGAAGTATCTATAAAATAATTTAGTTCGTAAAAATATATGTTACTTTCCGTTCGTTGTGACTAAGATACATTCCTTAGAAAATTGTAATTTAAAAAATCGGTCCGATGAGAAATATTTGAAAAAATAAATAAGACTGCAAAAAAATTATGAAAAATTAGCTGATAAACAAATAGTGGTCTTCTGTGTTTACGATGATTACAGTAATTGCATTATATTTTGTTGTTTGATTTTAATAAATAGTATTTTCTAGAATAAACCTCAATTATTATGGACTTACTTTCCGACAAAAAACAACATCATTTATAATGTGGTAAGTACAATCTTTGTGTGCAAGAAATCGTTTGGATTGGTTCTCTACTTCTGCTGCCTAGCTGTAGTGTGTAGTAGAGATGTGTAAGTACTGTAACAGTAGCTGATACCCGGTAAAATGTTACATGATACATGACATTAAACATGACATGCACACCGTCATAGTATACACACGAGAGGCTCGGTGAAGCGGGGGCGCAATCGTAAAAGTTTGAGAAATTGTGCGATCGAGGTCTAAAAGGTCTATATATCTATTGCTATTACATTACATCTCAGTCCTGACTGCACATTCAGTACAAGTAATAGTGGGCCGTTCACATAGCGTGTAATCTCAGGTCATGCCTACAGTTATGCTAGAATGACATATTACGCGGTACGAAATGTCATGCCATATGGAATTACTTCATAGAGTACTATTTTACATATATGTTTAGTGTGTAGTTAGTATTGTTATCTTTCAGTTTGAAGTATATTAACGCCAATGAAATTACTCAGGTGCATAAGATTTATCAACTTGTCTCGGGGTGACGAGCGCAATATCATGCAAATTTTTATAATTCACGGCTCTGTGTGCTTTTGTTTATAAGCGGACACGGACGACACGACTTGATGGTTGGTTGGGGCGGGTATAGGGGTACATGCTTGTATCCCTGTGCCTGCATCGGTCATCCACCTGTCCTGTCGCAGGCCCCTCGATTTGTTTCTTCCTTCTCCGAAGCGGAAAGAAGCATTTATACAGACCGGCATGACTCTGATGACCACCGATGAACTCATTGTCAGTGGCCGCTAGTTTTTTGGACTGCACTACGCTTACCATTAGGTGTAGTGCAGTCACTTTGCTAGGATAAAAAAAAAATCTGCCTTAATAGGTCAATGTATTACCTATATTTGCAAGCACTAATTGAGGTCGGATGTAGTTTGACATGGCTGTATTGTTAGTAATTGGACATCTATAGACACTCCATTAAGGCGAGCGTAGCTTTTAGCTGATGAGCGCTTCGATACTCTATTAAATTTGTCTATGCTCAAGTGAACTACTTTATCTAGTACGGTTTCGCTTAATTTAATATTCTTGAAATCAAACTAATTTAAACGGATTATCGCAGTTTATGTTTTAAAGTAGGTCCCGACGTTTTAAAAGCATTAAAATTTCGGGACAACTAACACCTCAGTCCACCCTGTGATCACGAAGGTTGAATAGCTTTTGAAACGACGGGACCTAATATGAATAAAAAAATCTCAATAAAATCCGTTTAAATTAGTTTTATTTTACATAACATTTGCGTAAACTTAAGAAATAATTTACAATGTTCTATTTAGGTTCGGCCCGTTGCTGCAGTTGTATTCGTATGCGGTACAGCTACTGTACGAGGTCTCGGGTTCAATCCCTGGGTAAAGAGATGTTGGGTATTTCTATTACTAAGTGCTCAGTGTCAGTTCGGAGTCTTGAATTGTGGCCGGTATGGCGATAGGCTCGCACCCTATCACATCAATGGACGGATAATAAGATTGTCGTAATTTGTGTGTACTGTTTACATCTCTGCCTACCCTTTCGGGGATAACTGACGAGAGTGCGTATGCACGTATATCGCTTTAGAGTAGAGTTAGTTACTTGGCAGAGCCACGTTATACAGTTTTTCTATAGCATGAATGGGCCGGTTCGACCGGGATGTTACCAATTTCACACAGAAAACTGAAGTAGCCGCTTGCTGTTCCGTTTCATATGGTGAGAGAGATATCCAGACACATTTATCACGGGGAGTGTTCTGAGGAATTGTTTTGATTGATCCCGGCCGCTGAATTTCACCATAGGACATCGCGCCAAAACCTAAAATTTCACCCACACCTCCTCGGTGTCCAGCGTTGCACAACGGTACGATTTTTAAGGCATTTTGTATCTCGCATATCCACTCTGTGGAACCAACTGTCGCCGGCGGTCTTTCCAACCCATTACTACTTGGGAACCTTCAAGAAGAGAGCGTTTTCTTTCCTTAAAGGCTGGCAACGCACTTGCAAGCCCTCCGGTGTTGCAAGTGTTCATGGGCGGCGGTGATCACTTTCCATCAGGTGAGCCTCCTGCCCGTTTGCCCCCTTTTTACGATAAGAAAACTCATCCTTTATGGTCCACAATGCGTCCATGGTCCATGGTCTGGTGACGAACCTGTGACACATCTCGCAATCCGTACCACTCCCCGCTGTGCTATCGGTGCTTTTAAGGAACTCTTCTTTATATAGTATAACATTCTTAAAAGTTAAAAAAAACAAAAACACACTTTTATAGAAAATCTAACTAAAAAATAGAAAATAAATTTGAAGAAAAAAATTAATTTTATTTTAAAAAAAGCGTGAGGTGCTTTGTAAGCCAGGGTCCACCTTCAGCAACGGGAACCAAGTTTAGCTAGTTTCATCTATTGACCAGCAGTGCTTACCACGTGTAGGAGAGGCTTCGGACCTAAGACGTTGGTGGTCCACTTCAGTAAAAAAAAATGTTTAACTAATAAAGATTTTTATTTTTAAATGCTGTTTAATTTATTATCTAACGGTTGGTATGCCAATTAAACCATATATCTGTCCAGTACACATTTGAACAGAGAAATTGGATTTGCTGGTGGGAGGGCACTTGATATTTTTGTACCTGACTAAATAGCCATAGCGGCTAGTTGAGGCGAGTAGCATTCTACAGTGTTATAGATATAGATTCAGGGTTTCGTCAAACAGCGGACGGGGTGGGACGACAACGGGACGCTGACGGGACTGCATATTGCGGTTATGTGTGACATTTTCTATATTGACTAATGCATTACATTTCTGCTCACGTCCCGTCAGCGTCGCCTTGCCGTCCCGCCCCGTTCGCTGTTTGACGAAAGCATCAAGCCGGGATAATTCTGCGACGAGACCATGATTCTTCTCTTATGATGGATGTTTTTGTTTCTGGAATGGAGGCCACGTACTGGCAAGCGCAGCGTTGGACGTCCACCTACAAGGTGGACAGACGACCTGATAAAGATCGCAGGAAGTCGCTGGATGCAGGCCGCTTCCAACAGGTCGGTCTGGAAATCTTTGGGAGAGGCCTATGTTCAGCAGTGGACGTCTTGTGGCTGATGATGATGATGATGATGGATGTTTATGGGTGGTGATAATCACTTACCACCACAAGACCCTCTTACTAGTTTGGAGACCTCTGCAATAAAAAATGCGTCTTAATAATTCGGAAACCCTATGAAACTGCTTTAGTCAATATGGCTAATGGCTAACAAAGACCCTGCTTTAATTATAATTACCGGCGCGGATCGTGAATACAGATGGATAGTAATAGGATAGTTGAAGAGTCCAATAGACGACGAGCATTCTCTAACGAACCAATCGCATCAAGCGTCGGCGACCCGCGCTCTTTTCTTCTGCCAATCAGAACTAGAAATGAACAACATCGCATGTGATGTCTGTGCTCACGATTGGTGCCGGTGTCTGCACCATCCTCTACTTTGCGTTATTCTTCTTTTTTTTTACTAGCCCTGTATTATATACATCCCACTGCTGGGCACGAGCCTCCTCTACTAAATGAGAGGGATTAGGCCTTAGTCCACCACGCTGGCCTAATGCGGGTTGGCAGACTTCACATACCTTCGAAAAATCTTATCGAGTTCTCAGGTATGCACGTTTCCTCACGATGTTTCCTTCACTGTTAAAGCAAGCGATAATTAACAATTAATATACACGTAACTTAGAAAAGTCAGAGGTGTATGCTCTTGGGGCTGGTTTCGAACCTGCGACTTTCGTCTCGACAGTCCATACCACTCACCGCTGAGCTATCGCTGCTAATGCGCGTTATTCTTATTTATTTAAAATAAAAAAGCAAGTACTTTGTTCACATATTTAATTTGATGTAACTTCATTCTATGTCCAAGCATTATTGGCGTAACATAATAATAACATAACGATATAAGACATTTACTCTACGTCAGCCGAAATACAAAACTTTGGTTACTAGCTTACTCATGATTGAATTTTTTGAGTATTTGAATGGGATAAGCTATATATTGAAAGTCCGTTAGTAAGGACTAGACGACGATGCAAGCATTAACTTTAACTTATAAGTAATACAACAATAACTAGTTTATAACAACGCCGGCCGTTATCACATTATACAAATTAAATGATCATCTATGATGAATATTTACAAATTCGAATAGATGGCCAGTTTTCATACAAAATAACCTATTTTTGTATTATTTAGGTTGAAATAATCCCGATGATTAAAATGTTATTTTCGTCCTTTAAACGTCATGTACAATAACACTGTATTTTATGTCGGTAAAAAAATACATATTTTCGTTGTAAGTATGTAATCATAGACTATAGAAATGTATTTATTCTAAAACTTAAAATTTCTCTATATATTTTTATAAGGAAAATATGCGTTTTAACAGGTTTCAAAACCAGAGCGACCGTTCTCAACTAGTCTCTATTTTTTTTAAGTAATATATCCCCAAAATGCGATTTTTTCTATTTTTGCATTTGATAGGGTAATCATAGATTTTGTATAAGATAAATGATAAAGCACGGAAAAAATTAAAACTCATTCCATTAAATAAATGCATTTGAAGTCAGTTTTTGAATTTTAGTCACTCATATTATTTGTATGAAAACTGCCCACCATAAGGCACAAAGTATACACTTGGCTTGAAGCCTAAATCTACAAATGTAGGACACATTATATACATATTTGGCCCCAAAAATAACGTCGTTAAAATATTACATACTCTAACATTCTGTCTACGTCACCAACGTCTAATGTACTATAAATATATATATCTATATATAATTCTCTATATATTTATATTTTGGCCAAAATTTGACTAATTTATTAGTTTCATTAATTTTTCAATCGATAGAATAATCTCTTAAAACCAATAAGGATGGAAATTTAATTATGTACTTGTATAGGCAGATAAAAATATTTTTGACACACAAATCGATTGTTACTTTTTTGAAAATCGATTATAATCAATTATATAAATCGTCAAATTTTGTTCAAAAACATATTATTTCTAGAGCCTCGTACAGTCTTCGCGTATATTGCTTCACGATCACAACACAAAGACACGTTTAATTTTGGACATACCCACCGATATAAGTGTGACATTTTTACAATGTTAACTCCCTTAATCATATTAATAAACAAAGTCAATCTTGCACTTCATTCTATTTATTTATTTTTTCTATTCACTTTATTTCATCATGTTTATAGAGTCAATGAATGTACTAGACACAATTGACTTAAATGTATAGGATGATGGCTGACGCGTAACTGTCACACAAATTAAAAATACATCCTTTCAAGCTCACGCATATATGGTAAGGCGTGCATAAATGAACCAAAATAACGCATTTAAACTCTTCAATATTGTCTTACTTGCGCTGCCTTAGGCCTCAATTACATTTGTAAGTTTTACTTACGTAAGTGTACTTACGAAGAAATTACTAATGTCAAGAACATTGTAAGTTTCTTATTGCAAATGTCAATAAATATGTAAGTTATATAATAACTCGATCAGGTGTAAATATATTATATAAGACGCTTAAGTAAGTCATACTTACGTAAACCTGTAAGTAAAACTTACAAAATTAAATGCATTTGGGGCCTTAGGTCATGTAATTTGAACTATAAGACGCAATAAGCAATATTTAAAATACTGCACACGCTTTCATGAATAAGGAAGTTAGCAAATAGCGATAGAGATCATATTTTTTTTCGTTATAAATTTTTAGGCATGAAAAAATATTTATATTTCAAAATATAACCATGAGAATAAGTTAATAAAGTACAATATCGCATAAATAATCTGAAACCGAGGCTTGATTTTACATTTATTTTTTTACTAAAGTTGTAGACTAAGGTACAGAAAGCTATTTTTTATCTATGGCGGAACTATAAAAATCCATTTTGAAAAAATACTTTCAGTGTGAAAAAATACTTTTAATGCGACATAAAAAGAAATATTTCCAGAGACAAAAAAATGCCAAGCCTTTTGGGAAAGACGAAAATGTAGAGCAATTGGAATATATCAAACAGCCATATACTAGCCATGCATTGAATTACGGTTTGTATTTTGGACCTCAAATAAGCATACACAGACAGTACAAGAGTACCATAAAACTTCATACATCAGAATCTGTGTGAATCCAGTGGCGTAGATATAGAAAAATAGAATTAGCCCTGGCTATAAGATTATGCTTCTAGTAGGATATACGCTAATTTAGAAACTAGGCGCATAGAAACAAGAAAAACTATTTTCTAATGTTTACTTTTTTATTATAATATTTTTTCGAGTAAAATATTTACTATGTTGCTAAAAGTACTAGAAGGATACAATGAGCGTGTTGGAGTTAACACATTTCTGAGTAAACTAATTTAGACTCTCAGAATGTTTAATTTAGTTTTCGTCTGTGATACCTTGCAATATAAAGCAACTTAGACTGTGATATCATCTTGTTCAGTACAATTATAATATAAAATTAATGTCATAGTTAAACTGACAGTACTGTGCGTAAACGTAGATACCGATGGCTACTTAGCAAATCTATTTAGGTCAATAATCGCTGTACTCAGTAACTCAGACTTTTTTATGCTGAGTATCTAACTTAGTCTTGAGAACAATGTTCGTCCAAAACACGCCCATTTTTACGCCACTGCTTTCAACGAACTCCTAAGTTTCATTTACAATTGCGAGTTAAACATTATAATAAATCTATTGTTTATATTAAAATATTTTTATTAGTATTCCGCATACACGGTGGAGCATTTCAAATGCTAGTTTGTGACTATTCTGTTGTCACCAACAAACTAAACTGGTCAAATGGTTATGAAACGAATGGACTTTTTAATTGACATGAGTAAAATTATACCAAACGTATATAATTTTTATTATTTGTCGTGTTTTGTGTGATTTGATGTCTCTGAAGTGAAATGAGATAAAATCAACAAAAATTCATAATTCAGTTCTAGTTTAATCGTCTGACAACAAAATAGCAAAATTGTCCAATAACTTTGCGTGGACCGGAACGCGACACTATTCACATGCTAAAAATGTCCGTTAAATATTTGTATTCGGAACGCGTTCCGGGCCCACGTTTAATGCTAGAATTAACAATATACATTACCGGAACGGCGTCTTGTTCCACATTCACGCTTTCTTATTGCTTTTCTCTTCGAATATATCGTGGAAGTCGTTTAGGAGGAAGTCGACGACATTGTTCTGTTGAATGCAGTCGACTGCGATTCTGTGCGCCTGTTCGGGCGGCGCCCATAATAATGTTGGTCCGAACACGATAGCTAAGTTGGCTGTATGCATCCTGTTGTGTTCGCTGTATTTTGTTACCCTAAAAAAATTAGGTTATTTTTTATTACAAGCAGGCAAATGTGCCAGTGTCACCTTATGGAAATTTTAATCTCGCCTGTAAACACCTGCAACTTTGGTACATTAAAACATCCGAATTGAGAATCAACAATTTTTTAAGCCCGTATTTTTTTTTAATAAGTGGTAGAGTCACGCTGTAACCACTCCACTAGGTTAGTAATCACCTTCCCAATCCCTTAATTATCCCTTCGCTTTAAGGTCGGCAACGCACCTATGACTCTTCTAGTATAGTGGGCGGTAGATATTACTTATCATCAGGTGACCCACTTGTTCGTTTGTCAATTTGTGCTATATAAAATGGCCACTATAACACTCCGCTTTTAATGGGGGTGAATAAAATAATGTACAAAATTAAAGATATCAGGAGAGCTCTTAGCTCTTTACCTTATTAAATGTTCTAATAAGAACTTAAGCGTATCTCTGTTACACTGCGGCAGAGCCTGCACGATGTCTCTGAACTCCTTGATCTTCGCTTCTCTTGGCTTTATTGCTGTAAACAAAGTTATTTCATTCAATGGTTTTTCTCAATGTCTTACTTAATTCCAAAAGGCTGTCGAAATGTTATAATCCTGAATCAAATAATAGAACCGTATTTTTTAAGTTGTGAAAATAATATTATAAAAAATATATATACAGGGTGTAAGGGATACGCTTTCGAAAATTGAGACAGCTCTCAATGATTCCAAAATAAATCCATTTATACCGAGACGAAAATAAAACAATACCTTAACATAAACGGAAAACGCTATACCTTACCACATTTTGGAAATTGAATATTTTATAAACCCGCGTTACCCGGCAATATTCAATAGGTACAAAGCAAAAGGTTGACCCCGAGTATCAGCCGACTTATTTATTAGCTTTACTTTATTAATAGAAATAAAATGTTTATTTGTATTTGAATAAAACGTCTTCGTATCGTTCCAGTCAAGACCGTGCGTAAAAAATGTAGACTTAACTTATGACGTCAGTGTTTTTTTTTATTGCATTGAATGACGAGACAAGCAAGGCGCTCGCCTGATGGTAAGCGCGCCACGCCCGCCCATAGCCAAAGGCAACACCATACAGAACATTGAATTACAAAGCACTGCATGGCACTGAAATGCGGTCGCCACCCCAAGACATAATATGATTCTCCATATGTCTCATAATGCGCAGTAATTTCACTGGCTTCAATTACCTTCAAACCGAAACGCAACAGTGCTTACACATTGTTGCTTGGCGGCAGAAATAGACAAAGCGGCGGTACCAACCCAGACAGCCTCCCGCATACGAGGGACCTACATTTTCGGTAGCGTTCCTCTTACACCCTGTACATGTCACATTATGGTGAAATCATCGAAAATCGATGGCGCCATAATTTAAATTTAGATTTTTTTTTATGGAATAGGCCGGCAAACGTGTAAGTGGGTCACCTGATGGTAAGTGATCTCCACCGCCCATGTACGCCCACCACCAGAGGAATCATGGACGCGTTGCCGACCTTAAAGGGAAGGGATAATCAGGGATAGGGAAGGGGAGGGGATTTGGGCTTCCGGTTATCTCACTCACCGTACGAAACGCAGCAGCAAGCCGCTACTTTACGTCGGTTTTCTGTGAGACAGCGATAATGACCCGGTCGAGCCAGCCCATTCATGCTGTAGACAAAACTGTCTACAGCGTGGCTCTACCACTCTTAAAATATAATAAAACAGAATATAATAAAACAGAACATTCTAGAAGAGTGCTACTCACATGAAGCGGCGAGCACCCGTTCGAACATGGCGCACGGTATGAGAGGCTCCTTCAGTTCCCTGAAGAACAGCTTCAACGAGCCCGTCAACACGTGGACGTCGTTGTTATTCTCTATCACCGACAGATTGTTCTGGTCGATCTGGAATTAATTGTTTTAGTCAAATAATTAAAAAAAGAAGTATGTGTGTGCAATTCACACACGGCAGAAGTGAAACTTCAAAAAAGTAGCCTACAAGAGAATGAGATAAAAATAGAATATCAGTGGTATTAAAATAATTAAAAGGTTTATTATTTTATAATACTTTTTCCAAGCTTAAAAATTATATAAAATTTTAATGCGAAATATTACATTTCATTATTTACATACTTAAGATCTTGTTTCTTTCCAATGTCTTTAGTGACGCCTTTTTCGTTTCATCAAATTTTCAAATCACGATTCTAAAGAAGTTTCACTTCAATAAATATTTGTTTTGTGTCTGGGTGTGCCTTTCCCAGCCGAGTCACAAGTGGTACAGGCAGGTTTTAGACAGTATTTTCTAGAACATTAATGGGTCGGCTTGACCGAAGTGGACCCTTTGTTTCACAAAAATCTAACGTGAAATGGTTGCTTGCTGTTGCGTTTCGTACTGTAAGTGAGATTATCGGAGTTCTAAGCTCGCCCTCCTCTTCCCAATCGCAATTACTTTCAATAAAGATCGACAACGCAACCATGAGTCTAATATTGTGGTTATTCATGGGCGTCTGAGAACACATATCATCAGGTCACGCATTTGTTAATTTTTCAGCCTCTGCCATCTATTCTTTTATAACTAATACAAATAAGGAAAAGTGTTTGCTGGTTTGTCTTCTTTTCATAAAGCGATGGCGTAACGGATTGATTGAGGCCATTTTTATTCCAGGATTTTATTCCACGCGGACAGAACCGCGAGCATAAATAGGAAAATATAAGTATTATTATATTGGTAAATAGTAAAATATGTACATCTATTCTCTGTAAGTTTCGTTTATATGTTGACCGCCCGCTCATTTACCTATCAATCCAGTCCATCCAAAGGTTCCCTGGAAGAAATTGGCGTTAGCAATAAGGCCGCCAATTGTACTTCTTTTTATTATTTTTAGATGTCTTTTGTGTATTATTAATACCTTTTGTTGTGATGTACAATAAAGTTATAAATAAATAAATAAATAACACGTTCACTGCGGCGGCGCTAGATTAAAACTTACTTCCAGTGCTGTACAAGTCACATACTTCCCGTATCAAGAATGCCTGATATGCGATACGACCTCTATTTTCCCGTACGTAGTCCTGACCTCAACCCTCCACAGAGACATGGAAAGGCCATTTTGGCTTGTACGAATACTTGAAAAAATCACCTCCGCACGGAGTGGAAAACTAGGATAACTAGCTGCCGCACAGAGCAGAACTCAATTACAACCAAATACTTCCCGTAACGCAGTGAACGTGATAAACAATAACCATGCACTGACCTCTAACCGTATCTTCTGCACCTGACTCAGGTTCCCCGAGGCCCGGTACAGTCCGTCGGTACACATGTTCTCCTCGCTGCTCTCGATCTCGCGCACACACGCCACCACAAACACGGGCACGCGTGGACTGGTAGTTGGACACACCTCGTCCAAATTGCGACCGAAAACTGGCTCGTCTGAGGATCATAGAATATTGTATGAAATTACATATTTAGATATACACTACTATTTTTAAATTATAAAGAAAAAACAGGGGTGTCAGTATCATTTACCTAACCCAAATATCAAATTAAAAAATTTAACAGAAATATCAAAAATTTTAGAACAAAAAACATTAAATTATTGATACAATACAAATTTTAGGTACGATAGAAGAGCGCGGGGGCAGTGGTGCGACAAGGGCGACGCAACGCTGTTACCACGGCGACAATACAGTAGCCATCATTTTTTGCACAAATTGGATAGACTAAGACTGCCTATAACTTTTTTGTCTTATGTACAATTTAAAAAATAGATTCACAGAGACAAACATTTACACATTTTTTTCACTTAAACAGGTACCGGCACGTGTCGTGAACACACACGTCACTTTGGCAAGTTCATTTATAGATCTGATTGGTGGATTGAAGGTGCGCGGGACGCCAACGCTTCACGCGATTGGTTCGTTAATTGATGCTCGTCGTCTATTGGATGTTCAGCTGTCCCTACCATTCATCTGTGCTCACGACTCATGCCGCAGATCATGATATAAAATGGAGCTGATTTTCCATATAGCAGAATTAAAATCAAATTCAAACCGATCTCAGTGAGGTTAAAGAATTTCATAGAGCTGATGTACAATCAATATACAATAACAATATGTGATATAACATGGGTCATTATTTCATGTAAGGCAGTCAAAATTGGTGTGCCAATAAACATGTGTATCTAGTGCTATGATAACTATCAGTCATCCGTATTCACGAAAATATGTACGCAAACCCATACAGCGCCCCTAGCGGATTGTTTTGGAAACGTATTAATTTCATACATCTTTTTCGAATACTGAGAACTAGAAAACTAGGCGCACAGTAACGTGTTACACTTTAATATATTTCGTCAAGACCATGTATCAGAGTTATTAAAAATTATACTCATAAGTATTTTAATTGTTATGTAGCTTGTAAATTTCTCGTCAATTTTATAACCGAAGTTAGTCAATTCACCCTTCACAGGGTAGAAAGGCGGCTGAGGTGTAACCCTTAAAAACAACCAATACTACGCCGCCCAAGACATCAAAGCGGTCATAAACATTGACGAGATGAGTTTTTTTGAACACACTAATCTATACCGATGTTCCGTCCCAACAACCTTCCTTTAGTACCCTCGTGTCAGTATTAATTGTTAGAAATCTAATTATTGAAAAAAAATATTAGGTATAAAAACCTTCGAAATCCGAAAAAACCGCGCGCTTTTTCAAACGCTTTTCTTTCTATAGGTATGTAAAGTCAAGAATATAACAGACCTCTGGTTTACAAGAATGCAACCTAAGATTCCCACTTACAAATAGTATGAAGCAGCCTCGTACCGAGAGTTTTCGGTTACATTCTTGCATCTATCGTGCGGTAAACTCACTCCAATTAAATCTGAGTGAAAATGCCCAAAAACGTTCTTGGTTCCTTGCATTTTCGCCATATCCAAAACAAAATATGAACATACTATACTCTATATGTATTAACAAAATTTTAATGAATGAAATGCTTAGCTTAAAGGGATACTAAAATATCTAAAACTACCTCTAAATTAATCAAAATTAGAATATCAACGTTAATTCACAACAATTTTAAAATATTAATACTTTAATTGACTGTCATATTACGAAATATAATGTGAAAAGAAACAGCAAATACAGTTTTTGTTGTGAATTAACATTTTTTTCATTTCGTATTACCAAAGCCAGTAATTTAAAACCAATTAGAATATTATAAACCACACTATAGTTAAAATATACAACCAAACACCGCAAATATAAAAAAGGTAAGGTTACATAAATAAAACACTATTATAAATCTAAATTAAAACTATATTAAAGTGAGATAATACAATAGCCGAACACATTACACTTACCTTTAAAATAAAATTTATTAAAAATTTCACATAATATATTAAGTGTTATTTTTTATGAAAAAAAAACACAACAATCTAAATTACATTTTTGGTATATTAAATAAAATAATTTTTTTAGTCCGCGTTTTTAAGTGAGAAGAATAATTATTATTTTATATTAGTTCAAATAGGCCATAAACTTTATATTATAGTTTTTATTGGTTTATGCCATTCGATGCTAACATATCAGGGAACTGTTAAATGTAGTAGCTTATTTATATAAAATATCAAATAAAATATTTATTCCAAACAAGTTGTGTCAATGACACTACAAAAATCACAGTAATTTCATATAGCTCACATTTATTTTGAACTTCAATAATTTTTAATTTATCTAAGAAATAAAAGTGTTGATTGACGGGTTAAATTACCTATGTATTTATTTTGTTATCTATATTATTATTATTTTGTTATCTGTATTTTTTTAAAAAGAGCCACGGTAATAAGAATCTTCATCGTAGTGGCTAGTCTACACCATCATTATATAAACAAAAAAATATATCTAATGAAAGCAAAACACCATTTCAAAATTAGAATGTTAGTTCAAAATCTTTACAATAAGTCTTACGTTCCCACTAAACTCCAAACTCTACTAAAATCTATGCCAAAACGTTAAACACTAAAAAAACAACACCCATGTTCTACAACTACATTGTGTGCACTTATTTATAAACTAGCGACTTATATATAAAAAAGCGTCTAAACACCTATTTAATTAAATTCCCAACCTTTGTAGATCCCTTTCTTGACAAGCACCTCCATGGCGGGACGCTTCGCGAAGAACTTCCTTAATCTACTTCGCACATGCGATTTTTGTATAGAAACGTCTGTCGAGTCGCTTAGGTCCCCGTTGCTAGTGTCGTTGCCGTCGGCTGAAAAAAAAGTTGTGGAATAGTACAAAAAAGATAAAAAAAGATGATGGGAAGAGAGATAGATGGTTTAGCAATAAGAAAAGGCCACAGATGAAATGAAGAGACCCGTACCACAGATTTAGAGTGAGATGCAGAAGGGAAATGAAATGTAAAGAGTTAACATACATTTTAAAATTATATAATTCCATTCAGAAATCATTTTAATCATAACCTTAACTTAGAATACAAAGATTAAAAAAAACCTAATTTTTAAATATACCTGTAATTTTATTGAAGAAAAAATACAAATAGTCTTAGAAAAATATCATTTAAAGTTTCACCAATACCCCGTTGACAAAAGATAATTTTTTTTAAATTTTTTTTGTTAAACTTGATGATTCATAAATGATATAGTCATCTTTTTAGACAAAGTTGTCATCACATAAGAGAATACACACGTTAGAACAGGCAACACGACACATACAAACATACAGTAGGTATTAATATCATTATAACTATTTACCTTAGCATTGCAGTTTCTTCGGATTAACTCAACACATGCCTTAATTAAAAAACGTAACGTGTTAGTTTGATTTTTTTTTGACAATAAAAAGGCAATATTTCATTTATTAAGACTACTACTACAACAATTTCAACCATTTAGGTTAAAAAAACATTAAAAGCGTAAAAAAACACATTAAATAAAAGAGTGATTTTAAACTGGATTTTTTAAGAATTTTATTTAAAATTCTCAATTCAAAAACTCATTCTCTTTTCAAACACTCGTCAACATGGCCGATTCACAATACTTGTATACATACACATATCATTCTAAAAATATATGAATTACAATAAAATTCACAACGCATGTAAGTACCTAGTAGAGTGATAAAAAGATAACATATCATATTGTATGATAAAGTGTATCCAATATCGATTCTTTGTTAATACGCCCATAACTCAATGATATATAAAAAAGCGTTAATGACGATGCTCAGTAAAACAGTCTATAACCGATCCCAAAAACGGAGTTCCATATATAGTTGTATATTTTTGTATTTTACGCGATAAATCCGTCAAATGTGGACCGAGGTTTCGTATTCGGTACCTTTACCTCGAAAATGGTCCCACAATGGTCACGATTTGACAATGGAGGACGAAAGAAAAATTGTAAACTCAACGAATCATAGCAAATACGTTTGAATTCGGTTTTTAGGTTTTAACAAAACATTTTATTATACTGCTTCGATGAATGCATTTGTAATGTGTACGCAGTACGACTGCTGTGGGTTTCGGGTTCGATCCCCGGGTCAGGTAAAAATGATATTAGGTTAGTGATATTATCCTAAGTATTTGTAGGTTTTCCTATCGAAATGCTCAGTCATCAGCCTGGAACCGCAGTCTGGAATTGTGCCCGATATGGCGATATGCTCGCTCTCTATCACATATTGGAACAGAAATAAGCTCGGCGAAATGTGTGCGTACTCGTTACACCTCTGCCTACCCCTTCGGGGATTACAAGCATGAGTGCGTATGTATATACATTTTATTACAATAAATGTACGTGTTATTGAAGCATTGTTTTATGTCACTAATAAAACTGGGAAAATTGGCAATTTACGTTAAAGGCTATACAAACATGTTATTCAATTGTTTTTTATATTGAATTATGATGTGTCGAGCGGTTTCTTCGTCTGATGGTAAGCGTCACGCCAACCTAACAG
Organism: Amorpha juglandis; assembly: GCA_949126905.1. Taxonomy (NCBI): domain Eukaryota; kingdom Metazoa; phylum Arthropoda; class Insecta; order Lepidoptera; family Sphingidae; genus Amorpha; species Amorpha juglandis. The sequence continues at coordinate 12,572,852 of OX421385.1, read as the reverse complement.
TGTCAACACCACTCAGCCCCCTTAGAATACAAAAATTCAATAACGAAACATCGTCTCAGATTTGTATCGGAAAACGTCACACATCGGTCTCTCGACCAATCACGATCAAAAGGCACGAACGTTCGCGTCGTGTTTTGCGCCCCAATAGCCCCATTGCGGAATTGCAGAATAATGCACTGCACTGATCATAGTAAAACATTTGGTTCGTATTGGCATTCACTCCCTCGAAAAATATTATTATTATTTTCATATGCTATTTTAGTCTCTTAGAGGACAGGAGAAGTGACATAGATGATATGAACCACCACCAGAACACTTCAAAATCTTCAAAAAACCCCTAGCTATGGTATAAAATCCACATTTGAAATCGCCCTCCGTCATCCCCCGAAAATGGTGTTGGTGGTAGGATATTCATATCATAAAATCTGCCATAGTGACCCACACACTTTGTGTGGATCGCGTTCCGGGATCAGCCAGTGTATATCCGGTTCTCCCGAGACATGACTTTAAAGTTGGTTGCGACAGGTATAGGGGTACATTCCTGTATATGCATACATGGGTGCCTGCATCGGTTATCCGCCTGTCCTGTCGCAGGCCCCTCCATTTGCTCTTCGGAGAGGGAAGAAGCATTTATACAGGCCGGTATGATTCTGGTAAACTCATTGTTTGTCGGTGGTCGCTAGTTTTTTGGACTGCACTACGCTTACCATCAGGTGAAGTGCAGTCACATTGTCGTGCTCGGATATAAAAAGGGTTCCTGGCCAGCCTCTGGCCCATTGGCTACCGACACTCTTGGAGTGTGGATACAGAAATAGTAGAGTATAATAGTATAGTTATTGACGTACCAGTTCAATTACAAATATCAAGTTTAAAATCCCATGAACTTTATCTTAGTGTTCTTAATATACATAATTGTGCTATTTGTTTTATCTGTTTGTAACGCATTTGAGTTTCCCTAACAATGCATTGTCCTAATGTGCAATATAATTTAAAGAGGTCTTTATTCGGTGGTATCTCGTATATAAGAAATATGCCTATTACGTTGGCGGAGCCGCGAGCAAATACTATAATAAAAAAAAAGTTTAAACAAAAATGCAAACCTAAAAAATGATCTATTTTTATATTTTAGGTGCTGTCGCAATCTATTTGTCATTATTATAAGTCATATTAAAACCCCTGACTCAAAATTGGGACGGAATTTCTTCTTGAAGATTTTTTTCTTTTGATTGGTAGAGCCACTTTGTAGATAGTTTTGACTATAGCACGAATGGGTCGTTACCACTGCCTCACAGAAAACCGACGTAAAGTAGCGGCTTGCTGCTGCGTTTCGTACGGTAAGTGAGATATCCGGAGGCCTAAATCCCGCTCCCCTTCGCAATCCCTTAATTATCCTTTCCCCTTAAGGTTGGCAACGCGCCTAAGATACTTCTAGTATTGTGTGCGTTAATGGGCGGTGGAGGTGACCCACTTGCTCGTTTGTCGGTTTATGCTATAAAAAAAAATATATTCTTTCGAATGAAACCATAATCATCCATATCAGTGAATCTTTGGCGCAGTTATGCCTGGTTTTAGATTAAAAAAAAATACGCCTCGCATTGAGAACCTGCCCTGTTTTTCGTCAGCGAAACACATATTTGTATTAATTAAAGTAAATCATACGTTTACGAATATTGAGTCCGTGTTGAGATCCAAAAATATCTTTTAGTCTCGAATGGCTTTTCTGTGTTGGACTTTTCTGTGTTGGACTTTTCTGTGTTGGACTTTTCTCTGTTGGACTTTTCTCTGTTGGACTTTTCTGTGTTGGACTTTTCTGTGTTGGACTTTTCTCTGTTGGACTTTTCCTTGTCCTGCTCATAATTTCGGCACCGCTACCCGATATCCAGTAATGTGATACTGCGTCTATAAACTGGGACTCCATGCTTTAAAACCTCATAACAGCTCAAACTGTTTTATAACTGTCAAATGTCACTGCACTATTGTTTATGCACTAGACTGTACTAAATTGTACGTGTCCAATTGATAACTCAAACTCATAATAAAAAACTTTAAAAAAGGAATTTCATTTGTTTTCATTGATTGTAAATAAATATGCACTGTCAATTTTTTTTTCTGTAGTCAAAGTGGAACACTAAATTGTCCAGATTTTTGTTGTTGATCAAATGCACCTTCCGATAGATATGACAATACACTGAGGTATTAATTGCGGAGTGTCCTTTATCGTTGCGGGCATTATCTGATAGCGGGGTACAGTCAGGTGGAAATATTATGAGACCTACTTTTTGTAACTGTGCTATATATAATATACGAGCATACGCTCGCGGTTCCGCCCGCGTGAATTTCTGCTCCGTTATATTATCGATATCGCCTATGTTCATCAGGTATAATGTAGGATTCTAATGGTGAAAGAATTTTACAAGTCGGTTCAATAGTTTCAGAGCCTATTCAATGCAAACAAACAATCAAATCTCTGCTCTTTATATTAGCAGGGCTACGCTGGCATAAAATTATTGGACATACAATACTATACCTATAAATACATCAAAGAAACAAAATGACTAAATCCACTTAAATTCAATCACTGTTTATAGGATAAAATTGTTGTTAATGACGTCAAACAAGTAGATGATTATAATTTGCGTCATATTTGGTACCTATTTACTGGCGAATATATTAATCCAAGTATACTTAATATTTCCTTGAATACTTGTAGTATTTAAGACAGAAAAGCATTTTAATATTCCATTTGGGGATAGCGACCACGGTACACATGGTGTTAAAACCTGTCATAGTCACCCATACACCTTGTGTGGAGAGTGTGTACACTCTTCGGAGTATGAAGAAGCATTTACACAGGCCGGCATGATTCTGGTGACCACGATAAACTCATTGTTGTATTCGCAAGTTTTTCAGATTGCACTACATCAGGTGTAGTGCAGTCATTTTGCCGTGCTTGGATAAAGATCGAGAAGAGGCTGTAACTTTATGTAACGATTTAAGAAAATTAAGCCCGTGACGTCATTTGGGCGAATTGTGCGACCAGCCTCGGACTAACACTCGTTGGTCAATATATATATGTGTATATTTCATCGTAATTTTGCAACGTTAATATTTTTTTCATCCGAGCACGGCAAAGTGACTGCACTACACCTGATGGTAGCCGTAGTGCAGTCGAAAACACGAGCGACCACCGAAAAACAATGAGTTTATCGGTGGTCACCAGAGTCATGCCGATCTGTATAAATGCTTCTTCCCTTTTCGGAGAGAGAAGAAGCAAACCGAGGAGCCTCCGACTGGACAAGCGGATGACCGATGCAGGCACTGTTATACTAGAATGTACAACAAGTCATGTCGCAAGCCCCTCGGGAGAACCGGGTATACACTGGCTGATCCTGGAACGAGATCCACACAAGTTGATGGGTCACTATGACAGGTTTTAACACCATGTGTACCGTGGTCGCTATCCCCAAATGGAATATTAAAATGCTAATGTAAAACAATTATGTGTGCGACTGTACTATATGCGGATGCAATCGAATGGCGTACACTTAACGATATTCTTATCTTGATAATTATTATTTTGAATAGGAAAACAATGGATAGTGCGGTGCGGCTTTATATCTTTATATCCTTTATCACGGGACATACTTATTTAGATGATCGATCCTTGTCTTTAATTAAGTTGCATGTATTTAATTATAAGAGCGTCTCCTTTGCCAATAAACTGTGTGCACAGTTTGACGATTTTGTATTGAATTTAACTGTGATTATTTACGAAATAAATTTTTAAAAAATAAGCAAATTGATGTTGTTTTTTTTATAGCAGAGGAGAGCAAACGACCAATTGAGTGACCTGATGGTAAGTGATCTCCACCGCCCATGAACATCCACAATACCTGGGCAATCATGGACGCGTTGTCGACTTTAATGAAAAGGGATACTGGACTATAAGACTGGGAAGGGAGGGGATTTCGGCCTCCGGATATCTCACAGCGTACGAAACGCAGCAGCAAACCGCTACTTTACGTCGGTTTTATGTGAGACATTGATAACGATCCGGTCGAAACGCATTCATGCATATAAACACCACATGCGAATTTTGTGGTCAAGAGTCATGATATAACAGAAATGAGAAAGTTCTGAGTATCCAATGACGTCATTAATCGTCAACAATTTGCCGAAGCTAATGAAAAGGGATACTTAATAGACTGGGAAAGCGAGGAGATTTGGGCCTCCGGATATCTCACAGCGTACGAAACGCAGCAGCAAGCCGCTACTTTACGTCGGTTTTATGTGACACAGTGGTAACGACCCGGTCGAGCCAGCCCACTCATAGATATAAACACCACATGCGAATTATGTGGTCAAGAGTCAAGATATAACAGAAATGGGAAAGTTCTGAGTATCCAATGACGTCATTAATCGTCAGCAATTTTATTATTAAGGGTAATTTGTCGCGACGCATACACACAATATAATTTATAATTATATTTATTCATGACACATGAGTATAATATTATTTAAAGTAATTAATTTATAACAACTAGCGACCCGCGCAGGCTTCGCACGGGTAAATATATGTTTGTTACGACAACACATTACAAATCATTGTATTTTTCGGCTTTTCTGTACTATAATATGTATGTATATACATATAAACCTTCCTCATGAATCACTCTATCTATTGCTGAAAATTGCATTAAAATCCGTTGAATAGTTTAAAAGATCTAAGCGAACAGACAGCGGAAGCGACTTCAGTTTATACTACGTAAAGAAAGACAGGTAGTAGTTTGAGTGGTAGAGCCACGCTGTAGACAGTTTTGTCTACAGCATGAATGGGCTGGCTCGACCGGGTCGTTACCACTGTCTCACAGAAAACAGACGTAAAGTAGCGGCATGCTGCTGCGTTTCGTACGGTAAGTGAGATATCCGGAAACCCAAATCCCCTCCCCTTCCCAATCCCTAATTATCCCTTTCCTTTAAGGTTGGCAACGCGCCCATGATTCTTCTGGTGGTGGGCGTATATGGGCGGTGGAGATCACTTACAATCAGGTGACCCACTTGCTCGTTTGCCGGCCCATGCTATAAAAAAAAAGTAGTCCCTCGCGTCAAAATCCGACACAAGACATGTATCTTACTGTGGAGTTAGGACTATGTATGTGACTGTTGGGTGTATTTATTCATTTATTCTTTTACTTCTGTTATATTTTTTCTGTCTGTCGTACATTTATTTATATGGATTATTCATAGGGTGCGTTAAAAATTTAAAACATATAGTTTTACGTTAAATTGATGCTCGCGATCGTATATGGCAAATAAGGAAAAAAAAAACAAGTAATTACATAACGAATAAAATAATAACTATCATTATGTTATATTTTTTTTTAATAGCATAGACCGGCAAACGAGCAAATGGGTCACCTGATGGTAAGTGATCTCCACCGCCCATATATGCCCACAACACTAGAAGAATCATAGGCGCGTTGCCGTCATTAAAGGGAAGGGATAATTAAGAGATTGGGAAGTGGAGGGGATTTGGGCTTCCGGATATCTCAATCACCGTACGAAACGCAGCAGCAAGCCGCTGCTTCACGTCGGTTATCTGTGAGACAGTGGTAACGACCCGGTCAACCCAGCCCATTTGTGCAGGGAAAAAACTATCCACAGCGTGGCTCTACCATTCAAATCTCTCACTCAATTCAATCTCAAATTTATATCACAAAACAGCGGCCATAACAGGAACAAAATTTATTTTGAAAAATATAAATTTAAAACCCGTACAGTCTCTATTACTATTCAGGCTGAGTATGAGAAGTAAAAAACATAAATCTTACTAAATAAAAGTTGTTTTCGGTCGCTGGCTTGCACTGCTATATACCAGCCATACTATAGCTGTAAGCTCTATAAATTGAATTACAATTAATCAGGCCTGTGCAAGCGTTTCTACAGCGTTAATATGTTTTTTTTTTCAACTAAACCGGCCCACAATTCGATGTAGGTATATAAAAAAGGAAAAAAAATACGCGCTGAATTGAGAAACTCCTTCTTTTTTGAAGTCGGCTAATAATTATAAAGTAATGAAAATGTATTTACTAGATTCACAAACAACAAATATTTTATTAATTTTCAAATCGTTTTTAACGATTTTATCCTTTTACGTAAACGTCGAACCGTTTTTTAGAATATGTTTTTTTATAAAAAAAAACAGATAATTAGTTTTTTACGCAACTCATTACAACGAAAAAAATCTTACGTATTCTGCCAAAACCGTCCGGGATACATCCGCATATGGTCAACATATCGATACTTTACACATCATTCACAACAAACACTCAATTAATTGTTTTACAAACGGCACACACAAGACTAAATATTAAAAAACATAAACAGCTCAAACAAAAAAAAACACAATAATTAAAATACTTAATTAACAAAAAACCTGGCAGCACGCTAAATAATCCTTGTATCCACTTACATGTATCGAAACTAGCCAAATAAAAAAAAAATGTTGAACTAAATTGTAAATATTTTACACGTATATTGCACGCGGTCAGTTGTTTTGAACGAAGTGTACAAGGAAAAACTATTAGTATTCTACCGGGAAAAGGGTTACTCATGCAAACTTCAGCGATAGGTCGTCCGTTACAGGGTAACCAGACACAAAAAATAAAAAGATTTTGCAACGTAGTCCCTCAATTTTTATAAATATCTTTAAGCCAATCAGGGCCTATAATAAATATAGCAATAAAATTTCAAGCAACATCAAGTAAAAATTAAGATATTAGTGTTATATTGCTAAATTCTTTAACTTAATAATTTAAAGTTCTGTTTTGCACAATCGTACATGGGAAATGTTTCATCTATGCCTTTTTTTATAAAATACAGAATGTTACCTATTTAAATGTAATTCTTCGTCTATTCTAAACTTCTTCTTCTAAACTTGTATTTGAAAGTTGGGTCTTGTTGTTTGGTTGGTTGGTTATGTTGTGAATGGAAGTTATGTTTGGGAAAATTCTATTCAGCAATTTATACACACTACAGTCACACACATAGTCTTGACCCTAAGCTAGGTTAACCTGTATCGTGGGTATCAGAAACTACGATGAATTACTCACAAACGTCCAGAAACTGAGAGAAAGAAAAAAATACTGAACTTTTTCCAAGGAACGCCGTGGATTTTAAAGATTTGTTTATTGTTATAATTTCTGTGTCACTAATTCTCTACGGCTGTCCCTACTATTGTGTTTGGTAGGTAAATAAATACTATTGTTAAAATTTTCCTCGCCAAATATTATAGTTCCGGGGTTACTATGTAATTCTAGTAGTGTGGCAACCCTGGTGTACTAGGAAAACGATATCTCGTTAATAAAGTATAATAGAGACGCTAGATCAAACCACACTTAACACATAAATCCTGACCTTTAACCATTTTTAAAATTAGCGATTGATTGCGTCTTTTTTTGTCTCATCCACTCTCAAATTATTTCACTTATGATAGAAAAGGACAGTTAGCAGGTAAGATACTGATTACTAACATTTATAAGTCATATATTATATACAGATATTGATATATAATACTGATATTGATATACAATACTGTTGGCTACTTTGGGCAACAATTTAACATATTGTTCCGATTCCCAATCTAAATATATAAAACTCAAAGGTGACTGACTGACATAGTGATCTATCAACGCACAGCCCAAACCACTGGAGGGATCGGGCTGAAATTTGGCAAGCAGGTAGATGTTATGACGTAGGCATCCGCTAAGAAAGGATTTTGATAAATTCTACCCCAAAGGGGTCAAAATAGGAGAAGATAATATTTAAATGCTGTTCACGCGGGCGGAGCCGCGAGCAAAAGCTAGTATTTTATATAAATAAATACACCCAACCCAAGGCGAATATAAAATTAATAGCGTTTCGTAGCCACGGTCGTAATGGAAAGTATTTAAGATCCAAAATCTAGTGCCGACAGTATTGTTAGTTAATTTTACCAAACGTAGTCGAATACTGTAGTCGAATGAAAAATGAGAGTCCTATAGACGAAGAGCCAAATGTACCTTACAGTACGAAAGCATACTGTAGTCGAGTGAAAAATGAGAGTCCTATAGACGAAGAGCATTGACTGAATTGATTCGTTAGTCCGATGCGCATCATATATAGATCTCTCAACTACCCCCAATACTATTCATCAGCAATCACGATCCGTGCCGGTTATATTTTTTTTTTTTATAGCATAAGCCGGCAAACGAGCAAGTGGGTCACCTGATGGTAAGTGATCACCACCGCCCATGTGCGCCCACAATAACAGACGAATCATGTTTGCGTTGCCGACCTTAAAGGAAAGGGATAATTAGGGATTGGGAAGAGGAGGGGGATTTGGGCCTCCGGATATCTCACTAACCGTACGAAACGCAGCAGTAAGCCGCAGCAGTAAGTATATTTTTATGTCTAACATTTCGGGCTTAAGTAGATACGCAACATTACCTAACACGTGGAAAACAATATCGGTTTATAAATAGTCCAAAAAATTTAAACTAACATTATCTGCAAATCTATCGGTATCTACAAATTATATTACTAATCTGAATGATTAGAATTCGATTTAGGACCGATTTTTGAACCTCTAAGTAAACATATCTGATAAAAGACGCAAATTACCATAAACCTCTCCGTACATTATAATAATAATGTACCATGATAATTAAGTATATTTCTGTCTCATATTTTATCTGTTAATTTAACTTGGCTGGCTGGCTGCTAAAAAAATCGTTTCAACTGGAATTTGAAATCAATGTAAATCATTATTTGATTCAATATTGCTAAAATATCTAAACACTGTGTTTTTAATATGTTTTATATATTTAGAAATCGGATTGAAAAAATAATCAGTGGCCTAAATGCAACGGTTAGTTGTATTGGTGCTGCCACACTGGTGTTATAAAATGTTAACATTATCATGACATTATCTAACATTGTGATAAAATGTATCAAATTTTTGTTAACAAATGTTTAATAATGTTTTGTAAACATTTTATAACATTTTATAACAGCGGTGTGGCAGCACCATATGGATTGCTACTGGAAGACATTTTTTATCAATTGATTGTATATCGATGAATGATGAGATCGATTGATAGGGAGTGTTTTTGTACCCGAATTTATCAAAATCTGGACATACTAAAATTAACACTAGCTTTAATTACTCATTTATTACGATCGATCACATTCCTATAAACCAAGTGAAGTGCATGAGCGAGAATAACAATGTTGGAGTGAGCCAAAAGCTCAACTGTTTATCATTTAGTGTTTGTCATGATACTCATTCGATAAAAAAGAAAATAATTTTGTTATAGATAGTGATAGTATCTTTAAAAGTTAGAGGTACTTTTCTGTCTCATTGATCCCGCTGGCTAACGTTATCGAAGAACCTGTACAAGCTCTTACAACGTGGCACCTACCGGAGGAAGTATCTGGAAGAAGTACTAGTACCTCTCTATCCGATCCCGTTAGCACCCATTATCGCTGAACCTGTATATACTCTTACAACGTGACACTTACTGGAGGTAGTATCTCAAAAAGGTAGTGGTACCTTTCTGTCCAGTCCTGTAGATGTATCGTTGCGAAAATGATATAATCATGATTAGTCCCACCGGCACACATTCTCGACGAACCTGAAAGAACTCTAAGAACGTGGCTCCTATTGGAGATGTTGTATCTATAGAAGGTAGTGGTACCTTTCTGTCTGGTTCTGTAGACGTGTAGTAAAGTGATACCTTCCTGATTAATTCCACCGGCACACATTCTCGATGAACCTCAATGAACTCTAACAACGTGGCACCTATTTAAGATGTTGTATCTACAGAAGGTAGTACTACCTTTTTGTCTGGTTCTGTAGACATATACTGTAGTGATACCTTCCTGATTAATCCCACCGGCACACATTCTCGACGAACCTGAATGAACTCTAAGAATGTGGCTCCTATTGGAGTTGTTGTATCTATAGAAGGTAGTGGTACCTTTCTGTCTGGTCCTGTAGACGTGTCGCGTGGTCGGCGGCGTGCGGCCAAGACTCTCCAGATCCGTGTTGCTGTTCTGCTGCTGCATTGGATATCCGACGCCCAATGATGACGGTGGGTGCTGGTGTGGTATAAATAAATATTTTGTGATTTCTTACGTTTACGCGAATGTTACTCATTGAAATAAAACGAATTTAAACGGATTTTATCGCGGTTTTTTATTTTATTTTAATCCCGACGTTTCGAAAGCTTTTCAGCCTTCGTCACGTGGTGGACACACGAAGGAAAAACCGCGATAAAATCCGTTTAAATTCGTTTTATTTCAATAAATAAATATTTTTTATAAACGAATTAATAGTACATTATGGACTGAGGGTAAATGTGGGTTATACTAATTTTAAGCGGTAAAGTCATGCTGTAGACACTTTTGTTTTTTTAATCACAGGCCGGCAAAGTTGATCTCCATCGCCCGTGAACGCTCACAATACCAGAAGTATCATAGGTGGCGTTTTCCGTTTATATTAAGTTAGTGTTTTATTACCGCTTTGGAAATGATCCGCTTACACCTGGCATAGATGTATCCAGATAAAGATTTTTAACGACAAAAAGACCTTCTGTCGCTTATTTTAATCCATCTCGTGCTTACTTACCATTAGTGTACGTATAACGTTATGTATCGCTTGAAGCCATTTCTTGGCGCCTTCTTCAGTCTCGTCCTGGATCAGGTATTGGTCGTAGTCCACTGTCAGTACCAGAGAACGGGAGTATCTGCGAATTAATCAAGCAATGATTAGAGACCCTTAGTTCCCAAAGTGGTCCAGGTGGGCCCCCAGGGGTCCACGAGAGACTTGGCGTGACAAAAAAAGGGGGTTCACAATTCGTAAGCGGGGGACCACGAAAATTTATCTGCTTTATATCATGAGGTCATCCTCATGATAAACCAAAAATTTTCGTGGTCACCTCATGATATATGAATATCATTAGGTGCATAATAGGCCGACTGTTATTATTAATTACTAGCTTTTCCTGGCACCGCCCGCGTGATCTGCTTTTTCCGGAATAAAATGTAGCCTATGTTCATCAGGGATAATGCAGTATTTTAAAAAAGATTTTTTCAAATCGGTCCAGTAGTTTTTAAGTTTATTCGTTACATACAAAACTGCAAATCTTTCATCTTTATAATACTAGTGTACATTTACCTTCTAGTGTGCATGGGTTTACACTCCAGCGCCCTGGCGTTGTAGAGCGGCAGCACGAGTTCCACTCGAGGCGCCGTCGGACTGGACGGGGTGCCCACTCTGATGCCCTTCTACAATACAATATAATACAATACAATACATTAAAATACAATACAGTATAATATAGTACAATACAATACAGTACAATGCAATACAGTTCAATACAATACAGTTCAGTTCAATACAATATAACTGAGTGCTCACTCTGATGCCCTTCTTTTTTTTTTAATTTGATCGAATGACAAAACGAGTAAGGCGCTCGCCTGATGGTAAATGCTACGCCTGCCCATAAACAGAAGCAACACCACACAGAACTTTGAATAACAAAGCACTGCATGGCACTGAACTGCGCTCGTCACCCAGAGACATAAGATGTTAAGTCTCATAATGCTCAGTAATATCACTGGCTTCAATGTCCTTCAAACCGAAATACAACAGTGCTTAAACACTGTTGCTTGGCGGCAGAAATAGACAAAGCGGTGGTACCAACCCAGACGGCCTCTCGCATACGAGGGATCTACCACCTTGTGATGTTGTTATACATTATGAGCAGGCGTGCCGTTTACCACGAGGCGACCAACCTGCTCTTCTTGTCAATAAGGGTCACTTACCGTTGCATTATAAGTCCTTTGGTCCTTGTAGAAGCTGAGACTGGTGGTGGTAAGCACCATGTAGCAGTCGGTCCAGTTCTTCTTGGACTTCTTGCTGCCCTCGAAGAACTTCGTCCGCTTCACTGGACGCTCCATTATCACAGAAGCCTGAAATCGTATTGACATTACGGTAAATGGAACTGAATTATTGGCTAATGATGTTTACGCGAATATTACACATTGAAATAAAACTAATTTAAACGGACTTTATGGCGATTTTTTATTCATTTTTGGTACCGACGCTTCGAAAGCTTTTCAGCCTTCGTGGTCACGGGATGGACTGAGGTGTGGGTTGTCCAGAAAAACACTGAACATTAACTTTTAAAAGTGAATAAAACAAAAACGCGATAAAATCCGTTTAAATTAGTTTCATTTCAATGAATGACAGCCTCCTTGGCGCAGCGGGCGAGTAGCCAGCTGCGAAGCGAGGGCCGCGGGTTCGATCCCCGCACCGAGACAAATGTTTGTGTGATTAACAAATATTTGTCTCGGGGTTTGGGTGTTGTGAGACCGAAAGTCTCTCGTAGTTCCTGATACCCACGACACAAGACTTGTATCTTACTGTGGAGTTAGCACTATGTATGTGACTGTTGGGTGTATTTATTTATTTATTGGCTTTTGGAACTATACTATTTTGGGTGTTACTAACTGAGTTACAAAATGTCAGTGTCCCACTCTTTAAATCCGAAACGAAGTTCGGAACATCATAAAGTAGGTATAGAATAGCCATTACAATAATAATATTTTTGATGTAAATTAGTACCACAAAGATTAGTTTCTAAGTAAACACGTATATGAAAAATGATTGATTTTTCCTATCTATTGTTGTTTGAATATTTTTGCTTAAGCGATAAAAGAGAATTAAAAATACATACATAAATAATCCATTATCTAACATAACACGTTGCAATAATAAAATATTTTCCTCTTATATACATGTTTTTAACGACTGCTTTATTTTAGGCACAGTATTTTGTATTAGAATTATTATTATCTGAGAGTGGCAGAGCCACGCTGTAGACAGTTTTGTCTACATTATCAATAGGCCGGTTCGACCGGGTCGTTACTACTGTCTCACAGAAAACCGACGTAAAGTAGCGGCTTCCTACTGCGTTTCGTACGGTGAGTGAGATATCCGGAGGCCCCAATTCAATTTTTCAGGAATAAAACTGGAGTATTAAGTAAAAAAAATTTCGTGATCCAGAAGAGGTGTAATAATGACCCCCGTCATGCTCCGCTCTAACAGCAACTTGCCAAACATGTTGATCGCCACGTGCTCTAAGACTGCCCACCCACCTCAGTCGAGTGCTGATGCTGCAGCAGTAACCTCGGCGCCGGTACCGGCGACCGCACGCGGTGCTTCGGCGCCACCATGGACCTGGACTTCCTGGTGCGAGCGTAGCCCAGCTCCCGGTCACGGATCTCCACGTCCAGACTGTCTCCGGACGAGGACGCCGGCAGCTGCAGGTGGTTTGGCCGGAGGACATTTGTGAGGAGCAGGTTCTCCGTGGAACCACCTGGAAATAATTAATATCTTGGTTATTTTTTTGTGACAAAAGATTTTTTGTGCATCAAAGTTCTATTTATTTTCCTGGTCTAGGATATAGATAGGGATATCGTTTAAGCTACAGAGCTAAAGAGCTTAAACTATTTTATCGCCTTTATTGTACCTACACCCCGACTAATGTCTTCTTGATAATTGTCTCCAACCAATGGTAGCCCATAAGAGATTACTTTTAGATATAAGGCCGCCACTAGTGGAACATTTATTTGTTGTTTTTGTCTATAATTGTTGACGTTCTAATTTTGATTGGTTAACATGTTCAGGCTATCACTTATCCTTAGTATTGTTGATTACTCGGAGTTCGTCCGGGTAAATACGTTTTATGATTTCTTCCGTCAATTGGTGTTGATTTCGGTTTGAAGGTTGTTAAAGCTCAGGGTTATTCGAACAGCGAAATGCCATTCACAGTGCTGAGTGACTTGGCGCTCACCACCATCGACGGTCTGTTTTACTCGTCATGCAGACGTGTAAACGAATTCTCACCTAGCCGTTTATCAATCCTCGGGAACGGTGGACTGTCAGAGTTGGCCTTGCTGAAGCTCCTGTCGATCTCAGCCCGGCTGCGGTCGGACGTGGGGCTCCAGTTGTGGAGGGGCTCGTACTGCCGCATTGAACTCTTCATCGACCCGTTCTCCGGTATATGCTCCTGGAAGAAATTGACTAGTGAGAACAATTAAAAAATATATATTACTAAGTACATCCTATATCATCAGAATGCATATTGGAGTCTTTTAATCATTGGCAAATGAACTCTAATCTTGGATCCAGAACTTAAGAAAAAAGAAGCTAGATTTACAATTTTTTTGTCTTGAACTATACGCAACACCCAAACCTAGATCAAAAATTTGTTAAAACCTCACTAAAATACGGGAATCGAGCCTATATCACCTAGCCGATTAGCCTAGACGGCCAAATTAAAAAGAGCAAAAGATTTATACTCGTATTACAACATTATTTCGTAAGCGAAATGTGAACTAGTAACAAGACATTTTCTAAAGTGAATGGAATGAATACAAATCATATTGAAAGGTCAACCAACACTATTATTGTAATGATACGTAACTTATCTATATATATCACAAAACTTTAATCTTTACAATTTGAAGTAAATAATCTCATTGAAATAAAACTCATTTAAACGGATTTTATCGCGGTTTTTTATAAATATTGATCCAGACGTTTCGATAGCTTTTCAGCCTTCGTGGTTACGGGATCAAAATTAATAAAAAACGCGATAAAATCTGTTTAAATTAGTTTTATTTTAATGTGTAGTATTCGCATAAACATAAGAAATCATTATGTAAATATTCTCTTTGGTGTAATTGAAAAACATTAAGGGTAAAACCAGTGACAACACCTTTAAACTAAGGAAAGAAGATCTTGTAAACCATGGCAACATTGGTGTCCGCGACGCGGCATATACACTCCAGGAATACCGCTTTTAGTGGTTTGGTCACGTTTTGAGAAAAGAACAGAAGTACGTCGATCGCAAATGTCTGTCCCAGATTGTTTCAGGGGTATGATAGTACGATGGGTTCAAAAAGCGCTGTCTGTATTAAAGGCAGTCATGCCTTATGATCTTACTATGGATGATGCTTAAGATCAGGGAAAATGGATGTGTAGGAAGAATCCTGGCACTAAGCCGGGATAAGGATAGGCAGATAGAAAGAAAGAAATTGGGGCACAATTAATGCCTCACTGAAATACTTGAATGAACTCTAATTGGCATTAACTCATTTCGAATTTAGTTATTTTCACACTCAGAGTCAGTTACACAATCAATCACGCCTGTAATCCCCGAAGGGGTAGGTAGAGGTCTAACCAATACACCCAAATTTTGCCGAGCTTGTTTTCAGCCTATAATGTGATAGGGGGCGAATCTATCGCCATTTCGTTATACCATAATTCCAGGCTGTCTGATGACTGAGCCTTTCGTGATAGAAAAACCCAATATCACTTTTAATTCTTAGAAATGACCGCAATACAACTGCGCTATCAAGGTAGTTATATATAATTTAATAACTTTATGCTTCGCTACTGGATACATCAGATTCAGTTACAGAAGTAGAGGGAATAATTAACGTCTCTGAGAATTAATCCAATTCTTAGAAATTACCGCAATACAACTGTGCTATCAAGGTAGTTATATATGATTTAATAACTATGCATCGCTACATACTGGATACATCAGATTCAGTTACAGAAGTAGAGGGAATAATTAACGTCTCTGAGAATTAATCCAATTCTTAGAAATTACCGCAATACAACTGCGCTATCAAGGTAGTTATATATCGTCGATGAAGTACCAATACCTCCTAAGTGTTGAGAATCTAATTTTACACCAGATTGTTTAAAATAAGGTTTTATTTTACAAAACTGTTTAAAATAAGGTTTTATTTATTTTGATCAACTATATAGTAAAATAGTTTCCAATACATTACCTTTTTATTAGTTACTAAGGGATGTGGTTTATGTTTACGTCTATTGTAATAAAAAAGTAATTTTGGACTAAATTTTCATTTAGGAGGTATTGGTACTCCATCGACGATATAATTTAATAACTTTATGCATCGCTACTGGATACATCAGATTCAGTTACAGATGTAGAGGGAATAATGAACGTCTCTGAGAATTAATCCAATTCTGAGAAATGCCTTATCTTATTCTACGAAATACTTAATACAGATTGAAGTTAATTGTTTTTTTTATATTAAAGGCCGGCAAACGAGCAAGCGGGTCAACTGATGGTAAGTGATCTCCACCGCCATAAACGCCCACAATACCCAAAAAATTATAAACGAGTTGCCTTGTTGACCCTAAAGAAAAGGGATAATAATTAAGGGATTGAGAAGAGGAGCGGATTTGGACCTCCGGAAATCTCTAACTCACCGTACGAAAAGCAGCAGCACGCCGCTACTTTACACCGGTCTTCTGTGAGACAGTGGTAACAACCCGGTCGAGCCGGCCTGTTCAAGCCGTAGACAAAACTATCTACAGCGTGGCTCTACTAAACTATCTACAGCGTGGCTCTACTATTCAAAATAATAATATCTCTGAATGTCACAGTAGTTTTATCTAATTTCGTTCTTAATGTTTGTTATGAATTAAAAAACTGAAATATGTTCATTAATTATAGGCCAGAAGTATCATATTATCAGAAAACTGTGTGGTGGGCGTTTTACCACAAGCAACGTGGATGTGGTCACACGTGACAGAAATAAATGAATCGCTTCGTCCTTTTTATGTAAACCATGTAATAATACGTGGCCTCCATTCCAGAACTTCCTGCCCCATCGGTTATCGGTTCTGCGAGCTATGTGGCCTGCCCACTGCCACTTGAGCTTGCTAATCAGCTGGGCTATGTTAATAAGCGCAGCGTTGGACGTCCGCCTACAAGGTGGACAGACGACCTGATAAAGGTCGCAGAAAGTCGCAGGATGCAGGCCGCTTCCAACAGATTGGTCTGGAAATCTTTGGGGGAGGCCTATGTTCAGCAGTGGACGTCCTGTGGCTGATGATGATGATATAATAATAGGCTGAGATCTATTCTATTTAACTTCAGATTGAATTAAAACTAATTTAAACGGATTTTATCGCGGTTTTTTGTTAATTTTGATCCCGACGTTTCGAAAGCTCTTCATGGTCATGGGGTGGAGTTTAAATTAGTTTTATTTCAAAGTGTAATATTCGTGTAAACATAAGAAATCATTATGTAGAAGTCCGTACTGGACTTCTTCTTCTTTGAGTGGCATCTCCTATCGGAGGTCGGCAATCATACAGGCTATCTTAATTTTGGAAGCTGCTAATCGGAACAATGCTCTTGTGCTCATGTTGCACCATTGGCGAAGATTTTTAAGCCATGATATCCTCCTACGACCGGGCCTCCTTCTGCCCTTTATGTTCCTTTGAATAATTAGTTGGAGTTCTAATACGGACTGGAAATTACAAACTTCAGCTTAAGTAGTTATTTACGAAAATGACTTCGCTAAGTTTGAACTGACAATACTCTGGCTCGATCGTGCCGTAAGTTCGACTAACAATAACATCGGATTACAAAATATTTGTAATTTTTTAGATTAAATAACAAAAATACTCTTATTTCTTCACTGACGTAGTACCATTTATAAGAATTATGATTATTTAAGGTCGCTTTTCATAAAATTAATCACGTGAAATTAACATTCTTACGATGACTAGAAAGTTGACTTTGGTGAATTCATATCGAAGTTTACTACGCAAAGTCACTATTCATGCAGCAGTCATAGATTTCTATATGGTTAATTGTCAATTAAAGTTAATTTGTGTCTCCGAGAGCGACTGTAAGATATTAATTAAGACTGCAGCAGTTGCGCACAATGCTAATAGAGCGCGCCACTGTTCGCTCTATTTGCATTAAAATGTAATCGTCAGCTGTGCCGAGGTCAACAACCTGACAGCTGTCATACATCTTGCTACAGGAAAGATGATATGGTACGTAACAGCGGGTCCACACGGTTCAATATAAATAAATAAATAAATAATAAATACACCCAACAGTCACATACATAGTCCTGACCCCACAGTAAGATACGAGTCTTGTGTCGTGGGTATCAGGAACTACGAGTGCTTTTCAGTCTCACAACACCCAGACCCCCGAAACAAATATTTGTGGATCACACAAACATTTGTCTCGGTGCGGGGACCGAACCCGCGGCCTCACGCTTCACAGCCGGCTACTCGCCCGCTGCGCCACGAAGGCTGTCTATGGTTGATCAAATGACGAAAATCAACAAAAGCTGTATGATTTTTGTTGATTAATGCGATAGAAAGAAATTTACAAGGTGGTGCGTCCCTCGTATGCGAGAGACCGTCTGGGTTGGTACCACCGCTTTTTCTATTTCTGCCGCCAAGCAACAGTGTGTAAGCACTAGCAGCACAGGCAGGTGGCCGGTCGTAAAAACTACAAGCCAAATCTTTTTGTAACATGTGTTAAAAAGCATGTTGCGCCGACCCCACTGCGAGTGGGGTATGTGCAGGTGAAAGATTATTATACTACCAGGTGACACGTACGAGTACTTCACACCGAAAGTGGTCAGTTACGTAATATAATAAAGTAGAAATATGTAAATATAACAAATTAGTTGATTATACTGTCAACAGATGGCACTGTTAGTTTAATCTTTTATTGGCAAAACCTAATTTACAACATTTGTCTATTCCGTCAATAGCGGCAAACATAAGCTTTAAAATTGTGTTTGAATCATTAAATTTAATCAAGAATTTTTACGAGTGGTAGAGCCAAGCTGTAGACAGTTTTGTCTACAGAATGAATGGGCTGGCTCGACCGGATCGTTACCACTGTCTCACAGAAAACCGACGTAAAGTAGCGGCTTGCTGCTGCGTTTCGTACGGTGAGTGCGATATCCGGAAGCCCAAATCCCCTCCCCTTCCCAATCCCTAATTATCCCTTTCATTTAAGGTCGGCAACGCACCCATGATTATTCTGGTGATGGGCGTACATGGGCGGTGGAGATCACTTACCATCAGGTGACCCACTTGCTCGTTTGCCGGCCTATGCTATAAAAAAAAAAAAGAATTATAAAAATTATGGCATTCCGACAAAACAAAATACCTTTGAAAAATAATTTATAGAGGTTGATTTTTTTTATAATTTCATTGAATGACGAGACGATCAAGGTGCTCGCCTGATAGTAAGCGCCACGCCTGCCCATAAACAGAAGCAACACCACACAGAACGTTGAATTACAAAGCACTGCATGGCACTGAACTGCGCTCGTCACCCTGAGACATAAGATATTAAGGCCCAGTAATTTTATTGGCTTCAATGTCCTTCAAACCGCAACACAACAGTGCTTACACACTGTTTGACGACAGAAATAGACAAAGCGGTGGTACCAATCCAGATGACTTCTCGCATACGAGGTACCTACCACCTCGTAACTAGAGTGGCGTTTAATACATTTTTATCGAATAATACGTGTGTTATTCTCAACACGGTTGCCATTATTCGAGTTTTCTGACTATTTTCCTTCATTGGGGCGTATTCATATTTTATATAAAACATATTGGGATTTACCAATGTTTAATTATATCATAACCTCGTTTATTCAGTTTATTATACGAATGAGGTATTTTAGGCTAAAAGTTTTAACGCATTAGAAACATGTCTTACAACGTGTCTAGATTTTGCTAGCTAAGTTTGAAATATGTTTTGCTATTGTATTATATGACTAACATAACTTGTTGCCTTATTGGTAACCATAAAGCCCTATTAACACGAAGTTTCTTGCAGCTACAATGAGGTACAAGGTGGTAGGTACCTCGTATGCGAGAAGCCCTTTGGGTTGGTGCCACCGCTTTGTCTATTTCTGCCGCTAAGCAACAGTGTTTAAGCATTGTTGTGTTTCAGTTTCAAGGACAAGCCAGTAAATTACTGTGCATTATGCGACTTAACATCTTATGTCTCGGGGATACGGGCGCAGTTTAGTGCCATGCAGTGCTTTGTAATTCAGAGTTCTGTGTGCTGTTGCTTCTGTTTATGAGCAGGCGTGGCGCTTACTATCATGCGAGGGGCTTGCTCGTCACGTCATTCAATCAAATAAAAGAAACAATAAAGATCCAATTACACGGAGTTTCTCCCAGCTAGGCTTGTTTATGTCAGAAGCTATGGGTTACGAGGGCGTATGATATAGAGGGAATAGCGATGTCCAATTATAATAAGCGATTTCGTTAAATTGAGTTTACTAACTGTCGCGTCTGTTTTCTTTTAAACTCTCACGAATATGGAGCTTAAAAACGTCAAAAATAAAAAATACAAGATAAATAATAACTTGCTCTCTTTACCGACTTATATGTTAGTGTCTTTTACAAACATCACTAGTGAAACAAAATTGTATTATTCTTAAAACCCTATCTCGAATCAACTACCAATAAACCTGATCAATACAAGTGCAGTCCAAAACGACCGACGTCAAGTTGGCTTCTTCGTTGCCAACCGTAGTACACACTGGTTGGTCCAACTACGATCCAACTTAGGCCACTACACCGGAAGGAATCAATGACGTCACCAAACTTATTCCACAACACTTATCACAACCATAACATACCGTCCGAAACCATGTTTTTTCCCGCCTTATTCTAAAAAAACTCATAACTGCGAATTGTTGCCACTTAATATCATTATCACATTATAAATCACTTTTTATTAATATTTGAAAATAGAATAATGGAAGGAAAATGGCGCGGGCGGCTTGCATCGCCGGTGACACACTGACTCTGGCGGAATAACAAAATGATATTACTGTAGTGCTGCGCTGCGCGTGCTTCTATCGATGTTTTGTAATATTACGTCATTCGATATAATGTTGTAATTACTTTTCCCCCTATTTAAGAATTGATAACGAGGTAATCAATATTTAAAATTGAAGAGTCTATAACGTTACATTTTGCTTGCAGCCCTGCCCGCGTGGCAATCTTTATCATATTTCGGAACTCAACGTACCCTATATCCTACCTATATCCTACCCTACATCACTCTCTGCCTCATAAATTATAAGCAAAAATTATAAGTTGATATTTTACTTCGTTGCTGCGTGAAAGGACAAACCGAAAAATACACTTTGGCATTTAAAATATTAGAACATATTATGCTAAAGAAGAGACCAGCAATGACTTTCAAATATGCTGAATATCATTGTGTAATATTCTAAAAATATATAGATACAACATTATTGATACATTTATAAGAGACAATATATATGTATGTGCAGCATACGTGAATATTAAAGGAAATATCGTTTATCGATAAGGTAAAATACATTAACCAGGCTAACATTCTACGTATTTTAATTGTTTGAATGCGTGAACATGCACATTAAGGAATAAAACATTTTCAAGATATTATAAACGAGATTTTTTATACCATGTAATAGTGTAATAAATAACTTATAGTTTTGTGTTTACAACATTGAATATATAATCTTATTGTGAATGATATAGAGGTTATAAATAACCGGACAATATTATTATGACTGAAACAATAGGAAAAACATTTTTTTTAAATTACAACAGAGACACTGAGATTTAAGGATGCCAGAGATCAAGTGAAGTAAAAACAAAAAAAATATTTCCTAGATTAATCTGCGAAAACGCCGGGTAACATGGAAATATTTCCTCTTCTTAATCCTAGCATGGCAAAGTGACTACAATGTATCTGACGGTTCAGTGCTGCCCCAAAAAATATCAACCATAGAGAAACACTGCATCCTGAAATATGCCGGCATAAAGTTACTAGATGAAAATTGGCTGCCCCCGTACGCGATTTGCCTGAACAAGTTACCGTTTGATTGTCACCATGTGTATGTTATACAATCGAGTACAAATATGTACCACGTAACCTCCCACTACCGTGTTGTTTCTGGTATAAAACAAAATAGTCGTAAAACTAAGTATTTATAACTATTTCACCGCAAAACTACGTTCCTACAACGCCGATAGATGATTTCTCAAGCAACACATTGTCGTTTAAAAATACATATATTTGTCAACTAATAAAACATCGCTAAATGGCAGTACGTACACGACCACCCATCGACCATTGGCCAGCGGTTCATGAGTAATTGGAACACAATGGGTCTGATTGTCCTGTTACGTTATAATTCGATACAACGCGGTTGTACCTGCCTGATAGTGTGGTTTTCTATTTATAAAAAATACTAGCTTTTGCTAGAGGCTCCGCCCACTTGAATGTCTTTTTCAAGGTAACAAATAATCTATACCTTAATCTTAACCTTAGTCATGGTGTACCTGTGTGCCATATTACATCCAAATCCGTTGATCCATTAAGAAATAGTTGACTATCACGGGTACAAACTCACAAACATCCAAACTTTCCCATTTATAATAGTAGTAGGATGTAGAATATAATCATCGCTTAATTTTTTTACAAAGTGTAGGTCCTTCGTATGCGATAGGCCGTTTGGGTTGGTACCAAGCAACAAATGTTTATCCTAATGGGGGTTAGCTATCTAGTTCTGCGAGGTTGTTGGTGTTTTAAAAGTAACCCCGTATACGTTTAAGGTAAAATCAGGAAAGTTACAGAGTTAAATTAAATTTCAAGCAGCCGCGGCATACAGGAAAAAGTGTTCGTTTACGAATTGTGGTCTAATTAAGAGTACAATATGTAAAACTAAATGTTACACGTAATAAAATTAAATGTATGCTCCATTTTTCCTATTAGCACAAGTGAATATGGTAATATATTAAAACAGTTATTATAAAATGGATATATTTTTATGTTATAAGTTTATTTATATCCTATATAAATAATTTTATTTCTCGAATAGGCGTCTTTAGCCATGCGCGTAAGTGTGTGGCTGACTCGCAACTTAACTGACGCGGGACGCCTCCTAGATCATCTTTCGTAGATAGAAACTAGGCTAATATATATATATATATTTAAACGAGCAATAATTGTATATCTGTATATTTATTTCGTGTATCTTAGAAACGGTTCTAACGATTTTTATGAATTTTTGTACTTAGATAAGGATTTGCTTTCTAACTTGATCTGTATAAGCAATTTTCCTGAGAAAACGCAATTTTCCATAAAAAAAAATATAATTTTTCTATTACTATAATATAGCGCCATCTCGTATTTTTTTTAGGTACTTGCATTAGGTAAGTGCATCGTTACTGATGCTATGCTAGCGATTTGAATTGAAAACGTTGTATCAATAAGGTTTCTATCAGGTTTTTTATCTATCATTAAGCTTCTTTTCCGATAAAACGCGATTTTACACAAAAAAGAAAAAATATATTACGGATCGATAGAACGCTAATAAAATCAGCGCCATCTCGTACATTTTTGGGGTATAAAAATGGATAATAAAAATTCTATCGGGATCAACATCGATAAGTGCATAGTTAGCCGGGGCGCTTCACTAGCGAGCCCTTATCGCAGTTGTCGTCGTTTCGTTAGGAAGTGTACGTTATCACAACACTTTATTACCCTACGCACTGATTATTGGCATTGCGTGTACATTGATTGTGATGCGAGAGTTTCTAATTACTTAAATATTGAACTTCGAAAATGGCGACCGGAGATAGAATGTCACTCATTGGTCAATCTACCGGGCGACAGCCTCCGCGGCGCAATTGGCGAGTAGCCGGCTACGAAACGAGAGGCCGTGGGTTCGATTTTATTTTATTTGATTGAATGATGAGCAAGACGCTCGCCTGATGGTAAGCGCCTACCCATAAACAGAAGTAACACCACACAGAACTTTGAATTACAAAGCACTGCATGGCACTGTATTGCGCTCGTCACCCCGAGACATTAGATGTTAGTCTCATAATGCCAAGTAATTTCACTGGCTTCAATTTCCTTCATACCGCAACACAACAGTGCTTACACACTGTTGCTTGGCGGCAGAAATAAACGGCGCGGTGGTACCAACCCAGCGACCCGTGCGAAGCCCGCGCGGGTCGCTAGGTATTTTATAAACAATTTTTGGTACATTTTGTATAAATCCTGGCAACATCCGATACTGGAATAACCAAGACACCATTACTCTCCATACTATTATGAGACCTAGTAATTTAAGGATTAAACTAAATGGTAATGGGCTTTTGTAACCAACCACGTGAGGACAACACAACAACAATTGTGATTGGTCGAATAAAGATTATAATTTTCCTGAACCGTTGCATTCCTCGTGTGTCACAATTCGAGGAACATCGTACTAAAATAGTGTTATATACATAGTACACAAGCCTGCATCGCCAAAGGGGTAGAGAGATGCAATTAACGCAATAAGTGATAGAGCGACGCTAGACAGTCTTGTCTACAACATGTTTTTATTTTATTTTTGTATTGACGCTTGCTGTAAGCCTGACGCTAGTCGGCTGTATACAGCTTCACCGAACTTTCGGGTGAGCGCTTTAGGCGCTCTCAACCCTTGAAACACAGCATGAATGGCCTACTGTCGCACGGAAATTTGATGTAAAGTAGCTGCTTGTTGCTGCATTTTGTACGGTGATTGAAATATCCGTAGGGCCAAATCCTCCTCCCCTTCCCAATCCCTTAATCATTTACCACTTACCATCAGGTGATGCAATTGCTATTTTGCCGGCCTATGCTCAGTTACGATTTGCCATTCCATGATATGATTCCATCATTCCATGATATGATAGATAACTATCGCCATATCACGCACATATTCCGATCCCAGAAACCTAATTCATGTGTGATTTTTCGAATGGATAAACTCAAACAAGTTGTGATTGGGATTTATGTATGGACTTTGGTTTCTCGGCTTAATTAAACTGCCAATAGAACATCGTTCTAATACAACTAGCGCCATCTAGTTTTCAGATGACGTACTAAAATCTTTTGTTACTAGTGGACGCCGCGCGCTCGTTAAATAAATAACGTGTAATGTAGTAAAGTATACAGAATTTCACATATACATACGCACTCACGCCTGTAATCCCCAAAGGAGTAGGCAGAGGTGTATCCAGAAAACCCACATCTGCTGAACGTATTTCCATCCCATGATGTAATAGGGGATGTGCCTACCACCATACCGCAATTCCAGACTCCAGGCTGACATATCATTTCGTGATCGAAAAATCCGATATCACTTTTATCCGACCCGGGGATCGAACCCGTGACCTCAGCACAGCAGTTGTACCACGTACGCAATACAACCCCACCGAGACAGTCGCAGAATTTCAATACAATATTAAATTCCTGGTAAATCTGTATAGTTGGTATTTCCCTTTTTAACAGAAGAGCCATTCTTTACTAAACAGTATTAATTATTCCACAGTTCCTCAACCTGTCCTGAACTCACTGTCAGTGAGGTCGGCGCAACATGCTTTAACACATGTTACAGAAAAATATGGCTTTTAGTTTTTACGACGGACCGCCTGATGTCAACCACTCTGGGGAGAACCCAGACCCGAAACAAATATTTGTGGATCACACAAACATTAATTGTCCTGGTATGGATATCGAACCCGCGGCCTTTCACTTCATAGCCGTCTAATCGCCCACTGCGCCACGGAGGCAGTCACTAGCCAATCTTGTCTACAATATAAAATTATATTCACCAAGATGGCACCACAGTCTCACAAAAAACACAAACTATAAAATGAAAATATGTTTTGCTCTTAGATTATGCACATCAGGGACTCCAAGAGGTCGATATTACCCCCAGGGGTCGACTTAAACTAAAACCGCATAGTTTTTAAATTAATAAGTATTTTGTATTAATAAAAAAAAAAAAACTAGAGATAGGATTTTTAAAGTAATTTGGCTATGGGGGTCTGAGGTATTCGTTCATTTTGGAAAAGGGGTCTCTTGCCCAATGCTTCTTTTCTCTCCGAAAAGGGAAGAAGCATTTATACAGGCCGGCAAGATTCTGGTGACCACCGATGAACTCATTGTTTGTCGGTGGTCGCTAGGTTTTTGGACTGCACTACGCCTACCACCAGGTGTAGTGCAGTCACTTTGCCGTGCTCGGATAAAAAAAAATAGTTTAAGAATCCCTTATGTACGTTGAGTGAACCTCAATATGATACCTTTTACGTTGGACAGACAGACTACGTAGCCTCTACAAAAGAGTTCCTTTGGTACCCTTGGGTACGGACCTCAGAATAAATTCATTAGTTCAAAATAATTTATTACATAAAACCAATTAGTGTAACAGCAGTAGAAATTCAATAGATAACGACAGTTGGTAAAGACAGGTCTCAGAATAAATGCGAGTTCACCTCCTCATTTTTTTAATCGGTTGAAAACATGAACGAACTAAGGGACAAGTTGTGTATCAAGTTCGTTAACACTTAGATTTAGTCGCAGTAGCATGTTCATTTACATTTTCTATAGAAACGCAATTAACGTCTCGAGATAACAGTGATAAATAGGTATATGACAGAAAGAGACGGTGATATGTTATGAATGAGTTAGAAGAGCGCAGATGATTGGGAAATTGTAAGGAAGAGGAGCATCAATATAATATTTATTAAACTAAATACTTATGTTCATAAATACACACGACCGTAAACGACGATACGGTCACGACCGTAAAAAGCTTAACATGCCCGGATAAACCCGAACACTTGGCAGCCTTAATCTAGACCAGTGTTTCCCAACCTTTTTCAGGCCATGCCCCACCTTAATTTTTTTTTTGTTAAATTTGTCACCAATATCTAGCATTGCATTTAAATAACCCAAAGCGAAAGGGTTAAAGTCGTGTCGAGTCCATTTTTAAATTGCACCCCTTAACTATCAAATTACCCTGGCGTGGGCCCCACGTTGGGAAACACTGATCTAGACGAAAGTAGCTTTCAACAAGAAAATCGCATACGGACCATTCGTTTAGGCACTACAATACAACATACAGATACATACATATACAAATTGACAAAGGCGTTAAACTTATAGCACCCTTCTTTTTGTCGGCGGTTAAAGCACTCACTGAGTAAAACAGGCCACCACGCAATCCCATGTAACCCGATCGAAGCGTTTCATTCAAACATGATTAATTTTTGCGAATGGATCCATTCAATCGGGCATTGAGCCGAGGGCCGGATGCGCATGCGTTCCCTCCGCCATATTTGATTACGCATAATTAATGAAACCAGTGTAATGGCCGCCATTTACACTAAAATATGGCCGTGCCGTCCGTTTTGACTCATAGGATTTTTCGAATTGCAAATTATTTAACGCCATCTATTGACAGTTTATGGGAAAGCCCGCACATTGTTCGACGGCGCGACGTCTGTGTGTACCGTTTCCTTGATATGACTGATATCTTTATTAATTTTAAAATAGTATATGTAGGTATGTTTAATTGCGCTTGTATTCCAAGAGAGTCAGCAGACAATAGACCAGAGCGGGACAACCATGCTAGCCAGAATCCGTGATCAGGAATGGTAGCGGATGGGGGGATTTGGACAGCACAATTCTGTATAATATACCTCGTGGTGGGCACTTATACGGTGTACAGACATACCACCGATACTATCAAGTATAATGGAGGTAGTTAATAATAATAAGTAGAGATGTGCCGACTAGTCGGCGACTATTCGGTAAAGCCGACTATCCGGTCACTATTGTAGTCGGCGACTAGTCGGCGACTATTCTGCAAAGAGCGCCGACTATCCAACTTCTTACACTTCTTAAAAAATCCATACACGAGACTTTCTTTTTAACATGATAAAATTTTAATTGAGCTTCACTTTAATAAACAACACCGGTATTATCTTTACACAAAAATATTTTTTTACATAATAAAACCGCTCTGACCATACAGAAGCAAACATCAAGAAACAATGCGACGTAAACAAAATAGGTTCCGACACGCTCGCAGGCGGCGGCGGTTGCAACTTGCGCGTGGATCAGCTATAAACGAAACGTCACGGATATCCCCGAAACGGTGATCGGCTCGGCCGACTAGTCGGCCGATTAGTCGGCCTCTTTACAACCGACTAATCGGCTAGTCGGCTAGTCGGCCAAAGTCATAATCGGCACATCTCTAATAATAAGTATGACATCTACGACAATATTATAAATACGCCACTACGAAAAGGCCATTCTCTGCCAACCTCCGTTTGACTGCCTCCGTGGCGCAGCGGGCGAGTAGCCGGCTGTGAAGCGAGAGGCCGCGGGTTCGATCCCCGCACACAGACAAATGTTTGTGTGATCCACAAATATTTGTTTCGGGGTATGAGTGTTGTGAGACCGAAAGTTTCTCGTAGTTCCTGATACCCACGACACAAGACTCGTATCTTACCGTGGGGTCAGGACTATGTATGTGACTGTTGGGTGTATTTATTTATTTTATTTATTTATAACCGACGAGATGTTAATATACCAATAATTGAGTGTTACCCGTGTGTGTATAAAGGGGAACACCCAAATACTCCGAAATATTTTATTCCGAATTTCGATATTCCGATGTTCAAAAGTCCGTATTTCATAATACCTAAAAATTATAATGTCTATTATTCAAATCTACGAAAATGATTTTACCGAAAGTTGTAAATACGATCTGTTTGTTTTCCGATTTTTATATGTTCGAAGAGTCAAATGCTCGATGGGTTCTCGGTCCGAAAAACGACATTCCGATTTTCAATATTCCGAATAAATTGCTAAAATTAGGATGTTGATTCAGTTAGTATAATCATTACATACATTTGGGTTAGGTTAGGTTAGAACTGTGACCATTAAAGCGCGAAGGCGAGCGAGCGCAGCGAGCGTGCCGCGGTAGCGGCCGCCGAGCGCCAGATCCTCTCTATTGTTGGTGAATCATTTGGGTTAGGTTAGAATTGTGCCCAGCGAAAAAAACCTTTTTATTGGAAAGAAAATATTTTTAAACGCATTTGACATTAGTTTTTTAATTCTACCTCCTCATACTATTATACTTCTCTTTTACAAGTAATTATGTGTTGATTTGTCATTCTATTCAGTTTTACAAAGCGTTTTTATTTCGGAATATTAATTAATAGGTATTTTAATAATCGTAATTCGTATTTCTGATGTTTCGAATTATCATTAATTCGACTTTTTGTTATTCGATCTATTGAAACTCGGTATTTTGAGAATCGTAATTATATACGTTAGGAATTTTGAAATTTTGGAATTATAAAAATAGGATAAATGATACATCGGAGTTGTTATATTCGGAATTTTAAACCATTCGGAATTATGAAAATCGGTATTTTGAAATTCGTATTTGTGACTGTCGGAATAAAGTTTGTCGTATTATTGTAGTGTACCCGTGTATAAAGAGTGTTCGTAATTTGCGGTTGGGTTTAGCTTTAAGGTGCGGTTTGAGCCTAGATAGATACACCATAAACACGGGACACCACATACCTAAATAAATTAGACGAGTGCCTTGCTCGTCTCGTCATTCAATCAATAAAAGAAATCTTAGTGTATGTTAATATTACCCGCCACTACCCTTTTAGGGGCTTGTGAAATGACATGTCTTTTTTTGAGGAACTTTTTTCTTTGCACTCCTTGAGGATACGACGCCTATGTGCTAATCTACATAATGTTGCCTTATTAAAAACTTTTATCCTCGAAATGGTATCCAGTATGCCATTAAAACACTCACAGTTATTCCATCCCATGATGTCATAAAGATAAAGGCCTATCTCAGTCAAATACAATCTAAACAAAGACACTTACACCCGGTTTCTCGAAGGCTGATCAAATCAACATTCATCTAACAGAACTTTGATTTTTACAGCGCTGTCAATTCAATTCGAATTTATGAAACTGTAATTAGTGTAAATAATATTAGGTCCTTACATATGAAATTGGCGTTTTGTATGGGAGGAACAAAAAGTCGAATATTTTTTAATATAATATATTTAATTAATCAAAGTATGAACCATTATTTTCTATGCACTTTTGCCATCTCATAGGTAGTTCATTGATCCCTTTACTAAAAAAACCAGTCGGACGGGAATCAATAAAATCTTTGAAGGCGATTTGGACTGCCCCATCGGAGTTGAATTTTTTCCCTTGCAAGAAGTTATCCAAATTTCGAAAAAAATGGTAATCTGTTGGAGCAAGGTCCGGGGAGTACGGAGGATGTCTTAGACTTTCCAATTGAAGCTCTTCTAATTTAGTAGCCGTCTGTTGCGCAGTGTGTGGTCTAGCGTTGTCGTGAAGCAGCAGTGGCGTGGAGCGATTGACCAGCCTAGGTTGTTTAGCCGCTAGCTTTTCCATCATGGTTTGCAATTGCTGACAATAGACATCAGCCGTAATAGTCTGGCCAGATTTGAGAAAACTGTAATGAACAATACCGGCACTAGTCCACCAAACGCTTACAAGTAACTTTTTTGGGGTTAATTTTCGCTTGGGGCAGGATTTGGCTGGCTGGCCAGGATCCAACCATTGCGCTGAGCGCTTCCGATTATCGTAAAGAACCCATTTTTTAATCACAGGTAATGATTCGGTTTAAAATACCTTCATTATTGTGCCGGTTTAGTAATGTAACGCAGCAGTCGACGCGCGTTTGCCGGTTTGCTTCAGTCAATTCGTGAGGTACCCACCTTTCAAGCTTTTTAATCTTCCCAATTTGCTTCAAGTGAATTAAAACAGTTTTATCACTAACATCGCAGCCTGCAGCTAACTCGGACGTGGTTTGCGATGGATCCGCTTCCACAATAGCCTTCAACTCTTCATTATCAACTTGAGTCTCAGGCCGTCTACGGGGCTTGTTCTGCAGGTCGAAATTTCCAGAACGAAAACGTTGGAACCAAAAACGAACTGTTTTCTTTAGCAACACGACCGCCATACACATCATTCACCCTTCGAGTTGTTTCCGCAGCACTAGTGCCACGGCGGAACTCGTACTCGTAAATAATGCGATATTTTAAGTTTTCCATTTTGTAAAATGAGTGACGCAAACAGAAAAACACAGAAGAAAAAACAAATGAAAGACGATTATCGAAGCACAAATACATGAGTCTATAGCTGTACAAATTTGAATTTGGAATTCCTTACCAAAGAGGAGAAATTTGTGATTAAAGTGGCCAGTACGAAAAACGCCAATTTCATATGTAAGGACCTAATATTAATCTCTGATATAACTTGCGAACTATCGCTTGGTAGTAATGGACACACCATATGATACAATTATATATATATATATCTTCCAGAAACTCAAAATAGCGTTTGAAGTACCATTATTCATTTTTAGTTTGAAAGTCTCGTTGACTAACGCCCCCGCTTCTAGCACCTCAATTTTGAGTTAACATGAGATTTAACAGATGATTTAGTTAGTTTTTATATTTGCCTGTCAGAAACCTTTTTCATTTTGCTGGTGGTAGGATATTGGTATCCGCCCGGATAGCGACCACTGTACACATGGTGTTAAAACTTGCCATAGTGACCCCACACACTTTTGTGGATCGCGTTCCACTGAGAGAGGAGCTTGCTACATGACTTGTTGGTTGGTGGGGGCAGGTATAAGGGTACATACTTATATCCCTGCGGCCCTGTGCCTGCATCGGTCATCCGCCTGTCCTGGCGCAGGCCCATCGATTTGCTTCTTCCCTCTCCAAAGAGGGAAGAAGCATTTATATAGGCCGACATGACTAGTGCTAACCGATAAACTCATTGTTTGTCGGTGGTCGCTAGTTTTTTGGACTGCATTATGCTTACCATCAGGTGTAGTGCAGTCACTTTGCCGTGCTCGGATAAAAACACCGGGCATTATTGATTTATATGCGTATCTTGAGCTGTTTCTTACCTCTGGATAAGGATGTGCAATCTGTAGCCGCGGCTCTCGTCGAGGCGTCCTGTACTGTGTGATACGCGGTATCACTAGTGGTGGCCTCTGTTCTCGCGTGTACACCGCGCATTCTTCTGGAGTGATCCACTGGAAACAAACGAATGACGTTGGTTATTGCATATTTTATGTAGAGGTGCATAATTAATGTGAATGTAGTTTCAGTAAAAACGGGACCTTGTCGAAATTACGGGGATAGTGATTACATTTATTTATAAAAAATACCAAGGGAATTAAACATAATGAAAAACTTAATTCTTTTTATATTTTATTGATAAACGTATTTCTTTTAATATAACTGGTGATGATTTTAATCTATTACAATCAATTTACCCTTTTCAATTATAAACATGCTTTCGAGACAATTTTCCACCAAAGTTCTTGTTTAAATTTGCTGAAAAAGGGTCAATTTTGTGTCAATTCAAGTTTTTACTGGGACAGAGTACCAAAAAATGACAGTTCCGTTCCGTTCGTTCGTATGGTCACTTTATGTATACAATTATACATAAAGTGACCATTTTGATTTATTGTTTATCGTCCAACCAAACGTATTTCCGGAGAAAATCCACTTACAAGTTAACCTTATTTGGCACTTGAGTATAAGCATTAAAGCATAATACATACATAACATTATCACGAATTTAGCGGTGTCGATATAATAAACATAATAAAATCATGGTAATTATGAAAATCGAATGTAAAAAGTTGATATAATTTTGTATTTTACCGGCTAAACGACTAGTTCAACATTTAAAAGATAGATGGCGTTGCTTTTCACTCTGCGCTGCTCTTTGCAAAATACAATAATGACGAGCTTCATTGCGCAATTGATTTGTGTATGAGAAACGAGCGTACGTGCATTCAATTTATGGTCCCAAATGACAATCGATAGTGTGAATTTCACCATATTACATCATCAAATCATCAAAACCAATGGACAAAAGTTTTATCATTAAGAGAGAAATCAACATTTGACGATCTACACAATTTGCTCACGTGTTGTATTTCGCTTATTCATTTCCTATTATGAAATAAAGAATATAAAGTCATATGTGACGATGATATTATAATATTATCTATCCATTTTAAGAATCGTTGTGGGTTTTTATAACTCGCTTCTGTATGATGTGCTTTGTAAGCGATTATGCAATAGTACTTTACTATACTTAGAATAATAGAGACAATATTTTGAAGTTTACTCTTCAATCATCTTTAGGAATTATTTTGCATGTACATAGTCCGGTTTGTCACATTATATCTACCTTTTTAGCAATGTCTATCGATGAAAAACTATGAATATACACATTAAATTAATGTAACAAGGTATACATAATGGTTTCCTATGTTTACGCGAAAGTTATACATAGAAATAAAACTAGTTTAAACTGATTTTATCGCGGTTTTTTATTCAATTTTGGTTCAGACATTAAGACGAACGTGGTCAGACCACTAACAAATTTAAAAAATTAACAATAATTGTAAGCTGAAGGTAGGCACTGTAACATTAACTTTTCTGGACAACCTACACCTCAGTCCACCCCGTGACCACGAAGGCTGAAAAGCTTTCGAAACTTCGGGACCAAAATTAATTAAAAAACCGCGATAAAATCCATTTAAATTAGTTTTATTTCAATGTAACAAGGTTGTGAGTGGTCTGGCGAAACGCACTCTCATTCTGTGGTGCTCCAGGATTCCTCTAATCACCTCCGATATTTATCTATCGCTATTTTTTTGCGAGTAGCAGTTCGTACCAATGAAATGAAGCCACAGGGATATGTATGCAACAATCTTCGCATATCCCTTCAAAATTAAGTCTCCAGGAATATAACTCAATTAAAATGACTTTATTAGTATTAATATTATGTTTAAACATCTATTCGACTTCGAAGCACCTTGACTCGCTCACCTTGGTGAATGGCTGAAAAGAAACGCGGATATGACGCTGTGATTCATTGTAAGCGGACATTTCTGTACTAAAATGGTTTTAATTTGTTTAGGATCATTGTATACGTAAGCACTCACGCCTGTAATCCTCCGAGGGGTAGTCAGAGGTGTTACCAGTACACCATATTTCGCCGAGCGTATCTCCGTCCCATGATGTGACAGGGGGCGAGCCTATCGCCATATCGTATAAGATAATTAAGGGATTGGGAAGTGGAGGGGGATTTGGGCCTCCGGGGAAAGTGAAATTGTGTAGACCAGTATTACCCAACGTGATAGTTAAGGGGGGCAATTTGAAAATGGACTCGACACGACTTTAACCCTTTCGCTTTGGGTTATTTAAATGCAATCCTAGATATCGGTGACTAATTTAACAAAAAAATATTAAGGTGGGGCATGGCCTAAAAAAGGTTGGGAAACACTGGTATAGACAGAGCTGTCTCCAGCGTATCTTCAAGTGGTAGATACAGAAGTTCTTGTGGTCATAGAATTGTCCATAATTTTATTTTAACAATAATATCTGGCTTGTTATTAGACTTTTCAACAGACACTCAACCTTGGATCAAATGTTTCGTTTGTTACTTAATTCTTAAAATAGTAAATTATAAATTCAAATGTAGATAAATTATAAAATCAATATCTTGCTTATTAAATCAACGCGATATTTTAATCCTATACATATTCATTATTATTATATTCATACTTATTACTTATTATTTAAGGAGCTCAGCGGGGAGCGGTAGACATGCCGAGACGAAAGTCGTAGATTCGAAACCAACGCCAAGAGCTACTGATTTTTCTAAAGTACGTTTGTATTAATTGTTAATTATCGCTTGCTTTAACGGGAAAGAAAACATCGTGAAGAAACCTGCATACCTGAGAACTCGCTAAGATTTTTCTATGGTATGTGAAGTCTGCCAACCCGCATTAGGCCAGCGTGGTGGATA
Source organism: Amorpha juglandis (assembly GCA_949126905.1). NCBI lineage: Eukaryota > Metazoa > Arthropoda > Insecta > Lepidoptera > Sphingidae > Amorpha > Amorpha juglandis. The sequence goes on along the minus strand of OX421385.1, from coordinate 12,538,179 downwards.
AAGGCCTAGCCCCTCTCATTCAGTAGAGGAGGCGCGTGCCCAGCAGTGGGATATAAATAATACAGGGCTAGTATTATATTATTTTAAACAAACTACACGCTCCGATGCCTAGGCTCAGGACACAAGCCACCGACGACGGTTAAGACCCCAGATTAAAGAACCTGTTCCAAATACATGACATGTAAAATTGCATAATAGATCCTTTTTTTTTATTTTCCACGTAGCATCATGTCATTCATATCATATTGTTAAAACAATCATCTAAATAGTTTATATATAAATATAGAAATGGAACTCTAATAAAAAACGTCAGCTTTAAAAAAATAGCTTATTGTACACTCTTGACTGCCCTTTCTTTCTCCTCCTTTCATCTCCATCCCATGGTTGCCTGTAAGACATTGAGACATTTACCCTGAGCGATAAGGCCGCTAATTGTACTTTTCATATTAGTTATATTTTTGTGGTCTGTCCTGTACTCCTTGTGTATAATAAAGTTTAAATAAATAATTAAACGTCTAAGGCCATAGTCATAAGCCATTTAATCATCAGAGGATATAACTTGGAAGGAGGTCAAGGCGTCGACGTCATCATTTCTGCCTACGTCGGACGTATCATTGATTGTAATCATGACTCACTGGCAATCAATTGCAGCAACAACAGCCTCCGTGGCGGGTAAGTAGCCGGCTACGAAGTTAGAGGCCGTGGGTTCGATTCCCGCACCGAGACATTTTTTTTATCCGAGCACGGCAAAGTGACTGCACTACACCTGATGGTAAGCGTAGTGCAGTCCAAAAACCAGCGGCCAGCAAAAACAATGAGTTTATCGGTGGTCACCAGAATCATGACGGCCTGTGTAAATGTTCATTCACACTCCGAAGGGAAGAATCAAATCGAGAAGCCTGCGCCAGGTCAAGCGGATGACCACAGGAACAGTAATACAAAGATGTACCCTTGTACCCGCCCCAATCAACCATCAAGTCATGTCGCAAGCCCCTCGGAAGAACGGGATATACACTGGCTGATCCTAGAACGCGATCCACAGAAGGCGTGAGAATCACTATGGCAGGTTTTAACACCATGTGTACGGTGGTCACTATCCGGGTGGATATGAATTGAATGAACCAGCAAACTAATTGTGTTACCCACTAATGTTGGTTTCGGGACTGGGTTTTGTGGGACACCCACATTTCGCCGAACGTATCTCCATCCCATGATGTGATAGGAGGCGACCCTATCGCCATACCATGCACAATTCCAAACTCCGGGCTGATACTAAGCATTTCGTGTTCACTTTTCTCGACCTGGCGATCGAACTCGAGACCTCGGCACAACAATACGAGTACGCAATACAACTACGCCACCGAGACAGTCAGTAACACACAATCTTCACTAATATTATAAAGAGGTAAGATTTGTATTCTTGTATGTAACTAATAAATTTAAAATCTACTGCACCGATTTCAAAAAATATTTTACCGTTAGAAAGCTACATTATCACTGAGTAACATAGGCTTTTTATCCCGAAAAAAAGCAGCTCACGTGGGCGAAGCCGCGAGGAAAAACTAGTTTAAAATAAAATTATGGCGCAGTTGAGAAGTTATAAGCATTGATAATTATAATTACTTCGAATAAACGACAAACAATAAATTCTGTTGATAAGGGATTTATGGATGTTTTCAATGTAACTGCTTATCCGTTCACAATTACCTAAGAATATACATATGCTATTAAATTGAAATTTTATGTATCATCATCATCATCAGACCCGAGACGTCCACTGCTGAACATAGGCCTCCCCCAAAGATTTCCAGACCGACCTGTTGGAAGCGGCCTGCATCCAGCGACTTCCTGCGATCTTTATCGGGTCGTCTATTATTATTTTATGTATATTAATTAAATTTCATGCTTCTTTCTTCAAAAGTGATAAACTTCCCATATAAACTTGCAACCCCTAATTCACCCTCTTGGGGTAAAATTATGACAAACGCCGACATACGTTTACATTAATTTCTAACCAGAAGCAGGTATATGGAACGAATGAAATTAATCAGTCAGTCAGGGCAAATAATTACATGTGTATAGATAGATTTATCATGTTCCAAGGATTTGTGCAAGGTTAAGACATATTATGCAGTTTAGGTTTATAGAAAATAAATTACGTGATGTCAGGCCCTTTATATTGTCCCATTGCTAGGCACAGGCCCACTCTACGAACGAGAGGGATTAGACCTTAGTCCACCACACTGCACTGGCGTAATGCGATTTAACAGATTTTATAGGTATGCTTCACTCACGATGTTTCCTTCACCGCTAAAGCAAATAACCTTTTTTTATGCGAGCACGGCAAAGTCCAAAAAAAACAGCGACCACCGACACACCATGACTTTATCGGTTATCACCATGCTGGCCTGTATAAATGCTTCTTCACACTCCGAAGAGAGAAGAAGCAAATGAACATGGATCAAAACCCTCTGATCTGCGATAAAAGCGGCGGAGAAGTCGATTTGGGCCTCCGGGAATTTGCGTCAAGTCCACGAGATAATAACTTGAAGCTTCTACACACATATCACGAGTTGAATTACCTTATTGACCTCAGAGTCAATGCGAATGACTCCCATTCATTCATATCTATCACCGCCCTTGTCTCACACATTATTATTACTACGATGTGAGAGAGACGGCCGAGCGCCAAGGAAATGTCGCCAATGAGCCACAATTAAACTATGAGACTTTAAATTGTCCACAGTAATTGTAATGTTTGGTTGGTGAGCATGAATCATTTGGCGGGAAAAGTCATAAGGTTGCTTATAAATTGTTTTTTTTAAATGAAACTTCTTTAGAATCGTTGTGATTTGAAACTCGATGAAACGAAAATGCGTCACGACAAAGACACACATATTCAAAAAATAGTATTTCGCCTGCGAGAGAATGAGGTAGATTACAATATGATATCACGTGTCTTTCCGCCTGCGTACAATGAAGCCTTCGGAAAATGTGTGAAATAATTTAATTTATATTATTAATATTAAATTCACGTGTTTTTTTTGCATTTGCGAATTAAAATTCGTTGGTTAATTAATTTATGTTAATTATTATGAAGTTTCACTTCTGCCGCGTGTGAACTGCACACACACACTTATTTTTATACTACGGAATGACGACAAGTGCATGATCGCTTATCTGATGGTAAGCACCAAGCCTCATTGTTTTCGCGGGTAAAAAAATATTTGTCGGTACTGCTCTACATCACGAACGGTGGAATGACGATTTTGACAGCCTCCATAGCGCAGTGGGCAAGTAGACAGATACAAAGCGAGCGGCCGTAGGTTCGATTCCCGCACCGAGACATGTACCTCCGAATATCCCACTCACCGCACGAAATGCAGCAGCAAGCCGCTACTTTACAACGGTTTTCTGTGAGACAGTGGTAACGACCCGATCGAGCCGGCCCATTCATGCTATAGACAAAACTGTACAGGGTGGCTCTACCACTCATTAAAATACAATAATAATATCATTCTAAAGTTTTCATTCTTGGCATGAAACCCAATTCAAACCCTGGCTGCCTGTGCTAGCTACGCCACCAGTTATAACTTTCATCGTTGTTTATTTACCAAGTTAAAAGACGCATTGTTTAACCGACCGTTAGCTAAGTGAGCACTTAACGCTTGCACAAAAACAAACAATGTTCAAAACAACGGGAGATGATCGATAGGCCGCATGGCCCACGTCCATCTTCAACTACAACCATTTATATCCAAATTTGTTATATAGGATGTACCTGTGAAAATGGCTTGGATACCTCGTATGCGAGACGCTGCTTGCATAGGTACCACCGCTTTGTCTATTTCTGACGGCAAGTAATGTTTTTTATGTGCCTTTTGTTGACATCGAGCAGTGAAGCTCGGCGAGTCTCTGAGTCCTGAATGCCTAAATGTCTTTGTCCCGCAACGAAATTAATCAGATAGAAGGTTAGGGATGAGTTGGAAATATTAATTATTATTATTATATTTTCTGTAAGACAGTAGTAACGATCCGGTCGAGCCGGTCCATAGTAGAAAAACTGTCTACAGCGTGGCTCTACCACTCAAGTTTACAGTGGTCGCCGTCCAACCGGGTACAATCTACTATATTTTGCTCGCGGATCCGCCCGCGTGAACGTTTAAAATTGACAAAGTTTCATACAAACTTTCATCCCCTATTTTATCCCCTTGGGGGTAGAATTTATCAAAATCCTTTCTTAGCGGATGCCTACGTCATAACATCTACCTGCATGCCAAATTTCAGCCCGATCCCTCCAGTGGTTTGGGCTGTGCGTTGATAGATCACTATGTCACTCAGTCACCTTTGAGTTTTATAATATATTGTATTTAGATAGATTCCAGCGCTGTACAAATGTGTGCCATTTGTCACAATGTATGACATCAATATAAAAGTCAGACGGCGCCTAATATGAGTTAACGGGGTGACGTCATTATCATTGTAATCGAGATATCGTGGGACATACAGATAACCCTATGACTAACAAGGATTCATTCGAAACGGATATTTTTTATAATAGTACTACCCCTGTATTATATACGTTCCACTGCTGGGCACGGGCCTCCTCTACTGAATGAGAGGGATTAGGCCTTAGTCCACCATGCTGGCCTAATGCGGGTTGGCAGACTAAACATTCCTTCGAAAAATCTTATCGAGCTCTCAGGTGTGCAGGTTTCCTCACGATGTTTCCTTCGCCGTTAAGGCAAGCGATAATTAACTATTAATATACACGACACTTAGAAAAGTCAGAGGTGTATGCTCTCGAGGCTAGTTACGAACCTGCGACTTTCGTCTCGATAGTCCGTACCACTCCCCGCTGAGCTATCGCTGCTCGATATTTTTTTTTGTAAAACATAAATGATGATGAAAGTTATTAACTAGCTTCAAGCCCAGAATCGAGGCGCATAGGCTGTTTAAGACATTTTTTTATTTTCATCATTATCATTCGTTAGTCATTCGAATAGTTCCGTTCCTCAGAAACCATTCACGTCACTTTATTACTGAATCAATGGCGTTTATATAACGGTGTTCATTATGCATCTTATGTTAATTTGTTCTACGTTTCGTAAGGGCCTTTATGTACCTTTACATTTTCGAATCCACGGAGCAATAACCCACCAAACGATCTTTATTACTATTGGAAGTCGATTTCGATACTCGAATAACTCGATCCCAATCAATGTTTGAAAAATTTATAATATATTCATAAACGTTACTATGAGGCCGCGTAGTGACAACTTCTCTAAACGTCATTGGTTAGTTATGGCGCTAAATAAAATAATTTAATGACGAGACGAACAAGGCGCTCGCCTGATGGTAAGCGCCACGTCTGCCCATAAGCAGATGCAACACCACACATAACTTTGAAACGCAAAGCACTGCAAAGCACCGGATTGCGCTCGTCAACCCGAGGAATAAGATGTTATATCTCATAATGCTTAGTAATTTCACTGGTTTCAATGTGTTTCAAACCGCAACACAACAGTACTTACACAATGTTGCTTAGCGGCTGAAATAGACAAAGCGGTGGTACCAACCCAGACGGCATCTCGCTTACGAGGGACCTAACACCTTGTTTTTACACACAACGATATTTTGGTGGAAAATTATACTTAGTAAATGCACAACCTTAAGCAATAGAGAGTAGGATTCCATCACTTACTAGTTAAAAACCTATACAATGAATGGACACCGTTATCTTTGTTACTCTCTCATTAGATACCTTATGGGAATTTGTGGTACATTGTGAAGCCCTTAACTTCATTATGCTGTATGGATCAATAACCTGGCAACTGACCTTAGGTAGGTAATTAATGGAAATCGATTTTGGAATACTCATCGGATACTCGAAAGGTTTTAATATTCGAATATAATTTCGTTTGATATTAATGGAGTCATACTATATTTTGAATAAAAAATTAAAATCAAAATACAGAAAATAATAATGTTTTTTTTAAATTAATCCAGATGTACCTTAAATCAATTACGTGAAACTGTGTTGAATACCTATCAGTCTTAAAAAAAAGTAAAAAAAAATATGAATCAATAACCTTGTTATAATTGAATTAACACGATTCTTTAATGTCAAAATCCAATACTTCCGCATATAAACAAAAATAAACCAAATAACTTCGAGTAACGTTAGTTAGTGTGTTAGGTTGTTTACACAATAAAGGAAGTTACGGGCATTACGTTGATTTTAATACCGGCCTCTAAACGACTCGCGTGGCCTGCCTGCTGATGTATGTATACATATCTTGATTTACGATTCGAATTTTAAAATTTTAAATGTGATTTTTGCAATAGAGTGGCATTTGTTTATTTTTAATTGGCTATTGCTCTTAGCCTTTTCAGCTCTTTACAAATAGGAATATTTCTAAACGAATTCAATTATGTTATTCGGGTTTCATAAAATTCCAGACATTCCATATTTTTATCCGAAATATTGGCCTAAACAAATATTCGTCAAACCGCAAAAGCCCCTTCTACTAATGAAAATTGTGAATAACAATAATATTGGTGAAAGGGATAGTACCGAGAAGTAAACATAATATTTATAGTGCTAATTTATGAATCATTGTACGCATGAACAGTGACTGCTCAACTATAACCTATCCATATTGGAATAAATAAAATATCGTTTATTATGAACAATGTAAATATTCAAACCATTTAATTGGCAATCCTGAAGATTACTGGCTAAAAAGATACCTTTTCAAATAAAAAAATTGGTGTGTGTCGTGGGACACCAGGTAGGAACGAAGTTCCTTCGGCTAATGTAGAATCGACACAAATTGCAAAAAATTCAAATTATCAACTAAAATAACAAAATAGGTCTCTTTATTTTTGTTACAACATAAAATGACATAGAAATAGAATAGAAAAATAGAAATAAAAAAAGACGTGTGGCACTCGGAGACTGCCGCGGTAAAGCTATTGTATAGCATTTTTTATCAACTTAAAAATAACGGACGGCCGTGTTCTATAATCAAAAATTCAAATTCAAATTTCAAACCGCGTCTACATTTCCAAATGTCATAAGTTTCACAACCATCTGTTTTATTAACGGAATTTCGACTTTAACTTTGTGTGCTAGATATCAAATTAAGTTAAAAAAAGTCTCATTTAACGGTTTTTATTCCACGCATTTTTCTTACGGTTTTACTATCACATTTTTTTCAGTTCGGTCACGCAGCAAAATCCCTATCCCCTCCAAGCCTGCCGTAAGGAACTTCGTTCCAATAATAAAAAGTTCCGTAGAGTCAAAAACCCTCGATATCAAATTAGAAATATATCTGTAATTTCTAAACGGCTGGATAAATTCACTTCAAACTTAGCTAAGAACCCTTAGAAAGTTAAAAACCCTACCCTCTATAAATAAGACAACTGTCATGTTAACCTGCCTATTTGGGAAACTGGGTAAATGGGAAACCTCTATAAGTGATAAAAATGTAGTCCCTTCAAATCCTACTTATCCAGGTTTCATTGTAATAGTAAAATAGAGTAATAAGGATGATGAATTAATTTCCTTTGCATAAAAAATAATACAGTGCCATCTAGCGGTATATTTTTGTATTCCAAATTTAAAAATATTTTTGCATTTTCAACACGTCATTTTTATAAGGCGTGGTCCCGTACAATTCGCAACAATGACACACGTACTCAACTAGTGCGCGTTAACGTTGCATTATAACACAAATAACTAATTTGCATAGTACTTTAAGGACTCAACTTAGTATTCAAAGTGTTATTGCGAACCTAAACAAAGTGTTGTCAATGTCTGAGGTGCGGGCGGAATGCGCGCGAAAAGCGAAGAGGAAGCTGTTGCGATTATGGATAGTAAAGATAGTATAGATAGATAGTATAGATGATAGATAGTATAGATATTTAAGATAGTAAGCAAGTCCTATTTGTAATTGAACGTTTCAACTTATAATTGTTCCATTTTATAATTTTATATTTGACACAAAAAGTAGTGAGGTCGTAGTGATTTACCATTTCGATTTTAATAATCGATTTAATTTATAATTGTATTCGTTTTTACGCGTAGTTTTTACTTTATGGCCATACCATTTTAAAAAAAGAACACGCGAGGGTACCTACACGGCGTCTCGCCTATCGTGTCCTCCCTGCCTCCCATCAATATAACCACGTCCTTACATCCTTACAAATACAGTAGACATAAAGCGGTGTTCACAATATGTCACCTTATGTAGTCCATATAGTACTAATACGACGGCGTCCGTTCGTCTGCGTACGTGATTGGCGGCAGGCTTTACCACGCTTTGTTGTCGTAAACAAAGACTTTAATAATCGTATTATTGAAATGAAACTAATTTAAACGGATTTTATCGCAGTTTTTTATTATTTTTCCCATATCAAAATCCCCTGCCAAAAAGTGCTCAACGCGGCTAAAGAAGTTTTTACTAAAAAAAAATACGGTCTCCGCCCGCGTCCAAGTTTATCCGGACGGATATAAATGATAAATAAATAAATACACCCAACAGTCACACACATAGTCCTGACCCCACAGTAAGATACAAGTCTTGTGTCGTGGATATCAGGAACTACGAGAGACATTCGGTCTCACAACACCCAGACCCCGAAACAAATATTTGTGTATCACACAAATATCTGTCTTGGTGCGGGGATCGAACCCGCGGCCACGCAGAATGAATATCCTACTACCAGCAAACATTCAAATAAGGGAGCGATAGTTAACAATTGCAAAACGACATTAAAATATTTCAAACATAACTTACAACACACATTCAAATTAAATTTGACACTTTAAATCAATTACCGGGATCCAACGACATAAAAAATTCCGCGAACATAACTATATTGTACTTGTGCAATACAAATTCCGACAATCGGCAACCAGTCGCGACCGCACATCTGCCGCGCAAATGTCAGCTGACTGCATATTGGTTTTCTTTGTTGTTGTTTGTTGTTAATGAGGTTATGTGTTGTAATTTGACAGCGTGGCGCAGCGGACGAGTAGCCGGCCAGCTAGAGGCCGCGGGTTCGATCCGCGCACCAAGACAAACATTTGTGTGTTACACAAATATTGTATGTCACCCGTAGTTCCTGATACCCACGACACAAGATTTAATTTTTTTATTCCTGGGCATTATCATGTGTCTGTCATATGGTGGGTATAGGAGTCATATGTCTCGGGGTTATAAGCGCAGTTCAGTGCCATGTTTTTTTTTCATTTTTCATGTACTGCCCTGTAATTCAAAGTTCTGTGTGGTGTTATTTATTTTTATAAGCAGGTAGTTACCATCAGGCAAGCTCCTTTCTCGTCCCATCATACAATGAAATAAAAAAATAAATATACACTCTTTGTAGTAAAATGAACAACACTATTATCAGGAATTTATGTTAAAATATACTCTACGTACGTATAAAGAACACAGAGCATTGATCGATAAATCACAACACGCACGTCGGTTATCTGACGAGAGCGCCATCTGGAGGGCTGGTCAGTGCTATCGATCTAATGGCACTATAGGCCGCGGACTCGAAGTCAGCGGCAAGCGGCGGCGGCGCGGGAGCGGCGCGTTCAAATGCATAGATTTAAATGGACCCGGTCTCGAAAGCAGCGGCGCGGCGCGGGCGCGAGGAGCGACGTACGAGCGGCGCGCGCCACTCGAGCGGCAACTGCGCGTCTGCATTGATGTAGTGCTGTGTATTTTCAAAAATGCCCGCCGATGTGGTGGAGCAAATTATTTCAATGATTTTTTATATGGAACATCATATTCACATCAATTTCGTTCGCGAACAGACACTAATTTCTTATAGCACAACACTACGCCGCTCTAGCGCCGCGCGATCTGCCCGCTGACTTCGAGACCGGGTGTCCGCCGCTGCCGCGCCGCGCCGCTTGCCGCTGACTTCGAGTCCGCGTCTTTAATGGGGACTAGCTGGAGTGTAATGAGGTCCCTCTTACATTGGACGTTTCAAATAATATAAGAACCTAATGGTTCACAGCTTATGAGCCGATGTGATAAACGATTTTTGAGTGGTAGAGCCTCGGTGTAGACAGTTTTGTCTATATGTATGGGCCGGCTTGACGGGGTTGGTATCACTGTCTCACAGGAAACCGACGTAAAGTAGTCCGAGCACGGCAAAGTGACTGCACTACCTGATGGTAAGCGTAGTGCAGACCAAAAAACCAGCGACCACCGACAAACTTCGGCTGGTGGGAGGATACTTGTATCCGACCGGATAGCGACCACCGTACACTGGTGCTAAAACCTGCCATAGTGGCCCATCTTGTGTGGGTCGCGATCCAGGGTCAGCCAGTGTATATACGGTTCTCCCCAGGGGGCTTGCCTCCTGATCCTAACACTTTTCCCATCCCTTTTCCTTCCCCTCCCCCTTGGCCCTTTGGCAGGCCGGCATAATCTTGCCGACCTACGATAGACACATTGTTTATCGTTGGTCGACACTATTCTTGGATTGCGCTACACTTACCATCAGGTGTAGCGTAGTCACTTTGCCGAGCCAGGATAAAAAAAAAAAAGTCATGCCGGCCTGTATAAATGCTTCTTCCCTCTTCCTTTCCTTATATTTTAAGTTATAATCTTAAATGTTGTTAATATCATCGCGTCAGCGACGCGTCAACGTCACATTTAATGACAGGATACATTACGCTCTCCGTATTTGGAAACCATTTATTTTTTGCTTTCAACAAAAATGTATTTACGAAATTTCCCTCAACATTTCAACATGAACACGGTTATATGTACGATTAAAATGACATGTCTCGACAATAAATAAATACACCCAAAAGTCTCATACATAGCCCTGACCCCACAGTAAGATACGAGTCTTGTGTCGTGGGTATCAGGAACTACGAGAGACTTTCAGTCTCACAACATCCAGACCCCGAAACAAATATTGGTGGATCACACAAATATTTGTCTCGGTGCAGGATCGAATCCGCGGCCTCTCGCTTCACTGCCGGCTACTCGCCCGCTGCGCCACGCAGGCTATCAAAATCTGATATCAAAATCGAACGTGGGTTGAAGCATTATTGCCTATTTGCATCCATGTGGCCTGCCCACTTCCATTTCCGTCGATTTTTGGCGTAAACAATACAGTTGTAGAGTCGGTCAGACTCATTTGTAGTCACAGATGATAGATCTAAAGCTGCATGTGTCATTGATGACGCGTTGCGGTCAATATGAGATAAAAACCAACCGCACCAACAAACAACTGGTACCGTAGTGAATTGTGCTACCAATGATCATATTCTATTGTTAATTGTATCACCATGACCGTCTCGGTGGCGCAGTGGTATTGCGCACGTGGTACGCTATGCTGAGGTCTCGGGTTCGATCCCCGGGTCGGGTAAAAATGATGTTGGATTTTTCTATCACGAAATACTCAGCCCGGAGTCTGGAATTGTGCCTGGTATGGCGATAGGCTCGCCGCCGGGATCGAACCCGCGACCTGAGCACAGCAGTCGTACCGTGTATAATACAACTGAGCCAGCGAAGCGAACTAGATATTAAACATCGTAATACGTTACGTATACGTTAATGTTAAAAAAATATAATAATAAAAAAAAGAAACATTTTAAAATAAGAACAGAATACATTTAAATATCAATGATGATGTATTATCATTCACGCCCACAAGATAACTCCACACAATTACGTAATGAATGAAACAATGAGATCATTGTAACAAACATCCATTCATAGAAGAAAAAAAAAATAATAAAAAAGACCAATCTCTTATCACGTTTCTTTTAAGTAATGAACGCACGCGAGCATGTCGGTACCATAGATACGCCATTATGTTTTTAACGCGTTGTGTTGTGGGCGTAAAAAAAACACGGACACTTGAATGAGGAAGGAAGAAAAAAATGTTCTGATACAGGTCGAAATTTAATAGGAATTTGGTAGTACTAAACTATTTTAGTAGTTAAACCAAAAATTATGTAGGTACCTAAACAAAAATATAACTACTATATCTTTTCGCAATAATGGGAAAACCGTAATAATAAATTAGTCATAGAGGCCGATAGAGTTTTTAATATCGGATATTACGTAAATTTGTTTGAAAAATAACCTTTTTTTCTAAAAAGGTTATTTAAAGGTTAATACCCTCAAACCTCCTAGACTGCCATAGAGCACTTTTTTTAAAGTCATTTACGGTTCGAATTAAGAACTTCCTTCTTCATTTTAATTTATATGGCTTTGCATTATACATTTCGCCAATGACAAGTATCATTTATTCTCAAGTCTTCACAAGAACGATGAAATATCGGTGTGGACGTTTTCAAGGTCTTGTTGGAGTTTTGGTGTGAATTCCTTCCAGTACGATGCTTAATTCATTTATTTAAATGTTTCCATACACTGTTCATCATCGTCAATGTTTATTGCACAAATCCACACCATTTTTATACAACAACATTAAACTAGTTTTTGAAATAAATAAAAATAAGTGATGAACCGCACTGTCAGAATTCCCTCCAAAACTCAAGAGCTTCCTTTTTATAGTCCGTTAATTTACCTGTCAAATCCAGTTTACAAGTCTCCCATCAAACGTATGCCAAGAAAATGTAAACAAATGACAACTCTACCAATTAAATCACCACATAGGCTCGTTACGAGGCCTTTGACCATCAATTTGAACTCATTTACAATTGAGATTAGATAGAAAATCACTGAAGACGCATCAGTGAGTGCGGCCGCGACGCAACACGCGCTAAAAAAATCGCGTTCGTGCCTGGTTGGTAAATACTCGGTTTAACATTCCGTATTGCAGTGCATTTACATAAAAATACGTGAATTGCTCGCGACTCCGCTTGCTTTAGATTTCTAATTGTTTATCACAACTTTATATTATAGGTAAAGTAATAAGTTCGTAACACAGATTTCAATTTTTCCGTATAATAGACGTGAGTTACCTCAAATGAAAAATCTCCTTTCGCTAAAAAGTACCCCGAGCATTGAATACTACCGTAATCAGTAGTAGTTGATTGATTGAGCTATGACTCGGAAAATAAATAAATGTTGGTCCCAATGAAGTCTGAAATCCTATAACATATTCAAATATTTACGGATAAGATCGTCCTATTGATCACACAAAATTAATAAATGAAATGGGTGATAAAAACGATAAAAGATTAACATACTTAAAATGGCATATATATTTTTTTTTTTTATCCTGGCTCGGCAAATTGACTACGCTACACCTGATGGTAAGTGTAACGCAATCCAAGAATAGTGTCAACCAACGATAAACAATGTGTCCATCGTAGGTCGGCAAGATCATGCCGGCCTGCCAAAGGTCCAAAAGGGAGGGGAAGGAAAAAGGGATGGGAAAAGGGTTAGGATCAGGGAGCAAGCCCCCTGGGGAGAACCGGATATACACTGGCTGACCCGGGAACGCGACCCACACAAGGTGGGCCACTCTGGCAGGTTTTAGCACCAGTGTACGGTGGTCGCTATCCGGTCGGATACAAGTATCCTCCCACCAGCAAAATAATGGCATATATAAAAACAGCAAAAGACTTCTTTTGGTAATTTTAACCATTATTATAGTTGGCAATGCTAATTCTTTCGAAGCTACTCTCACACTACATAGCTACTATGGACTACCAAAATAATGCATCGATGCCATCGGTTCCGAGCAATTGGCCATGTGTGTCCAAGGACAGGAAATCAGCCACAACTATTGACTGCTAAGTACGGACGACGTTGCGAAATATTTTTATATGTATATAGACACGCCTATATTCATTTGGATATTCAACTTCCGCGATTTTGTGAGTAATGGTTGCGTATTGTCGATATTTTTTCCCACATAGTATAGTTTTGATAATCATACATTATTAAAAATATAAATATACCTAACAGTCACTATATTGCAGTCACAGTCAGTTCCTATACTTTATTTACAGATAGATTTCATTAAAATAAAACTAATTTAAACGGATTTTATCGCGGTTTTTTATTAACTTTGATCCCGACGTTTCGAAGACTTTCAGCCTTCGTGGTCACGGGTTTAGTTTTATTTCAATGAGTAACATTCGCGTAAACGTAAGAAATCATTCAGATAGATTTCCTTACTATGGGGCCGTCCATTAATAACATGTTGTTTTTTTAGCATTTTTTAACCCCATCGTCCCCCTTGGTGATATGTGACTAAGACTAAAATAAAATCACATGTAGGTATTTTTAGTACCTACAAAGAATCCTAATGTTTTTAGAATATTATCTTTAAATACAGATATAAAATATAATCCAATTTTATTCTGATATTAAGGACCATGACAAATATGTCTTTACAGACAGGTTGTTTTTGGCTGGCAAAAAAAATATTGCACTGGTACATTAACATATTTAATGTACATTGTCAAAATATATACACGTGATATCTTACTACATCATCTTAGGATCATCACCCATCACATCATAGAATGGAAATTAGCTAGGCCCCTAATTCTTACTGCATAAATGCACACACACAGTACAGGTCAAAATTTCATTAATTTATTGCGAGGTTGGGCAACTAGCAACTGGCAATGGTTGCATGTCGCTAACTCGGTTAAGTGCGCCAATGTAAAAAAACAATTTTCAATGCACCAATGAAACTGAAAGCTTGCAACACTCTTTAAATGGGTTGTCTAGTATTTTTAACGTATTTCATGCGCCATTACGTGTTATGTAATTTCATTTTATCGTTACATGATTTGCTTTGTATAATTTCTTGTATGACTGCCTCGGTAGTTGTATTGCGGTATGACTGCTGAGATCTCGAGTGCGTCTCGAGTAGTAGCGAAACTTGAAAGAGCACAGTATCTTAAATTATAAAGAACAATTTTTTTCGTTCAAAAATATTTCATTTCGGGAAAATTCATATTTTTCTAAATATAATTAGGTTACTACGATAAAGTAGAAAAATAAAACTGGTAAAGGACACAAGAAACGAATATTTATATTATTCATATATTTTTTTAATTGTTACGCCGCGCCGTCTTCACGTCTAAAGACAAAGAAAATTGCTGGATAACTGCTTGCTAGTAAGATAACATTAAATCTTGACGAAAGCACAGATTATAGAGTAAATTTTATTATAGCTCCCAGAGCTTCCACAAGTATAACTTAAAGATAAAATGTTCATTTTTAAGATAGAGTCACGTAGAATGCTTAACACTACTGTATACTGAATTGTTATCAAAAAAATATCATAATATAACAGAAATAACATTTCATTACCCCTGCCCACATACGATTGCATAAGTAAACACATACATCTTGTATTAACACATTATCTGGATATTATTTTCGTCAATAACCACTTCTTAAGACGCATACACTCACTTCCTTTGCCCACTTGAGATGAACTGCAAAAGCTAGTGTACGAGTATACAATGTATGCATTCCTAACTTTGAATGGCAGTTTTGGCGGGAATTCCGACAGTGCGGTTCATCGCTTATTTTAATTCAAAAACTAGTTTAAAGTTGTGTTTGTTGTATAAAAGTGGTGTGGGTTTTTGAAATAAACATTGACGGTGATGAACAGTGTATGCAAAAATAGAAATAAGTCAATTAAGCATCGTACTGGAAGGAATTCACACCAAAACTCCAACAAGACCTTGAAGATGTCTACACCGATATTTCATCGTTCTTGTGAAGACTTGAGAATAAACAATACTTGTCATTGGCGAAATGCATAATAATGCGAAGCCATAAATTAAAAAGAAGAAGAACTTTGCATTTTTGTAGAGTATTTTCAGAAATAATTGAGTAAGCATAGGCATTAATTATGGAAATAGAGAGTAAATAAAATATACTAGCTGTCCTTTGCGATTTCACTGCAGGCATATTACTAACCTGCTCCCCTGGGTCTTAGCGTGATATACATATTAATCTTGAGGAATAAATTTTCGATCCCCGCACCGAGACAAATGTTTGCGTGATCCACATTTATTTGTTTCGGGGTCTGGGTGTTGTGAGACCGAAAGTATCTCGTAGTTCCTGAGGTTGTCTTTGGGCCTAATATATTGGTGGCCCACTTACATCCCTTTTTAAGTCACTTATGTTGTCAAAAACTTCTTATTAATATTTAATTTATAAAACATCTCTCGTATTGATCTCCTTAACACAAGCACCAACTTGAATCATAAATATTGACCCGGTTCCATATCTCTAGCATACATAAGATTGTCGAGAGTTATAAAATAAACATTACGTTTCATAAACAATACATTATCGTATGTTTAACAGAATTCATTATTTACGGTACAATGTGTAACTTCGATTCGGTAAGTTTTTATTACAGTGCTTACTTTAGCAACATACGGTCTTATTACAAAATGTAATTTAACTTTAAACGAGGTGTATATCAACAAATTACAAGGTAGTAAGTAGGTCCTTAGTATGCAACAGGCAGTCTGGGTTGGTACCACCGCTTTGTCTATTTCTGGTGCCAAGCAACAGTGTGTAAGCACTGTTGTTGAAGGATATTGAAGCCAGTGAAATTACTGGGCATTATCAGACTTAACATCATATGTCTTATGTAATGTACATAATTAATTAATTAATCAACGCATTTAAAAACGATTTGCATCTCCTTCAAAGACAATAGTGTTTATTAAAACAATGATAATGACGTGTAATAGGAAATGACATCATTATGTGTATTCTTATGGACGTGGGATAATATGATCTTAATGTTAGTCCGCTCTGCACAATCTGCCATACTTGTTTCGCGACTAAAACCCGATTTTTACAGAAACTGTCATTTACGAGGCTGAGTCATATGATTATACTTTTAAACATATAATATGGGCTCGTAAACATGAGTGTCTGTTATGTCCTTGTATGTGTCATGCAACTCTACTCTACTCTATCCCACGCATTTATGGTGGACGTTCCCAAAAAGCGCACCAAACGCTTTGCCTCCACCTTCAACATACGGACAGTCAAGATGTGGAACAAGTTGCCGAGGTCTTTGTTCCTGATAAATATAAACTGGGTGTCTTCAAGTCGCGAGTGAATCGATCTTTACTAGGTAAGCGTACTTAATCTTAGGCCACACCATCGCTCAACATCAGGCGAGATAGTGGTGAAACGCAAACCTATTACGAATAAAAAAAAACTCTTTTTCAATGTAAATGGGACATTACATCGGGCGCATGTTTCGATAGATTATGGTATACATGTCCCGGCATATAGAATTATTGTAATTCCAATTTTTTTTTATATGCTACCAGCAAAGCTCGAGTTACGCTATTCAATGAGTTGCCTTAGAATGGCACGAATGTCTTAGAAATAATCGCCTTCCCACAGTGACCACGCTACCTGCCTCAGATAATAAGGTTTCATAGAAATGTACGAAACTCATTAACGCAATAATAATAGGATAAAGGATTATTGTTTTAATATACTGAGAAAGTACATTTTCTTTGTTTTAAACTTGTAAATATTATTTTAACACTCCTACAAGACGGCACTGAGTAACTAAGTAGGAATTAAATGTATTGTTTTCTAAAATGCTTTTTAAAAATTCTGGTCGTTTTGGCAGCATATCCTTTGACGATAGGATTAAAAAATAAAATGGTTCGGCGGGGGTACATTTGTTTAGCCTGAAACTTAAGTGCTCTGTCAGTAACAACACAAAAGTAAGCTCTTTGCCCTGTGTTCAATTCTGTGTACATGATTGGTTTGTTTTTATTTGGCGCCAAAACCAGATAATGACGTTTAGAGAAGTCATCACTATGCGTTCGCGGCCACTATGACGCCTCATAGTAACGTTTATGAATACGGGGATGCAATTATGTAGGACCGGATTTTTGAGAATAATAATAAATACACCCAACAGTCACATACATAGTCCTGACCCCACAGTAAGATACGTGTCTTGTGTCGTGGGTATCAGGAACTACGACAGACTTTCGGTGTCACAACACCCAACCCCGAAACAAATATTCTGGATCAAACAAACATTTGTCGGTGCGGGGATCGAACCTCTTAATAACTTAACGAAATATTCAACAACTTATCGATCAATCTATGCTTACACCATACTTCCACTTAGGATAATTAAGCCATTTGAAAAGAACCACAACTTCCTTTAGGTAGTTGGTGAACGCTGACGCAAATTAGCAGAGATCATTTAATAATAATACTGCGGTTCCATTAGTCATGTCGTTAAATAGAAATTTTATATTGTTTAAGAACCGGTGAGTAATATTGTTTACATAATGTTTATCCATTTTACGTGACGTTCGTTAATGTAGACCTCATTCATGTAGTATCTATATTTCAAAGCACTTCACATGCGTTTGACATATTATTATGCTTTATCTTGGCTCAGAAAAATTACTATGCCATACCTGATTGTAAGTGCAGTGCAATCCAAGAATAGAGTCGACCAAGGACAAACAATGTATCTATGGTAGGTCGGCAGAATTATGTATGTTTTTCAATAGACATAAAGATGGAGAAGGTACTCAGTTCGTCTGTAGTTTTTTTTTTATATGTTTGTTACGTGATATTACCACTAAATGTGGAGCGAATTGAATGATTCTTTTTGTACACATTAGGGTTTACCCGGAGTAACCGCTTTTGGTTAAGATCTGGTAACGGAGTGCGAAGGAAAATGCGAACCAACTCAACGGATAAAGACGAACAAACGATTTTAAAGTAGTTTTTTAATATTATGTTAAGTAGGTTAGGGTTATTAAAGTTTGTAACTTAATAATCAAGTTTACAATATTCCCTCTAATTACAACGTTAAACAGCGTTGTAAAGGCCCTTATTTACATAATGTAACACAAAGTTTGTCTGTGAATTAACATTTTAGTTTTGTAATGTTAGAGTTAATTTATAATAAAGAGACGGAATGAACATTATAAAATTAAGTTTTAGTGTATTATTATTGTTATCGATTAAATTAAAACTAAATTCAGTGACTTAAATTTAGTCCTGTTTTAGTTTAATCTCAATCTAAAGTGTACGTCATTGTTGTCGAATAAAATTAATTTCGTTTTGTAATTTTAGTCCGTTACCATTTCATAGAGTTCTATAGGTGGTGGTGTTTATATAGTAATATTCTAGTTACATTAGTTTGAAGTAAACAATTTGGGAAGAGCCTAAGTGACACTATTGGCTTAATGATTTCTTGCCTTTACACTAATATTACAGATTGAAATACTTTAAACAGATTTTATCGCATTTTCTTTTTACTTTTAGTTCCAATGTATGGAAAGCTTTTCAGCCTTAGGGGCGGTCTATTGGCTTGTTGTGATGAACTTGATTTTAACATTTATTTTTTATATTAAAGTCTTGCATCTAAAAGCGCCTGTTCTATGTATTTATGTAGGAAAATTCTCTATATATTATTTCTCAAAAGTGTTTTTTGTCGGAACATTATAACTTCCACAACTCTTCATCAAACTGAATGATTCCAACACCATTTTAAAGCTTATGTTTGCCGCTAATAACGAAAATTGGCAAAAGTTTTAAGATTATAAGTTTTGCCAAATAAAAATTAACAGCGCCATCTATCTCTTGACAGTATAATCAACTAATTTGTTTTATTTACATATTTCCACTATAAATTACGTAACTGACCACTTTCTGTGCGAATTATTCACACGGGTCACCTAATTATTTAAAAATTATAACTTGAGCTATAAAATGTGCTTTGAAAATGCATTTAAGGATAGATTCTTTAAATACGAAGTACGTAGGTACGAACCAACTGCGGACACGATTACGCACGCATCGTCCTCTACACCATAACGAGCAAACCATTAATATTCAATTAAAACGTGCACATAAATGAGCCGACCCTAGTCAGGCTTCCAGCAAGAGCAACAAAAAAAAAAAAAAAAAAAACAATCACTCACTTCGTCCTCCTCGTCGTCATTGTAGAACGGATCCAGGAGGAGGTTCTTCCAGTAAATCACGTCAGCCGGGATCGCGTAAGCGTCGTGATCCCGGAGATTAGCGTACAGCGGACTGTCGCGGCCCACACCGTCGGAACTCGCGCTGATCGAACAACTCTCCACCTCCACACTGGTGCCGCAGGAGCATCCCTCGTCCGTGTAGCTGCACCCATACTCGATCTCCTCGTAAATGTTCTCGTCTGTGACGGCGTCGCGCACGAGCTCATAGCCGTCGTCGGTCGGCCGGTCGGGCGTCATCGCGACGACTGGCCCGTCCGCACACCTGTCTCCCACCTCGTGCATCGCGTACACACTGTACCGAGGCGTTTCGAAGTCGCTCGCCGTATCGAACGACAGTCGTGATACGGTCGCGTGGTGTTGTGACAACACGCTGCGTAATATATTGTCCGAGTTGTGGAAGCCGCTCGAATGCGACCACACAACCGCGTATGTATCTTTCGCATCGGTCTCCGCGTCGATACTGCACTCCTTGTAGCTCCAACACGTGCTTTCTGAATCGCTGTCGGACTCCAGACGTTTCCCGACCAACACGCCTACATCGGTCGACACCTCCATGTTATCGTATATCGATGAAGACGTCGACGATGTTTTCAACTTAGTCCGTCTCGGCGGCACCGGTGTGCCGTCGCCTTTATCGAATATATTGTTTATGTCACTTGTCACTTTCACACTTCTGGCGGGCGTGCTCGTCATGAACGAGACGTCGGACAAGGTGGATTCACAGTCACTGCACTCCTCTGTGTCGGGTCGGGTGTCGCGCGTCGACTCGGTCATGTGTTCCAGGCATTCGTCAAATAGGTTCAATATGCTCAAAGACACTTCTTTCTCCGCCGGCACGAGGTTTCTTTGATATTCGTCGAGTTTGAAGATCTCCTTTCCGAGCTGTGAGAGGATTTCATCGAACGCGCTGTCTGGGGAGTCGCGGCCGGAGCTCTCTTCGTCTGGCGAGAGCGGTCGCACGGTCACCAGCGGGTCGTATTCCTCTATCGATGCTCGTAACACCGTGAGCCAGTCGACTACAGACGGCGCGGAGCGTTCCGCGCGCAGTGTCGCCGCCACCGCGTTCGGAATCCAACTTGCGACCTCACACGACATCGTGCCGTTCACCGTTCAAAACACGATAACCGGTGTATGATTCAACGCGCGGGATTCCGCGAAGGGAGTGCGCTTGACGTCTCCATTGTAGTCGATTCGATGATCGAACAGTGTACGCGAGCCGCCCGCGCCCGCGCACGCCTCCGCTCTAGCGCATCATATCGGCGACATTTGCACTCGACCGCGATTGCTTATCGCGTTTCTTCCTAATTATACACCGACGAACTCATCCAGTGACCTTTGCGATAGCGACAGTATTTTTGCTCAGCTGTAAATTATTTTTTTAACATTGAGTTTTATTAAAAACTTCTTGATATAAAAGAAAAACAAAACACTCGAAGTCAACAAAGAAACAAAAATTGAAATTGGAATTCCCGCGTCGGCAAAAGCGCGCGGCACGTCACGTTCGCGCGCTTTTTCTCCCGAATTTTAAATGTCGAGCGGAAGCGCGGCGCGCGGCGCGTCCAGCGTCCAGCACGATAGTGCTGCGCCGTCCGGCAATTAAACCGATGCGTTCATTACGCGCTCAGTGTGTGACCGATATTCCACGTTATTTCTGTGGCGCGGGCGCTGCGAGCGCATGCGTGGCGCAACCACACTAGAAACTAAAAGCAAATGCAACATGCATTAGATAAATGAGTTAGATAGCGGGTTCCCAACATTTCAGGTTCCAAATTCAAACAATAACCACAGATATCATATCATATCATATCACAGTGGTCTTCTCAAATACCCAATAATGAACTCTTTACGGCTCCTTAACACGTCTTATGTATTAGAAAGCTCGTTAAACAGTTCTACACATTAACATCGAATTTCGTCTCCATTGAGAACCTCAGACTGGGTAAATCACGTGTCAAAATGTAATTACCATGTGCTGTATCCAGAGTATTATCTTATATTTCCTCGAAGCGAATACAAACACGCATATGAAATTATCACAGTAGCAACGTGTGTGGACAAAGTGTAGGTAACGTGTAAAGATGCGTGTTTTCCTGTTACTTACTGGTCCTGCGAACACAACAGGATGTCTAACACGGGCCTCGCACCTCGCTCGCTGCCAATATGAGGATATAGAATGTAAATTAAGTACGCATTTTAATGTCTTATTTGTGATAAATTTACATCTATTGTAGAGCTTGTGTTCGATTGATTTGAAGTTTCGACTTCGTGCGTTGTTGCGTGTTTAAAAATATAGTAGTTACTAATTACGATGTAAATTTTGCAGAAATATTGGGTTATTTTAAAAAACACGAAAGGTGCTATTATTGATCGAATATAGCAGTTGGCAATTTTAACATTAGATTATCCACATATACCTTTTTTTCTTAACTGCTTCACAAGACCCAGAAAGCTGGACATTGTGAAAAACAAGGATTGAACAAGGGCAAAAATTTTATCGTACGTAACACAGAAGAATACAATAATAATACCAGCCCTGTAGACGTCTCACTGCTGGGCAGGGCCTCCTCTACTGAATGAGAACATAGACACATGCAAAGAGAATATAACCACTACGACACACACTTATACAGAAGAAGTTAATTTAAATTTAGAACAATTTACATAGATAAGAATAAACTTTTTAACGAACTTCATGGTTAAAGACAATCAATGAACAGCATTTTTTTTGTAAAGACGACGGTATATATTATTATATAAAGATTTTATAATATCATTAAAAAATAAATACTGTATTATGTTATAGGTATGTCATTCCTTAACAGTAATTGGCAAGTATTGAAATGGTACTAAATATATAATTAACGCTGCCAGTTTGTTTATTAATTAGCTGGAAACACAAATGAGTTATTAATGTTCTTTGTGTTGATATTAATTAATGGTAAATTAAAATTGCCGTTAAGCGTTTTCGAATTCGCTAAATATACCTTTCTTTTATGTCCAGGTGGTCATAAAAGGGCTTGTGAAATATTTTAATGTGGTCAATTTGATTTATATTAGTAAAAGTAATCACTATTAACACGCTTTTTTTCTACTACTATCAGTCACTTAGTTAGTTTAAAATCAGTCATCAGTCGTATAATATACATACGTAAGCTTACGCCTGAGTCCCAGAAAGGGTGGGCAGAAGTGCAACTAGTACTGCACCCACACGATTAATATAAGTTCACTATATACAAGTCGACCTTCCTTTCAAACATAAATAAACCTAGATAGGTTTTTAACTAGAGATAGGGTTTAAAATACAGACACGCCATTATGGGCGATCCCTATATTCTATTTACAGATAGATTTGCTTCATCATCATCATCATCAGTCACAGGACGTCCACTGCTGAACATAGGCCTCCCCAAAGATTTCCAGACCGACCTGTTAGAAGCGGCCTGCATCCAGTTACTTCCCGCGATTTTATCGTCTGTCCACCTTGTAGATTTGCTTACTGGTAGTAAATTTTTGACACATTTTGTATGGAAGATCTGTCAAATCGTTATTGATGGTAGGCAAATCTATCCGTAAATAGAATATAGAGAACGATTAAGACAATTAAGTTTTATCGTAGGTATAAGGTAAATATTACTTACAGTGTCTCAACAGCCAGAACTAAAACCTTTTTTTTTGGTTTGCACAATCATTTTGTCTCGTTTTATAATTATATATCTCGTTATATAATTGCCATCTATTTAAAAAAAAACCCGTTAACAATTTTAAAAACAGACATAACTTATTCGCGCATCCAAGTTTAGCTTCAGTTGTATCTTCTACAGACCAAAAAAGATTTTATCACTAATAAAATCAACATAAACTAATAAAAGTCTTAGGGTTGCCACAGTTGCCACTGAACAAAATCAAGTCCTTAAAAATATTACATTAGCGTTTTTAGTAAATATCACTATAACCAAAGTTGTTGTCAAAGAAAAATGATAATTAGAAAGAATTATAATATCTAACAAGGTTTTTAGCGGAGTACACACAGGTTTTCTACAAAATCAAAAAAGAAATAAACAGAAATTACGCATTCTAAGATGAATCCGAAAGTAAAAATGTATATGAAGTGTTTTTCCGTATCTTGGTTTTATTTATATTGCAAAAGTGATTGTGATGTGGAAAAAAATAAAGTGAGCAATATCAGGCGAGCGATCTGCTCGTTTCGTCATTTGGCTATAGAAAAATCCGAAGCGCATAATTTTAATTACACTATTGCTTGAAGCTTAAACTTTTTATGAATGGTAGAGCCAAGCTGTAGATAGTTTTGTCTACATCATGAATGGGCCGGCTCAAAACCGACGTAAAGTAGCGGCTCGCTGCTGCGTTTCGTACGATGAGTAAGATATCCGGAGGCCCAAATTCCCGTCCCATTCCCAATTCTTAATTATCCTTTCCACATTAAGAGGAGGCTCCCTAAATTGTACGTTAGTTTCGATGACCATACTGCGTCAATTATATATCCAAGGAATATAAAACTTTAATATATGATTTTTCAGTCCTATTTCTTTCCGTTAATAAGACAGTTACACAATTGTGTTATTTTCCCTCGATACATTTTTATTCCGAAAACGATGTATTTTTGGTAGAATTTTTGCTGTTTCTAATAAATGGCTTGAGTTATATGTCTAAAATAAATATTCACAGTTAGTAAATATTGTTTATTATCCACTGCTAAGATATAAATTACCTAGATCAATTAAAACTCATAATATAAATTATAATAGATTTGCGACTTACGTCATTTACTTCTGTGCATTGATAAACGTCCGACGATGTGCGCAATATTCAACCTTATGTCATTTCTCATAGTGTGTTGAGTAGTGCACGGTAACTAATAATTAAAGCTATTTATCGTTAGTACAGCGCCGTGCTTCAAGGAAAGACTACGTGTTTTATGCCGCGCGAACGCTCTGCCCGAGTGTTGAATCAGTTTATTATATTTGACAAACTATGCGAAACAGACAATAAATAATTTGTGCAAAAAAGAAAGAAAGTGAATCGTTTCAAAAACTTTGCAATGATTATTAGAGAAGCAAAAGCGTAAGTATTTTGTTAGAATGTTATTTGTAAATTTTGAAATTAAAAGTATTATTATATATAATATAACATATTTTAATAATATTATTTCTAAAATAGAATTTAACTATTTACATTATTACATACATAATAATGCCTCGGTCGCGTAGTTATATTTCGTACGCGGTATTGCTATGCTGAGGTCTCGGGTTCGATCCCCGGGTCGGGTCAAATGATATTGGGTTTTTCTATCATGAAATGCTCAGTATCGGTCCGGAGTTTGATCCCGAATTGTGCCCGGTATGGCGATAGGATCGCCCGCTGTCACATCATGGGATGGAAATACACTTTGCGAAATGTGGGTGCACTAGTTACATCTCTGCCTATCCCTTCGGGGATTACAGTCGTGAGTATGTATAAACAATCATTATAATGACTTATATACCCTATCTTTTTTAGAAAAAGAAATAAAGAAAATCGAATGATGGTTATCCGGAACAAAGAGTCAGTGGAGTCGCCTCGGCAATTATTTGATTTAGTTTCTACTTTTGTGATGCATGAAGAGTGAGTTACTCTAACATTATATTATACTATACTAATAATAAGATTATAAGCAAGTATGCATCTAATCGTCATGTATAATTACTAACTTGATATTGTAAGTAATATTTACTTTATCTTCTTCTTCACTAGGTGGTCGGTCCCTCGTATGCGAGAGACCAACTAGGTTGGTACCACCGCTTCGTTTATTTGTCCTACCATGTAGCAGTGTGTAAGTACTGTTGTGTTTCGGTTTGAAGCTAGTGACATTACTGGGCATTATGAGACTGCAAAATTTGTGTCTCGGAGTAAATATCGCAATCCAATATCACGCAGTGCGTTGTAATCTAAAGTTCTGTGTAATATTGTCTGTTTATGGTCAGATGTGGCGCTTACCATCAGGCTAGCAAAACGTTATTCATGCTAATAAAACAAACTATTACATATTTTATTGGCATTATTATATGATAATGGGTAATAACTACTAACTATGTATGTAATTATTTACATTAAATCTAATCTATGTTCTTTTTATTATCATGGAGAAACAAAATGACGATTATTTTGCTATGTAAAGAACCATGCTGTAGACACTTTTGTGATTTATCTACAATCTGAATAAGCCGGCTCGACTGTTATTCATACTTAAGTGATCTCCACTCATTGATGATTTATTTACATAATTACCTAAATCATTGTTACATTATTATTTAATCTATTTACATAAATCACCAATGAGTGGAGATCACTTACCATCAGCTTACCTACTTTTTGTCCTAGCACGGCAAAATGACTGCGCTATACCTGATGGTAAGCGCAGTGTAGACCAAAAACTCCAGCGACCATCGATGAACAACGAGATTATCGGTGGTCACCAGAATCATGCCGGCCTAAAATAATGCTTCTTCACACTCTGGAAGAGGAAAGAGGCAAATCGAAGAGCCTGCGACAGGATAGGCGGATGGCTGATGAAGGCACAGGGATACAAGGATGTATCCCTATACCCGTCTCAACCAACCATCGAGTCATGTCGCAAACTCCTCGGGAGAACCAATTATACACTGGCTGATCCTGGAATGCGATCCACACAAGGTGTGTGGGATCATTATGACGGGTTCTTACACCGTGTGTATGGTTGTCGCTATCCGAGCGGTTAGGAATATCCTACCAATAGCCAATTCCTTAATTGATTACATAAATGGGTAAGGATGAAAATGATGATGATCCTGAGCTCTAACTTCTAGTGATGTTAAAAAATATGATTTGATTATATGATGATGATTGTTGATGATGTTTTTGCAGACTAAACTTGATAAACCTTGAATCTAGCGAGAACACTGAAAACATAACAGCTATTCATCGTGCATATATTTCGCCACCATCAACTCTCGGGGACAAACCTCCCATACGATGTCAAAGAGAACATGTCTCATAATATTTGTTCCATGAAAGCAAATATGACAATATATAGCCCTTACTTGATGCAACTGACATTGTATGGAACGTACTGTTATGTTGTTTAATTTACGATATTATTTTTTTATATAACAAAATGTATATTATTATGATGTCTTTCAGATTGATGTTGATCATGAAAAAATCCTTACGAGGTACAAAAT
The DNA here is from genome assembly GCA_949126905.1 of Amorpha juglandis. Classification (NCBI taxonomy): domain Eukaryota; kingdom Metazoa; phylum Arthropoda; class Insecta; order Lepidoptera; family Sphingidae; genus Amorpha; species Amorpha juglandis. The sequence goes on along the minus strand of OX421385.1, from coordinate 12,510,978 downwards.
ATAAGGTGAAGATGTAAGATTTTGTTGTTTTATTTCGACCTTAAACCATTCTATAGACACATGAGTATCATCCTAATAAATAAATACACAGTATTTATTCCTTCTTTTTTGCACTTTTCGTTATTTCCTTTTGAATACACGTTCTAATGGGTAGACGTATCATCGACGTACAGTCATTTTTTGAAAAACAAAAGAAAATTAAACTATAGTCTATTTTAAAGAAAATTCATTTATTTTTTGTTTTATATACACATGGTCTGGGTTCCCTGGGCCATTTTTCCACTTGATTACTATCAAGCTAATTTTCCGTGAGTAGCTTCGTTTCGATGAGACGCCCAATAATTCCCTATGCGAAAATTCTCTATTGTGATAGCTAACAGACGTAGCAAGGATAGAATATTTCGATTTGATGATACCTAAAAATTTATAATTTTATTTGTAGGACAATATGACTGTTAAATTATATAAATATTAACTAAGTAAAAACAAAAAAATCAGCTGGTTAGTAATCATACCTATTGGAAGGAGGGGCTTCCAATAGGTATCGCAAACGAGGTCATAAAAAATTATTACTAACCAGCTGATTTTTTTGTTTTTACTTAGTTCATATTTATATAATTTAACAGTCATATTGTCCTACAAATAAAATAAAAAAAATTTGAGTATCATCAAATCGAAATATTCTATCCTTGCTACCTCTGTTAGCTACCACAATAGAGAATTTTCGCATAGGGAATTGTTGGGCGTCTCATCGAAACGAAGCTACTCACGGAAAATTAGCTTGATAGTAATCAAGTGGATCAGCTGGCCCAGGGAACCCGGACCATGTGTATATAAAACAAAAAATAAATGAATTTTCTTTAAAATAGCACCAACACATTTGTTCAAACGAAAATATATTTCACTTAAATTTTGAAGAAGAAAAAAAGAAAAAACACTCAAAAGGCGCAAATAACATTAATTTCTTTCATGAAACTACTAGAGTATGTTTTTGTAACCAGTCTACATTTAGCGGCATTATGCGTGAACATATAATAAACAAATATATTGTACTTTTTTTTTTATAGCATAGGCCGGCAAACGATCAAGTGTGTCACCTAATGGTAAGTGATCTCCACCGCCCAAGTACGCCCACCACCAGAAGAATGAATCATGGGCGCGTTGCCGACCTGAAAGGTAAGGGATAATTAGGGATAGGGAAGGGGAGGGGATTTGGGCTTCCGGATATCTCACTCACCGTACGAAACGCAGCAGCAAGCCCCTACTTTACGTCGGTTTTCTGTGAGACAGTGGTAACGACCCGGTCGAGCCAGCCCATTCATGCTGTAGACAAAACTGTCTTCAGCGTGGCTCTACCACTCAAAATGTAATGTAAATGTATGTTCGCAATTCGTCTGTATATATATATATATATATACCTCCTCTGTTTTTCCATTGGTTAAAAAATGTGAAAAAAGCATCAAAGATTCTAAGTTTGGAAATATGCATACAAACTGCGATAATCCTGTTCATATTTCCATTCAGTGGGTTTTCGTGTACAATACACGCACAAACATACAGACAAGATAATTAAAAAAAAATATTTCTGTAATCGAATATGTTTATCATTACTTATTAAACATATCAAATGTACGGACACAGCTCTGATACAATTTTGTTATATTATATCAACAAAACATTTGTCTTTCCAAACAAAATATATTATTAAAAAAATATTTATGTACAGAAGTCTCCGTGTATTTATGCCCACTACTATAACGTCAAGCGACGCGCGAAACGACGCGTTGCGTACAAGTGCAGAGGGTAGCGGGGTGGATGGGCGGAGCTAACGCACGAAATATTTTAGGCAGCATGCTCTTAAGGTCGGCAACGCGCCCATTGTTCTTCTGGTATAGTGAGTGGGCTTACATGGGCAGTGGAGATCACTTACCACAAGGTGACCCACTATAAAAAAAAATCTGCTTATCAAATGTTCTAATTAAAAATGAGTACCAGGAACGCGTGGACAACCCTACATTCTTGACTATAGTCACACCGTGACTCATCAAACAGAACAACATCTAGCTATTAACGAATAAACAAATAATTTAAATGTGTTCAAATTAATCACTTTTCCACATTAAGATAATTTGGAAGTTTGGATAAATATTATCTTGGAACAACGATGAGCCTTCCGCCTTACTGCGATGTATTTCGCCGATGATCGTTTGTTCGCCGCTGCGACGTTCCATTTTCTAATATTTAAAACCCGACAAAAAGAGGGGTACTGTAAATTCGACCGCGTTGTCCGACAATTTGTGTATCTATGGCATCGAAGCGCCTGAAAGAAAGGACCGATTAGAATGAAGTTCTTTTGTTTGAAAACTAGTTTAATCGGCATGACTCTTCTGCCGTACTCAGACGTCAATTACGTTTAAGTCTTCATTAGTAATTTCTTAAAATTTGCTTGTTTCTCACAGATGTCAATTTAGATTGTTTCTGTACCCAGTAACTGTGCGTACAGAATTTTCTGAATTCAGTAATGGAGTATTAAGTACTAACTGGCTCTAAGGGAGGAAGTAATCAAATTATTATTCTCTCTTCAGAGTGTGAAGAAGCATTTATACAGGCCGGCATGATTCTGGTGACCACCGATAAACTCATTGTTTGTCGATGGTCGCTGGTTTAGACTGCAATGCGCTTACCATTAAGTGTAGTGCAATCATTTTGCGGGGCTAGGATTAACAAAAAAATTATAACGAATGCCCAGTAATTTCACTGGCTTCAATGTCCTTCAAACCGAAACACAACAGTGCTTACATACTGTTGCTTGGCAGCTGAAATAGACAAAGCGGTGGTACCAACCCAGACGGCCTCTCGCATACGAGGGACCTACCACCTTGTAAATATTTATTTGTATAGTATTTATTTGTTATGACAATCATAAAAGGTTATAAAGGTCAAAAAGACGTCATTCACAGTGAATCACACGCAATAATAAATATATTTTAGGTTAAATCATTAATTGCCTATTGCCTACGCTTACACCATTAATTTGTATTTCTTTTGAGATAAAAGATGATTTCATTATAAAGAAACAAGCCAGTTGCTATTTTTTTTTGTTCAACTTTTAAGGCCAAAAACGTATTCTAATTTTAAACTAGGCTTATATTGGCCAGTTTGTATGTGTTACCATAGTTACTAGTTGTTAGACACCTAGTTTAAATTTAGAATACTTTTTTTATTCAATCGTGAGTCGAGCAAGGCGCTCGCCTGATAGTAAGCACCACGCCTGCTCAACAGAAGCAACACCACACAGAACTTTGGATTACAAAGCACTGCATAGCACTGAACTGCGCTCGACACTCCGAGATATAAGATGTTAAGTCTCCTAATGCCGGCAAAGGCCGGCAAACGAGCAAGTGGATCACCTGATGGTAAATGATCTCCACCGCCCATGTACGCCCACCACCAGCAGAATCATGGGCGCGTTGCGGACCATAAAGGAAAGGGATAATAAGGGATAGGGAAGGGGAGGGGATTTGGGCTTCCGGATATCTCACTCACCGTACGAAACGCAGCAGCAAGCCGCTACTTTACGTCGGTTTTCTGTGAGACAGTGGTAATGGCCCGGTCGAGCCAGCCCATTCATGATGTAGACAAAACTGTCTACAGCGTGGCTCTACCAATCAAACCACTATCACCACTTCATTACATTATCATCTACCACTTCATTATATCCATCAAATTCTTCACTATTTCACACTGAAAGGGAATTATGAAGAGCACACCATATCTCCCAGTTTCTCATTGGACGTGGTTGCAAGTAAATTATGTATTAGTAATCCTTTGGACTTTTGAAGTAACATTGCTTCCATTCAAGGAACACAATATATCATTCACAATTGATTTTAAACGTTACATCTAAAGACATAAAGTTCAATATTTGAACAATAAAATTGTCATTTAGTGCATTGGCAATTGAATTTCTACTTTAATTCACTATTAATACAGTTTAAATTTTATTTTTAGAATTTTCTGTTATCAATATTCTCTATTGACTAGGAGATAAGGTTCAAAATTGGTTGGTAGGTAGAACTTTTTTATTTGTGTGTTGAAAAGCCACTGTTTCACGCATGTGCTGAGATGCGGATGAATGAGAATTCAACACGCATTGAATCGCACTTATTGAAGTAAAAGATTTTGACTTAAAAGCTAACTAAAAATATCTTGTTCCTCTTAATACGTCCATAGTTCTTTTAGTATTACGGGTATTCATGGGCGATAGAGATCAGTTACCATCAGGTAAAATTCTTACTCGTTTGGCGACCTAAGTTATAAAAAAGAATCTCTAAGTGGACATTCATTTACTTTCCTTACTTATGAACAACTCTTTTCAACCACCAAAAGTATTATTAAAAAAAAGTATTATTTACATGTCGTGATTTGGACCATAGTTACTCGTGAACAAAGTAACTAGAAATTACCCAAGATAATAAAAACCATGTCTTAGGTTTCTACCCATATATTATGACCGTTCTGAGGTTAGTAACTCGCAATGTAGCAGTATTTGTTTTCAAGCGACTATTTTTTTTTATTTGATTGAATAGCGAGACGAGCAAGGCGCTCGCCTGATGGTAAGCGCTGCGCGTGCCCATAAACAGAAACAACACCACACCGAACTTTGAATGACAAAGTACTGCGTGGCACTGAACTACGCTCGTGACCGCGAGACATAAGATGTTAAGTCTCATAATGCCCAGTAATTTCACTGGATTCAATGTCCTTCAAGCCGCACCACAACAGTGCTTACACATTGTTGCTTAGCGGCAGAAATAGACAAAGCGGTAGTACCAACCACCACCACCTACCACTATACAGGCGAGCGAAGTGCCTAACTTCACAGCGGCCATGAAGATATACGAAACCTCTACTAATTTCGTCTAGTAAATATGTAATGTCGATGTACAGTTCTGGCTCCCCATGTTAAAAAATAGTAGGCCATTAATTGACTCACATTGGAACCAATTAGTAAATTATTAGTCAGCTGTAAATTGTCTCAATTGAACGACATTGGTGTCTGCCTCGAGCGAGTCGAGCTAACCGTTCGATATAACAGCGTTTTAAAACTTATACAACGGTGGTAAAGATAAATTAAAAGTCATCATCATCTTTTTTGAGTGGTAGAGCCACGCTGTAGACAGTTTTGTCTACAGCAGGAATGGGCCGGCTCTACCGGGTCGTTACCACTGTCTCACAGAAAACCGACGTAAAGTACTGGTTTGCTGCTGCGTTGCGTACGGTGAGTGAAACATCCGGAGGCCCAAATCCCCCTACCCCTCCTAATCCCTAATTATCCCTTTCCTTTAAGGTCGGCAACGCGCCCTTGATTCTTCTGGTATTGTGGGCGTACATGGGCGGTGGAGATCATCATCAGGTGTCCCATTTGCCCGTTTGCCGTCCTATGCAATAAAAAAAAATCATCATCAGCCACAGGACGTCCACTGCTGAACATAGGCCTCCCCCAAAGATTTCCAGACCGACCTGTTCGAAGCGGCCTGCATCCAGCGACTTCCTTAAAAGTCATTCATATTATAATTTTCAAAGAGGTAGAGTCACGCCTCTGTAATTTGTCTACAGCATGAATGAGCTAGTTCCACCGGTATGTTATCACTGTCTTACAGAACACTGACAAAGTTTCTTATGGTCAGTGAGATTTCCTGCGGCGCAAAAAATCCTAACCCCAATTCCTTTTCTATGACATAGTCATAGGCAAGAGTGTCATTATCATTAACACCATAGATTTCGTTTAGGTAAATCTAAAATGATTATATTACTAACCTTTATGCTTCAGATATTGCCAACCTTATACAAAATGGCGACGTCGACTTAATAACTAATGACAAGCGTTTGAAAAACAAAAAAGGATCTAACTGTAAATAATAAATCTAATTACCATGAGTAACGTTTAATTTTATTGACTTTTATTAAGTACTTTTTATAGAGGATACGTTTAACTGCCAGAACTCCATTTTTATACCAACATTAAAGCATCAATCGTATCGTAAAATATTTATTGGAGCGGCTTAAGTTGCGGTGCCGACAAAATAACTTTTAACACTCGACCATTCATAGAGGAAAAATCGTAAAAATTACATTATAAAGTGTCTATTTATGTTTAGTACACGCTTAGACGAAGTATGTGAAGTCGGGCAGAATGCCATGAGGTCCTTGGCCTTAGAGGGTTACGTTGTTGACAGTTAGCAGCAAACATAATGAAAAGCATACCACGATAAAGCTAAAAATCCTTATGTTGATAATAATAAGAATCAGAAGGGATGGTATCATCCCAATCTGCCAAAGTTTGGTAGGTGATAGTAAAAGGTACGATTTTTATAAACGGTAGAGCCGCTGTGTAGATACATTTGTGTATATCGAGATTGAGTAGTGGCCGGCTCGACTGGGTTGATAACCCATGAACCAATATTTATACAATATACAGTCTATTTGGTAATATGTAAGCAGCACAAAACCCGCACCAGTCGATTAAAAGAAAACAGTTATAATTTATTATAATAGAGCTTATGCTCACACCTTCTCCTCAGAAGACGACGTCCTGCAAGCAGACAGTCGTAAAAACTACAAGCCAAATCTTGTTGTAACATGTGTTAAAAAGCATGTTGCGCCGACCCCCCTGTGAGTGGGGTAATGGCAGGTGGACTTAACCAATGCAATATTCATTAAAACAAAAGTAATTTAAACGGAATTTATTGTGATTTATGTTTACTTTTAGTCCGCATCGTACTCACGAACGCTGAAAGGCTTTCGAATTATCGGGACCAAAGATGAAAATAAAGTGTGATAAAATCCGATAAAATTAGTTTAATTTTTGTATCTAGTAAAGACATGCTGTAGACAGCATTAATGGGCCGACTCGACCGGGATTTTACCACGTGACGAGACGTAGCAGCTTATTGTTATGTTTCGTTGGGTGAGTGAGATATCCGTAGGCCCAAATCCCCTCCCTTTCCCAATTCCATAATTATCCCTTTCGTTTAGGGTTTGCAATGTAACCACAATTTCTTAGGTATTGTGAATGTTCATGGGCGGTGGAGATCACAACCATCAGGTGACCCACTTGGTATATTGTCTACCTCTGATATGAGAAAAGGATAGAAATATAATATTCGCGTAAACATAAGAAATCACAATGCGATAGTATATTTGAATAAACACAATTTCTAGGACACTATAGCTTCCGTAGCTGTTTGCGTGAAGAATTATGATTATTGTAAAAAGCAAATGATTCGCATCTGTCTGTACGAATCAGAACATGGCAGTCGATCACGCGTGTCCAACCGGGAACCGAACTGGCAACCCGTCATTACGGGACGTGCATGATGATTAGTTATCATTTAACATAAAATATTGATGTAGAGTTAACTGTCAGTAACGCGTCTGATTTTTTTTTTCAAATTACATGACGCAGTCCTGTGAATGACAGTTTCTTGACAGGTGCTTGACTCTTGTTGAAGAGTTATCTATCTATCTATCTTGTGTAAACTCTCCATCGCGGCTTTATTCCGTGAAACTTAAAAAGTGAAGATATGTATCTCGTAAGCGTTGTCTATCCAAGCAACAGTGTGTAAGCATTGTTGTGTTTCGGTTTGAAGGACATTGAAGCCAGAAAAATTACTGGGAAATTATGTAAATCTCATAATTCAAACATCTTATGTTTCGGGGTGACGAGCGCAGTTCAATGCCATGCAGTGCTTTGTAATTCAATGTTCTGTGCGGTGTTGCTTCTGTATATAGGCAGGCGTGGCGCTTACCATCAGGCGAGCGCCTTGCTCGCCTCGTCATTCAATCAAATAAAAAAAAAACTTATGTCTCGGGGTCTTTTGAATCACTAGATTGACACTTCATCAAGGGTAATTTTATACGAATTTGAAAAAATGAACTTATTTGTAACTAATACTAGACTAAATGATCGCTCTTATTGACTGTACATAAAGGGTTACCAGCATGCAATAAAATTTTAATTCCTCTAGCCCGCATTGTGTCGTGTGTCGTGTTGGAATGATTGATATAGTCTTCATCGAAGGTGGGCAACATTATTATCTTTTATTATAGGGGCATCTAAACATTGAGTCATAATAATTAGTTAGTTCTATTCAAAACAAGGCAGATAGTCTTCGACTTAGGTACCTTCGAGAAAAGAGCCTTCTCTTTCCTCAAAGGCAACGCGCGATGATTCCTCTGGTGTTGTAGGTGTCTATGGGCGGTGGTGATTGCTCACCACCAGGTGACCTACTTGCTCAGTTGCCCCCTATTCCATAAAAACGGCAATTAATAAGAATTAAATATAATATTAATACTAATATAATATTCTAATAATATAATATTATTTACCGAGATGTGGGATGTGGACTCAACAATTATTGTCCTGATAGTCGTCTCTGCCCAAGGATTGATACCGAAGAGCCTCGACCGACATCTTCAGAGGCTCTCAATTGGTCGTTGGGTCAAAAGCCAGATACAAAAAGCGGTATTATTGGACACGGCACGCATTGTGAGGAGGTTTCTCTCTCTTGGGTCCTAACCGCCGGTGGCTTGGGTCCTAGGCCTCGCCATTGGAGGGTAATGTTTTTTATATTTTGAAATGTTTTTTTTTGTAAATTATATTTAAGAATGTAAAAAAAATCCTTTGAAAAAAAGAGTACTGTACATATTAATACTAACATTGTATAAAATGTTGAGCAACCCATATTTGTTCAGGAAATGGATTATACCAACATTTTATCCCCTTGTGGGAATGGAACTCGCATTCTTCTATCTTAATCGATCTTACAACTGCTATAGACCATCTTACCCACTATATCCGGTAACTTACCTGAAAATAAAAATAATATCTGTTAGATAATGCATAATATAAAGAAATACATATTCCCCAAAATATATTAACGAAACAATTACATGAATCAAATAGTAGTTCATCAAAATGGCGGGAAAAGAATGTGCGACATGGCATGTTACGTCACAAGGCAGGTCACGCCTGTTACCTGTGTCTGGAAATTATGCCGGTATGGCGATAGGCTCGCCTCCCTATCATGGGACGGAAATAAGCTCAGAGAAATGTACACCTCTGCCTACCCTTCAGGGATTACGTGAGTGGGTATGTCTTTAATAATCGTTCCAAATTCTGCCACCAGCTAACATTACAAATATGTCAAATCGATTTGAAAAAGTACACATCCGATATCGGACGTCGCTTCGTCGAATCTATCCGCTATATCTGATTTCGTTCACAAAAAACAAATTTATTTATAGCGTACGTCTGTACGTCCGCTGTGCACGTGTCACGATAATTTATTACTTATGGATACGATGAATAGGAAGTGACGTCGAGGGGTTACGGGAACTGTTGTGGGGTTACTAAACTGCTATTGGTAAAGGGTCACGTCATTGATACGATATTCTTTTCGACAGTGGAAAGGCAAATACGCTAAAGCGCTACAGTACGTGACTTTACAGTAGAATTTTAAGTTGTTTTTATACTAAAAAAATCATAATAATTACTATAGGAAAAACATATGATTCAATTTATAAAAGTTCAAATAAAAGTGAAAATGATCTAGTAGGTAAATTTATTGAATTTGTATTCTTTATTTATTAGTATTTCTATCGTAAAAATCGCGTATTGGCACTTGAGCATTTTTGTCTTTCCACTGTCGTTTTGTAAGATATTTGCTTTTAAACATCATAGATAACGTTATGCGTTACGGAAATGTTTTTTTACGGATTAGTATGAGTATGCCAATTTCCGGCCATCCGCTCCTCGTCAGGCAAACAAAAGGTGAATGAATCTAAATCATAATCATCGCGCCTTCGTCTTTCCCAAGATAAACGAAGGTTGCCGAAATATAATTTAAATCGTAGTACTGTACTGTTTTATTGGTCTGAATCAAGGGACGAGCAGGCCGCTCGCGTAAACAAAAGCAACGCCACTCAATATTGTATAAAAAGCCGCGCTAAATAAATATTGTATATAGCGACATCTAGTGGCAAAACTATGAAGCACTTGAAAGAATAGAAAACAACCAACACTCACAGTGAAACAACAGGCTACAAGTTGTTGGCGTCAACCGCTAGATGTCGTAGAGCGAATGTTCTTTTAATAAATGCCTATCTTGAATACGATGCCAGTCAAATAGAAACCACAACGAAACACACAAACAAAAATAAATATTAGTATTACGAACATCAAACAAGAATTCATTAATGGGAGGAAGTGTTAATTAATAGAGCGTAGATAAGAATTGTTATGATGATATTGTGAAGGTTGAATTATTGTACCTAACACGCCGAATGCACAACAAATGAAAATCAAGTCAGCGCAAAACACAATGCACTTGAAATGAGCTGAGTAAAATAAATTATACAACTTTCATCGACCTGAATTTAATCCTGTTTGACGAATCGCTGACTTGCTAGGTCAGACAAACTTGAGACCCCGAAGACTAGTTATAATTACAGTTTAGGATGGCGCCACTGTCTTTGCGCGAATATAGGGGTATATTTAGAACAAGATTAGACGACTTTATGAAGAATAAAACTTGCTAGTAAAAACTGAAAGGACCGCATAAAGCGCTCACGATTGATGGTCCGGTGCGTGTATTTTATTTTCTTACTGTAAGTTATACTAGGATTTATAGTTCCGTTTTTGGCCGTAAATAAGAAATCCAAATTGTTTTGTGACCTCGTGGCTCAGTCGTAGAAAAACTAATGTCGCGTTACCATAGTCAACGTGACTGTTGAGCGACCATATTTTGTAGTTTTTGTACTTATATTGTCCAAGAACCATACACCAAAAGAAGGTACGCGCAAGCCAGTTCTTTGCTAACGGGTCATCCCGCACAAACTCTGGTATTGTGCACCTGTCCATAGATTATGCAACATTTACAATAAACAATTCATAGATGCAGAAATAAAAAATAATAAAATAAGTACTGGAAATCCCACCAGATTAATCACATTAGTTATTACAGTATTAGAAGTAATTTATTCGGATTAGTTATTGAAAAACAATTTGAGGAAAACGTTGTGGATTATAAATTTATTGTTTTAATTTATATCACGGATTAAAATATTGTGTAAATGTTTGTCATCTCAAATTTTATAAACAATAAAATAAATGGGAGTATGGTGGTGAGGTGAAGTAAGTGTAGATGAAGATGTAGAAGAAATAACAGATGCAAGAAGAACGAGAAAGTTTATTACACAAGTCCACACAGAAGAAACAATAGTTCACACACACAATAGTCCATAGAAATTGAAGGAGTAGAAATAGCGATAGCAATAGTCCAAGTTACGAGCAAGAGTAGAAGTGATAGTTAAAACAGTTCAACATAAAGCGTAACGAATAGCGTAAAGCGTTGTGGTAGCAGGCGACACGGGTAGCGCGAGAGAATTTGTGTTCCGACTGGTGCAGCGCGGCGGCCGGCCAGTTAACCCGTCCGCGCGGCTTGCCACCGCGTAGCGAAACCGGTTGGCGGCTCGGCCGGGCCGATGCGGCGGTGTATTTCCAACGTACGAGACATTGTGAAATAATTAAATTATTGTAGATAGTTATGAGAAGATTAGATAGATAAGTACATAGTTAAATAAGTATGTAGATAAATACATAGTTATAATAAATACATAGATTTTAAATATATGAAATATAAATATGTAAATATAATTTTAATTGTGTATTTTATAAATATATACATGTGTTTATTTAAGTGTATATAATAGTGTATAGAGTAGGCTACAGGAGGATACTTGTATCCGACCGGATAGCGACCACCGTACATAGATGCTAAAACCTGCCATAGTGGCCCACCTTGTGTGCGTCGCGTTCCAGGGTCAGCCAGTGTATATCCGGTTCTCCCCAGGGGGCTTGCCCCCTGATCCTTACCCTTTTCCCATCCCTTTTTCCTTCCCCTCCCCCTTGGTCCTTTCGCAGGCCGGCATGAGCTTGCCGACCAACGATGGACCATCGACTTATAAAAAAAGGGGGACACCACGTCCCATACATCGAAAGTGAAGTGACCCATAGTGTGCCAGAATGCTGTACGTATACGGGTCTCACGCACACACTCTCATCATAGTGTGCCAGTTTCCGCCATTACGCGACACGACCGCCTTGTGTAACGTTCACTCCAACTTGGATTTAAAAAAATATAATAATGCCGACATGTGTCATAAAACATTGTAAAAACAATTCGACATCGAAAAAGAAATATCAAGGAATTACTTAGCACAGGTAACATATGAATTTATAATCACTTTTATAATGTTTTTGGTAAAATTATTTACGTAATATTCGGAACATAAACGTCAACTTCACGTGCATGTGTTGCCAGAAAATAAATGAGGTATTTTCCCCAAAGTGTGAGTATTCCGTTGTTATTAAGAACATTATTAGTTCAAAAATTACTAACCGACTTTAAACCAGGAGGAGGTTGTCAATTAAGCGTATATTTTATTTTTAATGTACGAACATATATTTTCCCATCAAATATGGACCGCTTTGTTGAAATATGTTGATGTTCGATAAAGTTTAGGTACTAAGCGGTCTCCTATATACAGTGGCGTAGCTAGCACGGGTGGCACCCGGGGTGGATTTGATTTGGCTGTCACCCAAAGAATGAAAGCTTTAAAATGATTTAATGTATTTTAACCGATTTCAAAAAAGGAGGATAGAGGAGAGGATTTCCCCATTTTTGAATATTATTTCGGGTTATATCAGGTCGAGTTCCCAAAACCGGTGACAACCGGGGTAGAGTGCCCCCCTCTTCCTTCCTAACTATGGTACTGCATATATATTTTGTTAAAATCTGATAACGGAATATGGAGTAAAGATATTAAACTCCTCGAACAAACAAATATATAAAAAAATAAATTCGCCGAATTGAGAACCTTCTTTTTTGAAGCTTAACCGGCTTCATATTATCTAGATTACCAAAACATAACATTTATCTTAAGAAACTCTGTAGAGAAGTAAATAATAACATTAATGTCTAAAGGTATTTTTGGATTCGGTAAAATTTGTGTTGCGCGGCAGCGGCACAAGCCCCGGCTTTTTTATTTATCAGTGCGTTTTGAACTTTGTTTTGTACAGTACTCTTTATTTTAAAAGGATGTTTATATTATGTTACATTTTTAAATATTAGTTAAAAACAAAAAACAAAACATTTAAAAATATAAAAATAATACTCTCCAATGGCGAGGCCTAGGACCCAAGCCACCGGCGGTTAGGACATAAGAGAGAGAAACCTCCTCACAATGCGTGCTGTATCCAATAACGCCGCTTACTGTATCTGGACTTTGACCCAACGACCAATTGAGAGCCTCTGAAGATGTTTGTCGAGGCTCTTCGGTATCAACCCAGAGACGACTATCGGTACAATTATTGTTGAGTCAACATCCCACATCTCGGTAACCTCGTGTGCCAGATCTAAATATTTGGTAGTTTTATCTTTTTGGCTTTTACGAGGTTCTCGTCATGCGGAATGGTGACGACATTTTATAGCAAATAGTACTTTTTTTTCAATTTGGAATTAAAACACACTCTGGCAGGCACCGAATATAGGATTAATCTAATTAAATGTATTTTAGAAAAATATTTGAGCATTCGAGATCACCATATTTCCAAATTAGAAGCTACTGAACGGTCCGTGCAAAGTAAAAGGCATGTTTATAAAAAATTAAATCATTCTAAAGGATTTTAATTTAATTTTTATCTTTTCATATACCTACCCCACAATTAAACGAATCAATTAATTGTTTGAACTAAGTACTTAATTACCATGTACATACTTTATTCAATACACACGGGTCGAATATAAAACCTCTTAGGAGTTGGTTAAAACTGGGGAAAATTTTCATTTATCTGGTATCCCTCAACTTTCACACACATATATCATAAACCTGCATCACTGACGATATTAGTAGCGTTCTATCCTCCTTTTTTATATATCGATGCGATGGACACATTGTTTATCGTTGGTCGACACTATTCTTGGATTGCGCTACACTTACCATCAGATGTAGCGTAGTCACTTTGCCGAGCCAGGATAAAAAATAAATAATAATAATCCCTATCTTTGTTTCTATACACATAGTATTACTTAGGTCGTACTGCAACATCAAGCTGAATGAGAGGTATCTTTTCTCGCATTTATTTAATTTAAATTTTAGTTAAGTACTTAATTATAAATGTTTTCTTTCTTTCATATAGTATGTCTGTGAGCAGGACATTAGCACACATTTTTAACAGGACCTAGAATTTTTTACTCTTTGCCAGACTTTTAAGTACATAAATATTTTAAGAAACTTCGATAAATGCTATATATTTCAAGATAATCCTTTTACCGTATGAATATTATTTTAATTAAGGATCAATAAACTTACCTTGAACACTCATCACGTATTTATTACATAACACATACTTAATTTTAATATCCTAACCAAATTATGCAGTAATTCTCAATTAGGAAGGAAGTATTACACAATATCGTAATTAAATGAACGTCTCATGATTTCCATCAGTACATAGACGTGTTATTCGAAGCACGGCCAATGTCCCGAAACGGAACGATGTCCGGGACACAACTTTCATTACACACATTAATTTGACACGTGATTGAATTATTTTAGAATATAATATATTGCATTATAATGGTTGCTTAATGCAATCTGATATAGATTAATCTCTATTTCCGACAAAGACCGGAACCAAACCGGAATCAGCCTACGGCTACGGAAATGAATAGGTATCTCGTTTTTATTTATTTTTTTATCCTGGCTCGGCAACGTGACTACGCTACACCTGATGGTAAGTGTAGCGCAATCCAAGAATAGTGTCGACCAACGATAAACAATGTGTCCATCGTAGGTCGGCAAGATCATGCCTGCCTGCCAAAGGGCCAAGGGGGAGGGGAAGGAAAAAGGGATGGGAAAAGGGTTAGGATCAGGGGGCAAGCCCCCTGGGGAGAACCGGATATACACTGGCTGACCCTGGAATGCGACCCACACAAGGTGGGCCACTATGGCAGGTTTTAGCACCATTGTACGGTGGTCGCTATCCGGTCGGATACAAGTATCCTCCCACCAGCAGAATCGTTTGTATGCAGGAGTATGTTTTGATATTTATCACGACATCCGTATTCAAAATAGTTATGATCTACATAACTATTTTGAATACGGATACGGATCTCCGTACAGCGCCCCTAGCGGATCATATTGGAAACGTATTAGCTTCCACGTATTTCTGGTAAATGGATGACGTGACGGTTAGACGGCGGAGCATAGACCGGCAAACGAGCAATTGTGTCACCTGATAGTAAGTGATCTCCACCGCCCATGTACGCCCACAATACTAGAAGAATGATAGACGCGTTGCCAACCTTAAAGGGAAGGGATAATTAAGGGATTGGGAAGGTGAACGGGATTTGGGACTCCAGATATCTCACTCACCGTACGAAACGCAGCAGCAAGCTACTTTACGTCGGTTTTCTGTGAGACTGCGACACTAACCTGGTCGAACCCGTTCGTGCTGTAGACAAAACTGTCTACATCGTATCTCTACCAATTTTATCACGACTGATAAGCCGCGAGCCAAGACCAAGTTACCTAAATCCAAAGCAGTTGCATTTTAAACGAGCACGTTATCGCTTGACCCCGATTTGTCATTGTTTACTTTTAAATCACATCTATAAACCGTGTTTTATAGCGTGAGTACTTCGTTTACTGACTTTTTTGCCTGATTGACGAGACGAGCGTGTCGACGAGCGCTCGCCTCGTCTCATAATTCTCAGTAATTACAGTTTTCAATTCCTTCAAACCGGAACCCAAAAGTGCATAGACACTGCTCCTTCCAGTTAGCGACAGAAATAGACAAAGCATTGGCAAATGGACTAAGCTATTCAGACGAACTCCCGCGTACGACCAGCTCAACGAATAAAAAAATACTTACCCGGCACAAAAAGAGACATATTTTATATAAGTTTTAATACCATCAACACAGATTACTATCAGCAATGCAAAGTGAATAAAGAATCAAAGTATTCAAAAATACATACATCGGTTTATGACTATCCGCGCCCACATACGCCCACGGCTGGGGTTGTAGACGCGGTGGGAACTGGGACGGTAGATGACTAATGCATTATGCTTTGATTGATATTATAAATTGACAATAAAATAGGATTTAAAAAAATTGCTTCACAATTGCCGAAGAAATCGATGCATGTAGATGCTCTGGGGATGTAAACTTCCCACGCATAGGGATGCCAATTAAACCTTCTTTAATTTCGTGAACAAATTAATACATATTTCTATCATTTTAATAAGCCAAGGATTCTCATAATTGCATAAATACATATCTAAAACATTCAGGTTACAGTAATTTTTAGACTGGCAACCGTTATTTGTGATGTACCACACTAATTTTATATAATGTCAACCCCGAACTACCGTAGTTCCCGCCATAACCAACTTTAAACACTATTTCTAATTCCTTAAGACCCAATTTCGAATCGTGTCATCTGGAATACAGTCTCCAAAATAGATATAAGCAAGGTTTGGTGAAGTACTTGATTTTGAACTCTATTCCTAGATGTATTAAGTCAATTTTAGAATGTAAGTATCCGGGATTGACTCGTCTAAATAAAAGCGATCGAGTATGTAGGGCAGACGGTTTGGCGCCGGACCAAAACATTCGTGAACAGGATTCGAAATGAAAGTGTGATAAATATAGCCATTTGTTAAATAGCGGATGAACTATGAAATATCACTGGAAGTTCTGTATTATTTATCTTAGTTTTTTTAAGATTCGGCAGCCAAACGTCAACGGAAGTTAGAAGTTTCTATTCAATAAATTGAATAAAAAGTATTGAAGAGTAGGGTACATTTTCGAGAATATTTAGCAGGTAGAAAAGGTCCGAGTTACCGTTTGGGGACAAATGAACATCTGCCTGCTAAAGTTCAAATTAAAAAATTAAATTAGATTAAATATTTAATTAAAACTTAAATTTAGGGCAAAAAGTTATATGAACATATTTGTAGGCAAAGCGATTTGCTACAAATTATGTCTACGATTTTTTTGTAGGACGCATAGTTTCCGAATCGCGAAAAAGGTGTTTGCACCCCTTTTCCCAAGATGGCGGCCGGGGGACAAGGGCGGCAACTCCACAAACTTGGGGTTAAGCTTCTAATGACTCCTCACACATGTCCCAAAAATAAAATTGCGTCCTCTAACACATTTGTTAGAGGACGCAATTAAAGCTCATGTAACATTTCAATGGACTAATTAAACTTATGACATTGGGTTTAGATATATTTTACAATAATTATATACAAGGATGTCAGTACAATTATGTAATTGGATGCAATTACGCAATAACATTTAAACCCAAATCAAGTAAAATGAGATATTTATTTTATTTTGCTAAATTATAGCAATACAGTAGAATCCCGATTATCCGGACCTCGATTATCCGGATATCCGATTATCCGGACTCATTCTTCACGGCTCTAATTACCGCCGTAAAAATGATTTGACAGCGCAACGAGACATTTTACGACGAGTTTTTTTCCTTCCTCTGAAGTGTAGTGCTGCTCTCATTTGTGTGCGCGATAGTGTTTGCTATTATTTCATTTTAATTGATAGCATCCAACTAATAGGTTGTATTTTTTTTACATTTCTGTTTACGTTTTGCGTTAGAAATCTACAATGCCTAAGCGAAAAAGAGTAATGTTATCTCTCAATGACTGCCCTGAATTCCACATTTTAACTGATGAAGAAATCATTAACAATAATTTGAAAAGTAACGATAAAGAAGATGAAGAAGAGACTGAAACTAGTGATGTATGTGAAGCTATTGGAGCTCTAGCGCTTTTAAATGGTTTGAAAGACAGGACAAATTGGATCCCATACAGTTATTACAACTGAAGCGTATTTTTTTTTATCCGAGCACGGCAAAGTGACTGCACTACACCTGATGGTAAGCGTAGTGCAGTCCAAAAAACCAGCGACCACCGACAAACAATGAGTTTATCGGTGCTCACCAGAATCATACCGGCCTGTATAATGCTTCTTCCCTCTTCGGAGGGAAGAAGCAAATCGAGAGGCCCGCGACAGGACAGGCGGATGACCGATGGCAGGCACAATAATACAAGAATGTACCACTGTACCCGCCCAACCAACCATCAAGTCATGTCGCAAGCCCCTCGGCAGAACCGGATATACACTGGCTGACCCTGGAACGCGACCCACACAAGGTGGGCCACTATGGCAGGTTTTAACATCAGTGTACGGTGGTCGCTTTCCGGTCGGATACGAATATCCTCCCACCAGCAAAGTACCAGGGACTTGGCCGCAATGAAAAGATTTTTTTTATTTGATTGAATGACGAGACGAGCAAGGCGCTCGCCTGATGGTAAGAGCCACGCCTACCTATAAGCAGAAGCAACACCACACAGAACTTTGAATTACAAAGCACTGGATGGTGCTGAACTGCGCTCGTCACCCCAAGACATAAGATGTTGAGTTTCATAATGCCCAGTAATTTATTTGGCTTCAATATCCTTTAAACCGAAACACAACAGTGCTTACTCACTGTTGCTTGGCGGCAGGAATAGACAAAGCGGTAGTGCGGTAGTGTAGTTAGCAGGAATAGACCAACCCAGATGGCCTCTCGCATACGAGGGATCTACCACCTTGTAAAATGTGATTCATTACGTCAAGGATTAATCACAAATTATTTCCAACCAACATTTTAAATTACATAGGCTACTCGATTTTTTTTATATGTATGTCCCTTTCTATAACAAAAAAGTTATTAAAAATTGATTATTGTTTTATTTGACTTTGAAATCGATTATCCGGATTTTCGATTATCCGGAATACCCCTGGTTTTAATTGATCCGGATAATCGGGATTCTACTGTAATTGTAAATTAAAAGTAAGCACTGTAACATAACTTTTCATGTCTCAGGTTAGTTGTTCAAATAAATTATTTTTTTCTTTCTTTCATAACTTTAACAACCGACCCCTCAGTCCACCCCGTGACCACGAAGGCTGAAAAGTTTTTCAAACGTCGCGTCGCGTCGGGACCAAAGTTAAATAAATATCGCAATAAAATCCGTTTGAATTAACTTTTATTTCAATGTGTAATATTCGCGTATCATTATCTCTCATGTATTTGCGAGTGGCAAGAGTGTATTTTTTTGTAAAAAACATATAACTCTTATAACGGATAAATGTAAAAATCTTATCAAAAAACCGCGATTTTTTCGTGGTAACATACATTGCTTAATTAATGAATATTATTACAAATGTAGGTTAGATGTAATGCAGGTGATCATGAGTTCACGGTAAGCGGGCCAATATTTAAATACACGTATACAAAGCGCAGAGAGAAAGTGCGCCGAGTACTGCGATATTCGTTACTGAATACAAAGGTGCTATTTGATATGTTGCAGGTATGGACTTGGAAGATTGTAACGTGGGTTTAAATCCTTAGTTCCCAAAGTGGTCCAGGACCCCCAGGGGTCCACGGGAGACTCGATAGGGCTCTACGTTGGCGTGACAAAAAATGGGGTTCACAATTCACCGACCAATTCATGATGTACACAAAACTGTCTACACCGTGACTCTACAATTTATTAAAATCTTTTTTAGCGATACGGTTAGAATATTAGGGAATGCACGAAACAGTCACACACATTATCGTAATCACATAAGGATTTCCTGCTGATGATTCAGTATCAGAAACAATATATTTTAAATTCTAAAATGCCCAAAGTCAGGATATTTTTTTTATTTAATTCGATGCGCATAAACTTTACGACTTAAGAACTGCTTTACGGTTTTTAGTCAAATAAATGCTGTATTTGGAGATTACAGGCGTGTGTATACATGTATGTAATATAATAATACCGTGAGGTAGTGACACACATAATTGTAACCTAACAGCGGCCCTGCACCCGTGTTCGGTTACACTGTAACGGTACCCAAGGCGGTGTCGGGAAGAACGAACGAGAAAAACTCGCTCCGGCACAGCAAGGTGCATTGCGACTTGACTGCATACCTGTATTAATTATATACATATCTAACTTTATAGAATGACTGTTTTTTATACAACGTGATACAGAAAGGTGTAAGTGTAAGGTCAAAGACTATTACATACACCTGACAGTGTAGACATACACATCTTAAAATTGTGCGCTAATTTAATTAGATACTCGTTTATTGCTATCGATAAGATCGATCAAATCCCTACGAATTAAGGGAAGTGAGTGAGCGAGAATAACAATGCTGGAGTGAGATTATTGGTTGTTTATCATTTCAACGTATCAATTTTGTATGAGTTTATGGCTGCATTCATACATTCCACGAACACACTTCTTCGTCGTAGACACCACAAGTATGCTGGTTTCTTTTTACAAGAAATACAAATTGTTATCGATAAATACACCAATTAGCCGACGAAAACAATGGCGGAGTTCTCAAATTAAGATTCTCAGTCTGTCGGATATTTCCTGTATACAGGGTTATTTTTAAAACACCAGCAACCTCGCAGGGGTAGATACCTAAGGTTATAAGCTACTACTTTTGTTCTACGACTTTTGATAATTTGTTAGATTTTATTTTCATACAAAAATAAGTATTCATTTAATTTCCGTCTTGAATGTTACCTACACGCATCGCAGATTACGTAAGCAAACACGCGAAGCGTGGGGAACCGGGCTAGCGTTGAAGGTCATCGCCCGAGCCAGCTGAGCGGCGCCTTTGAGTCGCGCGCGCACGCCGAACGCTACGAAGAAAAATACGACACAACAAAAACTTGTAAAATCATTTTTTTTTAAATATATTGAGTTATATACAAACTCGTAGACCAAAAGTTGTTCCGTATGGGGTCAGCTATCTGGTCCTGCGAGGTTGCTGGTGTTTTAAAATTAACCCTGTATATAACCAAGATATCGACGCTTGAAAGGCAAATATATGTAAGCGACATTGAGTAAACTTCACAAGAGAGTGATTTTAGAGAGTGGTAGAGCCACGCTGTAGACAGTTCTGTCTACAGCATGAATGGGCTGGCTCCACCGGGTCATCACCACTGTATCACAGAAAACCGAAGTAAAGTAGCGCATTGCTGCTGCGTTTCGTACGGTGAGTGAGATATCCGGAAGCCCAAATCCCCTCCCCTTCCCAATCCCTAATTATCCCTCTCCTTTATGGTCGGCAACGCGCCCATGATTCTTGTTGTGGTGGGCGTACATGGGCGTATGGCGTAAAAAAAAACTATTGGAAGAAAAATCATTAGTTATCTAATTGTCGAATTTCGATACCTATGACATACATAATATATACATGCAATTTAAATATATATTTTGTGTGATCCACAAATATTTTTTTCGGGTCTGGGTGCGTTCTCTCCAGACGGATTGACATCAGACAGAGGGAAACACTTTTACAAGCTGGTAGGTCCCTCGTATGCGAGAGGCCGTATGGGTTAGTACCACCGCTGTGTCTATTTCTGCCGCCAAGCAACAGGGTGTAAGCGCGTTTTGAAAGACATTTGAACTTTGTTCTCTGTGCACTATCTTCTAAACTTCTTTAGAATCGTTGTGATTTGAAACTCGATGAAACGAAAATGCGTCACGACAAAGACAAACATATTCATAAATAGGATTTAGCCTGCGAGAGAATGAGATAGATTACAATATGCTATTACGTGTATTTGCGCCTGCGTACAACGAAGCCTACGGAAAATGTGTCATAAACAACGTGGTGTATTCACTTGGTTTTGTGAATTGCACACACACACACTTTTTTTTTAACTAGCCGTCTAATTCGAACGGAGTAAATGTAAACCCAATAGCATCATCAAAAGCTAGTTATGGATAATTGCTTCCGTTATTCAGCACAAAACTTCCTTTCAAACATTATCATTAGACACACAAATGCGGTGAAATGAGGATGCTGTCATTAGAGGAATCATACGTCCTAGATATTACGTGTTGAAAGAAAAACGTTTATACTTAAATACTTTGTTTTCTACCTAGCTTTTGTGAGACGAAATGGTCAGGTCGCACGCCTGATGGTAACCGCTACGGACCCCAGTCCATAAACAAACTACATACTTTACGTCGGTTTCCTGTGAGACAGTAGTAACTTAGTTCTTTTTGTTAGTGGTAGAGCCACGCTGTAGACAGTTTTGTCCACAGCATGAATGGGCCGGTTCAACCGGGTCGGTTTTTTTTAATCCTGGTTCGTCAAAGTGATTACGCTACACCTGATGGTAAGTGTAGCGCAATCCAAATAGTGTCGACCAACGATAAACAATGTGTCCATCGTAGGTCGGCAAGATCATGCCGGCCTGCGAAAGGGCCAAGGGGGAGGGGAAGGAAAAGGGATGGGAAAAGGGTTAGGATCAGGGGGCAAGCCCCCTGGGGAGAACCGGATATACACTGGCTGACCCTGGAACGCGACCCACACAAGGTGGGCCACTATGGCAGGTTTTAGCACCAGTGTACGGTGGTCGCTATCCTGTCGGATACAAGTATCCTCCCACCAGCAGTCTTGTGAAGATAAAAAAAAATCCACAAACGCATTAGCCAAGTATCAAAACACGGTATGCGAGTCGCGAGCGTTCAATGATCGTCACACACCGTTATTGCTACTTCATCGTCGCTCCAATTGGTCAGGACTAAAGGTTAACCAACCGACTGACCTTCGGAATCTGTACACACTGTATGCACCTTGTACATTGCATCACTTGGTTACGTTAACAATGAATGCACATAAACTCTGTTATAGATTCTTAGAGTGCATTTAGAAAGGTACAAAACGTTCTGTATAGATAGTTCAACTATTTCTTGCACACCTTGCAATTTTTTAAGCTCCATCCCTGTCCATAAACTAACGCACAGTTTTTTTTTTAACCGGGCAAAGTGACTGATGGTAAGCGTAGTGCAGTCCAAAAAACTAGCGACCAAAAAACTAAAAACCAAAACTAACAAACAATGAGTTTATTGGTGGTCACCAAAATCATGCCTGGCTGTATAAATGGAATAGAATCGGAGATTGGCGATTTATTGCATATACGTATTAAATAGTAAAATCCGAAAAATTCCGAAGATATTCCCCACTTTTTGACCACTACTCAAAAATTGGTTTATTCACTTAAACAGCCTTTTAGGAAACGCTGAATCTGCTGATGGTAGGATATTCATATCCGCCCGGATAGCAAACAACGTACACATGGTGTTAAAACCTGCCATAGTAACCCACACACCTAGCGTGGATCACGTTCCAGGATCAGTCAGTGTATATCCGGTTCTCCAGGGGGGCTTGCGACATGTCTTGATGGTTGGTTGTGGCGAGTATAGAGGTAGATCTATGTATCCCTGTGTCTGCATCGGTCATCCGCCTGTCCAGTCGCAGACCCTCGCAGAAACTCGATTTACTTCTATCTTC
Source organism: Amorpha juglandis (assembly GCA_949126905.1). Lineage (NCBI taxonomy): Eukaryota > Metazoa > Arthropoda > Insecta > Lepidoptera > Sphingidae > Amorpha > Amorpha juglandis. Next base: position 12,487,469 of record OX421385.1, on the reverse strand, counting down.
GAAGTGTAAAAAAACATTTATACAAGCCGGCATGATTCCAGTGACTATCCATAAACTCATTGTTTGTCGTTGGTTGCTGGTTTTTTTGGACTGCACTCCGCTTACCATCAGGTGTAGTGCAGTCACCTAGCCGTGCTAAAAAAACCGACCGCATTATATATACATATAAACCACACTATCAAATAACATTACTTCTTAAATCAACATTATTACCCTCAATAAAAACACTCGTGACGTCATTGCCAAACTCTCAAGTCCCAGTCCGCAAATCCCCTCATTACTATGTCTGGCGCGGCTCGACGTAAGCTCATTGTAACGAGCTTCTGAAATAGATACCGAAAACGCCGAGTTGTACGCCCGCCCCACCCACAAGACCGGGGTGGTCAGCCTTCAGATATTTCCCATTAATTCTTTGACCACATCATTCATATATATTACTTACAGAAAGGTGCGGTTATATTTGGATGTCAATATGCTATAACATTTCAACCAACATCAAGTGAATTTTATTTCGTTAAATACATTAAATTAAATCAATAATTTAAAGTTCATTTTTCCATAATCATATGGATGAAATTTCATTAATTTAGCAAAATAAATTCAATATCTCGATTTTTACTTCATATGGAACGTTTCTGCGTATTTCGTTACATACATCTGACAGCGACATTGTAAAATTCGGAATTTTAATTACGCGTTTATTATTGCGATCGATAAGTTTGATGACGTCATTATAAATTATTTTCATTACCTCTGCGCGCCTAGTATCAGCTGTTTATTAATTAGTGATACCCAAATTGCAAGTTGAAAATCGACATGATACTCATACGCACTCACGCCTGTAATACCCGAAGGAGTAGGCAGGGCTGTAACCAGTAAACCCACAATTCGCCGAGCGCATTTCCGTCTCATGATGTGAGATGATAGCCTATCGCCATACCAGGCACATTTCCGGACGCCGGACCAATAGTGATTATCATTTCGTGATAGAAAAACCCAATATTATTTGACTTTATCCGGGGATCGAATACAACATACATCAGTTTAACTAAAACTTTAAATCGCTCCACATTTATTGTTATCCAATGAGAGGTTTTCGCTTGTGTCCCATTAGATTTAAACTAAAATATGAAACACCCTTAAAGTAATAAACCCCGTGGAATAAAAAACAGATTCATCAAAAGCACATTTTGGGGAGACATCGCGTAAGTATCATTCATCGAAAACGTTAAATTGGGCATATTATTTAAAAAAACTACCATACTCAAATAATTTAACACACTGGCAACACACAACTAGGGATGGGGGCGAGAGGTGCGGATGCTGCAACGCGCCAAGGTTGCGCAACTCAACCTTGACCTTACAGAGAGCGCAGAAACCACTCCCTCCTCCCCGCGCCCCGCTTCCCGTCAAACCCAGTCACCCCCCCCCCGGATTAACTTGCACGAAAGCTTTTGTTACATTATGAATGGAGGTATAATATTTCAGTATTATTTATAACTTGAGGGATATAAATGATCGTGCGGTGTATTTTTGTGACAGTCTATTTTCTGATATATTTCTATATAAATTCTTTATGTAAGTTTTCTTAGTTATGCTTTTAGAATTGTAAAGAGATGGCGGATATCACTGTCCACGGAATTATGAGCGATTTATAAGTTTTTAAATACAACTGCAAAATGTAAAGGATATCGAAGCTAGTATGTCTAGAAATAGACATAAAATTTTTGCATCAATATGGACATAGCTCCTTTGCAATTTAATCCTAACATAATCAGGATCAACAAAATAAATACAATTACATGATATTTCAACTCTGCGATGTCCGACAGTCTACAATCAAATATTAATTTTAAGTTAAATTTTTTTTGTGTTAATTGTACCTACATTTCACCATTGACCACGTAACATGCTAGTACATGGTTTTGTGTAACGTATCGCTAATTAGCGCGATAACGCAAGCTGCAACAGGGTTAATGTTCGGCTACATACAACAAAAGTCGACGCTGTGAGCGGATAGCGGTACTTATGTATTTTTTAGCAGCTGTTTAGCAAATGGGCAAGGGCTATGGGCCTTACTAATAAACGTTACTTAAGAATTAATTAGTTAAGCACCCTTTCGTCTTTGACTGTCAACGCGAATTATAAAAAGGATAGAAAATGTTCGTCACTTTCTAACAGTGTTTAACTAATCATTGCTTAAGAAAGTTTATAGGTAAGGCACCATATGTGTTTTTTTTTGTGATTATTGACCAGTAGGTACTTACTATTATTAGGTATTATTATAAAATAATGTTCTATGAAAGTTTTATGTACTGTAAGAGGCCCGAGTGCCAGCCGAACTCACCCGAATATTGACGAGTACAGATATGGTGGAATGGTATAGGCGGCAGCGGAGTCTATCTCCACTCGAAGCGCAACAACAGTCGTCGCGCTCGTTCCCTTGATTTGAATTTGTGGTTAAAAAAAAATACCCTACCATATCATTTTGCATTCTGTGTCTCACTTCTGAACACCCTTTACAGTACGAATGTATCCAAACTACAAATATTCTACACAGAATAATGGGTAGTGATTTACTAAATTACATTGAATTGAGATAATCATGCCTGCCCGTGAACCGTGAAATATGACGTGGTCTGAAAACAACAACGAGACACCGATCAATCGCAATTTATAAGCTAGGCTACATCATAACTGTATTTTATAAACAAACGGAGCGAAAACCTCAGCCTCCGTGGCGCAGTAGAGCCGGCAGTGAAACAATATGCTGCGGGTTCGATTCCCATACAGAGATAATTTATATTTGTTTCGGGTCTGAGTGTGCTTTCTGCCCAAAGGAATTGACGTCAGGCAGGCAGTCGGTTATAAAAACTACAAGCAAAATATTTTTGTAACATATCTTAAAAATCGCGGACTCTACTACGAATGGGATAAAAGATGGATGACGGAAGAAGGTGGTAGGTCCCTCGCATTAAACCGTCTGGGTTGCTATCACTGCTTTGTCTATTTCTATTGCAATGCAGCAGAGTGCTAGCTCGGTTCATTTGACATTAAATCCAACGTACTGGGTATTATCAGACTTAACATCTTATGTCTCTGGTTGACGAACGCAGTTCAGTGCCATGCAGTGCTTTGTTATTCATCGTTCTTAGTAATGTTGCTTCTGATTATGGGCGCCACCGTGCTTACCATCTTGTTGCTTTCCACCAGTCGTGTGCCATACTCTTTTCTCCATTCAAGCTAAAAAATCGCTAGTCGCTTGCATTGTCACCGCATTCCTAGGTCCGGATAACACAATACAAACGCCGCTACATGAGGAAGTTCCTGCGGCGAGTGTAAGGTTATCGGACTAATTTCTGCTTCCACACACTTCTTTAATATAGACGCAGTGTTATTACTACAAATAAAAAATACTGACTGAATATGGACAATTATCGAAAAAAATCTTTTTTTAGACTGCATGACGAGACGACGAGACATTAACATGTGGCGACTCTTGCCCGTGGTTCAGTCGAGACTATCCCGCCCGCACACCCGCCACTGTTACTCCTGTTAACCCGGATCGACAGTGGCACGCGTATTACGTCACTAAGCAATGAAGCTCGGTGATTCTCTGGGAGCACGAAACTGCCTTTTCCAGCAACGAACTCAAGCAAATATAAAGATACTATAAGGCTGGATTGCACCGTAATAGCAGTTATAGTTAAGGTTATGTCAAATGTGACGATAACAGTAACGCTGACTTTAACATTGACTGCGGAATGTGTTGCACCATCGTATTCCGATACTACTAGATTTCTCGATTCATTCTAGGAGCAGAGACATGATATTATTTTGGAGCACAGATGCTTTACGAGATATATCGATTTGGAAGTCTCAATTGAACCATCTGACGTCTATTTAACTTATATAAACTTTAACTAGCGAGTCTTGGGCAGTTACGGTTAACAGCTAAAGTTATGACATCATCTAAAATTTGTCAAATGGTGCAATTCATGTTTTGTTTAACCGGTGCTTTAACATGTTTGTCATTGCTAAAATAAGTTGGTGCAATCCAGCATAAGAGTTGGAAATATACTGTTACAAACACCAAATGGTCGCACCACGGTTATGTTATGTGGTTATGTCATCACTCTGATTGTACAGCTTCATATCGCTAGTTGAACTTATGATAATGTCTGATTTATTTCGTTACGTAATTATAATTATTATAAACATTATTAAAGACTGTTTGAACATGTTACTCTACATGCCTCTGACATTGAACACTGCATAATAAAATCGCTGTATCCTTTGACTTTGATTGATAACCGCTAATCGCCCCCAGTATAACCGAACCTGAAAAAAACTGTGTCAACGACTCATCAGGAAGCCGGGTGTAACCGTGCTTTAAGGTCATCACTCTTTATTCGACAATTAGCACCTCAGTGAATCATGTTTAGGAACAATGCTGTTGTTAATCTCTCCCATTTTAATGAAGGGTGATTTGGATGCGATATGCATTAATATTTCAACCCACATCAAGTTAAAATTGAGATATTGATTTAATTTTGCTAAATTTATTAAATTTAAGTAGGATAAATTCTGTAATTTTTCTAAAAAAAAAATATAGAAATAAATAAAACATTCTCCATGTACGATTATGCAAAATAGAACTTTAATTTATTGCTTTTAGTTAATGAATTAGGCAATATAAAATTAATATATCAATTTTAACTTGAGCAACAGTGTATAAGTACTGTCGTGTTTCGGTTTGAAGGACATTGAAGCAAGTGAAATTACTGGGCATTATGAGACTTAACATCTTATATCTCAACGTGACGAGGTGACGAGCGCAGTTTAGTGTCTAGCAGTGTTTTATAATTCAAAGCTCTGTGTGTTTTTGCTTCTGTTTATGGGCAGGCGTGGCGCTTACCATCAGGAAAGCGCCTTGCCCGTCTCAAAAAATGTTTTATTGTTATGAAGAAACGTAAACATTGTAAACTATATTTGTACAAATGGATAAAAATAAACGCCAACTCTGCCAAAAATATGAACGTATTATTAGCTTACAAAATATTTATACAGTAACATCGCGCTTAATACTATGATCAGAAATCAAATCACCATCCTGCACGCTTGAAAAATCATCATAAAACATTGCACACAAACGAACTCAGTTAGTCACGTATGTATTTATGTAAATATTATAAAATGACGACCTTGCGAACGAAATCTCTGGCCGAATTCCAAAAGTCAACACACTTTCAAAATAAAGTTTACCACAGTTTGAATATAAAGTTAACCGGTACGCTGGCCACTGGTCACAATTATTATACAATAATTTTAATTCCTAACTCAAATATCAAAAAAGCGCCATCTATTGACGGATTCTTATGCGTCGTGTAGATGGCGATTTTTTTTTTATAATATTGCATTGTCATCGTATGGCTAATTTCTATTTAATCCGACGTTTTGAAGGAGGTCAAAATCACGTTCAAAGATTCCGTTACATACAAACATACCAACATACGTCTTGTGCTCATAAAAGCGTGTTAAAAAGGTAAACACGGTGTGTAGCGGTTTTTTAGTGGTAGAGCCAAGCTGTAGACAGTTTTGTCTACAGCATGAATGGGCCGGCTCGACCGGGTCGTTATCACTGTCTCACAGAAAACCGACGTAAAGTAGCGGCTTGCTGCTGCGTTTCGTATGGTGAGTGGATATCCGGAGGCCCAAATCCCCCTCACCTTCCCAATCCCTAATTATCCCTTTCCTTTAAGTCAGCAACGCGCCCATGATTCTTCTGGTATTGTGGGTGTACATGGGCGGTGGAGATCAATTACCATCAGGTGACCCACTTACTCGTTTAACGGCCTATGCTATAAAAACGCTGTCACTAGACCAATGTAGTGGCTGGTGGTGATAAGCTTCCAGTAAATACATATTAAATATAAAAGTAATGTTTAACTGACATTCAAGATAGCTCAAGTAAACAGAAACCGGTCGGCGCGGTGGTCGGTTCAAATGCTATTACTGTCAAGGTCCTAATTATTGCTCGATTAGCATTTAAATAAGCAATAGCTATTACGTTTCAGAGAACTACTATGGATGGATTCAAGATGACGTCAATAAAAATAAGGATTTTAAGTTTAAAGTTTCTTTCTTTCAGAAGAATCATGGGCGTGTTGCCGACCTTAAAGGAAAGGCATAATTAGGTATTGGGAAGGGGATGGGGCCTCCGGATATCTCACTCACCGTACGAAACGCAACAGAAAGCTACTTTATGTCGGTTTTCTGTGACACATTGGTAACGACCCGGTCGAGCCGGCTCATTCATGCTGTAGGCAAAACTGTCTACAGCGGAGCTCTACCACTCAAATACTACTTTTATATTTAATCTGTATTTACTGGAAGGTTATCACCACTAGCCGCCATATTGGTCTAGTGACAGCGTAGGTACATATTCTAAGAAACCGTGAGTTTCTGGGTTCGAATTGGGTACTACCTTTTATGTTTGCGTTTTTCGATTGAAAAAGAAAATACTTGCCCGGGGTTGGAATTCGAGCCATAAACGGCGATGGGGTCGCCCCATGTCACAGAACTAAGCTTTGTCAACAGTGTATTTACTAGTTGTATCTCTGCCTACCCCTTCGGGTATGCGTGAGCTTATATTATCGCCACCGGTAAAGTTCAAATCCCAAGTTGAATCACAATTTTATGGTGTTAACGTAAAAAAATCGATTGAGAGAGCCCATAATTTACGCGGTTTCATCCACGTACATGTTACTGTCCCGCTCCCGTGGGTCGTAACGTGATGGTATAAAGCTATAAACCATCGTCTAGACCAGTGTTTCCCAACTTTTTTTTAGGCCATGCCCCACCTTAACATTTTTTTGTTAAATTTGTCACCGATATCTAGCGTCGCATTTAAATAGACCAAAGCGAAAGGTTTAAATACGTGTCGAGTTCATTTTTAAATTGCCCCCCTTAACTAACAAATTGCCCGGCGTGGGCCCCACATTGGGAAACACTGGTCTAGACAGAACAAATATAATAGTACGATCATAATCTCAATCGGTCAACTCGTTAAAAAATTACACGATCACAACCAGCCATTTTGTGCATACACATTAACGCAATTCGTGTTCTTATTGCGAACATGTTGCTGCGCATTAACATTGCATTATAATAAAATTAAAAAGTAAAACATTAAAACCTACGCTTTATATTTTTTTGTATTATTGCCAGTAACCTTGTAAAGAAAAAGGATGTGAAGGATAACCTGAATACTGTCGTTTGGTGGTGACTGTTGGTTTCGAATGCATTGTCCTCGTGTGTGACCGGTGTGCAAGTACCGATGCTGCCTCTCTCTCCTCACGTACTGATCTTCGTTACGTGTATTATGTATGCATGGTAACTGTATTAAATGATTTTAAGCTCTCGCGATTTGTATAAATATTATTATATTAATTTAAACGGGTCTTAAACGCGTATTACTTGAAGGTATTTGAAAGTACTGCCAAGGAAGGGTTATGTTTTTCGCACGTATCTTTTATTTACAGGTATTTGTTTGTAAACTTTATTACCTCTTATTTTCCAAGCGGTTCGATGGAGACCAACAGTTAAGGTATCGTTACATTCTTCTTAAAGCCCAAGTGTTCTTAGATATGTTTGAAAAAAAAACAAAATGCCGGATTTTTGGCGCGAAATAAAAATACGTTATGTAGATATAAAAAATCACTAAACCTAGCGATCACTATTAGATCACTCTCAGGTCTATCGATTAGTTCGCTAGATCCTAGAAAGTTACTACATAAACCACACGATCAAAAGTCTCTTTAAGAATTGAACCGCTTACGTAAATTGTAATTTTCATTTGTCTGTTTTGTTTGGCATGCAATCAATAATTTCTACATTTTCCCGACTTATATAAGCAACACAAAGCAACAGTTTTTGTTCATAAAAGTGTGCTGAAACACTAAAAACTCTAAAATAAAATAAATAATAAAAAAAACCGAAACCCGACTGCAAGAGAGACAATTAAAAGTAATGCACTAAATATGTATACCGAAACAAGGTTAAGAATAGAAAACAAAATTAAAATAAACTATAGACAAATCAACTGTACTTCGTTTTACCAGACTATATTATGAGCTGAAAGCCTAAGTTAATTACCCGCATTAAGTTAACAGCAAGCGGGACCCAATATGCAAATTATAGACCGAAAAAAAATTAATGGGTTCCGCTCGCAACTACTTAATGCGGGTATTTAATGAAATCGGTTTATAAGTCTTGTTAAAACTTATTTTATTTTTCATATCACTTAACACACAGGACACACACAGAACTTTGAATTACAAAGCACTGCATGGCACTGGCCTGCGCTGGTCACCCCGAGACATAGATGTTAAGTCCCATAATGCCCAGTACTTTCACGGGCTTCAATGTCCTTCAAATCGAAACGCAACTGTGCTTACACACTGTTTGCTTGGCGGCAGACACAGATGGCGCGGTGGTACCAACTCAGACGGCCTCTCGCATACGAGGGACCTACCACCTTGTAATCGTAATGTACTCGTTAGCATAGCTTTTATGATATTTCCTTATTACTGTCAGCGTGGCGCGAATGCCCTAATATCTCATAGGTCGTAATAACAGCCACCAATGACAAATCACCGATAGCCGAGCAGTGAATAGTGACATGTGACCACACACATGTGCTAATTGCGATAATAAACGTTATTTACACGAGTGTTTACACTCCTAACGGTTCTAAATATACTAATTATCGCTTGCTATAAACGTGAAAGCAACATCGTGAGGAAACCTGCATACCTGAGAAGTTACATGAGTTGTAGACACTATAGACAGTTTTGTCTACAGCATGGGTCGTTACCACTGTCTCACAGAAAACCGACGTAAAGTAGCGGCTTGTTGCTGCGTTTCGTACGGTGAGTGAAATATCCGGTGGCCCAAATCTCCCTTTCCCAATCCCTTAATTATCCCTTCCCTTTAAGGTCAGCAACGTGCCTATGATTCTTCTAGTATTGTAGCCGTACATGCTCCGTGGAGATCACTTACCATCAGGTGACACATTTGCTCGTTTATCGGTTTTATCATCATCATCAGCCACAAGACATCCACTGCTGAACATAGGCCTCCCCCAAATATTTCCAGACCAACCTGTTGGACGCGGCCTGCATCCAGCAACTTCCTGCGATCTTTATCAGATCATCTGTCCACCTTGTAAAAATAAAAAAAGGTTCTGCGTAATAATTACGAAGGCATGTGAAGTCTGCCAATCCGCATTACACGAACGAGGTCGACTAAGGCCTAACCCCTCTCATTCAGTAGAAGAGACAGCTCAGCAATGGATCGTGTATAACACAGAGCTAGTATTATTATTATAAACAACTCAAGTCCAATCAACTCAATTAGGGGCCATCCGTAAATTACGTCACACGAATTTCGTGATTTTTGACCCCTCCCCCGTCCTTGTCACAGCTGGTCACATTTGTGGGGGTCACAAATGACCAGTAACCAGTACCTAGTGTGATGTCACATATTTTGCAATTTTACATTTAGAAATTTATGAAATTAAAACAGCAGGTTTTTCATCATCATTCGATATTATTTTTATTTTCATTTAAATTCTTTCTCAATAAAATCAACATATTATATTTTGAAAAATGAGATGTCACTAAATTTGGGTCCCCTCCCCATCCCTTGTCACATAATGTCACAATTCGCCGACCCCCTCCCTCTCCCTTAACGTGTGACGTAATTTATGGATGGCCCCTTACATGGAAATACGTAAACATGCCACCACGTGTTACAAAACGTGTCAGTGTCAGAGATATGCGTCACAGATGGTAAACAAACGCTCAATTTTACTTAAACTGCAACATAAGAAATGTGCGCAGCTGCAACTGCCGAGTAGGAAATAAATAAATACACCCAACAGTCACATACATAGTCCTGACCCCACAGTAAGATACGAGTCTTGTGTCGTGGGTATCAGGAACTACGAGAGACTTTCGGTCTCACAACACCCAGACCCCGAAACAAATATTTATGGATCATACAAACATTTGTTTCGGTGCGGGGATCGAACCCGCGGCCTCTCGCTTCACAGCCAGGAAGTTGACTTATCTATATATCGTATACTTATTATCGCATGTTGACTATACACCCTACGGGAAACAGCTTGCTGCCGGGTTTCCCACAGTATTCAAGATATCTGAAGACCCAAATCCATAAACGCTTCAATTCTTTCAATTCCTATCCTTTAAGGTTGGTTTGTCCGTGGTTATTCTGGTTTTATGGGTGGGTGTCCATGGGCGGTAGAGATCATTTACCATCCGTGGATCGACATGCTCATTTATATTGTAACACACTAATTTTTGTCGCTGGTTAAAAAGGATGAAGATCTCATTTCCGCGGGATATTTGTTTCTTTTTTATGAAAACGCATATTGTTCCCATACAACTCGCTCTTTGACAGCAACGTTGCGTATGATTTTTTAAATTTATTTTTCCCTTTTAATGAGAAGGCAAAGGGATCTAGGCCATAGAGCCTCGTCATATGTGATAGGTATTACAAGAACGATGAAACACGAATGTGATTGATTTCAAGGTCTAGCTGGACTTTTGTTGTTTATTCCTTTTAGGAAGATACTTCTTAGACGACTTTCTTTAAGCTAATCGAAAGCACGGGGTCGATCAATACACTTTGTCAAAAGTCACCTAAATTAACTTATTTCAATGCTTCCATACACCGTTTATCACCGTCAATGTTTATTACACAAATACACACCAGTTTTATATAACAAACATAAATTTCAACTAGTTTAGGAATTATTTGAAGTAGATCAACCGCACTGTCAGAATTCCCGCCAAAACTCCGATACTCAGGTTTAAGTAAGTTCTAAATCTATGTAGACAACTGTTGCAGTAAAAAAAATACTAGGTAGCACAGTGTCACAGTCAACACTCTTTCATCGTTCAAAATCATCAAAGTTTTTTGGCGGTGGATATGCATTTCATTTATTTTACAATCATCTCACACATGCCAACAAGTGGTGTCATCAATATTAATCAACAACTAAACGTTGACAATGATTATCGTGCTCAAATCGAACGATAAAACTTAGCAATCTCATGAACTTGAATCCATATCTTTGTCAGATGGCGATAAAATCTGCGAAACAGAGAAAGTCGTAAGCAACAGTGCGCTTAGTATGCGTTTTTAGACAGATACACGTCATCAGTATTTAAGAAAACATGTATCAGATATGATCTTAATACACTTGTCGTATACGGTTGACGGGTTGGTCAAAACTCGCACTATTCACACTTTTTTTTTTGTTTTTGATGATAAGTGATCTCCACCGCCCATGTACACCCACCACCAGAAGGATCATGGCCCTTTAAGGAAAGGGATAATTAGGGATTAAGAAGGGGAGGGGTTTTGGGCTTCTGGATATCTCACTCACCGTACGAAACGCAGCAGCAAGCCGCTTTACGTCGGTTTTCTGTGAGACAGTGGTAACGATCCGGTCGATCCAGCCCATTCATGCTGTAGACAAAATTGTCTACAGCGTTGCTCTACCACTGATCTTGTTAACCTCAAAAACACAGACAGTCAAAAAAATATTCGACGAAAAAGGAACACATCTGTGAACACCTTAAGGAATTGTGACTAGATGACAAACAGACGCGGTGCCAAACAAAACATGTTACTTGTTTACAAACTGTGTTACTCAAGTTTACGTTACGTTAACCTGCTTAACTTTAACGTAATCTTACGTTTTCTAGAACCAAACGTGTTGTTTTATTTGGAGCGTTCATCCTCATAACTAGTCTACCTTTTCCACCTGCCTTTATCCAACTCGCAGTGGGTTCGGTGCTTTTTAACACATGTTACAGAAAGGTTTGGTTTGTAGTTTTACGATTGACCACCTACCTAACATCATCCTCATAATTATTATGTCTACTTAATTGACTCATCAGCTTCGCTTAAAGTGTCAAATGCTGAATCTTAGAAGGGCCATTGGAGGCTCCAATTTAGAGGCGGTAATCAGTTCAACTGCCTAATTTTGCTGCAATTATCCCGTATGCTCTATAAAGATTAAAAACTACCGTATGTAGAGACGTGAATTAACTTTAATTGTAAAATAGTCATATCCGAGACAGTTAACACGCGGTTATCGCGACGGATGCGGTTCGTACGGTGTCATATAATCAAATTCCTTCCTAAGGCTTTCCTTTAAGGTCGGCACCGTGTCCATGATTCTGCTGATAATATATGTATTCATATACCATAGAAATCCTTTCCACCCATCACCCATCATAATTCTACTACAGGTGACACACTTGCTAGTTTTTCGGCCTCTAAAAAAATGTAAATCTCCACAATAATATGTCGAAACATGCTTGCTTAAAACGTCTCGCAAACATAACCGCTTTATGTGCATTACAGTACAGGTTACAATGTAATGACTGATCATAAACAATTACAAACCATACATTTGCATTATGAAGAAACACACAGTTATTCAACTGCAAGAAATTAAGCCATCTTTCACACAGGTAATTCATGTTACAGACTTTCCGGAAACAAGTATTTTTTGTAATGGCACTAAAAGTTAAGGATCTCACAGTGAATTCAGCGTAATGCTAAGAAAAAACCTTAGACAAGAGCATGTCCAGCCATGTTTTACATGGGTTCCGTACATGTAATTTTAAACGACAAAATACACAGTGAAAACTTAAATTATTGTTGCGGTCGATAAACTAAAACTAACGTGTAATTGAAATCCCTAATCTCAAAACTACGCAACTTTTCAAACCAATTTTTATTGAGTCTTTTCAGTATTACTAGATACCTTGTTGCTGTCTACAGCGTGACTATATCCTGAACTCCTCAACTGCATTAACTACATGGGAATTATTTATCAAATTATCCCGAATCTCATGTTTTTTTAATGTTTTATCGAGATCATCAAGCTATATTTATCGATGATTAGCTGTCCCCTGAAGTTTTCAGGTGGTTAAGATTTTCACCCGCACATTTAATTAAAAGTTTGGGTTCAAATATCGCGAGGGTGTAAGTGATACCTCTCAATATTTGAACACTCAACTTTTAATTAAATGCGCAGGTGAAAATCTTAAAAAATAAATAAGAACCTAAAACCCGACTAAAGCGCCACCTACCGGATCTAAGTGTGAATCTAAACCTTCCCGGGACCCACTCAAACACAGAAAAAAAAAACATCGAAATCGGTCCAACGGTTTAGGAGTTTTTGGGAGACTTATGAACGGCAATTGATTATATAGAAGAAGAAGAAGATAGTAGATAGATAAGATTGGTGCAATCTCAAAAAAAAAGTACGCAGGAAGTCGCTGGATGCAGGCCGCTTCCAACAAGTCGATCTGGAAATCTTTGGGGGAGGCCTATGTTCAGCAGTGGATGTCCTGTGGCTAATGATGATGATGATAATCTCAAGACATGAAGTCCACATCTGTATTGACACACGTAAGAATAATAAGCAACAGTCCCGGTGCCATTAGCATGTGAAAACGCATTACGTATTTAACAGCCTGTACGCATGGCATATGCCGTTACTGACACCGGTTGCATAACCATTGCATATGCAGATTGTAACTATAAAAACCATTGATATCTTCTCGGTACATTAAGTCTGCAGCGTTGCTCTTATTGGAATTGACGCCTCATTGGTCAACCGTTGTGTTGGTCCAATAGTACCATATGTATAAGTAGGTCCCTCGTAAGCGAGAGGTCGTCTGGGTTTGTACCACCGTTTTATCTAATTCTGCCGCCAACGACCAGTGTGTAAGCACTGTTGTGTTTCGGTTTGAAGGATATTTAAGCCAGTGAAATTACCGGGCATTATGAGACTTTACATCATATATCTCGTGCTGTGCGGTGTTGATTCTGTTTATAGGCAGGCGTGGCGCTTACCATCAGGCGAGCGCCTTGCTCGTATCGTCATTCAATCAAATTATAAAAAATATGTAAGCTGCGATACTACTAAGGTCATTCTGGTGACCACCGGATAACAATGCGTTTATCTGTGGTCACCGGACTTTATAAATGCTTCTTCATACTCTAAAGAGGGAAGATGCAAATCGAGGGTCACTATGGTAGGTTTTAACATGTGCATGGTGGTTGCTCTGCGGACGAATATGAATATCTTACAACCAGCAAATTTTATGGAAAATAAATCCTTATTCATCCCAGGCATTGGGTAAGAAAAGGGAATTTGAGTGTCCGAATATCTCACCGTACGAAACGCAGCAGCCAACTACTTTACGTCGATTTTCTGTGAGACTGCGACACTAACTCCGCCAAGCCTATTCGTGCTGAAGATAAAACTCTCTACCGCATAGCGCTACCAATTTAGAGTATACCAGTTTTATCACAACTGATAAGCCGCGAGCCGAGACCAAGTTACCTAAATCCAAAGCAGTTGCATTTTAAACGAACACGTTATCGCTTGACCTGGATTTGTCATTGTTTACGGTGTACGGTGTTGTTTATACAACAGTGGTAACGACCCGGTCGAGCCGGTCCATTAGTGCTGTAGACAAACTGTCTACTGGGTAGCTCTACCACTCAAAAACGCTTGACACAGTTGTCATCGCCATTGACAATTAATTGAAGAAGTTTTATGCAATACATTCAGAAACAACACAATGAAGTGAAGATAAGTACTTCAAAGAGTACAAAAACAATGCATAATTATTAAATCCAGCCACAAACTTCCCGTTAAAGATATAAATATAACAAACAGTAGCTATGAATTATGAATTGATCTTTGCACGTTCATTTATCACAATATATTTATTATTTTAATGAGACTACAAAAACCGAGCCGCAGCACTGTGGTTAGAATGTTATTTGTTCACTGAGCAACATGTGATAGAGAGGATCGGATTGTGTCATTCATCGCGCTTAGCATAATACCACGAGACATCTTGCGCGCGAGAGAAAAAACTCTATCGATATCGACTAGAGGACTGTAACGTGTCGGGTGGCAGGTGCGGGGTGGAGATAGAGAGAGAGTTTTAAAGGTAGTAGGAAGTTAATATGATTTCGAGGCATGAATGACTGCCCGAGATGTTAGCTTCAATATGAATGTAGAGATGACATGACAAAACGACTCGATAAAATTTTCTCGATGTGTTATGTTAAGCGTGCAGGACTTAATTCTACAGGAACACAGGATTATTCTATAAATCCGAAACGAAGTAACGAAATTTGCAACATACATAAAGTAAAATAGGTATAGAACAGCCATTACAATAATGATATATTTGTTATAAATTACTACCACATTGTAAGTAAAAACTTATATGAAAAGTATTTTTATTTTTTTCCTGTTTGTTGTTGTTTCCTATAATATTTTTATTTAAGTGATAAAAAAGAATTAAATGTTACTTACCTAAAAACTCCAATATACCACGTTGCAATAATAAAACATATGCACTTTATAAACATGTTTTTACCGACTGCTATAATTTAGTCACAGTATTTTATATTAAAAATATTATGAATGTGATGGATATTCTATATTAGCTTAGGTTTACGTTTTCGAACTTCATCACTTGTCTATTTCTGCCGCCAAGCAACAGTGTGTAAGCACTGTTGTGTTTCGGTTTGAAGAACATTGAAGTCAGTGAAATTACTGGGCATTATGAGCCTTAACATCTTCTGTCTCGGGGTAACGAGCGCAGTTCAGTGCCATGCAGAGTTTTGTAATTCAAAGTTCTGTGTGGTGTTGCTTCTGTTTATGGGCAGGCGTGACGCTTACCATCAAGCGAGGGACTTGCTTCTCTCGTCACTTATAAAAAAACATCTGGCACCGCATCCTAACGACGTAAAACGAAGTATATTCCAGTCACATGGCCGCAACAATCGACCCGGCAGGATGGTTCCGACGCAAGGGCAATCCTTACAATTGGTCGCATCCTGTCGACTTCCCAACGTTTCCTGCTGCACCCTCATCTCTATCACAACGGTATAGAGTGCATAATCCGATATTCAAATCTAAATCTGTGCGCGGATGCAGTCCAATGAATTGACGTGACGGTTTATTATGATGTTTGTTTTGAATAAAGAATGATATGGATTGGAGTTCAGAGATTCTTTGATACATCAGATGCTAAGTTCAGAAACTATTGAGATCCAGGGTTCAAATCCCTGGCCGGGCGATAATGTGTTTAGAGCAGTCCGATTCGATCAACAAAATTAATGAGACATGAGTTTGGGACTGGAAATAATGGTTGGCATTTTTTTATAGTAGAGTCGGCATACTATAATCAAATGTACATCCGGATCAGAAAAATCATGGACGGGTTGCGGACCTTAAAGAAATGGGATGGTAGAGGGATTGGAAGAGGGAAGGCAATTTAAGCCTCCGAATAACTCACTCACCGTACGAAATCCTACAGTAAACTGCTACTTCACATCGGTTTTCTATGAGACAGTGGTAACAATCCGGTTGAGCCATTAATTTTGTAGGTAAATTGACTCTACTACATGTATATATTATGCCATTATTCTAAACCTTTAATACACAATCACACACACAGTCCTGACGACACAGTGAGCCTTGTGTCGTGGGTATCAGAAACTACGGGAGACTTTTTATTATTTGATGACGAGGCGAGGAAAGCGTTCGCCTGATGATAAGCGCCACGCCTACCCATAAACAGAAACAACACCACACAGAACTTTGAATTACAAAGCACTGCATGGCACTGAACTGCGCTTGTCACCCCGAGATATAAGATGATAAGTCTCATAATGTCCAGTAATTTCACTGGCTTCAATGTCCTTCAGTCCGAAATACAACAGTGCTTACACAGTGTTGCTTGGCGGTAGAAATAGATAAAGCAGTGGTACAAACCCAGACGACCTCTCGGAAACGAGGGGCAACTCGCAACACCCAGACCCCGAACCAAATATTTGTTGATCACACAAACACTTGTCTCGGTGCGGGGATCGAAGCCGCAGCCTCTGGTTTCACAGCCGGCTACTCGTCAGCAACGCCACGGAGACAATTGGAAGGTGAATATAATATAACACAGAACAAACACCACAGCGACCGCAACGCATTGTTACGTGATATATCTGTGTGCCACAAAGTTATTTTGTTTAGAAACAATAGTAGTTTTGCAACGTCCGTGCCTTACGTATGTATATCGAATGTGCGCTAGAACAAATTACTATATAACTACATACTTTTATTCCGAGAATTGTAATTCAGAAACATCTAAAATTTCACATTCTGATTATTACACGTGTTTATTTGTTCCCTTATGCTAGAAAAGAAAACGAATTTTTACTCGCAGCTCCGACCCTCTGAGTAGAATTCAAGAGTATGTATTAGGTTTTTCCTTTATTTTTTGGCGAAATATGGCTACACTAGTAGCTGCTCCGCTTGCCCCTGGGGATATAGGCATCAGCTTATGTGTGTATTAATCTAATGAAAAAAATAATTATAAAATATTCAAAATCACTTCAACTTTTCGTAGCTTGTTCGCACAGAATTCCCTAAAGAAACAAAACATAAGATACAAACTTTACGTTCTCTATTACATTACATTTTAAATATTACCTAACTCCCGACGATGACTATTAATCATCACCTTCAGAAAATTATGTGAATTATAGCGTCTTAACTTTCCTTGAAACCGCGGCAGCATTGTTAGAAAATCGATAATCCGAATAGATATCCCTAGATACCTACATACACACGTAGTGTTGTCTTGGTCTGCATTTATAATTTGTTTAATTTCTAACTTTCATGCAGGGGATTTGGGCCTCCGTATATCTCACTCACCATACGAAACGCAGCAGCAAGCGGCTACTTCACGTCATTTGTCTGTGAGATAGTGGTAACGACCCGGTCGAGCCATTCATGCTGTAGACCAAACTGTCTACAGCGTGGCTCTACCACTCAAAAATATATTAATGCATTACTAGAACATAAATAAAGCATTTTCTTTTTTAGCGATTGAGCAACATGTCGCTACTTGCAACTTCGGATATACTAAATCATAAACAGCTGATACTAGCCACGCAAAAGCATGCAAATAATTTATAGTGATGTGATTGTTTGAGTGGTAGAGCCACGCTGTAGACAGTTTTCTCTACAGCATGGATGGGCTGGCTCGACCGGGACTCTGTGAGACAGTGGTAACGCCACTGTCTCACAGAAAACCGACGTAAAGTAGCGGCTTGCTGCTGCATTTCGTACGGTGAATGAGATATCCGGAAGCCCAAACCGATCCCCTTCCCAATCCCTAATTATCCCTTTCCTTTAAGGTCCGCAACGCGCCCATGATTTTTCTAGTGGTGGGCGTACATGGGCGGTGGAGATCACTTACCATCAGGTGATTCACTTGCTCGTTTCCCGGCCTATGCTATAAAAAAAATAGTCGTTAAATTTTGCGTGAAGTTCTAGGATATCTTGATTTTGATAAACACGATACATAAACACCTATTAGCAGATGTACGCAGCTGCCTTAAATATGACTACAGCTTTCACACACACCTTTAATTGCACACAAAGGCCGTGTAGCGTGTGTTACACGTCGTACAAGACACTAGACAAGAGACGGCGTGTCTCTGTCGCGCACTTGAAAACGTGCCCTAATATTAATTTACACAAGGTGGTAGGTCCCTCGTATGCGAGAGGTCGTCTGGGTTGATACATTGTGCCGTCTACTGCTACCGCCAAGCAACAGAGTGTATGCACTGGTGTGTGTTTCGGTTTGAAGGACATTAAAGCCAGTGAAATTACGCGGCATTAAGAGATTTTCATCTTATGTCTCGGGGTGACGAGCGCAGTTCACTGCATGCTTTGTAATTCAAAGTTTTATGTGGTGTTGTTTCTGTTTATGGGCAGGCGTGACGCTTACCATCAAGCGAGCGCCTTGCTCGTATCGTCATTCAAGCAAAAAAAATATACATCCAACAGTCACACACATAGTCCTGACCCTATACTAAATGAACATGTTTTGTGAGTAACAGAAGCTGTAAAGGACTTACGGTCCCACACCACCCGGACCCGATACAAATATTTGCGGAATACACAAATATTTGATCACTATAACCAGCCATCTACAACTGGAGATAACCGTACATCTAATCTCAGATAGAATGTTTCAGCACACATGCGTCACAATGTAATCATAGAACACCAAGGTCGCCAGTTATTACTGGTTTGATTCTATTCACTGGCGTTTTTATCATTCTAATATACATTTTATATCGGCAGTATAGATCAGCCAATAACACAAGAGCCAGTAAATTTTGAATATAGAGCCGCTCAAGTGTTACGTAAGCAGATTTATTAAAATTATTTACCTCCCCATCCTCCTTGTCAGCAAAAGTTAACAAATAATAATAAACTTTATTTACGTAAAGGTACAACAGTTACAAAATCATTAGGTAAATACATATACATATGAAAGGAGCATCAAGATTACTCTAGGTAGTCTTGAATAGATAACATGGTTGTACAGTGACATCAAGTGATAGTACCATTGCCTCCTAAAATGAGTAAAATACTCGTATCTTAGGGGACAAAGCTCTTACCATGCTTACGTAAACATTGTTATATGCATTTTTCTTTTAATGTATCCTGTTTTTTACTGATTCATAAGCAGCAGTTATAATTAAGAAATAAGAAAAAGGGCGCGGTAATTCCCCTACTCGGTTCTAAGCGAGTACCTAAGCGTATACATTATTTGCGGGAATCCCCAAAAAATGTGTTTCGTTTTCAAACATAGACAATGTGTGGGTTGCCATATGTGTAAAAAAGTAAATAATTACTGCTGACGTAATCACCATCTAGATCCCCCCCCCCCCTCCATGACATCAAAAATAAGCAAAGTAAAGACCACTCCCCCACTATAGTGCTTGCTAAGAGTTCATGGGCGGTGGTAGCAGAGACTGGCGAACGAAGAAGTGGGTCAACTGATTGCAAGTGATTCCCACCACTCATACACATCCACAATACCTGATGAATTGCTGCCGTTGCCGACCTTGAAGGAAAGAGATGGAAAGGGATCTTTCACTTATTACAGCAAGCTGCTACTTCACATTAGTTCTCTGTGAGACAGTGGTGACAGCCCGGTCGAGCCGACTAATTCATACTGTAGACTAGTATAATCTACGACGTGGCCCTACTATTACGTGTTCCCTCCTTCCTATAATATGGGGTCCTTCAAACGGAGTGTGAAGAAGCAGTTAGACACATTGTTTGTCGTTGGTCGACACTAGTCTTGGATTGCGCTGCACTTAGCATCAGGTGTAGCGTAGTCACTTTGGCAAGCGTGGATAAAAAAAAACTACAAATATTTTCCTCGTTATAACAACTAATCTTATCTCTCCTTTACTCGTCTACTAAGCCAAAGCACCAACAATCCTACGTTGCATTGAAAGTGAAATAATCACAATAAAAACTGCAACACCAATGGCTTTGAGAAATCGTTAACAACTAATGTCGCAATAATGGAAATCATCAATTCATTGTTCTATAATGGGACAATGTCGACTGGTAAGCGCTCGGCAATTACACTGGCTTATTAAAAGTATTTTTATATCGGAGAATGTAATTATTAAGAAACGTTGCTTGCTTTGACGGTCAAAAATAGATACTCGTCCTACAAGTTTTTTTTTTTTACTAGCCCTGTATTATATACGTCCCACTGCTGGGCACGGGCCTCCTCTACTGAATGAGAGAGATTAGGCCTTAGTCCACCACGCTGGCCTAATGCGGGTTGGCAGACTTCACATACCTTCGAAAAATCTTATCGATTTCTTAGGTATGCAGGTTTCCTCACGATGTTTCCTTCACCGTTAAAGCAAGCGATAATTAACAATTAATATACACGTGGCTTAGAAAAGTCAGTGGTGTATGCTCTTGGGGGCTGGTTTCGAACCTGCGACTTTCGTCTCGACAGTCCATACCACCCCCCGCTGAGCTATCGCTGCTTAAAAGTTGTTCTACAAGTATAATTGTTTTTTAATCAACTTCAAAAAAGGAGTTTCTCAATTCGATACGGTTTATTTTTGTTTTTTTTTAGTGTTCCATGGCAAAGAGACGGAAATTTATTAAGGAACTTCTTGCGTCTGTCTATTTTTGTGTCTAACAGAGCTCACCTTTGGAACCTTAATAAGTAAGTGAATGTGTTATTATAATATTAGGCGGATCATTTACAATATGGTAGGTCCTTTGTATGCGAGAGGCCGTCTGGGTTGGTACCACCGCTTTGTCTATTTCTGCCGCCAAGCAACAGTGTGTAAGTACTGTTGTGTTTCGGTTTGAAGGACATTAAAGCCAGTAAAATTACTGGGTATTATGAGATTTAACATCTTATGTCTCGGGGTGACGAGCGCAGTTCAGTGCCATGCAATGCTTTGTAATTCAACGTTTTGTGTGGTGTTGTATCTATTTATGGGCAGGCGTAGCAACCAAGCGAGCGCGTGAGCAACGTCTCGTCATTCAATTAAGTAAAATAACAAAACAAAAAAAAATAAAGTTATGGATATAGAACCCTTCGCGCGAATCCGACTCCATGTAAATCTATTCACAGTGATTTCTCATAATTTATACCAGTATGGATGAAACCAATTCTCTAAAAGTATACAAACACTGCTACGATGCATACTTTCCGAGTCCCCCGGGCCCTGTCCCACTTTGCAATGTCGCTGTTTGGCTAATACCCAGGAGAACACCTGCACGACACTAAGTCAAGCACTTTAAAGCAAAAGGATTTTTACTTTTTACTAGCCCTGTATTATATACGTCGCACTTCTAGGCACAGGCCTCCTCTACTGAATGAGAGGGATTAGGCCTTAGTCCACCACGCTGGCCTAATGCGGGTTGGCAGACTTCACATACCTTCGAAAAATCTTATCGAGTTCTCATGTATGCAGGCTTCCTCACGATGTTTCTTTCACCGCTAAAGCAAGCGATAATTAACAATTAATATACACGTAACTTAGAAAAGTCAGTGGTGTATGCTCTTGGGGCTGGTTTCGAACCTGCGACTTTCGTCTCGACAGTCTATACCACTCCCCGCTGAGGTCTCGCTGCTATCACATTACATTTATCTAAGATCACATTTTTAAATTCCTTTTTTGAATGTCAGGATAAGCACAATCCAGGATCAGCCAGTGTGTATCCGCTTCGCCCGAGGGAGACGGGTACATACTTGTAGCCCTGTGCCTGCATTGGTCATCCAGCTGTCCTGTCGCAGGCCTCTCGAATTACTTTTATACAGGCTGGCATTACTCCGGTTGATGATTGATAAACAATAAGTTTATCGTGGTCGCTGATTTTTAGCAATGTACTGCGCTTACCATCAGGTATAGTGTAGTCACTTTGCCGTGCTCGAATAAAAAAAACGAAACCGTAAAACACGTACGGAGTTCACCGGGTCATCCACACAAGTTTATATAAACTAACATATTATCCTTAACTGTACACCCATTTGGCAAAATCCGTTCGCTACAGCGTCATCCTACGTCACTATCACACTTAAAGGCACCATTCGACGAGCGAGTAACACAGTGGTTCAGGACTCGCTGGTAAAGTCAGCAATCACTTTATGTTTATAATACCATGCCTATTCCCATTCTCATTCAATCTGTCCCGACGTAAAATAGCGACTTGATGCATTTCTTACGGTGAAGATATCCGAGGCTCCTACCCCTCCCATTCCCAATCCCTTACCTTTAAGGTATTGGTCCCATGATTCCCCTGGTATTGTGGGCGTACATGAGCGGTGGAGATCACTCACCATCTGGCTACCCACTTGCTCAATTGACGACCTAAGATATAAAGAAAACCTTTCCTTTAAGGTAGGCCACGCGTTTATTTCCTATCCAGTCCAACCTTCGAAGGTATAAAGCCTACGGTATTAAGCCAACGTGATGGATAAAATCTAACTCCAAATTAGTAGGGGAAGCCTCTGGAGAGAAATACCCAGACCCGACACAAATACTTGTGGATATACACAGAGATTCACGCCTGTTTCCCACAGGAGTAGGCAGAGACTATGAATTCCACCTGCTATAATCCTTAAACACCTCTTTAGCCTCCTTCACTCTCATTCAATTATTTGTGGATCACACAAAGATTTCGCCTCGGTACGGAAATCGAATCTGCGGCCTCTAGCTTCACAGCCCCCTACCTCCTGTGCGAGAAGCTGTAAAGCCGGATTAAATCCAGACAGAAAGAAAGCAGCTTGCACGTCGATCACCCGCATTATACCTTTTCCGATAAAGCCACCATGTTTGTACGTCACCACTATTGAACTGACGTCATTGTTTGAATCAAATGGAAGTAGGTTTCCGATGCGTAAACTGACGTTGTTTTTATAATACGAAAGTTTTGTAGAAACGCTTGTCATTATAGCTATAACTGCTGTCATAATGGAGAGTCGGTAAACCTTATTTAGGCCGTGGTCAAATGACACTCATAACAATACATACATTCATAAGGTCCAGCTTCTATCCCCGAAAGGGTAGGCTATAGAGCAACCACGATTATTTCACCCCTTATTTCCATCCCATGATATGATAAGGGGCGAGGGCAACGAAATATCGAACACATACTCCAATCACCAAATTACTTGAATTGAGATTTGTACCCGTCCTTCTCAGCCGAAGTTGCCGATACCAGGATCTAGACCCATAAGGCATAACATAACAAGGTGGCAGGTCCCTCGTATGCGAGAGGCCGTCTGGGTCGGTACCACCGCTTTGTCTATTTCTGCCGCCAAGCAACAGTGTGTTAGCACTGTTGTATTTCGGATTGAAGGATATTGAAGCCAGTGAAATTACTTGGCATAATGAGACTTAACATCTTATGTCTCAGGGTGACGAGCGCAGTTCAGTGCCATGCAGTGCTTTGTAATTCAATGTTCTGTGTGGTGTTGCTTCTGTTTATGGGCAGGCGTGGCGCTTATCATCAGGCGAGCACCTTACTCATCTCGTCATTCAATCAAATAAAAAAAAACATATTTCTCTAAATACAAAAGTGTACAAAATACTTCAATTAAAGTAATCCGCTTCGACAACCTTCGTTTATTATTTATATACATCGTCAGTACAGGGGAAAGGCAAAAATACCAAAACCTCAATATGTGAATTTTGCGAGAGCATTTTAAAGCTGTTTTTACGGTAAAAAATCATATAAATGTCCTGGATAATTTTCAGTAAAACTTATATTTTATCGACAGCCTCCGTGGCGCAGCAGGCGAGTAGCTGGCTGTGAAGCCAGAGGCCGCAGGTTCCATCCCCACACCGAGACGAATGTTTGTGATCCACAATTATTTGTTTCGGGGTCTGGGTGTTGTGAGACCGAAAGTCTCTCGTAGTTCCTGATACCCCCGACACAAGTACACACCCGTATCTTACTGTGGGGTGAGGACTATGTGTACGGCTGTTGGGTGTATTGATTATTATTATTATAGAATCATATTTTTTTTCTAATACAATTAATTAGATTTTCTTTCGTAAAAAACAACTTTAAAATGCTCTACAGTAAAGTTCACTGGCGCTTCAGTATTTATACCTTCCATTGACTACATCAATTTTATATAAAATTGTAAAAATGTTATCAAGATTGCCATCGCTATATGTATTGAAATTGACGAATGAAAACCACAATATCGAGTCAAAATGAAACGCACAAACAAGCCAGCAAATTCTAAAGCATCGATTCTCATCAATGGACCGTAGAGCCGGTGACCGTATCGATACGGGTTTTTCTTCACAGCATACATATTATGTTACTATGAGACTGTTTTTGCATCCCTACACACTGTTCCAGTTGATTGAATTAAGCAAAAACCTGAACGATATGGTTGTGGATTCTTTCTCATAAAAATATCTATCCACATCGCACGCTTGCCGCAGTTATCGGGTTTGTATAAAATAATAGGTATACGAAACACGTAATGTAGAATTTGAGGTGTATGACCAAGACAGGAAGACTGGGAATGAGAATACAAATGAGCAAATATGTCACTCAATGGAAAGTGACACCGCCCATGAACACCTACAACACCAACGAGCAAGTGGGTCACCCGATGGTAAGTGATCTCCACGGCCAAGTACGCCCACAATACCAGAAGAATCATGGGCGCGTTACCGACCTTAAAGGAAAGGGATAATTAGGGATGGGGAAGGGGAGGGGATTTGGGCATCCGGATATCTCACTCACCGTACGAAACGCAGCAGCAAGCCGCTACTTTACGTCGGTTTTTTGTAAGACAGTGGTAACGAGCCGGTCGAGCCGGCCCATTTATGCCGTAGACAAAACTGTCTACAGCGTGGCTCTACCACTCTAAAAGGCTTTGCAGACTTTAAAGGAAATGAGGATCGGGAAAGGAGATGGGTACTTCTGGTAATCTCACTCACCCACCACAGTGAGCACCAACATCATCGGTTACCTATGAGACTGCTATTAACCCGGTGGAGCCCGTCTGTTCATGCTGACATCAAAAGTGTGTAGAGCAACCATTCTTTGAAACAATCAATCATGTAGAGACACCACATAATGTATTGTTTATGCGAAATCCTGCTTCTCACTTCCTAGTTTCATAATCCTACTTATTTTTACAATCTAGTATTAGTCTAGTAGTACTAGTCTAGTAAGACTGCCTCGGTGGCGCAGTTTTATTGAGTACGCGGTACGACTCCTGTGTTGAATTCTCGGGTTCGATCCCGGGTCGGGTTAAATTGATATTGGGTTTTTCTATGACGAAATACTTAGTATATCAGCCTGGAGTCTAATTGCGCCCGGTATGACGTTAGGCTCGCCCCTTATCACACCATGGGACGGAGAAACGCTCGGCGAAATGTGGGTCTACTGGTTGCATCTCTGCCTGTTGATTACAGAGGTGGGTGCGTATGTATATAAGTTATGAATAAAAGCAATAAATATATTAATCTGTCCGTAATTAAAGTCAGTATTAACATCGACAAAAATCAGCTAAGCGTTAAAAAAAATGCATGAAGACTCAGCAATCAAACTGGTAAAGGTCGAATGCTAAAACGACCTCAATTTATGTTTCTGGTTTTCGCTACCTTTCACGCGTGTCTATGCTTTAAAAAATCAACTAAAAAGTTATATCACTTCAATTTCTGACGTAAACCGAGAAATCGTAAATCAGTTTTTGCGGTCGAAATTTACAAAAGCGATTTGGCGTTTAAATTATGTGAACGTGAATAGATAGTGCCAACATACCGGCGCGAATCTTTCCTCTTCTGCATTAAGAAGATCGCCAACAGAAGATGCTTTCGCCTGGCTGGCCAGGTGTCTCCTACTGTTCAACACATACGACAACTCATCCAGGTAACGCAGCGTTAGGTTAGCCATTTTTCACAACACACACACTATGTGATCATTTATCGTCACAGACACAATGGTTTGCCAACAATGAAAAGGAAATGTTTCACGTAAACAATTTATGGAGCTATGTTACGGTGTAAACAGACGTGCGTTCACCGCCATGGCACGTATGGAACTAAATTGCGCGAGCCGGCTGCGCCGCGCGATGGCCACAGATTATAGTGTTGAAAGTTTATTTTAATTAAGGGTTACAGATGTTCAAATCAATGCATATTTAATTTGGTTAATAATTTATTATAATTATGCCCCAATTCTCACAAATTATATAATACTAAAGTGACATTTTACACCAATGGTGACATCAACCATTATAAATAATAATCAATGTTGAGTTTAAGGTCAGTTATAATTAAATTTAATGGTATATTATTTCCTTCCTAAGGACAAACAAAAACAATAAGTTATGTCATGAAAATGTTATTTTACATAACTTAAATAGCATAACATTAAGCTCTGTGATATGATTAATGTAATCTTGTAGTATTCATTAAATTTTGTACTATTTATTAACACTGAAATTCAAATTTGAATAGTAAGTAATAAAAATTGTAATCATCATGATAGGGAAATAAGCTCGGTCGGTGCAGCACTTGATGCACCTCTCCCTACCCTCCGAGATAAAGGCATGATCTTATGTATGGGTGTAATTAGAAATCTTGAACTTGCTAAGCTGCAGCAGCATGACCAAGGTAAACCGCTTTTAATGAATACCAAAGTCGAATAAAGGTCAAAACACCCAAACATGCAGTTGCGGGTATATTTTTAGAATAAGTATCATTAAAAAATTAAAAAGGGACCGGTCTTTAATTTAATTATTTTTATTTTAAAGACAAAAAGTCACGTACTGTATAGTAATGTTTAGTATAAATGAGTCAGCTTCTATGGCGCAATGGACGAGGCGTCTGTGAAGCGAGAGGCCGCGGGTTCGATCCCCGAACCGAGACAAATATTCTAATCCACAACCATTTGTGTCGGGGTCTTGGTGCTGTAAGACCGAAAGTCTCTCGTGGTTCCTGATACTCACGACACAAGACTCGTGTCTTACTGTGGGGTCAGGACTATGTATGTGACTGTTGGGTGTATTTATTATTATTCGTTTGTTTCAATTTTAAATCAATAAAAGATAAACGAATCATAGTCTACATTATTGCTCTACGAATGAAACTTAATGATATTTTAATGTCTCGTGTACTTACACGGACAGAGTACGTAAATCTTAATATGTTTTACTAATGACGTTTAATTAATAAAACTATTATATTAATAAAATATATTAGCAAATTAAACGTTATATAATAAATTTATATATTCAACTTATAAATAAATGATGTACAGATACTTCAATCGGAAAATGCGAAGTATTTCGGAATTTATCTTTATCGTAGACTTACTTGGAGGAAACAGATTATCGAGTGGTAGAGTCACTCTGTAGACAGTTTTGTCTACAGCATGAATGGGCTGGCTCGACCGGGTCGTTACCACTGTCTCACAGTAAACCGACGTAAAGTAGCGGCTTGCTGCTGCGTTTCGTACGGTGAGTGAGATATCCGGAAGCCCAAATCCCCTCCCCTTCCCAATCCCTAATTATCCCTTTCCTTTAAGGTCGGCAACGCGCCCATAATTTTTTTGGTGGTGGGCGCACATGGGCGGTGGAGATCACTTACTATTAGGTGACCCACTTGCTCGTTTGCCGGGTCGTAGTCGCAAATAAGGTCGTGTCATCGGCATAGCGCAGGTTTGCGATTTTGTAACCACCAATCGCAACGCCATCGGTCCAGTCCTCGAGAGTAATTCGCATCGCAAGCTCAATGTAGATGTTAAATAGGAGTGGTGATATGATACATCCCTGACGGACACCTGCATTGGGATGAAAATCATCTGAAAGGAGGTCATCCGTTCGAACCGAAGCAGTTCCTTCTTCATAGAGACATCTGAGATGTTTTGGTGTGCCCATTTAAAGAAAGAAAGAAGAAAAGATGTTTTGGTGTGTCCATTTCAAGAAGCGTCTTCCACAAAGTTGGCCATTTCATAGAGTCAAATGCCTTTGAGAAGTCAACAAAGCATATGTAGGTCGGCTTATTGAATTCTCTAGCCTTCTCGATGATTTGACGAACTATGAGAATTTGTTCTCTGGTTCCTTTTCCCTTCACAAACCCAGCTTGCTCTTGCGCGATTTCCCGTGTCAAGTAAGCTTTCAGTCGCTCATTCAGAATGTGTAGCAGAATTTTGCTGGCATGACTGATTAGTGCAATAAGCCGGTAGTACACCCATATCTTATTGCAGATGGATTGAAAGATATGAATGCCGTATTCTCCCATAGCTCTGATTGTTTCTATTGGATTTCCAATTTTGCGTTTCGTACGGTGTATGAGATATCCGGAGGCCTAAATCCCCCTCCTCTTCCCAATTGCTAATTATCCCTTTCTTTTATGAGTATCTCCCACTATTAATCAAATGGATTGAAAGTCTGTTCGGACGGTTCAAATCGCATCGAATTAAACAGTTGATCAGTTAAAATTGATCCGTATGAACCAGCTATGACATTTGTCACGGTGCCATCCGCGCTTGTTTCACATACAAACGCTTGCTACCTTTAGTTATACAGTGCTTTAGTCTAACGCAAGCATCTCCGATCATCCATTTCCTGTGTGTTACGTAAAACGCGGCCACAATGGATCCAGTTCACGCCGATGTGAACTGAGCTATGAATTTTAATAACCAACATATTTTTATGGTAGTTGTAATTCCGCCGTCTTTTGTGGTAATAAGTGGGTCGCGTGGTAACTACTCGCCAGTGTATAAACGTGTATTTAAAGGTGGTAGGTCCCACGTATGCGAGAGGCCGTCTGAGTTGTTACCAACGCTTTGTCTATTTCTGCCGCCAAGCAACGGTGTGTAAGCACTGTTGAGTTTTGGTTTGAAGGATATTGAAGGCAGCTAAATTACTGGGACTACTACATTATGAGACTTCTTATGTCTCGGGTGACGAGCATAGGTTAGTGCCATACAGTGCTTTGTGATTCAAAGTTCTATGCGGTGTTGCTTCTGTTTATGGACAGGTGTGGCGCTTACCATCAGGCGAGCGCTTTGCTGGTCTCGTGATTCAATCAAATAAAAAAAAACATGAATGGCAGAGCCACGATATAGACAATGTTGCATTCCACTGCATGAATGGTCCGGCTCGACCGGGTCGTTGCCACTGTCTCACAGAAAGCCGACGTAAAGTAGCGGCTTGATGCTGCGTTTCATACGGTGAGTGAGATATGTGAGATCCAGAGGTCCAAATCTTCCTATCTCTTAATTATCCCTTTCTTCTAAGGTCGCCACTGGCTGACCCTGGAAAGCAACTCATGAACAAGCCACTATAGTGGGTTTTTCACCATATGGACAGTGGTCGCAGTATTTTTTTTTTTTTCGAGCCCTGTATTATACTTGTCCCACTGCTGGGCACGGGCCTCCTCTACTGAATGAGAGGGGGTTAGGCCTTAGTCCACCACGCTGGCCTAATGCAGGTTGATAGACTTCACATACCTTCGAAAAACCTTATAGTGTTCTCAGGTATGCAGGTTTCCTCACGATGTTTGCTTCACTTAAAGTAAGCGATAATTAACAATTAATATACACGCAACTTAAGCTCAAGTGGCAGTGGGCAGGCCACATAGCTCGCAGAACCGATAACCGATGGGACAGAAAGG
The DNA here is from genome assembly GCA_949126905.1 of Amorpha juglandis. Lineage (NCBI taxonomy): Eukaryota > Metazoa > Arthropoda > Insecta > Lepidoptera > Sphingidae > Amorpha > Amorpha juglandis. The sequence goes on along the minus strand of OX421385.1, from coordinate 12,457,331 downwards.
TTCTGGAATGGAGGCCACGTACTGGCAAGCGCAGCGTTGGACGTCCACCTACAAGGTGGACAGACGACCTGATAAAGATCGCAGGAAGTCGCTGGATGCAGGCCGCTTCCAACAGGTCGGTCTGGAAATCTTTGGGAGAGGCCTATGTTCAGCAGTGGACGTCTTGTGGCTGATGATGATGATGATACACGCAACTTAGAAAAGTCAGTGGTGTATGCTCTTGGGGCTGGTTTCGAACCTGCGACTTTCGTCTAGACAGTCCATACGACTCTCTGCTGAGCTATCGCTGCTCTATAGTTTTTTTTATTAAATTTATAATGTTTACTGCGCCATTGTGAAATAAGCCATGGATCTCTTATGTCTGTCTTTTAATGTAAATTCAAATGACATCGATTTTATGCAGTCGTGACCCGAAAGCCTTTATATTTTGGCGCCATTTTCTTAGAGGCCATACCCCCAGCAAAACGCCGCGCGATCGAGATTTTTAGAGGATATCTAGTCATTAATTAAAATAAATAAAGGTTAAAAAAATATACAATATATTTCTACAATCTGTCAGCTTTACTTTGTTCGATTCAAATTCATGTTAATGTTGATATATTTTTTTAAATTGTCGTTATAAATGAACCATAAAAATGAGAAAAATGCAAAGATTCCGTGCGTCTCCTTTTAAAGTACAGATTGTTTTCATATGAGATTAACATCACTAGATAGGCAATTTAATAACGAATATTTTGCCCGTTTTGAATTTTCGAAAAGACCAAAACCTGATTTTTTAAATCAATTATTCGCTAAATACGTGCATATTCTGCACGAAAACTCACGCGCTAAGTACATGAGTTTGTATGGCGCGAGTCAGTCAAGGTCGTTTGCTCATGGAAGGCCCTTCGCTGATTAATATATTGTGATATCCTTATAATTTAAAAACAAGCAGATTTTTTTTATCACAGTACCGCAAAGTGACTACGCCACACCTGATGGTAAGTGTACACAATCTAAGAATTGTATAAGGTGGTAGGTCCCTTGTATGCGATAGCGTCTGGGTTGATACCACTGCTTTGACTATTCCTGCCGCCAAGCAACAGTTGTGTTTCGATTTGAAGGACATGTTACATGACATAGACATGCGGCAAGCCAGTGAAAATACTGGGCATTATGAGGATTAACAACTTTGATTCTCGGGTGACGAACATAGTCCAGTGCCATGCAGTGCTTTATAACCCAAAGTTCTGGGTGATGCTCTATCTATTTATGGGCAGTCGTGGCACTTATCATCAGGAGAACATCCTGCTCGTTTCATCATTTAAGCTGATAAAAAAGAAAAGGGCAAGCTTCTATTTCACGTCGGTTTTCTGTTAGACAGTGGTAATAACCCGGTCGAGCCTATTTTTTTTTTATGGCATAGGCCGGCGAACGAGCAAGTGAGTCACCTCATGGTAAGTGATCACCACCACCCATGTACGTCCACCACCAGAAGAGTCATGGGCGCGTTGCCGACCTTAAAGGAAAGGGATAATTAGGGATTGGGAAGGGGAGGGGATTTGGGCTTCCGGTTATCTCACTCACCGTACGAAACGCAGCAGCAAGCCACTACTTTACGTCGGTTTTCTGTGAGACAGTGGTAACGATCCGGACGAGCCAGCCCATTCATGCTGTAGACAAAACTGTCTACAGCGTGGCTCTACCACTCAAAGAGCCTATATTCATACTCTAGACAAAATTGTCAACAGCGTGACTTAAAACTCAGCATATCTGAAATGCAGCATAAGTCGACCCATATTTTCTTCGGTGCCGAATTGGATACTTTTATAAGTAGCATAACATCGATTAAAATAATTGTATCTTATCTTAATTGATAAGACAGTAGAATGAATCATTGTGTTTGGTATGGTTTAATCTAATGATAGGATTTATGGTACAAGACGTTTAATATAATATATTTTTTTATTCTGGTGGTAGGATATTCATATCCGCCCGGATAGCGATCACAGTATACATGGTGCTAAAACCTGCCATAGTGATCCACACACGTTGTGTGGATCGCGTTCCAGGATCAGCCAGTGTATATCCGGTTCTTCCGAGGGGCTACCGACATGACTTGATGGTTGATTGGAGCGGGTATAGGGGTATATCCTTGTATTACTGTGCCTGCATCCGTCATTCGCCTGTCCTGTTGTAGGTCTTTCGATTCTTCGGAGAGGGAAGAAGATTTATACAAGCCGACATGACTCTGGTGACCACCGATATTTTTTGTCGGTGGTCGCTGGTTTATTGGACTGCACTTCGCTTACCATCAGATGTAGTGCCACTCACTTTGCCGTGTTCGATAAAAGATTTTCAGCGAAACCTGCGCGGCCGCACAATTGCAAGGGAAAATTCTTTCAAAATTACACTCGATTGTCAATGGCAGTGTTGATAACGTCACGCCGTACACCAGGTTCGATGCTCGGGTCGGTGCACTTGACTATCGAACTGATTTTAATGTGATTTACAATGTTTTTTCAAACAAAGCACCGTACCGTGGAAAGATGATCAGATTATTGTCACGGGAAATAGCTTTACTAGCGAAATATCATAGCGATTTTTTATACAAATATTTAACACTAGCTTTTCATTGCGGCTCCGCCCACGTGATCTGCTTTTTCTGGGATAAATAGTAGCCTGTTACTCAGTGATAATGTAGGATTCTAATAGTGAAAGAATTTTTCAAATCGGTCCAGTAGTTTTTAAGTTCATTCGTTACATACAAAAATACAAATTTTTCCTATTTATAATATTAGTGTAGATGTAGAGCAAGTCGTTCGCTGAATGGTAAACTTCATGTCTTACTTCAAATAGCAGTAACGTCAATCAGAAAAAACAATCGCCGTGCAGCTGCATTAGCACTTGACAAGTGTGGCGCGGCGCCACGCCGTCGTGCCGACATAATAATGCCAAGTAGTTTTAATAATAAACACACCCAACAGTCACACACATAGTCCTCACCCCACACTAGTTTAACCTGTATCGTGGGTTCAGGAACTATGAGGAACTATCCGTCCCACGACACCCCGAAACAAATATTCGTGGATCACATTTACAGTTGTCTCAGTCTGGGAATCGAACCCACGGCCTGTCGCTTCACAGCCGGCTACTCGCCCACAGCGCCATGGAGACAGCAGCATTTACACAATGGGGCTTGTACGCACAAATAGATAAGACCACAGCTATCATACTTATAACTTATAACTCTTCTAACATAAGATTACGCATTCTGAAACTGGCACTTATAATAGGCTCAGCCTTGTATTAGTCAGGGTATTTTTATTAGACTATCAAATGTTTCTATAATTTATAACTGTTCTATACTTTTAAGTTACTTTATTTATTTATTTTGGTGTGCAATAAAGAATTATTATTATTATACTGCCCTGGAACCTCGCTTACAAGGGACCTACCACATATATCACGTGTATATACATATGGGTTCGATTTCCGCACCGAGACAAATGTTTGTGTGATCCACCAATACTGGTTTCGGGTCTGGGTGTTGTGGGACCGCAAGTCCCTCGTAGTTCCTGATGCCCACTATACAGGTTTAACCTAGTATGGGGTCAGGACTATGTGTGTGACTGTTGGGTGTATGTATATGTATGTATACTTGTTCATTACAAAACTATTTTATTTCTAATGGCAGTTGCAAATTCACATAAAAATATTTTAAAAATGGATTCAATGACATAATATCACGATACACATCACGTATGTACAATTATCGTTGTCGTGCGCATGCGCAGTGAAAGTGTTCGGAAACCATTGCCGTCGCGAAGACGCCGCGCATACATTATGTTTTATTAATATCTGATATGTCGTGATTGCGTATTAGTTACAACACATCCTAGATGTTATTCCGGTGGATTTTATTTGTAGACTAGATTGGAGGACGATTTACGGGGTCGATTTCCTAACACAATGAACAATCTATGTCAGCAGATATACGGAAGCAGAAATATTTGGCGAAAATTGGCTGGTGGTAGGGTATTCATATCCGCCCGGATAGCGGCCACCGTACACATCATGTGCCTGCCATAGTGAACCACACACCTTGTGTGGATTACGTCCCAGGATCAGCCAGTGTGTACCCGGTTCTCCCGAGGGGTTTTTTAAAACTATTATTTATTTTTCATTTTTTAGTTTTTTTTAAGTGAAAACTTCTTTCGTAGGACGGAACCTAGCCGGCGCGGCGTTAAAATAATTGTAATAGTTCTGAAGTGTTAAATTTTTGATGTAATATAAATTGTTATTTTTGTGTACGATAACGCAATGTAACGCGTTGAAACGCAATGTAACGCAATGAATATTGTATATAACCAGTAAATGGTAGTACTTTTATTGTGATAAATAAAGCAATTCGTGCGAAATTATTCCCTAACCATTCCAAAATATTCAAAAATGCATAACGTTAGTTAGTTAAGTTTCATTTCTGCTGGAGTGAAACCCGTTGTTTTTTTTTTATATTGAATTGTCATCGGTCCTTGATAAGTATGCCAAATTTCGATTTAACCCGACGTTTTGAAGGAGGTCAAAATCATGTTCAAAATTTCCGTTACATACTAACATTGCTGGTGGGAGGATACTTGTATCCGACCGGATAGCGACCACCGTACACCGGTGCTAAAACCTGCCATAGTGGCCCACCTTGTGTGGGTCGCGTTCCAGGGTCAGCCAGTGTATATCCGGTTCTCCCCAGGGGGCTTGCCCCCTGATCCTAACCCTTTTCTCATCCCTTTTCCTTCCCCTCCCCCTTGGCCCTTTGGCAGGCCGGCATGATCTTGCCGACCTACGATGAACACATTGTTTATCGTTGGTCGACACTATACTTGGATTGCGCTACACTTACCATCAGGTGTAGCGTAGTCACTTTGCCGAGCTAGGATAAAAAAAAAAGCTAATAAAAGCTTGTTAAAAAGAAACAAAATTGTGATGAAGAATGATCTAACAAAACGTTTGATAATGTTGTAATGTCAATAAAGTAACAGTTACAAAAAATAACATAGTGTTATTACCGACATTTGCTGTTAATGTAAGTGGATACTAGACAGGCTTTAGATCGATGTGGCTGATGACTATTATGTAAGTAATGAGTTAGCGATTTGTTATGTTATGTGATGGCATTATATTACATGAAGTTATGTCTTCGTTACAATGAGAAACCGCAGTGTTACCGATGAGATGTAATCTGTTTCCGGGAAAAATGTACTTTTAATCCAGGACTTGGTCTACCTGGTTGCCAAATTCCATCCAAATCTGTTCAGTCGTTAAGGCGTGATTGAATAATAAACATCAAAACTCTCAAACATTTACTATTATTGGTGGGATTTTCTCTTGAGGGACTGACCGGACCCGACCCAGCTGTAAACAGTTTTGTTTACAGCATGAATGGGCCGGCTCGACCGGTTCGTTACTACTGTCTCACAAAAAACCGACGTAAAATAGCGGCTTGCTGCTGCGTTGCGTATGGCTGGTGAGATAGATATCTTAAATCCCCCTCCCCTTTCCAATCCCCTATTATCCCTTGCCTTTAAGGTCGGCATCACGCCCATATTTTTTTTTGGTATTGAGAGAGTACATGTACATGTACATGTAAAAAATGTCTCGTTATGCCCAGTAATTGTACTTGCCACAAAATCTAGACAACAATAGCAAATAAATATAAAACATTGATATTTAACACTTCCGCTCATATTACAGTCTTCTACTACCTTCCAACTATGACTTTTGCATTTACAATTCTATTCTGAAGTCTTAAAGTTGAAACTTCTATGATATCACTTATTGTAGAGTTTAAAAAAACGAACAAAGCACCGGATGTGATCGATGAAGGTAGTATCACATTACCTGATACACGGGATGTCTCAGATTCGATTATCAATTGACGAAAAGTTTCCCCCTGTGTATTATGTTTTACATAATATGTCAGTTATGAGTAGAAAAAGGGGTAGAAAAATTGATTGTTTTTTTTTATCCATATGAATTAATTCGCTCACCTGAAGGTCAGTGCGGCGAAAAGTCCTTTAATCCGTGGTCCTTTAATTCTAAGTTAGTCTTTTTAATGACAAATGTTCTGTACTTGACCTGTCATAAGCCCTTTCTTAGCCTACATGATTAATAAAGATTTTGATTTTGATTTTGATGTTAAGTCTCATGATTACCAATAATTTAACTGGCTTCAACGTTCTTTAAACAAAAACAACAGCACTTACACACTGCTGCTTTTTTTAGACTTTCCCGCCCACACACCTGCCACTAACTCCTGTGCACCAGGATCAACAGTGGCACGCATTTTTGTTGACACCGTGCAGTGAAGCTCGGCGAGTCTCTGGGAATGCCCAAATGTTTTTATCCCGCAACGAAATTAATCAGATAGAAGGTTAGGGCGGAGTTGGAAATATTAATTGTCCATTTCCCTCCATAACAAAGCGGGAGACAAAATAATGAACTAAGGAGGTTTACATAATGATTTCTTACGTTTACGCGAATGTTACTCATTGAAATAAAACTATTTTAAACGGATTTTATCGCGGTTTTTTAATAATTTTGATCCCGACGTTTCGAAGGCTTTTCAGCCTTCGTGGTCACGGGGTGGACCACGCGATAAAATCCGTTTAAAATAGTTTTATATCAATAACTAAGGAGGTATTAACCTCAATTGTTAGGTCATTTACAACTGGAGAAGACAGATGTAAAGCACCACGGATGTCATTAAGTGGGTTCTCAGCTCCTAAGCAGAAATAATCAAAGCGGTGGTACCAACACAGACGGCCTCTGGCTTACTAAGGACTTGCCACCTAGTAAAAGAAAATGCTCCAATATCTCGCTATCAGATAAACGGTCATTGTACACTAACAGTGCATACGTCATACGACCTACTTATGGCCAAAATGTAGCAGTCAACAGTAGGTTTTTTTTATAATATGCCTTATAATGATAAATGTGAAATATGAGTTTTATTTTTATTAGCTTGACTTATGAAACGAAAACTGTTGGCTCGCGTAAGCGGTTGCGCATATGCAGTAACAGCACAAGTCTCATAATAGTAAGTATTTCACAGGCATTAATTTTTTTATTATTTTAATAGGCACACGAGCAACCGGCCCGCCTGATGATAAGCGATCACCGCCGCTCATGGACATCGGCTATACTAAGGAAACAGCCAGTCTGTTGCCTTGTTCAAACTAAAACACAACAGTGCTTACACACTGCTGGTTGGCGGCAAGTATGCACAAAACGGTGATACCAACCCAGATGGTCTCTAGTTCACGAGGGACCTAGTAGCTCCCTAGTTTTTGAGTTAGGTATTTTGAATCTTAACACCTTTTTCGTGTTGACATATGACAGGTCTGCTTTTAAACATTAAGGGATTATTTAACAATATTCGTATAGTATTTAACCATTAAATACATTTAACCATTAATTTATTTCATGGTATAAGACAGCTATTTTTTTTTTTAATTTTCTTTCGATAATCACATATGTCAGAATAATAAATAAATAAAGATACTCCCAACAGTCATGAACAGTCACACACATAATCTTGACCCCCACACTAGGTTAACCTGTGTCGTAGCTATCAGAAACTACGTAGGATTTGCGGTCTCACAACACCCAAATCCGAAACACGTATTTGCAGGCCTCACAAAAATTTGTATCAGTGCGGGAATCGAACCTACGGCCTCTTGCTGCACAGCCGGCTACTCGCCCACTGCGCTACGGAAAAGAACATAAAAGAGAAACAAACCGAAAAATCAATCACACACTTTCGCTTTTAGAATATTAGAATAGCTTAAAATCATCAAATTATCATATTAAATCACGTGTTTAATAAATCAATATACTCACAGAACTAGATCACATAATAATAATTAATACGGTTAGCCAATACGTGACCTGTCAAAATCCATGGCCCGGTTTCCAATGGCGTTTCGTCTCTTAGTATAAGATCCCGGGGAATTGACCTTCACCCATCTGTTTACCGGATGAAAATAATATTTTAGGGTATAAAATGTGTTGCTGAACGCATACCAATAGGGTTGCCTAACAAAATATGGTCAAGGATAAGATTAATTAACATTTAAAAAAAAATATATAATTTCTCTGACTTGCTTACCAAAAAAAATGAATCTTCAATGAAAAGTGTACAATGTATACTTCCTGCCAAAAATAGGTTGCCTAACTTTTCCTGGCCAATATTACCTGGTTGCCGTGTGCAAACAGGTAACTAAAAGTGGTCATTGCGCTCATCTACCTCCTAGCTTTTGCAGGTAGGTTGGTGAGCAAGTCAGTGAAATAATTTTTTTTTTTTTAATTCGTTTAATCTATCCTTGACCATATTTTTTTAGGCAAGCCTATTGGTATGTGTTCAGCAACACATTTTATACCCTAAGGTATTATTTCACCCGGAAAACAGATGGGTGAAGGTCAATGTACCCCGGCATCTTAGACCATCTGTAGTTCCTAACATCGCATTCATCTGTCATTTGACGCATCGTTCTATAAAACCCGGTTATGGACAAAATATCTCACATTTGTTTGTATACGTAGTTAGATAACGGTGAATAACACTTTGGCGAAGTCGTGGGAGGATTTAACATAGTTTTTGAGGGGCGAAATAAAATCATTATGAATTTTGTTGTTTTAAAAGTTACTTAGTAGTGGGAAAATATATGTGACTGTGAAAACGTGGATTCAATTATTATTATTTTTATAGCATAGGCCGGCAAACGAGCAAGTGGGTCACCTGATGGTAAGTGATCTCCACCGCCCACAATACTAGAAGAATCATGGGCGCATTGCCGGCTTAAAGGAAAGGGATAATTAGGGAGTGGGAAGGGGAGGGTACTTTTGCCATCCGGATATCTCACTCACCGTACGAAACACAGCAGCAAGTCGTGTTTTTAGCCGTGTTTACATTGGTTTCCTGTGAGACAGTGGTAACAACCCGGTCGAGCCGGCCCATTCATGCTATAGACAAAACTGTCTACAGCGTGGCTCTACCACTCAAAATTAGCCATTAATACCACTCAGTAGCCATTAGGAAACACAACAGCAAGCCGCTACTTTACGTCGGTTTTCTGTGAGTCAGTGCTAAAAACCCGGTTTAGCCGACCCGTCTATGCTGTAGACAAAACAATTTACATGAATCTGCTACAAAATAATGTTTTTGGATTTGTGGTGCAGACAGTGTTGAACGTAATTAAAAAATAACTACACTAATTACGTGTTGCAGCCATTAAAGGAAGAGCATTAGGAAGTTGGAGGGGGGATTTGGGCCTCCATAAATCTCACTCAACGTACAACAAGAAACATCAAGATAGTATAAAAGATTAACAAAAGATAACTCACCTAAAATTACACGTGAGACACGCTGCTCATCCCTTGGCAAATGAAAAATAATGCTAGCCTAGATACTTGTTGTTATGTTTTTTTTTATTGTTGCTGCTATTTTATTATTGCTACAGCTATTATTTGTGTGTCTTAAAAATAAGGCCGAATAAATGTTTTTATTTTTTTCATTAATCTTGCCAGTATTAAAACCTAACCGAATTTAAACAATACCACAACATTCGAGTAATTCTAGTAAATAGACCGTCCGTTATAATAATAAATAAACTGCTACAAATCATACAATATTAAAAAGACCGGAAATAATCCGATAGAGACAGGCGTGGGTCGTCGCACGATTCGCCATAGTTTTTGCTTTGAAACAATTATGGAGACGGGTTTTGGAAGATTATGTTTTTAGGTGCATTCGGGTGATTTTATTTTATAACCGAAAATGACTTTACAGTAATCATATTGTTTGGTAGTAAATTATAAGCGGTAGAACCTCGCTGTAGACAGTTCTGTCTTCAGCATTTATGTGCCGGCTGGACCAACTGTAAACTATCGTGAAAAGGCAGCTTGACGTCTTTTTTTTATTAATAGAATGACGAGACTAGCATGGCGCTCGCCTGATAGTAAGCGCCACGCCTGCCCATAATCAGAAGCAACACCACACAGAACTTTGAATTACAAAGCACTGAACTGCGCTCGTCACCCCGAGACATAAGATATTAAGTCTTATAACGCCTAGTAATTTCACTGGCTTCAATGTCCTTCAAAACGTGACATCAACTCCTCTGGGAAGAGGGGAGTAGCTACATTCAGATACATGCCAAAAATAACCCACAGAAGTCTCCTAAAAAGCCAGTGAAAGCTTGTATATTAAACAGCACTATTAAGATAAATTTGAAGATAAATAACCAATACAGTATGTGATATGCATAATGATTGCCTAAAGTTACGTAATGAATAACGGAAGCCATAAAATTTATGGAACCATTTGAACGTCGAATCAAATCCGGACACGTGATTCAGGTGAACGCACCAGCTGTTATGCACCATTGAAGACGAATCAATTACAGATAATATTTTAAGATATTATACACACATACACAGACTCACGACTGTTTCTTATAGGTGTAGGCAGATACAACGGACTTCCACCTGCTACGATCCTTACACACCTCTTTCACTCTCATTATATTCTTCATGCATGCACGTTTCTTTAGGGGACTTCTGACCTGGCCTTTCTCGAGATAATCTTTACTTTCTCCGACTTTATCTAAGAACGTTCAACGTTCTTAAGTGAGATATAATAGTATAATTATTAAATAAGGGTGAGACTCAAATATGTACTTGAAAAACACTGCATGGCACTGAACTACGCTCGTCACCCCGACACATAAATTGTTAAGTCTTATATTGCCCAGTAATTTCACTAGCTTCAATGTCCTTCAGACCGAAACACAACAGTGCTTACACACTGGTGCTTGGCGGCAGAAACAGACAAAGGTATACTTCGATAGGGTATGGCATGCGAGTCTGCTTAATAAGCTTCCTGCATATGGCATTCCCGCTGACTTTTGCAGTTGGGTAGCTGACTTCTTGAGAGAACGGTCAATTAAAGTAGTCATTGACAGCTGCTCATCCGACATCATGGCTATTAATGCCGGAGTTCCTCAAGGGTCTGTTCTCTCTGCGACTCTTTTTCTGCTGCACATCAACGACCTTCTGCAACCTGGTATTGTTGGGTATGCGGACGACAGTACTGTCATAGAGAGGTATCTGTCTAGTGCTAAAGCCAGCGGGGTCGACATTGGTTATTTGAGAGACGCTATGGTAGAGCGGACTAACCTGACTTTAAGTTTGGTCTCACAGTGGGGTGACAACAATTTAGTCAGGTTTAACGCCAGCAAAACACAAGCTTGTCTGTTCACCGCTAAAAGGAGTCAATTTTCTTTGACTCTTACATTCCGAGGTGCATCTGTCCCAATCACCGACAACCTTAAACTTCTTGGCATAGAGTTGAAGGCAAACATTAACTTCGGCTCCGACATCGAGTCCAAAGCACAAACAGCGGCCAAAAAACTGGGCATCCTAAACAAGGTAAAGCGATACTTCACGCCTGGACAGCTCTTGATATTATACAAAACACAAGTTCGTTCTTGCATGGAGTATTGCAGCCATTTTTGGGATGGCTCAGCAAAATATCAGCTTGCCGTACTGGACTCGATTGAACGCCGTGCCAAGAGAATGATAGGCGATGAAAAGCTGGTGAAGACTAAGCTTCACAGCCTGGATCACCGCCGTAAGGTTGCCTGCTTGTCGGTCTTTTACAGATTGTACTTCGGAGAGTGTGCACGAGAGCTACATGAGCTCATCCCGCCCTCCCCCTTCTACCATCGGAGCAGCAGACGCACTGCAGGATACCATCCCTACTTGGTTGACATTCCACATATTCGCACCCAGCGCTTTAAATCATCTTTTATAATGCGCACAGCCAAGGAGTGGAATTCCCTGCCTGCGTCTGTCTTTCCGAGTGCGTACAACCTGAAGCTCTTTACGAGTAGTGTAAATCGGCACCTTCTGGGTAAGCTCGCTCCATCGTCGACCTCATCTTTGTCCATGCGGCTAGATTGAGGTCAAGAGTAAACCCATTACTAATAAAAAAAAAAAAAAAAAAAAAAAGTGGTAGTACCAACCCATGCGGCTTCTCGCATATAAGGGACCTACCATCTTGATTTAGACAGCACTATGCTCTACATCAGGTCCAGCATAGTGCCGAACCAGAATGAAATAAAAAACCATACATAAATTGTTACACATATTGGTGCATTTACCCTACTTATAGTTTTCTAAGGCTTCTTTGCCTCCGAAACCTTACAAAAGCATCAAATTGAAAGCCAAAAGCTAATAATTATGAATTATATTAAACGTTTTAAACGAAGTGTGAAAAGCAATTTAGCTTATCAGATTATTCATTACAGCATTATAGGTATTAGTGATTTAGTGCCGTAGACAGTTTTGTTTACAACATGAACAGGCTGATTCCACTGGGATGGTACCGTTGTCTTACAGAATACTAATATAAAGTGGCAGCTCTCCAAGCTTCATTCCTTAAAGTTCGGCAATGCTATCCTTCCTTTTTTAAAGAATAGGTCGATAAACGAGCAAGTGGGCCAACTGATGGTAAGTGATAATATATATAATTATCATATTATTATACTTCATCATATTATTATACTTTAGTAGCATAGTAATGGTTGAAATATGAATTTCAAACCTGAACAGACCGCATGAAGCTTCATAAAAAGAGTTTGATAAATGAACCGGTTTCGAATGCATGTCACGCACGGCCAGTGCTCATTACCACTCCACTTACTCGGTGTATGGGCTATGGTAGTGGTAGAAACGCGGTAAAGTATATTTTTAATCAATGGCCTCTTTTGAAATAATAAATACACCCAACAGTCACACACGTAGTCCTGACCCCACATTAAGATACGAGTCTTGTGTCGTGGGTATCAGGAACTACGAGAGACTTTCGGTCTCACAACACCCAGACCCCGAGACAAATATTTGTGGATCACACAAATGTTTGTCTTGGTGTGGGAATCGAACCCGCGCCCTCTCGCTTCATAGCCGGCTACTCGCCCGCTGTGCCACGGAGGCTGTCAAAATATAAACGGATTTTATCGCGTTTTTTTTTGCTCCCGACGTTTCGAAAGCTTTTCAGCCTTCATGGTCACGGGGTGGACTAGAACGTCGGGACCAAAGTTAAAATAAAAAACCGCGATAAAATCCGTTTAAATTAGTTTTATTCCAATGAGTAACATTCGCGTAAACGTAAGAAACACAATGGCCTCTACTCAGAAGTGATACGGAGTGCGAAGAGTCTCAGTTTTGAAACCATCCTCAAGATCATGCATTGCTGAGTTTTCAAAGTTACATGTTTGTCCATTTTTAATTATCGTTCGTTTTAACGATGAAGGAATCATCATGATGAAACCTGGATACCAGAGAATTCTTTTTAAGAATTTCGAAAGTATGTGCACTGAAATAGTGTTCTTTGGACATTGAAGCCAGCGAAGTTACTGAGACTCAGCATCCTATGTATGACAATGACTAACAAATACAAATCGTTTAGGAGTAGAGTCACGCTGTCACAGAAAACTGCCGTAAAGTAGCGGCTTGCTGCTGCGTTTCGTACGGTGAGTGAGATATCCAGAAGCCCATATCCCCTCCCCTTCCCAATTCCTTAATTATCCCTTACCTTTGAGCTCGGCAACGCGCCTATGCTTCTTCTAGTATCGTGGGCGTGTATAAGCTACTTCCTCGTATGCTTATAGCACGAGATCCGGCAGTAGAATCTCTACGTTCATGACGTAGATGCTCAAGCACAAATTTCTACATTCATTTCGAATAGGACAATACATTGATCATAGGGTGCCAGTCAAAAAGTGCCCGCATATATTTTTAATAAAAAAAAATATAATTAAATTTTGGGAAAAAATTTCGTTCATGGTGTAGTTAAATAAAACATTGTTCCTATTACACAGCTATGTATGTAGAGAATTCAAAAAACCATGGGTGCCGTTGCCTACTCGGCCGCAACTACTTGGCAGCCAGGTGTAAACAGGTAATACTTTTTTGTACGGCAACAATGGTTTTTTGAATTCTCTACATACATAGCTGTGTAATAGGAACAATGTTTTATTTAACTACACCATGAACGAATTTTTTTCCCAAAATTTAATTATATTTTTTTTTATTAAAAATATATGCGGGCACTTTTTGACTGGCACCCTATGATCAATGTATTGTCCTATTCGAAAATGAATGTAGAAATTTGAGCTTGAGCATCTACGTCATGAACGTAGAGATTCTACTGCCGGATCTTAGGCTATTAGTTATTCCCCCGCTATCAGCTCGCCACAATCCCCTCTATATCCTAAAGGGAGCGAGTCGCGACACCGTTGCCCGCACGTGCGCCATCCATCCCGGACACACGTGCTCTCAGAATGAGCTCGAATGTACTACCTCTATTATACTTACTTTGCTGAATTATTTACAAAGATTCGGGTGAAAAACTACTATTCAAAATCGTCTCATTGGTCTGACGGCAACGTATGTAGAATCCTAGACTCGGTATTCGCAATTAATGTTTAATTTATTTATTTAATAGGTTCACAAACACAATACGGCTAAGTATATATGAGGTGCTTTAATTGCCTTTTAAAAGTAAATAAACTCGTGTGATTAAGTATTTTGATGCGAAATTCACAAATGAGTTGTCCAGTATTGCCTTTTTTTATGGCATAGGCCGGCAAACGAGCAAGTGGGTCACATGATTGTAAGTGATCTCCACCGCCCATGTACGCCCACCACCAGAAGAATCATGGGCGCGTTGCCGACCTTAAAGGAATGAGATAATTAGGGTTTGGGAACGGGAGTTGATTTGGGCTTCCGGATATCTCACTCACCGTACGAAACGCAGCAGCAAGCCGCTACTTTACGTCGGTTTTCTGTGAGACAGTGGTAACGATCCGGTCGAGCCAGCTCATTCATGCTGTAGACAAAACTGTCTACAGCGTGGCTCTACCACTCAAATGTTTGTGCTTGATACGGCGATAGACTCGCCACGTATCGCATCATACGGAAATATTAATGAACCCTGAATGCACTAGTTTCTCCTCTGCCAACTACTTAAGCGATACAGCTGTGAGCTTATTTATGAATATATTTACGAGTATTCTATGAATAAATAAATAAAGTGTAATGACACCGAAAGACTCTTGTAGTCCCTGATACCCACGATACAAGACTCGTATCTTACTGTGGAGTCAGGACTAAGTGTGTGACTGCTGGGTCACTATGCGTTCGCGCTCACTATGAGGCCTCATAGTGTAACGTATGAATATGGTAGTTAGCCCATATCATCAGCTAATTTCAATTGGTATTAATGTATAGTGTAAAGCGATCGTCGACCAGCTCGTGATTCCGTTCATTGCGCGCCCGTGACTGGTTCTCACGACTTCGTATCGGCTTTTACTTTCACGACGACGCTGGCACGGATTTGGGATTTGGGGGGCAAGGCTTCCGAAGTTTTTTATTTTTGTATTAGAAAATGACATAACACAGAACAAGTACAATTATAAGTACAGTTACAATTATTAATACTTAAATATTAAAACTTAATGTTTTAGATCGTCTTCCTAAATATATGCCCTAATAGAAGCACAGAAGTCTTGTACAAGTGCAGGTTTGTCGTTGTTGGGGATGTGGTGAAGATTTCTAATACGCTGACAATATGAAAGTAACGACTTTAGACTAGATAACAAATACATACAGAAAAATGTAATTTACTATGCAACAAAAAATATTATAGACTTCCATACAATGGAAATAAATTTTGGAATACTATTAATGCTAAAAACGTTTGAATGTTTGTGAGTTTGGATGATTGTTAATAAATCACGCCTTAACGACTTTGCAGGCTTTTTTATTCCAAAAGTAGAGATTCGCAGAGCGAAGCTATGAGAAAAAATTAATTACCTATATAACGAGCCTAATTTGCAACTTATCTCTTATTTAAAACATCAGATTCAAACAGTCATTATCTATTACTCTGTATGGTTCTAATGCTAGAATCACGAACTTCCTAGTAATTTCACAAACCAACATACCTATAGATTACCTACATATAGAAATTTGGGAGGTCTAGCCTCCTACACAATAACACTCCCTCCAGCCCTGTCATATCGTGTAGCCCGTCGTTCCTGATCGGTTGCGTATACGTTATGAGATTTTAATGACACTTTGTAAACTGTTAATCGACTTGTATATCGGAAACTGTAATATCTGCGAATCCGCATTATGTTACTATTTGCAAATATATACCTGTATAGGATAACAATAAAATAACATACAGGGTTACTTTTAAAACACCAACAACCTCGCAGGACTAGATAGCTAACCCCATAAGGAACAACTTTTGTTCTACGAGTTCGGACTCAATACATGAAAAATAAGATTGAATTACAGAAGACTTGCGGCTAGATAGTAGATATAAGCTAGACCCAAACAGCACTTTGCTTGTGAACTCTTTATACACACACGGATAACACTGGATTATTGGCATATTGTTACCTCGTCGTAGGCAGAAAACTGACCTCTCCGTAATGTCGAGTGTATTTAAAAGATGTTATTGTCATAGATGTCATCCTTATTATTATCTAATAACACTAGCCCTGTATTATACATGTCCTACTGCTTGGCACGGGCCTTAATGTCTACTAAATTAGAGGGGTTAGGCCTTAGTCCACCACGCTTGCCTAATGCGGGTTGGCAGACTTCACATACCTTCGAAAAATCTTATCGAGTTCTCAGGTATGCAGGTTTCCTCACGATGTTTCCCTCACCGTTAAAGCAAGTGACAATTAGCAATTAATATAGGTACACGTAACTTAGAAAAGTCAGAGGTAGTATGCTCTTGGGGCTGGTTTCGAACCTGCGACTTTCGTCTCGACAGTCCGTACCACTCCCCACTGAGCTGTCACTGCTTTTTTAATATTATTATTATTAACCTCTACTATATTTTATATTTTCGGTAGTATGTTTGTATACCCAATAGCTGTACACCATTTGTCACAAATCTGGCAATCGAATCGGTAGTACTAGATATTATCCCCAACAAACAAACTTACAAACTTTACCCTTTTGTAAATTAATATCAATGTTGTGTAACTTTCACAGCCATACAAAATGATCTAGAAAATTTTGTTGTAAGTACATATTTTTATTCTGTTTTTATTGTTCATTACCCGCATTTGGTTTTTGAACGCAATGATAATGTGATATTTTTAACGCAAAGGCAACATTATGCCATGCCATATAATTGGCAACAATTTTGTTTTTACGCTGGCCAATTCACTAGTTAATTGTTCGAAATAACTGTTGTTTACAAACAACAGATCGGAAACTATTGTAATTGCGAAGTGATTTCAAATTACTTCATTAATATTGCTATTCAATTTTGTAATACATCCTCGTATGTAGAGAAAGTCTCCAACTAGAAATTGTCATTTGTATTGAATAACGATAATAGTCCAGTTTCATAAATAATTAGCGTGTTCGTACAAACAAAATTCTGAGTAGCTAAATTAGACACTCGCCATAGATGTCTAAGCGACTCTTAGGATACTGTCAGTTTGACTTTCGATGTGGTGAATTGTTTTTTATTTCGTGGTTGACGTCAGGCAGGCGGCCGGTAGTAAAAACTACAAGTCAAATCTTTCTGCAACATGTGTTAAAACCATGTTGCGACAACCCTATTGTGAGTGGGATAAGGGAAGGTGGAAGAAAAAGAAACAGAATGACGAAACGTACAGGTCGCTCACCTGATGATAAGCGCCAGGCCTGCCCATAAACAGAAGCAACACCACATAGAACCTAGAATTACAAAGCACTGCACGACATTGAACTTCATTCGTCACCCTGAGACTTAAGATGTTAAGTTTCATAATGTCAGTAATTTCACTAGCTATAATAAATAAATAAATAAATACATCCAACAGTCACATACATAGTCCTGACCCCTCAGTAAGATACGAGTCTTGTGTCGTGGGTATCAGGAACTACGAGAGACTTTCGGTTTCACAACACCCAGACCCCGAAACAAATATTTGTGGATCACACAAACATTTGTCTCGGTGCGGGGATCGAACCCGCGGCCTCTCGCTTCACAGCCGGCTACTCGCCTGCTGCGCCACGGAGGCTGGCATAATGTCCTTAAAAACGAAACACAACAGTTCTTACATTTTGCTGTTGGCGTCAGAAATAGACAAAAATGGTATTACCAACCCAGATGGCCTCGAACGAGGGACCTACCCCTTAGTAGATATCTATTGGTTGAACATACCAATACAGGGTTATTTTTAAAACACCAGCAACCTCGCAGGGGTAGATAGCTGTCACCATACGGAACAACTTTTGTTCTACGAGTTTAGATATAACTCAATATATTAAAAAAAAAAATTATTTTACAAGTTTTTGTTGTGTCGTGTTTTTCTTCTTAGTATGCGGCGCGGCGCGGCGTGCGCGCGCGACTCAAAGGCGCCGCTCAGCTGAGCGGCGCGTTGACCTTCAAAGGAGCTAGCCCGGTTCCCCACGCTTCGCGTATTTGTTTACGTAATGTGCGATGCGCGTTGTTAATATTCAAGACGGAAATTAAATGAATACTTATTTTAGTATGAAAATAAAATCTAACAAATTATCAAAAGTCGTAGAACAAAAGTAGTAGCTTATAACCTTAGGAATCTACCCCTGCGAGGTTGCTGGTGTTTTAAAAATAACCCTGTATAAGGTGCGTTGTCCCGTACGAAAAGTAAGTGATAGTGGTAGTGGTATTAGTGGTATTCTGAGTCTCGCTTAGCTCGCTTGAATTTAAAATTTAAAATGGACAGACGACCTGATAAAGGTCGCAGGATGTCGCTGGATGCAGGCCGCTTCCAACTGGTCTGTCTGGAAATCTTTGGGGGAGGCCTATGTTCATCAGTGGACGTCTTGTAGCTGATGATGATGATGATGAAATGATAATATTTCCTTATGAAAATATTTCCCTAATACTAATGACAAAAAGCTAAAATTGCAGGCTTTATGTTCACCAAACCTTGCCACTCAAACAGTGTCAACTTTTATCGCATTTACATACTCCAAAGATCCGTCAACCATGTTCAAAGAATAGAAAAGTTGCAATTATCACTGGACAATGAGTTTCCAGTTCAAGTGGGCCGTTATCATGGGTAATGAGTGCAGTGTGTAATGTCACAGGGGAGTCTGTAATTGAACAGTTTCTAACAATTAACACGTGAATGAGAATGCACATGTGTGGCAAAACGTAATAGTATGGTGAGAATCCAGTACATACAAGTGTGATAAAGTTTAAAGTGGTAAAGGCAAAGCGTGGACAGTATTTTTTTTTACTTGATTGAATAACGAGACGAGCCAAGCGCTCGCCTGATGTTAAACGCCACGCTTGTCCATAAACAAAAGCAAAACCACACAGAACTTTGAATTACAAAGCACTGCATGACACTGAACTGCGCTCGTCATCCCGAGATATAAGATGTTAAGTCGGTCGGTCGGACGGTATTCCCCCCTTCTTCTTTATAAATACGGCTGGTAACCTAAGTTTTCCCTTACACATTCTATATAGTAAATGCCTTAAGGAAGGAATCTTTCCCAACGTTTGGAAACGAGCCTTCATTACTCCTGTATATAAACATGGCGATAAAAATAATATTGAAAATT
Source organism: Amorpha juglandis (assembly GCA_949126905.1). Lineage (NCBI taxonomy): Eukaryota > Metazoa > Arthropoda > Insecta > Lepidoptera > Sphingidae > Amorpha > Amorpha juglandis. The sequence goes on along the minus strand of OX421385.1, from coordinate 12,437,660 downwards.
ATAGACCTATCTCCTTGTTGTCCACATTGTCGAAGCTCTTTGAGAGTCTAGTGCACGGCGCCCTGTATTATTATTTTCATCACCTCATAATTCCTGAGCAGCATGGTTTCGTGAAACGTCGATCTACAACTACAAATCTCTTAACATTTACTAATTTTCTATTTGAAAACATGGACCTCCAACACCAAGTAGATGCCGTGTATACGGATTTTCAGAAGGCTTTCGACAAGGTGGACCACAAGTTACTATTAGATAAAATTGCATATAATGGTATACGTGGCAATTTACTTAGATGGTTCACTTCTTATATATTTAAAAGAACACAGAAAGTGGTTATTAATTGTTACGAATCCGACTTCGTTACAGTTACATCTGGCGTCCCGCAAGGGTCCATTCTGGGCCCCTTGCTATTTATCATATTTATCAATGACATCAAATTTTGTTTTCCTAATAGCAATTTCCTTATGTATGCCGATGATGTAAAGATTTATAAAGTATGCAAAAATGTACATGATTGTTTACTTCTTCAAGCAGATCTTAATATTGTTTGGCTAATAAACTTCACTTTAGCCTACCAAAATGTAATGCAATGTCATTTACCAAAAATATAAATCGAATAGATTTTAATTATTCAATTAATGGTGTTCCATTACAGAAAGTCAACTATATTCGGGATCTTGGTGTTCTATTGGATTCGAAACTTCATTTTGACGTTCATACTGATTACATCATTAATAAAGCTTTTCAAATGTATGGGTTTGTAATGCGTTCTTCTAAGGATTTTAAACGTGCATCAACATTCATATTTTTATACAATTGTCTAATTCGGTCTCAGTTAGAATATGCTGTTTCTGTGTGGAGTCCCTTTTACAACAAATATATCAAAAGGTTAGAAATGGTGCAAAAAAAATACCTGCGCTGTGTACATTTTAAATGTTATAAATCTAGAATTCCTTATGTTAATTTATTAAATCACTACAAGCTATTGAGTCTTCAGTCTAGGCGTTATCTTCTCAATGTCATGTTGCTTTATGGGTTGTGTAACATTGCATTCGACTGTAGTAATCTCACTAACAAATTGTGTTATGTAGTACCTCGCACACATCTGCGACGCCAGGCGCGTGCGACTCGGTTGTTTTACACAAGTAAGTGTAGAACAAACGCAGGAGTGCGCGTACCTCTTCGCAGGATTTTACATATGTATAATGAGTATTTCACAGACCTCGACATTTTCACACTGTCAAAGACGAAATTCAGAAATATGGCTGTTAAAAAGTTATACTCCTTACAAAACATTAGCGACTCACCCTTTTTGTAATCGTTGTGTATTATTGTTTTCTGTTTCTTCTCCGATGCGCGTGTTTGTTAACATAGTATATTTTTGTCTAAAATTCTTTGTGGACATTGGTGTTGATTATACATTAAGTAACATTATTTTAAGGTAACAGGCTAAATTGTAAATATAATGTATAGTTGTTTTTTGTCCCAATAAAGTGAAAAAAAAAAAAAGTCTCATAATACCCAGTACTTTCACTGGCTTCAATGTCCTTCAAACCGAAACACGACAGTGCTTAGACACTGTTGCTTAGCGGCAGAAATAGACAAAGCGGTGGTACCAACCCAGACGGTCTCTCGCATACAAGGGACCTATCACCTTGTAAGTTGTGTTGCAGCATGAATTTGCCGCTCGACCGGATTAGTACCAGTGTCTCACAGAAAACCCACGTGAAGTAGCGGCTTGCTGTTGCGTTTCGTACGGTGAGCGAGATTACTAGGAGCCCAAATCCCTATACCTTCCTAAACCTCTAGTATCGGGTGACCGGTTACCAGTTTCTACAACGACCATAGCTATTCAGTACATAAGACAGCAGTATATTATTTCTTTACTTGTGGTTTTGTCTCGGTTACAAGACCTATTTGAGACTCGATTCCGGGTTGAGTTCTTATTTAACAGTAACCCTAAACCCTTTGTAGTGATGAATCCAACCGGCAACCACCCGGCCCGCAGGCCGGCAGTAAAAGCGTTGTGCATGCCATTCAGTGCGGAACGATCTCCTTTCACCTACTGCCGACTGCGAGAGCACCATGCGTTTGCTGTGTTGCCAGTGTTACAAAAAATAAACAAAATAAAGAAAAATATTTAGTGCTGCAACAAAAGAAAAAGCAAGAAACTTATATAAAAAGCGAAGGTGTATGTTTTGCTGCAAGTTTTTTGTTTATAGCATAGGCGGGCAAACGAGCAAGTGGGTCACATGATGGTAAGTGATCTCCACCGCCCATGTACGCCCACCACCAGAAGAGTCATGGGCGCGTTGCCGACCTTAAAGGAAAGGGATAATTAGGGATTGGGAAGGGGAGGGGATTTGGGCTTCCGGTTATCTCACTCACCGTACGAAACGCAGCAGCAAGCCGCTACTTTACGTCGGTTTTCTGTGAGACAGTGGTAATGATCCGGTCGAGCCAGCCCATTCATGCTGTAGACAAAACTGTCTACAGCGTGGCTCTACCACTCAAAGTTGTAGTTGTAAGTTGCCACCAGTTCAGCGTTTGAAAGACAAAATATAATAAGTTTATGCTTTTTATCTACCTAGTCATAACAGTCAATCTATCTGGGTGGTTTTCTATATATTTTATTTGCATTATTATGGGGTTTTCTAATAAAAGATGTAGAGAATTTACAGATGGGAAAATCTCTGAATAATAATATCAGAGGGACGAGAGTGGGGCATAGAGCCCCACAAAAAAAAACTATCTGGGTGATTTTTTAATAACCGATGTCGCTAAACATGCAAATTTTAATATATCACTTGCAAATGGTAAGTAATCTCCACTACCAATGAGCATGCATTATACCAGAAAAATCATGCATGCATTGTCCACTTTAAAGGAAAGGAATTGGGTAGTGAAGGATATATTTGGGTTTCCAGAAATGTCACTAATAATACATAATTCAACGAAAAGGTGACATTTGACGTCAGTTTTCTGTGTGACAATGGTGCTATACTCTTCGAGTCGGACAACCCATACTTTGGACACAATTGACTACAGCGTGGCTCTACTTAACACAACCTTAAATTTGTCTCTTACATTCCACTTCAATATAGTAACGTTAGTTAGCGTTAGACGTCCGGCTACAAGGTGGACAGACGACCTAATAACGGTCACAGGAAGTCGCTGGATGCAGGCCGCTTCCAACAGGTCGGTCTGAAAATCTTTAGGGGAGGCCTATGTTCAGCAGTGGACGTCCTGTGGCTGATGATGATGATAGTAACGTTTTCTATTATCACGGGAATTCTATATTATAAAGTTCAACGTAGTCGGGATATTGATCTTATTCAGTCTGGCAACACCCAACATGCGCCTGCGCGGGCATCGTTGCGCCACTCGGGCATTGTTGTCGGTTTATTTATATCTTATAATGACATGATGTAAACAATACTGTGCTAATGACACCAACAATCCATAAGCTGAAGTGAAATACATAATGATTTCTTACGTTTACGCGAAAGTTACTCATTGAAATAAAACTAATTTAAACAAACGGTTTTTATTTTAATTTTAGTTCCGACGCGACGCGACGTTTCGAAAATATTTCAGCCTTCGTGGTGACAGTCGACCCGATGACCACGACCATGAAAAGCTTTCGAAACGTAGGGACTAAATTAAAAATAAAATCCGTTTAAATTAGTTTTATTTCAATAAAGTGAAATATGTTCAGGCGTAAGCAAAGTAAAGACTCTGGTGGGAGGATACTTGTATCCGACCGGATAGCGACCACCGTACACTGGTGCTAAAACCTGCCATAGTGGCCCACCTTGTGTGGGTCGCGTTCCAGGGTCAGCCAGTGTATATCCGGTTCTCCCCAGGGAGCTTGCCCCCTGATCCTAACCCTTTTCCCATCCCTTTTTCCTTCCCCTCCCCTTTGACCCTTTGCAGGCCGGCATGATCGTGCCGCCAACGATAGACACACTGTTTATCGTTGGTCGACACTATTCTTAGATTGCGCTACACTTACCATCAGGTGTGGCGTAGTCATTTTGCCGGGCCAGGATAAAAAAAAAAAAAAAAAATGTATAGAGCAAAATTATTATAAAGTTATTTTTCAAAAAACCATAATAGACAGGGAGCCCTCGGGTAGCTGATCCACTTGACTACTATCAAGCTCATTTTCCGTGAGTAGCTTCGTTTCGATGAGACGACCAACTATTCCCTATGCGAAAATTCTCTATTGTGGTAGCTAACAGAGGTAGCAAGGATAGAATATTTCGATTTGATGATACTCAAAAAATTATTCAATTTGTAGGACAATATGACAGTTAAATTATATAAATATTAACTAAGTAAAAACAAAAAAATCAGCTGGTTAGTAATCATACCTATTGGAAGGAGGGGCTTCCAATAGGTATCGATAACGAGGTCATAAGAATGTCTGTCACCTGATGGTAAGTGATCTCCACCGCCCATGTACGCCCACCACCAGAAGAATCATGGGCGCGTTGCCGACCTTAAAGGAAAGGGATAATTAGGGATTGGGAAGGGGAGGGGATTTGGGCTTCCGGATATCTCACTCACCGTACGAAACGCAGCAGCAAGCCGCTACTTTACGTCGGTTTTCTGTGAGACAGTAGTAACGACCCGGTCGAACCAGCCCATTCATGCTGTAGACAAAACTGTCTACAGCGTGGCTCTACCACTCAAAAGTTAGGAAATGCGTAACAATTTTTAAAGTGCACATTTACTTCATAATATCGTAACAACTAACTAATAACTTATAACAGTATCGGATTGCACAGGAATGATCTAACACGAACAGCAATTATCTTAGACAAACATAAAAACAGATTCGTTATCTCTTCCGGTGATGTAAACGACTACATAACATGGAGATGGCTTTAAACTAGATCTTGAGTATTATTTGATTAATAAATAAGATCACGCCTATATTTGAAAGGTAGGCAGAGTTGCAATGAATATAACCACGGTTTGCAGACTGTATTCCCGTCCTATGATGTGATAGCACAAATTCAGAATTGTGATTTATTCAAGCTAAAAATATTTTAAAACTAAAAAAAACGGCATACAACTGATGCGATACCAGCTTGCTGTTACGCTTCATATAGTGAGTGTGATATCCGGAGGCCCAAATACCCTCCCTTTCCTAATCCCTTCCATTTAAAGTAGGATAACATCCAAAGTTAGCTCGACTTAGGGCGACTTGCATCGATCCTTATCGTTTTTAATTGTTAAATAATGTTACATCAATGGCTAATTGTCAAACAATTTAACGTTTCACAAACATGTTCAATTGGATTCGTTGTGTACGTCGGCCTTAGGCTTTACAACCTCAAGGATTCTCACATCAAGTAAATATTGAGATATTAATTTTATTTTGCTAAATTAATTAACTTAAGTAAATAATATCAAGTTGTATCTTGCATAATCGTATATGAGAAATGTTTCATTTGTTTTTTATAAAATAAGGAATTTAACCGACTTCAACTCAGTCTACAACTTTCAAATTAATATCTTAATTTTTGAAATGAAACTAATTTAAACGGAATTTATCGCAGTCGCGATACCGTATGAAGATATTATTTGTAACACTGAGAATAGTCTCTTCAAAAATAATTAAGCCGCAATAAAATCCGTTTAAGTTAGTTTTATTTCAATGTGTAACATTCGCGTAAACGTAAGAAATCATTATCCCAATTTTTACTTGATGTGAGTTGAAATTTTATTGCGTCCATGTATAAGATTAATAAGAACACCTTTCCCTCATCAAGTCGATCAATAAAAGCGCATTATATCCGCAGTCGCCTCATCACTTTTAATCTTCCACATCTGAATCTTATCAGATATAAGACAGTCTATCATTCACCAACTTATCATCTGGCAGCCGGAGCATCATATGTATCGATTTTTCTCCGAATATATACAAACTAAGTTTTGCTCGCGGCTCAGTCTTCATGAAAGTATACGCCTTTCTTTAAACGTCGGCAATATACCCTTGATTCCTGTGGCGTTGAAGTAGCAGCTTGCTGTTGCGTTTCATACGGTGAGTGAGATATCGGGAGACCCAAATCTCCCTTGCCAATCCCTTAATTATCCCTTACCTTTAAGGTTGGTACCGCGTCCATAATTCTACTGGTATTGTAGGGGTTCATATGTAGTAGAGATTACATCACTAACCCATTTCTTTGCCCGATACCATAAAAAAAATACACAAGTAGTTCTGACCCTACACTGAGATACGAGTCTCGTGTCATCGGTATCGGGACCTAAGAGAGACATTCGGTCTCACAACGCTGACACAAATATTTGTATCACAAACACTTGTCTCAGTGCGTAGAACGGAACGCGGCCTCTCGTTTCACAACCGACTATTCAACCGCTTTTAAATTTGGAATAATTCAGCACTTCGTGTTTATCGGTTCGAAATACTATTTGCCGCTCCGTTATCAGTGACACGAAACTGATAACGCTTATTGATCTTCAGGTGGTTATGTTGTAATGACTAAACTGTGTGTTTTAGAAAAGAATTCTCAAATATAACATTTATTGTTTGTCTGATCCACAAATATTTGTTTCGGGGTCTGGGTGTTGTGAGACCGAAAGTCTCTTGTAGTTCTGATACCCGCGACACAAGACTCGTATCTTACTGTGGGGTCGACTATGTATGTGACTGTTGGGTTTATATTTATTTATTTTAAATTTAAGAACAATAATAGTCACTCATAGCCAGTTGCACTCAGTGATCAGTAAACGATTAGCGAGCCAAGCAACCTTCGGCGCGGTCAGTCTATAGATGGGTGACCGCTTAGTGTTAATGTTTGTGGTGTTAGTTAGTTTCAATTAGGTGTCTCCGTGCTTCGGAGAGCATGTATAAAGACGGTCCCGGTTGTTATCAACTGATAGCAGTCGTTTAGCCAAGTCAGAGACATTCGGGAAGATTTGAAATGATTTGAAAATTTTGACACTAGATTAGAGCGCAGTACAGTGTGCATTATTTTGAGATTCAAATTTCAAAGTTCTGAATTAGCCGTTTAGGCGAGCGATCCGTAGCCTCGTAATCAGTTGTATAAAAATATTTTTTACCTCAGTTATTGAAATAATTAATTTTCACACGATATCAGATCATGTAAGAAACTAGGACTCTGAACTTGCTGACAAAGTTGCAGTCAAAACCGATTACACTGGTGCTAAAACCTGCCATAGTGGCCCACCTTGTGTGGGTCGCGTTCCAGGGTCAGCCAGTGTATATCCGGTTCTCCCCAGGGGGCTTGCCCCCTGATCCTAACCCTTTTCCCATCCCTTTTTCCTTCCCCTCCCCCTTGGCCCCTTGGCAGGTCGGCATGATCTTGCCGACCTACGATGGACACATTGTTTATCGTTGGTCGACACTATTCTTGGATTGCGCTACACTTACCATCAGGTGTAGCGTAGTCACTTTGCCGAGCCAGGATAAAAAAAAAACCTACACGCGAATTAACATAACAGTTTTAAATGAGTGTCCAGCACAGCCCACACTTATTATTTTGAGAGCCATATCCTTTTTATGGTCCAGTCAATAACCGTTTTTAGGAACTGTGTGATTCAGTCAAAGTCGTTATTAGAGGTCGTTCACTCAATTCAGATTAAGAAAAAAATAATTTTAAATAATTTATGGTCAATATCAAATATTTGCTTTGCCACTTTGTCTGTTTCTGCCGCCAAACAACAGTGTGTAAGCATTGTTCTGTATCGGTTTGAAGGACATTGAAACCATTGAAATTACTGGGCATTATGAGACTTAACATTGTCTCAGGGTCATGAGCGCAATTCAGTGCCATGCAGTGCTTTGTAATTCAAAGTTCTATGTGATGTTGCTTCTGTTTATGGGCAGGCGTAGCGCTTACCATCAGGCGTGCGCCTTGCTTGTTTCGTAATTCAATCAAATAAAAAAAAAACAATATCACCCGAAGTCAGGAATTGCGCCCGGTATGGCGATAGGCTTTCCAACCATGGGACGAAAATGAGCTCTGCGAAATATGGTTTTACTGGTTACACCTCTGCCTACCTCTTTAAGGGTAACAGGCGTAAGTGCATATTGTCACTGAAAGGCAAAACTACTAAAGTTCCATTGAAATAAAACTAATTAAAACGGTGGATTCCGGTGAGTCCACCCCGTGACCACGAAGGCTGAAAAGCTTTCGAAACGTCGGGATCAAAACTAATAAAAAACCGCGATAAAATCCGTTCAAATTAGTTTTATTTCAATGTGTAATATTCGCATAAACATAAGAAATCATTACTAAAGTGCCAGTACGTGAAGTTTACGGTAGAGCATTTTAAAGTTTTTTTTTGCGTATTATTAAGTAGATGACGTGTACAATCCGTAACAAAATGACACACCTACATTTGATTTAAAAAGCAAGTACATTTAACTGACTTAAAAAAGGAGAAAGTTCTCAATTCAGCGCATAGTATTTTTTGCTTTTTTAACCCGCATAGAAGTCAGGTAGCGCTGAACTTTAGAAACGAGAGCATCTCAAATCAACGAGTTAAACAATGCAATAAACTATTTTCGTTACCAAATACGTGTTTGGCAACTAACATTTCTCATTGTGCTACAAAAAGTAGTGTCACCTTCACCATATCTAGAGTTTGCAACGATCATTTCTAGCTATACAGTTGTTCCAACAAAACGATTGCGCGAAACGTATTCGTAATTTAAGCGCTATACAAAAGTGACTACGTTCTAAATGGATGAGAAATTCATGTTAGTATTATCTACAAAGCAATACTAAACAATCTAATCAACATAAATTATTATGCATCGAAAAATCTGATATCCTAGTTCCTTTTTTTATAGCATAGGGCGGCTAACGATCAAGTGGGTCACCTGATAGTCCCCATGTAGTGCAACAATACCAGAAGAATCATGGGCGCGTTGCCGTCCTTCTAGGAAAAGGATAATTAGGACTTGGGACTTTGGATACCTCACTCACCGTACGAAACGCAGCAATAAGCCGCTATTTTACGTTGGTTTTCTGTGAAACGGTAACGACCCGATTGAGCCGGCCCATCCATGCTATAAACAAAACTGACTACAGCGTGGCTCTACCACTCATACTATACTATGCTCATATTACCTGCTTATACCATTATAAATCTGATTGTGTGTGTGAATTTTGGATGTTTGTTTATCAAGCACGTCTTAACGTCTAAAAGGTTTTGAATTTTGCAGACAGGTACACCGTGACCTGGACTAGGGTATGCCCTATTATGCTATTTTATTATCCAGAAATACCCGTTCACGGGGCTGGAGCTGCGAGTAAAAGCTAGTTAAAAATAAGGTTATCTAATAAATTTACGTAAAGCACCATAGAAAATCTATATTTAAAAACAAAATACTGCTTTCGGTTTACAGATGACAGATCTTGAAATATCCTGAAAATCTTGTCAACAATCTTAAATAAAAAGTACTTACATATTTAGTAGAGCTCATCCTCCGAACCCTGTTCATGGCTTTCTTCTTCCCCCGCCTATATTTGTTCATCTCACCAGCCGGCTTGTTGGCCTCAGCTGCCTGGTCTTCTAGCACGAACCAATCCGTAACAGAGCCTCTGCGATTCGTTCTAACACTCGGCACTTCACTACTACGTTTCACACTCAAAACCCTCGACAATTCTTTTTTAAAATCATCACTCACTTCTTTAATTTTATTCACATGCACTATCTTCGGCGACGGTAATGTGCTGAAGGAAGAACTCTTCCTTTTCTCCTTCAGAGGTATCACTGGTGTTTTGGTATAAGGCTCGCAATCGCTCAAGTAGTTTTCGCTGAACATCTCAACAGCTTTGTCGAATTCGTGGAGGATATTTATGACTGAGTCAGATTTAAAGATATTTTCAGCGTTGGCGCTAGATGCTGACGTCATTGTAGACATACTCGAGTTGGCGTTTGAAGATTCTGAAGGGTATTCTTTTATGCTTTTCAAAAATACTCCATCTTCGTTGTCGTAGTACACGTTAGAGATGTATTCTAGACTTTCGTTGGATGTCCATGCTTCTCCCATTGTGTCACTGCTACCGAATACGTAAGATTGACTGTTCTTCACAAGGGCCTTCTTGTTTTTCTCATTTTCTTCTTCTTCATCTATAGCTCTCGGAAGAAATTCAAAGCTTTTACTTCTCTGGTATATAGGAGAATGTCGGTTCCTTTCCAAATCCTTGTTTCTGAAGAACCAGAAGCGTTTGTTCGCTTTATAGTCTGAGTCGACTTTGCTGTCGCGTTTCATATCAGGCGAATGATGACTGTCTTTAGGTGCCGAGTTATGTTCGTCTTCCACAATCGTCTTGTATTTCAGTTTCTCCTTGTCTTTTCCGAAGAAACTGATCCGTGAGAACTTGTCGCGGAAGCTGAAGGATTTTTTGAGCGGAGACACACTCTCGTCATCGGAAGGAGTGAGTTTGTCTGGCGGAGGCGAATCAGGGATGACTGGAAGACATGATGATAAGAGACCTGACGGTTTGGCTACCTCCAAGTCAGTTGATAATCCCCTTACTGGCACGATCTGTGGCTTGAGTTTCGCGGGTAGTTCGCTCAGCAGACTGCTCTCTATCATAAACAGAGTTTCCGTGTTGATCTTCTTCAGTACGTCTGGTCTCCTGACAATCGGTTTTTGCTTATCTTTCTCCATAACGGCGTTCGTCATCCCCCGATGTACGTCGTCGACTGACTCTTATCACGCCCGGTATCTGTGGTGATAAGCCATTTGATAATAATGACTTGTTCTCTTGTGTTTTGCATTATATCAGTATTTATAAAACAGGCTATTGTATTTGAGGATATTTGCAAGGAAAGTATGGATGCAATAGTAACATTGTTTAACATCATAATTACGTATTTCTGTTGTATTCTGAGGTATGAAACCTGATCAAAAATTTATTTGCGTCATACTCTTGAAAGGCATTCGACTGCTATTGTATTAATAAAATATGAATCTATTACCTAATGTTCTTTTGTGTCGTGGAAATGTCAATCGTTGCTAAAGTAAATATGTAACTTTTGTATAAAATAGCACCATTAAATTTGTTTGCATTTTTATCAAGTAGCTATACCGGTGTCTACATACATTTATAAAAAAAAGAAACACCAATAGCGATAATCCATTTTAATGACACCTTGCGGCACTCGCTCGAACAACTTTGTACTTTAATCATTATACTATACAGACATATTTGAAATCCAGTCCAATTATTGCTATTTAATATTTTTTTTATCTACACCAACTAGGTAATGTATTTTATTGAATACTTAAAAAAAATATTGTCACACATATTTACCTTCTTTCGAAGGGCACAACCTTGAAACAATTTGATCGATAGAAACCTGACAACAAAGGCAGCGTGGCCAGGGCCTTTTCTGTGTCAAAATATACTTTACGAAAGACGTTACTCGTACCAGTAACCACCAATGTTAATACTGGACCTGCCTATTATTAACAACAACTACTTGCAGTGAAATCATAATGAAATATTGTATTTGCAATGAAATTGTGGTCAATATTTTGTGGTTATAATTTTCTATTTATAGTTACCGTGTTGTGCGATTATTAATGAAATTACTACACACAGAAGTTAACTAGGCACCTCGGTGTAATGACGTCATAGGAATGTACTAACTGCATAAAAAATTCAAGTACCAGGTGTGAAATATATTTTATATATTATTTATTTTATTGATGAGATTGTAAAAGTCATTAGTGAAAGACTCGATTTCCTCTTTTTACCCGGTGTAGATAATTTAACAGGAATGACGAAACGTTTATTCTTTTTTTCATTTTCAAAAAAATGCATCAGTTTCAAGATAATTTTTCTTTCCCTACTGTGAATAGTTTTCCCCATAATCAATCACTCAAAAATCTGTCCAACAATAACAACGAAAAAAACACGAAGAACGCGCGTAATAATAATACCGTTGCGACGGTATTATTTAATTTACTGACCGTAATGACGCGTCGAGGGCGAGAGCGGTAGGCGGTGGGGTGTGGTGGGAGGGGAAGCGCATTCCACTCAGGTGCCAAGTTGATTTCTGTGTGTTATATAATGAATTAAATGTCTAATAAAGTTCCAAGTTATTTAGGGAATGAAGAATTATGAAAAATACACAGCTAAATATAAAAAATATCATAAATACGTCAACAGCATCATGTTTTAGTTAAATAAAATTAGCCACGTTAATCAGTTTTGTAAAGCGCACCAATTATATATTTACGAAATCTATTCGAGCGGTTACTAAAATTTTCCCAAGCGTTGCTTAGTCGAGTTTGTAATTTGCACGGTGAATGTCAATTAAAACACTCCCACGATTATTCAAATTGTAACCAACTGTGAGGAAGTGCAATAATGGTGTTTTGTTATAAAATAATAACAGAATCACCGCGTCGGTCGACCTGCACTTCGCCGAGGAAAAGATTGCCCGCCGGCAAAGTTTCTAATGGTTTGTATTCATTTATAATAACACTTACATCACGAGTTGTCTTTACACGCAGAATGTTATGTGAAAAAAGTTATTTATAAATCGTCATAGACATAAATTGATAGGCATTTTCTGTCATAAACAAGGTTCTTCTGGGTTGCCTTTATCCGGGTCGGCTCTACCATAGTGTGGTAGAGCCGGTGGCGAACGTAGCGGTGCGGCGTCTCCACCGGGTAGAGGCGCCGACTCTTGGTTACAGGCACCTCCTCGTGTCCATTCTTTGAGTTCAGGCTTTACACATAGTGAAGTGGGAGAAAGGGGTGGCGCTGCCGGGTCTTTACCACTGCCTCATAAAAATCCGACATAAAGTGGCGGCTAGCTGCTCATAAGATGTGTCTAAAATACCATTAATTCCCTTTCTTGTTATGGTTGGCAACACATCTATTATTATTCTGATATTGTGGACGTTTATGGGCCATGATGATCCCACCATCATGTGATCATTTTGCTGGTGTCCTGACCTATTCTATAAAAAACATACGAAATCATGAGCAAGGTGGACTCGCTCCATTATAAAGATCCAACAGACAGTCCATTCATATTTAATTAGCATAAACGAGGGATTCTCCAATGTTGAAAAAAATCTGTAATTATTGTCATATTTTGGAACCTACTTTTATTGAAACTTTAGCTTGTAACAAGTTATCATACATTATTTATTATTGTTGATGTTTATTCTACAGCGAGTTCATTTGCTGTAATTTCTTTGAAAGGCGTTTAAATTAAATTATCGATATTTCGTTGATCAATAAATAAACTCCATTACTCGTCGAAAAAAACTACCGAATATTAAATAATTTTATGCTTTAGCGATTTGTATAGGTACGAATAATTGTAATAATATTTGTTTAAGGCGATCTTAATCGCGTAGTATTTGAAGTTCTGAATACGACGGACGGTCAAGATTACTTACCATTGTCCACAATATCAAATACATAATATACGTGTTGCCATCTATGATTCTTCTAGACGTATTTTCGTTCCATGATGTGAGAGCGAGTGAGCTTTTTCAAATCGAAACCTCAAAGAAATTATGATTGTTCGACCTAAGATTAGAACCCAGGACAGTTTCTCAGCCTAAGCCAGCTAACCATGAGGCTATAATTATTATTTTTCAAGTACCAAGTTCCTTGTCACAACTCCTGGGTACCTTCGATTATGAAGAAGACAGCAGCGTTCTGGATTCAATTCCGGAGCGGGAATGGAGATTACTCACAGCGCTTGCTAGAAAGAGGGAAGAAGATGACGAGAGAGAACGACTCGCTGATCAGTTTCGGAAAATGTGGCAGAAGGAGAAAGAGGAGAGAGAGATGGTAAGGCGTTGTGAGGTTTCAATTATACACCTAACAGTCACATACATAGTCCTGACCCCACAGTAAGATACGAGTCTTGTGTCGTGGGTATCAGGAACTACGAGAGACTTTCGGTCTCACAAGACCCAGACCCCGAAACAAATATTTGTGGGTCACACAAACATTTGTCTCGGTGCGGGAATCGAACCCGCGGCCTCTCGCTTCACAGCCGGCTACTCGCCCGCTGCGCCACGGAGGCTGTCAATTAACTTTCAAATCAACAAAATTTGAAGATATACTTTGGACAAATGAAACTAAAATAGAGTCTAAGCTATTCGTCAATAGGATAATATTATATCGTGGTCATCATGATACGGAACAAAAACAATTAGAACTTACTTTTTGCAGAATTTCTTTAAGTACGGGATCTTAGGAAAACATACTTTATCTGGATTGCACCATCTATTTGTACGCCTAGAACATTTTTTTTTATTAGTTTTGTATTTAATGGAATAAGTTTTCTTACAGGTTGAAGCAGAAACTTTAGATCAATACAAACGCTACCTCCATGCGAAGCGGCAACAAGAACGATCCTGGATGGAGTACAAGAGGTTCCAGAAAGGCTTGGAGCAGCAGTTGAAGAGGGGACAGTTGATGGACTGCATCAAGCATAAGGAGCAGAGAAGCCAGGACTTGCTGGCTTGGAGGTATGATAAAAAGGTAAGGAACTTTTAATCATAATAAACACTTGTATGCTAAAATAAATGGTGATTGTATGTATGGCTATTAGTTTTACTATAAATCATGAAAAATGTAATGCAATATCTATACAGGCAACTGAAATAATAGACAAAGCTCTCGAAGAAGAAGCGAGAGCGCAGTTGGCAGCTGATAGACGTATTCGTATGTCCGAAGCAGAACAATGGAAGAAGCACATAGAACTGCTAGACGCTGAGAAGAAATCCAACGATGCAAGGAAACGTCGCAGTGCCATTCTACGGGACGCCTCACAAGTAGGTTCTTCGTCATTGTGATTTGTGTCAATAGTTCCAATGCGGTAGTCAGACACTTGGATTAAAAATGCGATCGAGTCTAATTTCGAGATCCTTTCGAGTTTAGTTCTTGTCATGTTCAAATATCCTTCAAGTTCTAGGTTGGTTGGACTGTCTAACACTTTGTAGAGGTGTCGGATCGAGTTCCGAGGGCCGGACATTCGATTTCGTGAACAGTTCGATTTTAAATTTCTTTGTTGTTTTTGACGTTAAATTTCTCGATCTATAACCTCTCTCGGTGGTTCTAGCGGATGGTATTTCTGACACTCACTTTCTGTGTCCACTTTTGTGTCATGATTCGTGATTCATAATATTCAATATCGGTGTCATTACAAGAGTCGGATACCTACTTCATCTTCTCTATATAACAGTGAATCTATTATGATTCTAGAACCTAATTATGAATTCCAGCGCGTGGCGATCTCCAACGCTCTCAACAGTTGGGAATCAACGCTTCTCCGGCAAGAGATATCAGCAGTAGAAGCTGCGAGACGAGCGCATCACGCGGCACACGCAGCGCTTACGGACGCTCGGAGCGCTCATCTCGCTCGGGCTAGAGAGAAGCGACTCAGACGAGCGAAGAAACTAGCTGCTGTCACCGCTCAGATGAGAGACGCTATCAGAAGTGGCCGGTCGTAGAAGGAATATCAGAATATGAAACCTTACGGAGAAGAGCACGTGCATCATCAGTCTTCTTCCTTCTGCCCTTATCCTACTCGCAGTGGGGTCAGCATGCATTTTAACATATTATGCTGAAATATTTGGTTTATAGTTTTTACGACCGACCACCTACCTGACTTCAACCCCTCTGGGGAGTAAGGCGATAGACTCACCCTTATTATGGCGCGGAAATAACCTCGACGGGACGTGGGTGCAGCACTAGTTGCATCTCTGCCCACCCCTCTAAGGATGTATATGTGAGCTTATCCTATGTTATATAATCTGTTCTGTATTGCCATAAAAAGATTTACAAGTTTCGCCCTGTGTATTTATAGATAATTTTAATAACATTTTTAAAATCAAATGTGTTACAAGTAACAAATTTGTTGTACGTATTTAGATTTTATAAATTGGTGTAAATGATTGTGTGACGTGTTCTAATAGTACAAAGAAACAATAAATAGATCAATATGTTTCAATTATTTTATTATTGAATCTAATTCGGTTGCAAGCTGATTCGCTCCAAATATGGCACGTGCAAAGTATCCAAGCAGCAACTCATGGTTATTTTATCACTAGCTTTTGCTCGCGGCTCCGCCCGCGTGCTCTGCTTTTTCCGGGATTACCGGGATAAAAAGTATCACCCAAGTCAGCTCATACCCTGTCTGTATACCAAATTTCATTAAAATCCGTTCAGTAGTCTCAGCGTCATTGACCTACAAACATCCAAACAAACAAACTTTCACATTTATAATATTAGTAGGATGCAATTTTTTTTCCTCTAGCCTAAAGCAAAGACCCGGGCTCTTTGAAGGTACTGCTCTGCGTGCTTAACATAAGGGTTCGAGAAAATTTTGCCACGTTGTTTTTTGTTACTAACTCGACGTGTCTAGCGGAACTAACATGCTGGCCTGATATGCACGCCACGAGAAATTGTCTATATATCTCGCTCTATCTCTATATGTCTATACGTTACGTGTAATACAATACAAGCGAGAAACTATTCCCTCGCTAAATATCTCATGGGCTTCATGCTAAGCGGGCTGGTCTTGACTTCGAAGGCACATCCTTGCCTTTCATCCACCACCCATCTCCCCATATTTAACATCCAAGTCTTTAGTGGCAGCTGCCAGTCTTGCTTTAGCCTTCCTGTACTTCCTCAAATCAGTTTCGCGCGCGAGATATCTCATGGGCTACATGCTAGGCGGGCTGGTCTTGACGGCACATCCTTGCCTTTCATCCACCACCCATCTCCTCATATTTGACATCCAAATCTTTAGTGGCAGCTGCCAGTCTCGCTTTAGCCTTCCTGTACTTTCTCAAAGCAGTCTCCGCACATTGAAGTAAATCTGACGCTGAACTGGTCCCAGGTTGGGGTGGGAGCGTGACCGTCCCAGGTATTGGGGACTGGGACACGACGCTCCAACGAAGACTGATCGTGCCCGTGGTACGGTAGATGAAGTTTACGTCCTGAAAATGTTAAAGTGCAACAATATGTCTTAGTGTTTAGTAATTGAAGTCTATTCTAAGAATTTTGATCTAGCTTATAGCGGATTTATGAGGTTCGAAGTAGAAGAGCTAAAATTGAACCATGACTAAACTGAAACTGAAACTTTTTGGTAGGGGGTAAACTTTTGGTTTCGCTTCATCGACATGCTAATGTTAATTCAGACTCTACAGTGGAGTGGAGTGGAGTGGAGAGAAGTGGAGTGGAGTGGAGTGGAGTGGAGTATGTGTGAGTGATTACAAACTTATCTATCTATATCTTACCACTGTCTGCGGTTGCGCCAACACATCCAAATCTTTAATCAAGTGACAGCCCCCTACGAAGAACCTTCTAGAGTCTGCCTCGATTTTATCCTTCTCTTCCGGTCTAGAGCAGGACAGCTGCCTGGTGTAACATCCTGGTTGTAATGTTAGAGCAAGATAGCCGTACCCTTCAGTACGATGTCGGCACCACCAGTCCGTTGATATTACTTCGAAGAATAATTTTATGGGCGGAGCGTCTGAAATGCGTGATATATTATGTCTTATAAATAATAATAATATCAGCCCTGTATTATGCTGTCCTAGTGGGTATAGGTCTATGAATGAGAGGGGTTAGGCCTTAGTCCGCCATGCTGGACTAATGCAAGTTGGCAGACTTCACATACATCCAATTATAGTTTGCGTCACAGAATAATATTTTCTATAAAATGTAAATAAAATTGAATGTAGACAAAAGTTACGCGGGAGCGCCAGGAGGTTTTTGAAGTGATAACTTCTTATGGGAGGGTGAACCGAAACGTTCCGTAACGCGAGCGGTCCATTGACCAGCCAGCGTTAGCCGACCTCCCTGGAACATTGATAATTTCTAAGTACCAGGTGGAGTCACACAGTGACCAGTCGGATTGGACCGGACTTTAACACGACTTTGACACGACTTCGACACGACTTCGACACGACTTCGACACGACTTCGACACGACTTCGACACGACTTCGACACGACTTCGACACGACTTCGACACGACTTCGACACGACTTCGACACGACTTCGACACGACTTTGACACGACTTTGACACGACTTCGACACGACTTTGACACGACTTTGACACGACTTCGACACGACTTTGACACGACTTTGACACGACTTCGACACGACTTCGGCACGACTTCGACACGACTTCGGTACGACTTTGACACGACTTTGATACGACTCTGACACGACTTTAGTCACTACTTTGACTTTACATACGGTAGCAGTAGGCAGGCTCCTCCGCTCTCACTTTAACCCACATTAGTTTAAGTTATCACTTCTGTCGAGCGTCCCGGGACGCACACTTTTTTTTTTTTAAATAAAAAAGTATAGAGTCGAACTCTTCACGATGAAGATTTATTTCGGACTAAATTAAATCTAATTAGTTATTCAGTTGCAGGAATTTTGATCATAACAAGGCCACCGGCCAGACGCAGTGGTCAGTACATTTATTGTCAACATGTTTTGATTTAGTTCCAAGAACTTTAATCAAAACAAGAACACCTGACAAATTCATTGGTCAGTTTATTATCATGTTTTCAATGGATAGAGTTACATAGAGGCCTTACTTTAATAAATAAGGTCATTTGAAAGGTCAGCAAATTATTATCATGTTATGACTGGTGTAACGCACCCTGCATAAATATGTTTTACATATTATTATTGATTGAGTACGAATATAAAGAAACATTGGATCCAAAAATAACAAAAATATTCTAGACACTTATCTATTAGACAAAAAGATGGGAAGAGTAAAATAATACTTTTACCTATTCCAAAATCCATCTCCAAATTCAATTCTATAATATGACCAAAATTCCATGTTTCGATCCGATCAATTTTCAGAGCTTCACTCACATGAGTTTTGCCATGCATATTATCAGTACATTGTACGCTCTCTGGAATCTGTAACATGATGGTGTAGGTTCATTTTAATGTATTCTTTATAGTTCCATCTTAATCCTACAGACACGCCGAGCATTGGTCCAGGAACTCTGTCCTGATGGTGGCCTCAAACACCAAATCATGATCATCATCAGCCACAGGACGTCCACTGCTGAACATAGGCCTCCCCAAAATATTTCCAGACCGACCTGTTGTAAGCGGCCTGCATCCAGCGACTTCCTGCGACCTTTATCAGGTCGTCTGTCCACCTTGTAGGCGGACGTCCAACGCTGCGCTTGCCAGTACGTGGCCTACGTGTAAATCCTATTTTTTTTTAACCCGAGTACGGCAAAGTGACTGCACTACACCTGATGGTAAGCGTAGTGCAGTCCAAAAAACTAGCAACCACGGATAAACAATGAGTATCGGTGGTCACCAGAATCATGCCGGCCTGTATAAATGCTATGTATAAATTACGGACAAATATTTATTTTTAGTAAATAAAATAACATTCGCCACTAATTGACTGTAATTTAATATTCTAACTATGTGTTTCCTTAATTTACCTTAATAGTATAATCAATGTATAGATTGTCCATTTCAAAATTCGTCGCACTCAATATCTCCAATGTGATGTAAAATTTCTTTCTGCCCAGGGCAGGCATCACGAACTTCACTAGGTTTTTGTGTTTCCTTTCCCATTTCTTGTAGAGTTTTGTCAACTACAATATAATAGTAATATCCAATACAATACAATACGCGCAAAATAACTTGGCCGACATGAAGTTAGTGCTGATTGAAAGGGTGACAGGTAATACTGTGTTGGGCCATGTGGGCACTTTTGAACCTACAATTTTAGAATCTTTTAGAAAGTTCAACTTTTCTTCCTCAATATTATGTCATTACCAAAATTCTCTCTTTTTGCGATTAGAATAAAAGAAGTACTTATATGTACTCGGTTTTAATATATCGCAGACGCCATTAGAGCAGAAGCACTGGTCTAGAGTCCAAGGTGCCCGTAGAAAATAAACAGAACTGTAGAGAGTGAATCATAAAGTGACTTCAAAGTGGCCTTAAATAAGATTAACAAAATATCATACCAAAATCATTAGGTCATCCCCTCCATTATTTTTGAAGCCCACATCCACTTCATACTGATAGTTTAGTGGTACTCCCAACTCATTCTCAATCAAGTATGGGTTGAAAACTATATCGTTGTTATCAGGTGAAATCATAATGTAGTTGTTTGTTAAATTATGAAACAGAGATATTAGAATGACTTCCCTCTTGATGATAATGTTTGCGTCCCTGGAATTCATAATATTCGATATTAGATTATGAGTAAAGTAAGGATAGTAAGTGGACCACCAACATTGTAGCCCAAAGCCTACTTGCATGTGGTCCAATGATATGAATATAGATGAAAAAAAATATCATCGGCTTGACCAGTTCTTTACCACTGTCTCATGAAGACAGTCTGTGAGACTTTTTTTTTTTTTTATTGCCTTGATAGGCAGACGAGCAAGCGGCCCGCCTGATGGTAAGCGGTCACCGCCGCACATGGACATCGGCAATGCCAGGGGCACAGCCAAGCCGCTGCCTACCTTTTCAGAACAGACATAAGACCTTGCTGCTGCGTTTCGTACAGTGAGTGAGATATCCAGAGGCCCAAATCCCCTTCCCCTTTCCGATCCCTGAATTATACCTTTCTTTTAAGGTAGGCAATGCGCCTATGATTCTAATAGTATTGTGGGTGTACATGAGTGGTGAAGATTTTAAAATCAGGTTACCCACTTGCTCGTTTACTAATAATAATACTATGCTTAAAAAAAATTATGTATTAAAATTTCATTTTACAGAATGTTAACTAACCATTTGTGAGTTAATACTTACTCATCATAATCAGAATTATCGAAAACTACATGCATTGCCATCCATTGTTCTTCCACAAGATTTTCTTCACTCTTCAACAAGTTTGCTTGTGATATTGTTGTTGCTAAATCACCACCACATACCTTTCCTATGCCTTCATGCATATGAAGACGGTCCATACAAGAATTCAAATTTAGAATTCTGTTAGATTTTATTTTATTGAAATCCATAGGCAAAGGTAGATAGAAGTCTTTATGTATGTAAGTGAACACTTTACATGGTTGCCATTCACCATTATTTAACATATCATTATATTTTAATTCTTTCTCTGTGTTACAGTTCAGAGTATCACTATAGTATTTCACTTCCCACTTGCTAAAAGATTTTTGTTGCCATGTGAAATTATATTCCTCAATGTTTGGTTCTAAATTTAAATTGTTACTATTTGTCTCATTTATATAGTCTTCAAATTTTGGTAATGCCAATATTTCATCTAAAGGTTTCAATTTAACACTGAAATAAATAAATATATAGGTAATGATTTCTTACGTTTATGTGAATGTTACTCATTGAAATAAAACTAATTTAAACGGATTTTATCACAGTTTTTTAAACCTCCTTGATAAAATCCGTTTAAATTAGTTTTATTTCAATAAATATATAGGTTCAAAATTTAGTATCCTGCTAATATGCAAAATGCAATGATAGCTCAGTGGAATGGATGAAAGTCACTGACGAAAGCCGCAAGTTCAAAACCAGCATCAAGAGCAGCATTTATTTTGAATTATTACTTGCTTTAAAGGTGACAACTGACAGGAATATTACTAGGAAACCTGCATACCTGAGAGTTATCCACAAGAATTCTGAAGGTATGTGCAGTCTACCAACCCACACTAGGTTAGCGTGGTGCAATGCCTAACCCATCTCATTACTAAAGGGAGCCGTGCTTTGCAATGAGACAGTACAGTGCAGGTTTCTAAATTTAGATGAATGTCAGTCAATCACGCCTTAATAGCTGGATATTGGGATGTCATTAAGCACACAGGTAAACTATAACTTACCACAAGCAAAGATAGTCAAGAGCCTTGACGAAAGAATATAATACTGGCTACTCTGTACAGAAAGGCCTTAAAGAATTATATTGGGCAGTCTTATTAGGATTTAGAAGTGTCGTGGTGCACTCTATGTGTGCTATTATCCAGTAATCATTAACAACTTACCTAATATTTAATTCATTAATAGGTTGTTTTAGCCAGTGTATTCCAGATACTTTATTGCTTCTATGGAAGTCGTTCATATTTCAAGAAATTAATGCAGCAAAGAGAATATAACCATTGATACAGTTTAACTATATAGACAGTGCAGCAGAAATATAATAATGTACTCTGTGCAGTGCAGTCTAAAGCATTTATTATACATTTGAAACTTTGTTTTTGAGTTTATTTGACGTGACTCTATTTTCAAACATACTATCACCATGGTAACAATGGTTGCGTTCAGAAACTCAATTATGAAGGCCATCATTTTTTTAATTGCTAAATTAAACAGATGTTTCTAAATTAAGTTTGAAGAATATCTGTTCAGCCGCTTCAAAGTTACAGATGGTTAACTGATTGACGTCGCAGGTTAATAACAAATATATTTAAGTTAATACAGGGCTATTTATGACACGCTTTTCAGTTTATGACCCTAATGAGATGGTATGTACCAAAGAGAATTTAACCACTATGTTGAATGGTACTCCTTACTGTATATAAGTGTATAATCTATGACTTCTACTCTCCATCGTTTGACGTTCTCAGTTAGTGATTCGACATTAGATTTTTTTAAAAGGCCATTATCGATTTAACATTGTTAACAATCGAATATTTTCATTTGAATTGTATCCATTACGTAATTTAATAAATTTAAATAATAACTCATCTTTTAAACATATTTGTAGCTACAACAGTTTTAATAATTAACAAAAATATAACTAACTCAATAAAAGAAAAAAATTAAATCAGCTCCTAATGTAATAAATTTTGAGGTGGTGCTTTCAATTATTGATATATAACTGCAATTACATTGACTAAAAATATATTGCATTAGGAGCTGATTTTATTTTTAGCCGTTTTCATTTCGTGTTTCGTTCTTTTATAAACTCTATTATACTTTTTAATATTAGGTTACAACAAACAAACTGATGTGACTTTTTCTACAATCATTCAATTAAAAAAACACGTAAGGATCAATCTATGGGCTAACACTAGGTTGTCTACCGTTATCACTAGATATATTTGAATAGCTATCTAGCTGTACCATGTTGGACCTAACATGGGTTCTCTTCGATTCTGAAATGCTAATTTATAAACTCTATTCTTTATGATTAAAAATATATACTTGCAAGCGAAATTAGAAGTTCTCAAATAAGCTATGGGAAACACCCACTTGTACAGTTCTGATATTGTTTTAATACTTACTCTGTGCCTTACATGTAAATTAAAAGTTAAATAAAAGTATTATACATCTTCATAAATTGACATTATATTTATGCCATTCGTCATTACGAAATTTAACCCTTTAATTACATACTTGTAAGAGATCTAAATTCCGCTTAAATTATGGAATTAAGTAATGAAAACTTTTTGCGTAACGTACCATCTTTGAGAAAAATAAAAATAATTCTAAATGCACGAAAACAAGCAACAATATAATTACTTATTATACTTTTTTACCATTCAGAAAGGCTAAGACCAAGGCCGCCAAAGAATTTGGTATTCGATACTGACAATGGTTTAGTGTAATTTCAATTTTGAAAGTGAATCTTCTTCAAACGGTGATTTAAATATTCACAATATTTTTTTCGTAAAGGATGCATTATTTAGCAATAAAAAATTGTAAGCAGGGACTTTGGGTAATGTAATCTAAAAATAATGGTATCTATTACGATCCTAGTACTAACTTTTCCAGACCCAATATCCATGTGCCGTTATTTAGATTACTACATGAATTATGAAAATTGCTATTGATTTGTACTCAATATTTCATTAATTGATAAATCGATTATATAATTCACTATCACATCACTATTGATAATCGACTGTGCGGCATTAAAAGACTTATTCATTATAATCATTCATTCACCAATCACCATTTGATAATCATTCTTTATCGATTCAGTTCATTCAGTTGTTAACGGTACTTTGAGTGGTAATGTTCGCTGTTCGATTAAACCAAAATAAACACGGACTTAATAATTTATGATATTCAAATTATATA
The DNA here is from genome assembly GCA_949126905.1 of Amorpha juglandis. Lineage (NCBI taxonomy): Eukaryota > Metazoa > Arthropoda > Insecta > Lepidoptera > Sphingidae > Amorpha > Amorpha juglandis. Next base: position 12,413,599 of record OX421385.1, on the reverse strand, counting down.
AAGTGCTTTTCGGAGACGCTATCTTATCGCGTTCGGATAAATCGATCATGCGTAATCATTAGCAAAGGTGTAACAGTGTGTGATGTTCTAGTTGCCGAAATAATTTTTCTATATTATACACGCGAAATAATTTTCGAAAATGCCTTCCGGACAACGGGATACTTCGGTTTCCATGCCGTTGACACCGACAGATTTGTATTGGAGACGAATCTTTAATAAGGTAATTTTAGAAAGTATTGTACATATCAGCTTCGCGTATTTTTGAAGTCGTGAAATAAAATTAACGAAGCAATGAGAATGTTTTTGTACTATACATGCAAAATACCACCCGTACACCAGTTTTAGTTCTATAATGTAGGCCGAAACTAAAGGTGATAATTAGAGGTGTGTACCGGAGCCAATTTTATCCTCCGGAGATTATGCGGAGATTTTATTGAATAACCGGAGATTCTCCGGTTATACTCCGGTTTTTTTTTACTAGCCCTGTAATATATACGTCCCACTGCTGGGCACGGGCCTCCTCTACTGAATGAGAGGGATTAGGCCTTAGTCCACCACGCTGGCCTAATGCGGTTTGGCAGACTTCACATACCTTCGAAAATTCTTACGAGTTCTCAGGTATGCAGGTTTCCTCACGATGTTTACTTCACCGTTAAAGCTAGCGATTATTAACAATAAATATACACGTGAAATAGAAAAGTCAGTGGTGTATGCTCTTGGGGCTGGTTTCGAACCTGCGACTTTCGTCTCGACAGTCCCACTCCCCGCTGAGCTATCGCTCTACTCCGGGTAGTCAAAATAATTTAAATCAATATAGTTTTAGAGAAAAAAAAAACAATGCTTTCTGAAATATGAATTCACTTTATTAAAAAAATCGAATAGAAAATATCTAACCTACTAGGTAAAAGCAAACTATATAACTATATTTATAGCTGTCCCTCGCGGCTCCGCCCGCGTGATCTGCTTTTTCCGGGATAAAAGTAGCCTAAGAGTGGCGCCATGTGTCGAAAATTGATCGTACCCTCTCAGAAACCTTTGTGGGCTCATGCACAACAACTTTGCTAAAGATACCATACTTAACCAAAGACAAAATTACGTTTAGCTGTCATTTAAGTTTTGTTATTCCACTGTCATTTGCCTTTTGTGTCATGTCAGATGTGTTTTTGTTATACCACGTTTTATAATAACTTGACTGAAACGCGGTCGAACGGGATAAAAATTATGTTATGTCCGTCTCCTGGTTCTAAGCTACCTCTCCAACAATTTTCAGCTAAATCCGTTCAGCCGTTCTTGAGTTATCAAGTGCTGTAACTAACACCACTTTCTTTTATTATATATATAGAAAGTAACATGAGATTATTATTATTCTTCTAGAATATTCATAAGAGTAGTATCGAACAAAGATACATGCGTAACCGCGACTTAATAATTCGTTCAGACATTTTTACAAATCAAATAACCGGTAGTTAAGAAAAACACCGATTAGGCTCCGGTACTCACCCTAACCGGTAATTATCCGGTTTTTTAAGAACCGGTGCACAACACTAGTGATAATTTTTGTAGCGTACGTAAACAACACCATTCAGACCGAGTTTGTTTACAAAACAAAAAGGTTTTATTTAATTTAAGACTGAAGCTTCATTACTATCTTATGCTCGCGGCCCTGCCCGCGTGGAAAACCTTCCGCCTTCATATTGACGGGATAAAATACTTTTAAATTAAAATAAACCATGTATATGCTGCATATAATATGCTGTCGCAGTGCTAGCCCTGCGCTAATTCAAAATATGTCACCCCTTGCCCATGGTTCGTTAAATGTTGCGACCGAATTCGAGAAAATGGACATGGAAAGTCGCTTCTGTTTCGGAGTCGGCCCCTAAAGTGGCCTCTCCATACACTAAAATGACAAACCATGAAACACAAATATTAGATAAATATAATCCATAATTAAAGCATGGTTTATAGTTAAATGGATTTTATTGATGTTTTTATTTAATTTTAGTCCTAAATTTATATGGTCAAGATTTATATGGTCTATTTTATATCCATATCTCTGGGGTGTTGTTTTAACTGTTAATAAATTTAATTGCATTTGTAAAAAGGCTATAATCATAATAATAAGTAATCATTAATGTATGCTAAGTTTCTTGGTGCTTCTTCTCAGGCCAGTGGGCTTTTCCAAAGCACCAGTAGAGACATTTTAATGAAATATATCTTTTATTTATGTGTAAAAGAGACTTTTGTGGCCTACTTGCAAAATAATGTTTTGATTTTATTATTGTTAGTACTTAAAACAAACTAAACATAATTTAAACAATGTGATTCATCCTAAAACTGTTACAATTACAGATGTTTAAAATAACCCATGTTAGAATTTCCTTGATGTTAAATTGTGGATTCATTATAATTCTATTCTGATATGCTTTTATATAGTTATTAGCTTTTACCTCTGGCTTCGCCCTCATGAGCAACCTTTTGCAGGATAAAATGTAGCCTATGTCCTAACACAGGTCATGGTCTATATGTTCGCCTAATATCATCCAAAATCATTCAACCGTTAGGTATGATTAACTAACAAACATGCAAACTTTCACATATATAATAGTAGTAAGATGGACATTTGGCATAGTTTCAAGGCATGAACAGTCCTATCTGACTTAAAATACTGATTCCGGATTGTACATAATAATAGTATGTTTAATTTTTTTATATTTATAATATGAGTAATAACCTTGCATTATATTGCTACTGCTGGGCATAGACCTCGTCTACTCATGTGAGAGATAAGGCGTTAGTCCACAGTGTGTCATTTTGTTGAACAACAAGCTACAGGACATATATTAAAGAATACATTTCAGTTACAGGCTGTGAACATATAATGTAATATATTTTTCACTATTAGACTTTACAAATAAATACAGCAATTTTATATTAGGATGAAAGTAAATGAATGGTGCATCGGATTATGCATAATCACCACCATCTGTGCATTTACAACACCAGATAAATTGAGGGTGCATTGCTGCCTTTTAAGGAAAGGTCTCGTGAATGGGGAAGAGTTATTATTTTGGCAACCAGCAATTACACTGACTTTTGGTAATCAAATCACAATTATTATCTTAATTACACTGACTTTTGGTAATCAAATCACAATTATTATCTTAATTGTGATTTTATTTAACACAATTGATCGCAACTATTGACACAAATACATTATGTACTTGTCAAATTTAGGACGACGAAAAACGGGACAACTCGCATCACTTCATACCATCTATATAAACAAATAACGCCTTTCTAAAATATACTCATGTGAAAGTTTGGACGAGTGCGTTTGTGAATTTGGATGTTTGTTACGACTGAATGGATTTGGATGAAATTTGACACACTGATAGTTCATATACTGGATTAGGACATAGGTTACCTACTTTTTATTCTGGAATAAGACATTCACGTGGGCAGAGTCGCAAGCAAAGAATAATTTATACTATATAGGTATATGATCGAAGCAATAAATCTGGAAATGCGCTAGTTTGTGGTAATCGTAAAAACTTGCACCTAATTAAGATAATTAACTCTTCGTATTAGCGTTCGGTCTGGTTAGTAAACATGCTATTTTGCAGCTATTGTATGTAAATTAGGATCTGTTTTTGGATGGAAGAATAAAGATCATGCAGCGATAGCTTACTGGGATGAGGCTACCGAGACAGCACTCGCGAGTTCGATCCCTCAAACTTTTATAAAGTTTGTATGCTTATTTTACCAGAAATATTATAAGAACGTGTTAACACAGATTTACCCGGGTAAAGTCCGAATTATGTTTAAAATTCGGTGTACCCGGACAAACTTATGATTACCCAACGCTGGTTGGGTTATGTTAGACGTTACGTCTTTTCACACATACTCTATAGGCACAATAGGTTAAAAGTGACTGGGAAAATGAATGCGCTAGCCGACCGAGCGAAACGAGCGTGCCGCGGCACGCGCCCGGGCTGCGAGTGCCAGGGTTTTTTTTATTTTACATTCGTAATGGACAAAGGCGTTACCCCTCATTAGTAGAGGAGGCGATATATTATTATAGGACTGATATTTTAACGGCGCGACTGCAGTGGCGCAGTTTTAATGTGTACGCGGTACAACTACTGTGCTGAGGTCTTGGGTTCAATCCCTAGATCTAGTAACAGTGATATTAGGGTTTTCTATCATGAAATGCTCAGTATCATCCCGGAGTCTGGAATTGTGTCCGGTATGGCGATAGACTCGCTCCCTATTACATCGTAGGATGGAATTAAGCCCGGCGAAATGTGCGTGTAGTGGTTACATCTCAGCCGGCCCCTTTGGGGATTACAGGCGTGAGTGCATATGATATTTTTATCTACAATCTGTACTAAAGTAAGTATTAAAATTGCATTTATCTGCAATTGTAGATTTTTGCAATTTTTATCATTATTATCACAAAAAAAGTTGCGCGACAAAACATATTATCGTATATCATTGTCTTGAAACACTCTCGATATTGATTATGTAATGTAAAAAGTAGATAAATGAATTACAAAAATAAATGCACCCAACAGTTACAAACATAGTCCTGAACCCACAGTAAGATACGAATGTGTCTTGGATATCAGGAACTACGAGAGACTTGCGGTCTCACAATACCCATATCTCGAAACAAATAATTTTGGCACACACAAACAATTGTCTCGGTGCGGGTATCGAATTCGCTGCCTCTCGCTTCACAGCCGGAAACTCGCCCGCTGCGCCACGGAGGCTGTACAATTAAATAGTCCTACACCCACCGGGTGTGGTCCTTGGGTACACTTTTATAGTGTATACAGGGATAGCCATCGGGCGGTGTCACACCAGAATGTTACATTAATTTCTTCTTTCCTTCTTTCATCTCCATCCCATGGTTGCCTGTAAGACATTGCCTTGAGCGATAAGGCCGCCAATTGTACTCATTAAGTTAGTTATATTTTAGTGTTCTGTCCTGTACTTCTTGTGTACAAATAAATTAAATTTGTCTATCGGGCCTCTACGTGTTGGCTTCGGCCCCATGCAGGCCTACCAAAGGCCCGGGACTCTATAGTCGCGGGATATGGTAAGACATAATAATAAATGAATACACCCAACAGTCACAAACATAGTCCTGACCCCACATTAGGTTAACCTGGAAACTAGGAGGGGCTTGCGAACCCACAACACCCAGACCCAAAACAAATATCTGTTACACTGTTACTACTTACTACTAGGTACCAATTACGATAAGCTTGTTGAATTAGTGAGACAACTAGTTGTAATGGCTGGTGGTAGGATATTCGTATCTGCCCGTGTAGCGACCACCGTACACTGGTGTTAAAACCTGCCATAGTAAACCACCTTGTGTGGATGACGTTCCGAGATCAGCCAGTGTATATCCGGTGCTCCCGAGGGGGCTTGCCCCTATTCCTATCCCTTTTCCTTACCTAATTCCTTCCCCTCCCAATTTCCTCACCCTGCTGGTGGTAGGATATTCGTATCCGCCCGGATAGCGACCACCGTACGCTGGTGTTAAACCTGCCATAGTGACCCACCTTGTGTGGGTCGCGTTCCAAGATCAGCCAGTGTGTATCCGGTTGTCCCGAGGGGGCTTGCCCCCCTCTTCCTATACCTTTCCCATCCCTTAATCCTTCCTGTCCCATTTGGCCCTGGGATGACATACTGCAGGGGTCGCCAGTATCCCGTTAGCAGAGACCCCTGTAGTTCATTCCAAGGGTAAAAAATCTAGTTGTAATGTCAACTAATAGCTTTGCGAAATGTTTCTTTGTTTTGTAAAATGTTTTCGTTCGGGATGCTGCCAGAACTAGGCAAAGAAGTCCGCGCTCATAACTCCTTATACATCATGTCTGAGTGTGTGTTGTAACAAGGAAGAAACCGTCATGTTTCTCATAGGTACATTACTAACCACTTAAAAATGGCCATATCAAAGACAATCAACGATGACTCGTGCCACTTCGATAAGTAAATTTGGTGTGAATCAACAATGAGAGCCCTTTCTAGACTGGTCACTGATTACAATTTGTCGGTGATTGTGACTAAGTCCTATATCCCGTCATATAAACAATATTTTTTCCTATATGATTCATATGTAATGTTGAAAAACTTTTTAGCCAATCCAAATCATTAAAATGTCAAACATCATATTTTAGATTCAGTCAAATTTTATCTCCAGTTTGGAATGCTGTTTCGTTAAAGAACGGGCAAGAAACTCTAACGTTGCTCTTTTCTAAACTAATTTTCAATATTTGCAGTAAATTAAAGTATTATTTATTTGAATTAGAGCAGCTCAAATTATGCAAAATAATTAGATTATATTAGTTTTTGAGCATGATACTTAAGCACAATTTGAATAAATTAACTAAACAAATAATAATACAGTTTGAGTAGACCAGTCCACATAAGCAGCACACGTTCACGAGCATGACGCACGTGCCAGCCATCGGTCTCCTCAACCATGTTACAGGAAAGTGACCGACTCGGCACACGACAGCAAGCATGACATACGCAAACTGCTCATAAAAATAAAATCGATAAAAACCTAAACCTCACTGGCACAACAATGCGTAATCATAATATCGCACATCGAGAACCAAACCAACCAATGGGGAATCGTTATTTTTATAGCATAGACCAGTAAACGAGCAAGTGGGTCACCTGATGGTAAGTGATCTCCCGGCCCTTGCACGCCCACAACACTAGAAGAATCATAGGCCCGTTGCCGACCTCAAATGGAAGTGATAGTCAAGGGATTGGGAAGCGTAGGGGTATTTGGGACTCCGGATATCTCACTCACCGTACGAAACGCAGCAGCAATCCGCTTCTGTACGTATGTTTTCTGTGAGACAGTAGTAACCACTCGATCGTGCCGGCCCATTCATGCTGTAGTAGTAGACATAGTAGACAGTAGTATTTTACTTTATTTTTATGTAAAAAATGCATTCAAAATTGTCTAAGATTTTAATCACTCCGACAGAGATGATGATGAAAAACACTGGTCACATTTCATTAGGGATTATATTTAGGGATTATAATTAGGGATTGGGAAGGGGAGGGGATTTGGGCTTCCGGATATCTCACTCACTGTACGAAACGCAGCAGCAAGCCGCTACTTTACGTCGGTTTTCTGTGAGACAGTGGTAACGACCCGGTCGAGCCAGCCCATTCATGCCGTAGACAAAACAGTCTACAGCGTGGCTCTAACACTCAAATGAATGCAATTTCTACATAAATATAAAGTAAAATACGATTGCCCAAAAATTATTTTTTTGTCTTGTGACACTCTCGTTGCCGATGTGTGATATTTAGCCGCTAAACATGTTTAAAAAAGTCAAAAAAATTCGTCAAATGACGTCATAATGTCGATAGGCACAAATCCTTCTTTCCTTTCCCTTAAGGTTGACATCAGCCAGAATTTGAAATTATCCGACGTTCATCAGACGACGCACTTGCGCTTTTGCCAACTTCTCCTATAAAAAAAAAAGTTGTGTAATTTTAACGCCATACGCCATGACTCTCACAGTGTTGATTGTGTTAATATCGCGTAGACGTCACTTCTCATGTTTGTAAACTCATGTTATAAGTATGCGGTTAACCACACACGTGCGTTCTTTTTTTAGTACGAACCGGTCACGGTTTTACTGTGAAGCTAAATGTCTTGAGATTAAGCTAGTATTTATAGATTTTTTTATGGCAAAGTGACTGCACTACACCTGATGGTAGGCGCAGTGCAGTCGAAAAAACCATCGATAATTGATCAGTTTATTATCAGTTTATTTATTGTCTAGGCAGACGAGCGATCGGTCCAAACCTGATGGTAAGCGGTCACCACCGCTCATGGACATCGGCAATGCCAGGGGCACAGCCAAGCCGCTGCCTACCGTTTAATGAACACTCTTTTCAAGCCTCATTTAAAGGACATGGTGGTCACCAGAATCATCCCGGTCTATATAAATGCTTCTTCCCACTACGAATAGGGAAGAAATAAATCGAGGGGCATGTGACGGGAGAGGTTGATGACTGATGCAGGCACAAAGATACATCCATTTACCCGCCCAACCAAACATCGAGTCATTCGCAAACCTCAGGATATATGTATAGCGTAGGCATCTTATTGATATTTTGTGTGCTCCACTGGACAGCGACCATATCTTACAAATGGTAGAAAATACACCATAGTGACTCGCTCAAGCATTATCAAGTAACTTCAGACCGGCATAATTCTAGCGACCGTCGAGGGAGGCAATGTCTCTTGATTGTCGACATTATGTTTGGACTGCACTGCACTAAACATCAGGTCCAGTGTAGTCACTTTGCCGTACTAGGATAAAAAAAAGTATTTGCGGTATCATTGTAAATTGATTTAGTTCAATTGTTTTTATGATTTTTATGCACGTCGATTGTAAAAACGGCCTAAGAGGCGGTACCACTAGATCAATAGCGTGTCCTAGTTGTAGTAGATTTTTATTTTAAGAGTTCCTAGCATCGTCCTAGTACAATAAATCACTTGACAATAGTCTAGTCTAACTCAATTATAAGGAGGCGCCGTCAATGGTGTCATTCCTATTTTGGGATCAATTAAGAGCTTGTATTCATATCACATTGCTATTTCTAGCATTGGTAATATTTTCATAAATTTTACGACGGTTGTCATCATTCATCACCATGTAAATGATGGGTTTAATACGGCCTTCTTCCTCCTATCCTTATCCCAAGGCTATACTTTGTAATATACAGACGTCAGACATTCATCATCATGTACATGTTGGGCTTAATACAGTTTTCTTCTCCCACCTGTCTTGTCCCAAGGTATAGCCTTGTGTTTGTAATATACAGAAATGCTGTAAAATTGCAATAAATAAGGCAGTTTCCTATGGTAAATATTATACATTATTTATTTATTTAAACTTTATGTACAAAACATAATTTATAAAAGGCGGACCTAATGCCAGAGGCATTCGCTAACAGTCAACCTACAGGTGATGCAGAGACGAGACAATATGGGTGTATAAAAGTTATAAAAAAAGACGTGTGGCGCTCGGAGACTGCCGCGGTAAAGCTATTGTATAGCATTTTTTATCAACTTAAAAATAACGGACGGCCGTGTTCTATAATCAAAAATTCAAATTCAAATTTCAAACCGCGTCTACATTTCCAAATGTCATAAGTTTCACAACCATCTGTTTTATTAACGGAATTTCGACTTTAACTTTGTGTGCTAGATATCAAATTAAGTTAAAACAGGGAGGTCAGCTAACGCTGGCTGTTAGGTTTTTTCGTTACGAAATTTCTGGATTCGGTCTCGCCGCAAGGCCCGCGATAAAATCTATACAATAGCTTAATAAAAATACTACATATATCATATATTAATACATAAATCTAGTGATATAAATATATAAATGAATACTTCATGTTTCTAAATTATTTTATACGCAACAGCTAAAAACTAAAAAGAAACTCTTGTTAAAGATAGTCAAAATCGGTTAAAAAATGAGCCTGCAATATGATTTTAAATATTGGTATGAGCAAAGGTGGGCGCGTAGTGGGGACATCTCACTATCTCGCTCGCACGCTTACACCGTAATGGCCATTTGACACAGTGACGTCTAAGTTTGCGTCGTCTGTTTTTTGTTAAGTGCCCCCTCCATCAGATTTGAAAGACTTCTTATTTTTTTATGGAAGGAATAATGAAATTCTTTCTGCAATATGTTTTGGGTAACGTAACTTAATAAATAATAAAAAAACAAGTCAACTACCATAACGTTCTGCTTTATACCGTATTAAAATTCGTTCCTGCACGTACTCAACGCTCGGGAATTCGACCTACACGGTCAATAACGATCTCAAACGAGCCAATATTTGGCGTTTTACCGACGACTCAGCCGTGAATATATTACGCCAAACAATGGATTCAGTTTTTATACAGGATATAATTATTATGATTAGGTAACCTAACAATCTAAGTTTCATTAAGTCTAGCCTCTATAGTCTCTGATGAGACAACCAATAAAACCGCAGTTTTTAAGGTCACTGCAATATGCGAGAGGTCCCTCGTATAAGAGAGGCCGCCTGGGTTGGTACCATCGCTTTGTCTATTTATGCCGCAAAGCAGCAGTGTGTAAGCACTGTTGTGTTTCGGTTTGGAAGACATTGAAAGCAGTGAAATTACTGGGCATTATGAGACTTAACATCTTATGTCTCGGAGTGACGAGCGCAGTTCAGTGTAGTGCTTTGTAATTCAAAGTTCTGTGTGGTGTCAAGCGACCGTCTTGCTCGTCTCGTCATTCAATCAAATAAAAAAAAATACGTAGCAAGTTGTAACTCCTTTGGTATTACCCGGTATTTACTAATATGTTAATTGAAAGTTGTCTAAAAACGAAGTCTTATAAATATAAAAATACGGATTGCTTGGGTTTTCCTTATTAAAAACCTTTGAGGAAACATGTTACGTAACTTGTCATGTAAGGTATGTTTCGAGATATGCGGTTGTGGTAGGCAGCGACTTGGCTGTGGCCCTGGCATTGCCGATGTCCTTGAGCGTCAGGCGGGCCGCTTGCTCGTCTGCCTATCAAGGCAATAAAAAAAATATTCTACCGAGACAGGAGCGACCGTTTCCATACAACTTATACAAAGCTATTATGTTTCCCGAGCGCTATGACATGTCCTTCTTTAAACGAGGCTTAAAAAGAGTATCCCTTCAGTGGTAGGCAGCGGGTTGGCTGTGCCCCTGGCATTGCCGATGTCCATGAGCGGCGGTGACCGCTTACCATCAGGCAGGCCGCTTGCTCGTCTGCCTATCAAGGCAATAAAAAAAAAAATTGCGAATATTTCGCTACTGTCTGACTCACGTCACGCCTCGCGTGCCTTTAGCTCACACGTCGTGGCCGCGTGTCTCGTACACCAAACAACAGCAGCCTGTTGGCGAGTGGTAGAGCCACGCTGTAGATAGTTTTGTCTACAGCATGAATGGGCCGGCTCGACCGGGTAGTTACAACTGTCTCACAGAAAACCGACGTATAGTAGCGGCTTGCTGCTGCGTTTCGTACGGTGAGTGAGATATCTGGTGGCCTAAATCCCCCTCCCTTTCCCAATCCCTAATGCCGGAGCCGGTCCATTCATGCTGTAGACAACACTTATTAAGGTGTGCTACATTGCTAAGTATTCTGTGCCTACAGTCTACACCACTGGTCGTCAAACTGGGGCCCATGGACGATATTTGCGCGGCCCATGACATACCAAACAATTTTAGTAGGCAATGATAACATTATCAAAACTGATTTTGTACATGAATTTAACCTAATGGTCCAGTCATTTTAGCTTAAAGCTCTCCGCCCTCTATCTCGAAAACGGTTCACCGTATGAAAAAAAGTTTTAAACAAAATTTGTAGAGAATTTTGTATTCTACAATATTGATAATAGATACTAATAGCAAAAAACCCATAGGAAATGAGATATTTACGAAAAAAGCGATTTTTGTGACCTTTGACCTTGAAATTGAATAGTTGCGCACACCCTACCATATGTAGGTTTTGAGACAACTTTTAGGGTGTCAATAAACAAGTATTTACAGAGTTACAGCCGGGTATCTCGAATTCCGAGGTGAACCTACTAAAATGACTGGAGTATAATAGGAACGCGAGACGTAAACATGTGTAAAACTCATAAAAAATGTCAATTGATTGGTGCCATCAACTACCCAACCCACGAATGTGCGGGCCGCAGTAGTACCACATTGAACTATGTGGCCCTTGACTAGAAAAGTGTGACGGCCACTGATCTACACCCTTAAATTTTACTTTTTATTGGCTCATAACTCATGTTCTATGAATATTGCAGCCGGCTCTTAATGGACTCAAAACATAAAACCTTGTAAAAGTAAGACAGATAAATATTTATTAATATTGTAATAAGATTCCAAGGTATGCTTTGGGCATGTAACGCTAAAAACTGAAAATACGATGCTGACAAATGTGTTACCACATTTATGCCTCTTCCGGGACTAAAATGTTGGAAAAAATACTCAAAACCCAGATGGCGGAACGCCAACTGAATGCAGATAATAGAGTTCTAAATTAGTTCCTATATTAATATGGACTAGTCTAAATCTAGATGTATTTATTTTAAATCCGTGATATGTGACACTTGTCTATTAATCTTGGCACGGCAAAATTACTACACTGGAACTGATGGTAAGTACAGTGCAGGCCAAACATAATATACAAGAAACATTGCGTCACATGACAGTCGGTAGAATTATGCCGGCCTGAAGTTTCTGAACTAGGCACGCGATTCGCGTAAACGAGCCATTATGTTTAGTTTTTACTATGTGTACGGTAGTTGTTATCCAGTTGGGTATAAATATGGTTCAGATGGGTCTCCCACCAGCAAGCAATACCTATTAAATATTGAATTTTAAATGGCCCAATATTCAATTCCTGGAATGTATGGACGTACGAAGAATATTAATATGTTGAATTCGTACAAGGAAAACAGCAATACTAATAAAGTAGCAACTTTATATTAAGAGACTCGCAGTAGACAGTTTTGACTACAGAATTAATTGGCCAGCTCGACGAAAAGCTCGAGCTCGACAGAAAAACGACGGGAAGTAACAGCTTGTTTTTGCGTTTCGTGCGATGACTCCTATTCCCTTAAATACAGGGTTCGAGGATATATATCAATGGATATATATCAAGATATATATCCGATATATATCCGATATATATCAAACTGGTTTTGACGATATATATCAATGGATATACTTATCAGATGTTTGTTACTGTATTTCTACTTCCCAAATGTAGAAGGCTTGAGAGTAGAGTTAAAACATACTCCCTAATGGTAAGTTCTAACCCATTAATGGCACCACTTCTGCCCTAAAAGAAGATTTTATGGTTTTTAGTTGATTATGCCTTATCTAGAAGTAGATTTTGTAATATGCAAACAGTATTCATAAATAAAACAATAAAATAATATTACGACTTTCATACAAAATGGATATATATCAAACTTGATATATATCGGATATATATCATAAATATCCGATATTTTGATATTTATAATAAATATCGGATATTTTCGAACCCTGCTTAAATATCTCTTTCAAAATGGGAAATGACTTAGCATCTTGTGACCTATTTGGCCTATTCTATAAAATCAAAACGTTTGCAAGTAGGCCACAAAGGGCTCTTTTACACGTCAACAATAGATAAATTTCATTGAAATGTCTCCACCGTTGTTTCGGATATGCCCACTGGTCTGAGAAGAAGCACCAAGAAACTCAGCCGTAGGTCTTTTGCATTACATTGCATTTTTGTCCTCAAATCATTTTTTACATGCGGCCATCACTATTTTAAATTATAAAATAAAATATTAATAAGTAAACTATAAAAACTACAAAACTTGTTCATTTAATGGTAGCCCCAGACTAACTTTACGTAAATGATCTCTCGTCACATTAATTATTTAAGTCGGGTTTTTTTCCTAATTATTTAATCCTTTTTCAATAACATTTTAACCGTCGTGGGTGTATTTCATTTTTTTTTAATTTTGCCTTATATTTACATGTTATATTGTAATATTTTGAAATAGGAATGCTGCATGTAATTTCATGCGAACTTTTGCATTACATTGTATTTTTGTCCTCAAATCATTTTTTACATGACATATTGTAATATTTTGAAATAGGAATGTTGCATGTAATTTCATGCGAATGATGTAAAAAGTCGGTAAATGTCTAGTTTGATGAAATTTAAATAATACAAATAAAAGACACCAATAGGTGTGTGCCCTGAGAGTTGGCACATCTATCTCTATCCATCTATCTCTATCTATCTATCTACGAATTCTGTCTCGGCAGTAACATTCGTATCCGTCGCGATTCGAATGTATTGTTGACTCACGGCTATCCCCAACTGTGAATCATTCTGCATATCGTCGATGAAGTACCAATACCTCCTAACTGACAATTTAGTCCAAAATTACTTTTTTATTACAATAGACGTAAACATAAACCACATCCCTCAGTAACTAATAAAAAGGTAATGTATTGGAAACTATATACTATCAATAGTTGATCAAAATAAATAAAACTTTATTTTAAACAGTTTTTGTAAAATAAAACCTTATTTTAAACAGTCAGGTGTAAAATTTGATTCTCAACACTTAGGAGGTATTGGTACTTCATCGACGATATATTTTTAACGTATTTTTATGTGTTACCAAAGATCTATCATCCAATAAAATGTATATTTGTTTGGTTAACATTAAAAAGGTTTTTTTATAGCAGAGACCGGAAAACTAACAAGTGGGTCACTTAATGGTAAGTGATCTCTAAGCCCCATGTACATCCACATTATCCAGTGTATATCCGGTTCCCCCTATACTGAGCATATCGTGATAGAAAAACCCAATATCACTTTTCCCGATCCCGGTATCGAAGCCGAGACCTCAGCGTATAATTATATCGCGTACGTAATACAACCACATCACAGAGACAGTCCAAATTGTTATGAAAATAAAACAGTTTAAAAACTATTCGTTGCTGGAATTTTAATTACTTACCGAGTTTTTTGTGAGGTTTCTCATAATGTAAGGTCAATATGTACATCAGAACGTAAGTTATAATTGGCTATTATAATATAAAAAAAATATGTTTTGCTTTATCTAAGCAAACATATTTATTTAATAATCGTTACACTGATTGAGTGGTAGAGCCACGCTGTAGACAGTTTTGTCTACAGCATGAATGAGCCGGCTCGATTAGGTCGTTACCACTGTCTCACAGAAAACCGACGTAAAGTAGCGGCTTGCTGCTGCGTTTTGCTGGTGACTGAAATATCCGGAGGCCCAAATCCGCCTCCCCGTCCCAATCCCTTAATGATCGCGTCCGTTTAAGGTCGGCAACGCGCCTATAATTCTTCTAGTATTTTAGGCGTACATGGGCGTCGCAGATCACTTACCATCACGTGACCCACTTGCTCGTTTGCCGGTCTATGCTATAAAAAAGGCAATTAATATTGTCTCAGAATACTCCACCACAATAAATGTGGAATCAGCAACCCACCTTAATCTACTATACAAATCCTTAATCAAATTTTAAATAATATTCAAAAATGTATTTACGCTGCGATAGCTCAGTGGTGCTGGCTGTCAAGACGAAAGTTGCAAGTTCGAAACCAGCCTCATTTGTCATATTTAGATACTTTGTCTAAAGATAGAGCTGCAATTTTCCATAAAAACAAAAGCAAATTGAATTTCGCGGGCTAGTGCCGACCGAAATTCGACCTTAGTGTCTGCTACCTTCGATAACAGGAGTTGTAATGTCGACTAACTGGGCAGGACTGTAAACGAATGCACTCGTAATATGATGTGTAATATTACCAACACGCTTCGTGAGTAATGATGTGATATAATCCATTTCACTTTGTTCACCACGGAATTGGTGCATTTGGGTAATCGAACGAGTTGGAACCGATCGATCCGGTTGCCGATTGTGTTCCACTTTGTGCATCTGGGTCATATCTAGGTGTACAAATTCTGTGGCGCAAAAAATCGTTTCACTAGGTGGTAAATCCCTCGTATGAGAGAGGCTGTCTGGTTTGATACTACCGATTTGTCTATTTCTACCGCTCAACAGATTGAGTAAGCACTATTTTGTTTCGATTGAAAGAACTTTAAATCCAGTAAAATTACTGCGCTTTACGAGACGCAGTCCAGTACCATGCTGTGCTTTGTAATTCGAAGTTCTGTATGGTATTGCTTCTATTTATGGGCAAGCGCGACGCTTACCATCAGGCGAGCGACCTGTACGTCTCGTCGTTCAAGCTAATAAAAAAACCAAAGATAGTTAAGCGTCCAATAAACAGCGTGCATCGACTGATGATCCAGTGGCGTGAAGCTTCGACAACCCGCACTCCTTCAATCCTCCAAAAAATATAAAAAAATCATTACTCTTACTGCTACAGCGTAAGTTTATACTCACGATTGGTGCCGGCACCTGTACCTTATTGACCCAAATATTTCTTTCCAGTACGACAAAGACAACGACGGGCGTATATCCTACATCGAGCTGAAAGGCATCATCGAGTCTCGGGAGTATGATCACGACCTGCCCGACAATGTGGTGGACAAGATCATGGCGCTCGCGGACCGCGACAACTCCGGTTACCTCGACTTCCCGGAGTTCGTTGAGATGATGCACCACCCTGACCTGAAAGCGATGTTTGGACATTTTGTGGCGCGATACGTCCATTCGATCATACCTCATCGGAACCCTGTGGACACTACAGGTATGTGGAGAAGCTAGGGTGGGTTACGTCTTTGTGATGAGGTTAAGTTTTAAAGAATTAGGATCTTTAGTGTCACTGATTGAAATTGCTTAGACATTGTGCCCTGTTTAAGAAGACGATGGATTTTTCAATTTTAATTTTTTGCTCACCTACAATAGTCCCAAAACTTATTGGATTTTTCGATTCCGATTCTTAATCTATACCAATTATTGATCTAAGCACACCCAGTGGTATTGAGTCATCAAATCTTATCAGAAATCATCGTTATCAGCTCACAAAGACCGTGCCCGCTCTATTATCAGCTTATCTGACCTTGATGCCGGACCGTTTAACGGTTATTTCGCTGATAGTTGTAATTTTTTGTATATAAAAACTAGCTTGATAAAGTATATGCTGTGAATAAATGAATGTGCTTCTAAGGTCGTGATTCTGAAAACGTTAGACTTATCTCGAACGATAATGTTGATATGGTTATTTGATTGACAATAAAATTTGTCTTATCAACTGCTCTGTATATTTTTAATCACAACACGTATATGCAGAAGTTAAATATTCATACAAATAAAAAAAATCATATGCCTATTAAAATTATATTGTTTCAATTTAGGTATACATCCTCGTGCTAATTTTTCTAGTGGTTTAGGTAAATATCAATTTAATAAACTTATATTGAATAATATTGTTTTCCTAATATAATTATTATGAATTTTAATAAAACTTTAAATAATATACTGTAAAGTTCACGTATTTGCGCTTTAGTATTTTTGTCTTTTCAGTGACGACATTATCAGTTATCAGGCTGGGCGTTATTATTTCATCTTCTTGTCATAGTTCATATTATCACTGAAGATTTAATAATGTATCTAGTAATGCCAATTACTGGCTTTAAATGACTGTTGTTAAAAAACTGTGGAGTCGACTATACCACGTCAAGCCGGCATGCGTGTAAGTCTACTGTTTTATCGTTCGAGATATGTCACGAAAATCTAGATCTTTAATATTAGATCGACGGGTGAATCAATAAATCCGATTTTTGTGTAATAATTGTGTTTCCACTATTTCCTATTCGAATTTGCTAATTCCGTCTATGAGCTATATTTTTCACTCGTCGATATTATTTGGTCACTTATTATTTTGTAATTAGATATTTCGCATGATTTACAATTGTAAATATAATTATATTTAGTATACATTAACACACTAATTTTGTTCGCTAGGCACCTGGACAGGTTTCCGAGCTGTGACGACGACCGATGGCGGTACTTAATTTTATTTTTTTATACATAATTCGTCTTATTGGCTTATTGTTCATCGGTGTTGTCAAAATTCATGGATATCCGCCATTTGTGTCGGGCTGGGCTGTCTTTTCGATCGCATGGGTTTTGTGTTCATTCATGTTATGGATAATCCAGTTCGCAAATATTTCCTTTATTTTAAAAAATATTACCTACTGTAGATTTATTCCATTTTATTTTATAGTAGTTTACAGTAAATTGATTGTTATTTTTGGGATGTGGCGATTCTTTGCGAATTGAATTATCCCTAACATTGGTAATTATTATCTTAACATGACCAAGGTTTGACCAATGTGTACTTAATCAACTGCACTCATTTAGAAATAAAATATGTTGTCTATCGAAAAAGTATGTAATATAGTTTTTTCTAACAGGTAACTCGTGTTGAGTTTTATGTGTTTACTAACTGCCGCATCGTTCAGGCATAATCTACAGAGTTTCATAATTTACAACTTTTGCTCACGGCTCTGCCTCTGTGAAATCACAAACTTACAAACTTTCAATTTTTTATTAACGTACATTATTCAAAGATAAAAAAAACTGACAGTTATAAATTGTCCAGGTTTTGTAAAAACATTAAAATACTTAATGTGCAGTTCGGAAAATATTAAAAACCTTATGGATTAAGGCTGGATTGCACCATTATAGCAGTTATAGTTAAGGATTATGTTAAATTTGACGATAACGATTTCATTTGTAAGTTGGTGCAACTCAGCATAAGACTATTGTTGTGAAATGCAGCTTATATTTACGTCGAAGCTGAAGGACGCAGCACCATGACATTATTTACTTTATGACCTCTATACATCTCTCGATTACGATCAATGTCGTTATGATATTTAAAAACATCTCTATTCGGCACACGTGGCAAGCGACCATAGGCCAATAGGCCATATTGAAGGTAAAATGTCCAATTTTACAAAAAACCCTTGACTTCTCCAAGACATACGTTTAAATGATTCCACGTTACAAAGTATACCGCATCATTATGTACTCTTATCTCTAAATACGTGACTATCTTAGAACATACTTGAAGATAGTTAAGAGATAGATTTAGGCCTTGATAAAGGTGAAGTAATATCCAAATTTAACTTGATTAGCTAGACTATTAGACTGATGGAGTCGTGAACTTTTAGGAAAATCATTGAGAGTTTAGAAGTCTTTTTTATCATATAGGACGGCACACGAACGAATACTTAGGAAATCTAGTGGCAATTAATCTCCATCGTCTATAATCGTATACACTACCAGAACAATGAAGCGTTGCCGACCTTTAAAGGAAGTAATGGGAACTGGAAAAGGGGTTTTGTAACGGTTTTGTAACAGACAAGGAGCTAGTCAGAGCGGGCCTGAATCACCCCAGAATTTGACTTACTATCTCCCAAATGCCTTTTTATCTTTATTCTTGGAAACACGAACGGTATTTTTAAATCTGGCCCACCCTCGAAATAAAATCGCGTTAGGTCCTGGTACTGGTGGAAGTGACTTCGGCACCCAAAGGTAGTGCCGTCCAAATAAAACGATAGTCGAGAGACGTTCCATATTTCACACGTAGCCACAATTATTCCAGGCTATCTGTCTGGATGTACAACGTCTGATCCTGTAACGCGACTGGTACGGGAGTTCATTTAGGCATTAAGATCGGGATACACCTCCCTTCAGCCTTAAGTCTTTGGAAATAGCAGACGCCATGCCCCTAACGAGTAGGATTACCATCTGACCAGATAAATCCGGTCTTGACCGAATTTTAAGAGCTTAGACCGGATTTCGTCAAGATCGGATTTTTTGTCGTGTCACACAGTAAATCTTATGGCCGGCGCTCATAGACGGCATGGCACGGCATGGCATGGCAAAGGATTTTATTACTAATCAAGTTATTTTGAATCTTATTGCCACGAGTTTAGAATTCACGTTACTTTATTTCAATACCACAGTGCCGCGACGTGCCGCGGGATGCTGTGGCATGTCGCGACGCGCCGCGGCATCCCGCGGCGTCCCGTGGCATGCCGTTTCATTCCACGGATTGCCGCGGTGCGCGAGAGAGAGAGAGTGGCTGGGCATTCAGCAGGATGCCACGGCATGCCACGGGACGCCGCGGGATGCCGCAGCATGACCTGCCGTGCCATGCCGTGCCATGCCGTCAATGAGCGCCGGCCCTTAGGCGGCGCACGTACTGTACGCCGTGCTGCGCTAAATAACAAATGAAATAAACGATGATGCGTCGAGCGTGTGCGTTGAAGCCGAATTATAATGTACCGAGTTTTATGTTCAGCTATAGACCGGACTTTTTCCAGGAATCAGGATGTTTCCTGTTTTCAATTGTCAATTTCAAGCCCAGGCAACTACTGACAAGTCATGACTAACTTCAGCCCGGTCAAGCTATTTTGCTCGTATTTTATGGTGATCACTATCTTATACGCGATTTGTATCGGTGTATTGTGTGTTCTTGTTAAAGTACCTGGCAATCATTGAATTGATTTTGACAGGACTATCGCCGTGTGACATAATTACTGTGATAAGATGTGCGTCTGATATGGCGATTAGCTTTCTATCTCTACTTACGTCACGGCTCAGAAATATCGTCAACGAATTTTGGGTGAATTTCTTGCATACTTGCACCTTA
Source organism: Amorpha juglandis (assembly GCA_949126905.1). Lineage (NCBI taxonomy): Eukaryota > Metazoa > Arthropoda > Insecta > Lepidoptera > Sphingidae > Amorpha > Amorpha juglandis. The sequence goes on along the minus strand of OX421385.1, from coordinate 12,393,356 downwards.
CGAGTGGTTGCCATTTGTATTTTTGTAGCAAAGGTCAGCTAATCAACAAGTGGATTAGATTATGATAAGTGATGTCCAGTAATACCCACAATACCAGAATAATCATGCGTTATCGATCTTTAAAAAAACAATGGGGATTGGGAAGGGGAGGAGCGGTTCTTGTTGCGAGTTGTACGGATCAATCGACGGGTTGCCCCATATAATACCAAGTACAGTTTAATATATGATACGAGAAGGCGAACATTTTTTCCAACTCCTCCCTAACCTTCTATCTGATTAATTTCGTTGCGGGAGAAAGACATTTAGGCATTCTCAGAGACTCACCGAGCTTCACTGCTCGGTGTTAACAAGAAATGTGTGCCCCTGTTGATCCTGGTGCACAGGAGTTATAGTAGCGGGTGTGTGGGCTTCTCTAAAGGCGAACATTGGTGTTAAGCCGGGAAACGTCAGGCAGAAGGAAAAATATGAACTAAATCTAATCTATATTAGTAGAATCACAGTTAGATGTCCTAGAGCAGTTGACGTCAGGTAGGTGGCCGGTCGTAAAAACTAAAAGCCAAATCTTTCTATAACATGTCTTAATAACCATATTGCTCCAAACCCACTGCGAGTGGCATAAGGGCAGGTGGAACAAGACACAGTTGGATTTACACAGCAGTAGCACAGTTTAAAAAACGGCTGATATTTATTTTTACAAGATAGTTGCAAGAGTTGCCCAGCCAGCGTTTATGAGTAAAGCGAAATATGTTTATTTTACTGTACAAGCAACTCATAAACATTATCAACAATTTATATTGTATTCTGTTTGTTTACTGTTTTAATCACGCACCGTACTTCGAGCTCTTCGTTCCAGTTTCCTATACGTTTTAGGTCACACTATTATTTAGACTTAATGTATCCGCATTAAACATTGTGTGAAATTGTTGTCAGGTTTAGGTTAAATAGAGTGAAGTGGCTGTGGTAGGATATTCATATCCGCCCGGATAGCGACCACCGTACACATGTTAAAACCTGCCATAGTGACGCACACACCTAGCGCTGATCGCGTTCTAGGATCAGCCAGTGTATATCCGGTTCTCCCGAGAGGCTTTTTTTAATTGCACGACGAGACGAGCAACGCGCTCGCCTGATAGTTAGCGTAGATTAAGTCTCATAACGCCCAGTAATTTTACTGGCTTCAATGTCTTTGAAACCGAAACACAACAGTGCTTACACACTTGTTTGGCGGCAGAAATAGACAGCGCGGTGGTACCAACCCAGACGGCCTCTCGCATATGAGGGACCTACCACCTTGTAAACCTACCGAGTTACCAGACTACTTCACGGCACCTGTATAAAAACCACATGACTGTAAACATTCGCTGCGCTAATGTTTGGTACAACACGAGTGAATGTTTGTTTCTCCCAACCATAAATAAATAAGGAAAATGTAAAGTTAATATTGTTTTTATTGATGTTTTAAGTGGCTCACTCATTCGTATGTAATTGCGCGTTTCAAAAGTCGTGATAAAGACAATAATTGAGGTATTATGTATGTCATTTTTTTTTATCCTGGCTCGGCAAAGTGACTACACTACACCTGATGGTAAGTTACTACTGCTGTGCTGAGGCCTCAGGTTCAATCCCCGAGTCGGGTAAAAAATTGGGTTTTTCTATCAGAAATGCTCAGTATCAGCCTGGAGCCTGGAATTGTGCCTGGTATGGGCTGGCCCCCTATCACATCATGGGACGGAAATGAGCTCGGTGAAATGTGGGTATACTTATTACTCATCTGCCTACACCTTTGAGGATTACAAGCGTTAGTGCGTAGATCTATCCTACTGATATTATAAACGCGAAAGTTTGTAAGTATGGATGGATGCATGTATGTTTGTTACTCTTTCACGTAAAAACTACTGAATGGATTTTAATGAAACTTTACCATAATATAGCTTATACATCAGAATAAGACATAGGCTACTTTTTATCCCGGAAAAAGCAGATCACGCGGGGGGAGCCGCGAGCAAAAGCTAGTATGTAATAATTCAACATTTCCATAATCCATCTGCCTAGGCGCCATTTGAAACGTTCCGGTCTATTTTAGTAGATTTATCTGCGGTTTAGAGATATACGCTAAGTGGGTACTGACTGTGGTCAGTCGTTATTACTAAATAACTAATCGTTCAGGTCATTAACCATGTTTTAGAATATTTAGCTGGTGGGAGGATACTTGTATCCGACCGGATAGCGACCACCGTACACTGCTGCTAAAACCTGCCATAGTGACCCACCTTGTGTGGGTCGCGTTCCAGGGTCAGCCAGTGTATATCCGGTTCTTCCCAGGGGGCTTGGCCCCTGATCCTAATCCTATCCCATCCCTTTTTCCTTCCCCTCCCTCTTGGCCCTTTGGCAGGCCGGCATGATCTTGCCGACCTACGATGGACACATTGTTTATCTTTGGTCGACACTATTCTTGGATTGCGCTACACTTATCATCAGGTGTAGCGTAGTCACTTTGCCGAGGCAGGATAAAAAAAAATACTGTTTACACATGTGCCTACACCTTTGGGGATTACAAGCGTTAGTGCGTATATCTGTATGTAAAAATTCAACATTTCCATAATCCATCTCCCTAGGCGCCATTTCGGTCTATTTTAGTGGATTTATCTGCGGTTTAGAGATATACGCTAAGTGGGCACTGAATGTGGTCAGTCGTTATTACTAAATAACTAATCGTTCAGGTCATTAACCCTCTTTTAGAATATATCGTTGTTGCGTTAATCATACATGTTGTAAAAATACCGGCTGGTTGGTTCCGGCGCGTCGTGTTCCAAGGTCGGTACAGTATTATCCAGTGGAGCAGTATCAGTACTAGTACAAATCCCCAAATAAAGTAGGAAGGACTCCCCAGTAGGAAGCCCAAATCCCCCCCCCCCCTTCCCAATCCCTAATTATCCCTTTCCTTTAAGGTCGGCAGCGCGCCGATGATTCCTCTGGTGGTGGGCGTACATGGGCGGTGGAGATCACTTACCATCAGGTGACCCACTTGCTCGTTTGCCGGACGATGCTATTAAAAAAAAAAAAAAAACAAGGTACAACTACAAGGTGGCAGGTCCCTCGTATGCGAGAGGCTGTCTGGGTTGGTACCACCGCGCCGTCTATTTCTGTCGCCAAGCAACAGCATTTAAACACTGTTGTGTTTCGGTTTGAAGGGCATTGAAGCCAGTGAAATTACTGGGCATTATGAGACTTAAAGGTCGCAGGATGTCGCTGGATGCAGGCCGCTTCCAACAGGTCGGTCTGGAAATCTTTGGGGGAGGCCTATGTTCAGCAGTGGACGTCTTGTGGCTGATGATGATGATGATGATGAGACTTAACATCTTATGTCTCGGGGTGATGAGTGCAATTCAGTGCCATGCAGTGCTTTGTAATTCAAAGTTCTGTCTGGTGTTGCTTCTGTTTATACGAAACGCAGCAGCAAGCCGCTACTTTACGTGGGTTTTCTGTGACACAATGGTAACGACCCGGTCGAGCCGGCCCAGTCATGTAAACAAATCTCTACAGCTTGGCTCTACCACTCATAAATTCTTTTTTTCCATAGTTTAAAGCCACAGTTATAGTCGCTTGTATCCTTCACAGCTGAGTTTTTTATTTTAACAAGAAATATTGTCAATTAATGCCAATAGAAAGCGGGACAAATATAGTTCAAGGGCTTCTGAGTAAATAAGCAAGGTTAGTACAAGTACTATGGTAGAGTCTGTCTGGGTGGGCGTTTGGTTTATTCCTGTCGAACAGCAGCCACGCTGTCGACAGTTTTGTCTGCAGCATGAATGGGCTGGCTCCACCGTATTGATTCCACTGTCTCCCAGAAAACTGTAAAGTAGCGGCTTGCTGTTGCGTTTCGTGGGGTGAGATCCAGAGGCTGAAATACTCGTCATTCAGGACGATAAAAAAGCGTAATACATGACAAGGAACTTCGAAAATATAGGATCATCGTTCAAAATTTAATAATCCTAACTAATATTACAACAGACTGCGAAAGCGAGTTTCTTTGTTTGTTACGCTTTCACACTTAAATCGCTGTACCGATTTTGTTGAATTTTGGTACATGTATAGATGGGATCCTGGAGACCGTTATAGACTAGTTTTTATCCCGAAAAAGGCTATTCACGCGGGTGGAGCCGCGAGAAAAAACTAGTCCCAAAAATATTAGTATCTGTTGAATCCATATCTTATCCTTTTATCAGAAAACCTTGAACAAAGCAAATATGGTGGTAGTTATGATGAATCGCATTATCGGAGTTATAAACCCAGATCTTTATCCAATTGTTTTATAGTAGAGGCCGGCAACCGAGCAATTGGGTCACCTGACCCAGACTGGCCTCTCCATCGCACATACACATCCGTTATACCAGAAGAGTCGTAAATGTGTTGGCGACCTTACTGGAAAGTTGTTGTGTTTGGGATGAAGGCGATTCGGCCATTCGGATCTCATTTCGGTTTCGGATTCGAAATTTCACTTCACGACGGTTTTCTGTGAGACACTCGTATTCCGATTGAGCCGGCCCATTTGTACTGTAGACAAGATATCTGCAGCGTGGCTTTGATTGATTGATAACTATTTATTATACACCACTAATAAGATTCACAATAGGAAATAAAATAATTACAAAACATATGTGTAACAATCGGCGGTCTTATCGCTGAAAGCGATCTCTTCCAGACAACCTTTGGATGGAACACTGACAAAAGAGAAGTATTTGTGGCTTTACCACTTAAATCTTACCAACTGTCTTAGACTATGCTCTAACATTCTTTATTGTACTATTGTTTGATTCTAGCACAAACATGTCACTGTTGTGTCATTCAAAATTAAAATATATGGGCCCGGCCCACTCGCGAATCTTGTTGGCCTGTCCCAGAATCCGGCTAACCACCTTATCCTATATCTGGTAACACTAGAAAAAAAAAATACTTCTCTCATGATTTTTGGATCAGCCAGTATATCCAGTATCATCAGGCCGGCATAATTCTGCCGACCGTTGAGGGGCTCAATGGCTCTTGACGGTCGACAGCATGGTTGGACTACACTGTACTTAACATCTGGTACAGTGTGAGATTTTTTTTAAATCTGGTACTTTGCCGTGCCAGATTAAAAAAAAGTAATAGATTTCAGACCAAAAAAATACACACCAACATTTTACAAATTGTTCGTAACTTCAGTGACATTCAAATATGTTATATTGTTTATAAACAATATTTTTATAGGGATCGGAACAAGATTTCGTAATGCGGTGCAAAATGAAATTTTTATAATGCAAGAATCAGAATCAAGAAGAATTTTATCCACAACATCTCATAACGTCAATATACACGAGGCAAAAGCACTGGATTTACCAATATTACGTAGGTAATATTTTATTTATGTATTTACTGGTACCAGTATATTTTATTCCTCTTAACTACGTCCCCGTACCTATAGATGTATGTAGGTATTTTTTTTCAATTAAACTATTTTGAGTTTTTTTATTGTGGTTCTTTTGTATTTAATGAACGTGTTAATATAGTAGCTCTATCTATCTGTAGAGTTAGACATAATAAATTTTATTGAGTTGCATTAGATGGCAGCACTTGTATTTAATATTTTATGTTTTTTATGTTAGTAAATTCCATTTTAAATAATGATATGATTGAAATAATATTTGTAATAAACATTTTTGTGCTTTATTCAATACAGACAACATTAATTACCGGGGCAAATTTGAATAATATAATAAATACACAAAAACATACAAATACATACAGAAAGATATAAGAATATTATGTAGGATCAACACTTAATTTCGTACCTTTATTTTAACGGGTCTTAGGCTGCGTTTAGACGACGCGAAAAATTTCGTGCGGCCGCCGCGCGGCGGCCGCGCGGCGGCTGCACGAAATTTTTCAGTCATAGCAAATGTATGTCTTATTAACTAGGACTTAACGTTGAAATTCTTTGTGAATAACCAACCGCGCGGCCGCCGCGCGGCGGCCGCACGTCGGCCGCGCGGTCGGCCGCGCGGCGGCTGCGCTCGCGTTTACACGATCGCGCAGTCGCCGCGTGGTTGGAGCGTTGCGAAGAATTAAACATTATGGCTTAGTCAATAGAGTTTACATTCGTTTTTCGAGTGATTCGAGCGAGGCGATCGCGCGGCCGCCGCGCGTTCGCCGCGCGGCCGCAACGCGGTGGGATTCCTTGTCATATAAACGCGCCCTAAATCGCGTACTATTTGAAGGTATAAATACCTATAGGCATTATCGAAACGGAAAACCAAGTAATACCTATAAAAACCAACGCGACATCAAAATCGGTGTTCATGTGGCAGAGATTTCGCGTGAACTACCGGACAATCTTCTATCTGAAGTCTGTTGACATAAATTGACAACTTTTACTTGTTGGTAGGTCCCTCGTATGCGAACGGCCGTCTGGGTTGGTCCCACCGCGCAGTCTATTTCTGCCGGCAAGCAACATTGTGTAAGCACTGTTGTGTTTCGGTATGAAGGATATTGAAACCACTGAAATTACTGAGCATTATGAGGCTTAACATCTTATATCACGGGCTGACTATCGCAGTTCAGTCCCATGCAGTGCTTTGTAATTGAAAGTTCTGTGTGGTGTTGCTTCTGTTTATGGGCAGGCGTGGCGCTTACCATCAGGCGAGCTCGCTTGCTCGTCTCGTCATTTAAATAATAAAAATCTTAAATAATGTCATGACGTTGGAATGGCAGGTGTTATGATCAGCAGTAATTCCTAAGAATGGATGTTAAAGAGTTAACGTGTGAGTCATATGAAGTTATTTCGTCGAGTGTCTGGAGTTGTTCTAGTTGAAACGTCGGAGCGTAGGTGGTGACACCGGTCAATATCAATAATTCGGAAGATGTAGAGACGTTTTTAACCCACTTAAAAAATGAGGAGGTTTTCAATTCATCTATACAGGGTTATTTTTAAAACACCAGCAACCTCGCAGGGGTAGATTCCTAAGGTTATAAGCTACTACTTTTGTTCTACGACTTTTGATAATTTGTTAGATTTTATTTTCATACAAAAATAAGTATTCATTTAATTTCCGTCTTGATTGTTACAACGCGCATCGCACTTTACGTAAACAAATACGCGAAGCGTGGGGAACCGGACTAGCTCCTTTGAAGGTCAACGCGCCGCTCAGCTGAGCGGCGCCTTTGAGTCGCGCGCGCACGCCGCATACTACGAACGACACACGACACAACAAAAACTTGTAAAATCATTTTTTTTTAAATATATTGAGTTATATCCAAACTCGTAGAACAAAAGTTGTTCCGTATGGGGACAGCTATATACCCCTGCGAGGTTGCTGGTGTTTTAAAAATAACCCTGTATTGTTGTTTTATATATGTTACGCCATATCTCGGGATATTTTTTATTTATTTATTATATTTATAATTCTTTATTGTACATTGGAATACATACACGCAAGTAAGACAGTTAACGATACAAAAGTACAATTGGCGGCCTTATCGCTCAAGGCAATCTCTTCCAGGCAACCATGGGATATATAGTAGGAGCCAGAAAGGGTAGGGTGCATAAACGAAAAACTACATATATACATAGATAAATAAAAGAAATATATACACAAAACTACATATATACATGAATACATGTTTTTATGATTTTTTTATTATTTTAATAGGGTTTACCCCGTTGCCCAATTTGGTTAACAACTGACAACGTTATTATGTCTGTCACTCTACATCTCCGCCAATGGTCCGATTTTGACGATCCTTATATTTTGATAGAATATGTATGTTCTTTTTTGTATATCTACATCTATACTAATATTATAAAGAGGAAAGATTTGTATTTTTCTATGTAACGAATAAACTTAAAACCTACTGCGGGGCTATCACGTATCTCAGTTGACAACGCAAAATGATAGGCACTATTCAAAGTGTTCATCAATTAACTGTCAAACTAATGATTTCGTATTGGCTAACTTCGGTTATCAACTACAATGACGTCACCGGTGTCTATGAACATTGATAGCCACCGCAGACGTCACGGTGGATATCAATGCATGGAGTTTCTATCGATGTTTAGTAAATTGGTATTGGCTACGCAAAGTGGACATCAAATTAATAGTCACTCTGTCTGTCAAACGTTTTATGAAAGACACGACCTAAGAGTAGTGTTTTTCAGTTGTAAAGTGATGATCACTATTATCCGGCCATATAATATTGCGATGTATTTATAAAGAAACCTTAAATGATTTTAGATTTTGAATTTGTTTGGGGTATACACACAGGCTTTACACTTTCTACATTCTTGTACGTATGGACCTGTGTTAGATTGTTTGAAAGTTGTTATAAAAATAAATATATTAGGATTACGTATTAAAAAGGGCTTACGTTTCCAAAATTATGTTCCGATCGATTTTATTGGGATTTGCTGAAGAAGAGAGGAAGAAAAAGGTTTTGCGCATATCAAGACGCCGTTTGCGCGATGCTAGTGATCCATTGCAGTTGCCAGAGAAAGAATTTGTTGGACATTTTCGTTTAAATAAGATTGGATTCCGACAGGTTGTAACAGAACTCTGTCCTCACATCTACTAAATCGGCGAAGAACGGCTGTGTCCAACGAATTAAAAGTGAGTGTTACTACACTCTAACTAACTATTACTAGGTAACTGTTACCTAGTAATGAAGGCATATTTAATAACTTATATGGTTATTAGACACTTAATTTTTTTACAATAAGTACAAATTAATTCATATTTATTCCAGATTTTGGCCGCTTTAATAAACTTTTATGCAAGTGGATCGTATCAGCGTAATGTGGGTGCCTCTTTTTTATTTAATATGTCCCAGTCTAAATTTAGCAAGTGCCTACATGAAGTAACTAAAGCATTCAATGCACGGGAGGCACAATACCTATTAATACATTAAAGAATCTTGTATATTATGTTGAATAACATTTATTAATAAAATACTATACAATAACAATATCTTAAATATTATTTCACATCAGTTTTCCATCCAATGATGTCATGGGAGGCAAGTTTATTGCCATACTGGGCACAACTTCCAATCAAACTCATGTGTGATATTTTGTATAGAAACATCAAAAAAATTGGGATTGCCACAGGATTTCATGGTTGCTCTGCTTAAGTAGGAGCTTCACGTGTTGATGGTATCTGTAAAATGATTTCGTTATGTTATTTCTGTATCTTATTAATAAAATAAACTCCTATGTTTTAGGATAAAAGTTATCTATCATTAAACACAGGTTATTAAAATAACTTGCATGCATTTAACATTCTTGAAAGAGAATCCCAACCCCTTAGGGCTTTTTATATAAGTTAATGAAAACACTTATTAGTGAGTGCTCTTATTCAAGTATCAAGTAATTCAATGCAACGTCTGGATTGGCCTCCACAAATTCCAACAATAACTCCAATTGCCTTTGGGAACATTTTCTGAGTGCAGGCATCTGAATGTAGATGATCAATGTTAAATAAAGTTACATAGGTACCTATTAGGTTCTTGTTTAGTATGTTGCTTGCTCAATGCTCAATAGTATGGAGGGGCGGCGACCGTCAAACACACAATTTTTTTATAGATCATTAAAGCTTGGGTTGTATGCAAAGAGAATATAAACCATTAAATTGAAGTTGTATGATGTAAGAAATATAAGATTTCACTAGTATTGAAATATTATGTTACTTATTCATTGCATAAACTAACAACTAAATCAAAAATATGTTTTAATTCGTTAAACAAAAATATTGTTAGCCACATAATGAAAACATTTTCTACTAAAAATACTCCATTAACACTTTCACAGAGTAAATTAAGTTATCCTTACTTTAATTATTTGTTTTTCACAATATATTTAACTCTAAACATACGAAGAAATACTTATAATTTATAACAATGCTAAATTGTTTATGAATCTCGTACCACAATGTTTATTCTCGAGTGTCAAATGCGTAGTTAAACTGCTAAATAAAAACGACTTACCATCTTGCTTGGTTAATGGTCCAATGGGTATATATAAGTTAGTCGCATTATTGTCGATAAAAAACTAGAGATGTCAAATGTATTGTTGAAAGAAACTGATAGGCACCCATGGTACTTATTATAACAATGTCATACGCGATACCAATTTACATAAAGTCTCAGTTGACAACCAACTTGGGTTGACAACGAAATTTTGATGAGCACTCGAAGTGTTAAAATTAGACAATAGCCCCACTGGACCGATTTTAAAAATTATTTTGCCGTTAGAAAGCTACATTATCACTGAGTAACATAGGCTACTTTTTATCCCGGAAAAAGTACATCACGCGGGTGGAGCCGCAAGGATAAGCTAGTGTGTATATAAAAATAAATGATTTCATTTAATTTATTTAAAGTTAAGCAGCGATAACTCAGCGGAAATTGAAACAGACTGTCGAAACGTAAGTCGCCGGTTCGAAACCGGAAACGCACCGCGATTCAGGTTCTAAAGTTTTTAACTTTCAATTATGTTTTTTTATGGGAAAATATTAAAATACTGAATAACGTCGACATGTAATTCATTACATTTTAAAGCCATTACTTTGATAGAAGACAAGTCGTTTTCTTATATTAGTAAGATAATATATCATATCATCATCGTCTTACATCAGAATTATTTTGATTTAAAAAATTCTTTTGATAGTAGATTTTGCGTAACGTAACTTATTGATTAAAATAATAATTAAATATAAACAAGTTAATTTACCTGTTATGTTTGCATCTAAATAAATAAATACACCCAACAGTCACACACATAGTCCTGACCGCACAGTAAGATACGAGTCTTGTGTCGTAGGTGTCAGGAACTACGAGAGACTTTCGGTCTCACAACACCCAGACCCCCGAGACAAATATTTGTGGAACACACAAATATATATTTGCATCTAGATTAAAACCCTGTTAAGCTAAGCTCTCGTCGGTCGTTAAACTTTATTTTAGCATAATATGTTACAATGTGTAGTGGTAATAAATCTGTCTAGTACAATAATAATCGATTGCTGAGAAAATTGTCAAACGGCGCGATGCTAGAGGGAACCACGACTTAAATTAAATGAATACACAGTGTTTGTGTGCGGGAATCGAAGCCACGACCTCTCACTTCGCAGCCGGCTACTCGCCCACTGCCCCACGGACCTGTCAGACAGCATATTTCCTATAAAAACAGATTTATACTGCATGTATTATTATTATTATTTAGATATTACAAATTACAATATAGTCGGACAACGTAGCGACCCGCGCCGGCTTCGCACGTGTAAAAATATGTTTGTTACGACATCACATTACTAACCTTTGAATTTTTCGGCTTTTCTGTACTATAATATGTATGTATTATACATATAAACCTTCCTCATTAATCACTATATAATGCTGAAGACTGCATTAAAATCCGTTGAATAGTTTAAATGATCCAAGCGAACAGACAGCGGAAGCGACTTTATTTTAATACTATGTAAAGATACTGCGATAAGCACGCTTTCTTTTACAATGAAAACATCCAATACAAATTGTATACACTCGTTACATATCTGCCTACAATTATGCAATAAAAACGTGAATACGTCCACAACGTGGAACCACATAATTAAATCAACCGTAGCCCATTAAACGGCATTCAACAATAATGAACCAATGACGTCATGACTCACGAGTGCTCATCCGTGCATAAAGCGGTCCGGCTAAAGCCGAGGTTTCCTATAGTATCTAACACGCATTCGAGGTTGGAGCACGTTTTAACTGACCTGTAACGATGTCTTGAACACCTACGGAGACCATCTTTACCTGACCTCAACGACCAAGATAATTATTGTTGCAATTAAACAACAGCTAAATGTGTTAAGATCACGATATACTGGTTTGTTGTGTTGCACAAAATGTAGTTGTTGCAAACGTTATATCAGTTTCGACAATGTGGTTTAAAACATGTAAAAAGTCGAATCACAGTGGATACAGGATTTTGAGTGAACGAACTATTTATTTGAAGTTGTGTAAACAGTCGTGGAACAAGGCTTTGAAGTGTGCGAAACATGTTATTGAACATTTTGGTATGTTTGTTTTACTTTACTTACTACGAGGGACTTACGGTCCCACAACACCGAAACAAATATTTGTAGATCACTCAAACATGTGTTTGTGAGTGGGAATCGAAGCCACAACCTCTTGCTTCGCAGCCGGCTACTTATAGCCTAGTCTCGAGAAAAAGTTTGGGGCCAAAATGATTGAAAAAAACTTTCACGGAAAGATAGCGGTTTAATGGGACACTTGCCACCCGGAAACGTGAGATTTGTACTTAGCATTACAACTGGTAGAACCACGCTGTAGAGTGTAGACAGTTTGCGGCTTGAATGGGCCGGCTCGACCGGCGTGTTACCACTGTCTAACAGACAATCGATGTAAAGTAAAAGCTTCTTTTTTTATTTGATTGAATGACGAGTCGAGCAAGGCGCTCGCCTGATGGTAAGCGCCACGCCTGCCCATAAACAGAAGCAATACCACACAGAACTTTGAATTACAAAGCACTGCATGGCACTGAACTGCGCTCGTCACCCCGAGACATAAGATGTTAAGTCTCATGATGCCTAGTAATTTCACTGGCTTCAATGTCCTTGTTGCATTTCGCACGGTGAGTGAGATATGGGAAGGCTCAACTTCCACCTCTCTTCCTAATCCATAAATGAACCCGTCTCTTCAAAGTCGGCAATTGGTCCATGATTCTTGTAGTGTTTTAGGCGTTCATCGGCGGTGCAGATCACTTACCATCACCATGACTCAAATGCTAGTTAGTCGCCCTCTGTTATAAAAAAAGTAATCTATCAGGCAAATTAAATTAATAGCTGCCTACCAAAAAACGGTGGGCTCCGATTTATGGGCTTTACTTTTAAACATTATTAAGCAAGTGTTATGAAGTTGTATTTTTTTTCATTTTTAAGATCTAAAATGGTAATTGGCAACCCATTTTGAAATCCAAATTTTCTAACAAAAACTTAAAAAAAATTACAAAATTTTAAGATTCCTCGTGAATGTTTTTATAAAAAGCCGTCCCTAATCAAATCATATTTTCACATTTATGATATTAGTAGAATATTTATTAATTAGTATAACTTAATCTGTATTATTAGCATCAAGCTTTGGCTCGTGAATCCGCCCGTGTGAAATTCATTTTCCGGGTCAATTGTGAAACACGACGTGCTCATAATTTTTAATAAGCAATTTTCGTATCTACTCTATTTCATGAGTTTTTATTCCGTTGAATAAAACGGCATTAACAGAGTTCAACCTCCCTTAACGTAAATTTCCAAAAATCCTTATAGTATAAAAACATCATCAATCAACTGACCAAATTTAATGATCCTAGCCTTAGTAGTTTTCGCTTTTATATAAATATATATATAGATAGAAGATAGATAAATAACAACTGACACTACTTAAACATAATCATATTTTTTACTATTGAAGTCGTGTAGAACAGAGGCCGGCATGCATGCGTCTCAGTCGTAATTGTGGGATCAATTGTCTCATAAATGTATTGTTTATGTCGATCATCACGATTGATATTCTACTACCAAGGCCGTGGTAGCAATGGTCGTTTGCTTCCTCTTGGCTCGGCATCCTTGTGGAATCACCTTTCACTTGCGGTCTTTCCAGACCCATACAACTTAGGAAACTTTGAATATGTATGGGTAAAAAAAATTGAAGTTTCCCAAGTTATATGGGAAAAATTGGCTCTTTTGATGAGAAAAGAGCCAATTTGTCATCAAAGGCCGGCAGTGCACCGACAATTCCTCTGGTATTTATTGTGTCCACGGGCGGCGGTGATCACTTAACCTCGGTGACCTTTTTACCCGTTTAATGTTATTTAGTTGTTAGTTAATTGTGATAAAAAAATTACAATATAGTCGAAGTAAAATGTCGACCTTCAAGAGGTATGCGTCCGTCGATGCTCGGCCAAATTATGCCGGCCTGAAGTTACTGGTTTACACTGGCTAACCCCGGAAAGCACCTCGGCTAAACGAGCCACTATGGCGAGTTTTTCTTTACATGTAAAGTGGTCGCTATACAGTCGGGTACAAAATTGATGAGGTTCCTTCCCACTAATCGCTTGGTTTATTGCTTGATTAATTGTAGCTTGCATGTAGAGATGCTAAAACCAGGATATATCACCTATTTATATTGTTCATACATCTAATTTGACATCATCAGAAACGCATCCAGGATTTCGCTAAGGGGGTCAATTTAACGTTCCATGCAGACAAACCGGTGGGGTAATGTTCTTATACATATTTACGAGCAGTGATCAATTTTACTTATATTCAAAAGTAATGTAGAGATCGCTTAATTTTAAATGACATGCGCCACACAATAATGCTGATACTTACCGCACGTGAAATTAATTGCGCAAGGATTGGTGGCACGCGCTATTTAGATTAATAGAGCTATTCTTTGTTTTTATTGACTCGGAGAAACAATTGACCCCCTTGCCTACTCCCTTGACCCGGCGCTTGGTTATCATAAACTGCTTTAAACGAGGTTTAGAAAAGTCAATTAAGTTTAATCTCTTTCCTATGACAAATAATTACACTTAGTTAAATTCAAACGTTTTCAATCTACACCTTTTTAAACCACGTTTATTTTAAAACAAAAAAAAATCAACATTCTTTATCATAACTATAAACTAACTCTCAACTCGGTGTATGGATTTTACTAATTGGGTTTATTATTTTCTTTTCTCCTTTTCCTGTGTTATGTTTGTCCAATCTTACTGTAAACCTTCACCCTCCAACCTTTTCAAACAACTTCCAAAATATGTGGAAAATTTTATGTTGATCAAATTCGCAAATACCTTTCGGTCATCGGTCAAATTACCGGCAATTGCCCTTTCGACGCCACTTCTAATTGATTAATGCGTCCTGCTTGTCGTAACAACGAATGCATTGTCACTCGCTGCTGGCGTGATCTATTTCTGTTCTGTATATTCTATTGTTGCCATTCCGAACTCTATTTATAACTGCACTTGGACACGTGTCTGCTATGCCGAAATTATAAATCTAACTATAATTAAAAACTGGTTTTCATCTGTATACATTATTTAAATTGAATCTGTTTTGTGGAACTTCTTGTCACAATGTAATCACCAAACTTTATGTTTGTCCAAAAACTTCCGTTGTATTTCTTTCAATGGCTATGTTCTCAATGTCTTTTATGCGAAACAAACCATGTCCTGTTGTATAATCTTCCACTATCTCCACGTTCTGTGACTGTTGGCGATAAACATCAATTTAATTTGAATGAATTTCTACACTTTCCCATCACATTCATTATACGTATGACGTGAAACTTTTCAATTTCATTATTTGATGTATGTGCACTTTGCCATCCCTGATCAAAACGAAACAAAAACGCCCCTTCCTGACCCATTTCTTAAACCATTTTCCCAAAATTTCTCCCAAACTCCCAAATCCCATGTATTTTGTGTTGCGTCGACCAGCCCAAACATCCCGTAGCCAAGCATACTTCACATACACAGACGGTACCTACGAGGAGGAGTACAGTTGCTGGCCGCCTGCCGTCTGCATGATCCTGATCTCCCTGGTCGAGATTGTGCTGTTCTGCTATGATGCTGCTCAGGGCAACACCCAAGCCAATGGGCCTATCGCGCAGATCTTCATCTATAATCCGAATAAGAGGCAGGAGGCGTGGCGGTTCCTCACTTATATGTTGGTGCATGTTGGGTGAGTTATTTCTTCAAGTACTAGACCAGGTTACAATATTTTAGGATGAGCTGTAGTTACAACTAGACGTAACGTAGTCACATTACTGAGCCGATGTAAAAAAGCTGTTATTCCATCCATAAAATCTATTAAATCTTCATAACAAACAAGTTGAATCATGAAAAACCTACGATCTATTCTGAAATACACATCGAATAAGCCAATGTTTCAGTCTATTCATTTCTTCATTGTTTTATACGATTGAATTAATTGATGGAAAAAATATTTATGTCCTATTGTTTATACAGTTTATAAGAATAATGAAGAGTACTAATCAATTTAATTGAATCACTAAACAAATAGTAACACATTGCTACAACTTCAACGAAAGAAACTCACACAGTCTCGCTTATAGAACAAGCTCGCTGTCACTGCAAGGCATAGGCTTTCACGTTTTAATGTGGGAATATGGACAGTGATCGTATCACGCAGATTCAACACGGATTATTGTATCGTTTATTCTGACAGAATAAAGGCCAGTGATGTTGCCTTGGTCTTTACTTATTCCGAAAGATGCGCTGACTTTGGTGAACATAGGTTACTCAGTAATTTAATTAATTGGTATTATTAATTTCACACGATGATAACTACCTTTTGTTCAGTTTTCAAGTTATCTCCATTATGCAAACCACCTAATTAGTTCGCTAGCATGCAGGCAGAAACTTTCAGATTTCTAATTCTTTTATTTATTGACGTACCAACAGTATTACAACATATTAGGTAACATATAGCCAATTTAAAGGTCCTCATTACAATATAGCTTTTTTATATTTCAGTGTAGTACATTTACTAGTAAACTTACTGGTGCAGCTGTTTCTCGGAGTACCATTAGAGATGGTGCATCGATGGTGGAGGGTAACGCTAGTGTACCTCGCCGGAGTCGCTGCCGGATCACTTGCGACCAGCCTTACCGATCCTAAGGTCTATCTCGCCGGTGCGTCTGGTGGAGTGTATGCGCTTATTGCAGCTCATGTGGCTACTATTATCATGGTAAGGATGACATTTACTAGGAAATGTGTTAGGGCAGCTGTTCCTCAAAAAATGGCCCATCGATGGTGGAGATTGACGTTAGCTTACCTCACCAGAGTTGCCACCGGATCGCTTGCGACCAGGGTTACCGATTTCAGTTATTTTTCACTGATCTTTTGGAATGCAACAGCAAGCTGCCATATAACGTCGAATTTTCGAACTACTGGTACTACCCCGGTCAAGCCAGCCCATTCATACAGTTGATAAATCCGCCCATACTGCAACTACTACAAGTTTTATGTTTCTTTGCATATTCCTCCTTTTTCCAATACCCATACCTTTTCTTTAAAGTCGGCAACGCAACCATGATTCTTCTGGTAATCAGGATGTCCATGGACGGAGGAGGTGGATCAGGTGGCTTACTACCTCGTTTGCCAGCCTCTGATATAAAGAGTATCTATTATTTCTTGAATAATATATATTCATCCAAAACTGAAGCATATTGAACAGCCTGTATAGGGTGTAAAGCAAGAGTACCTATCACAGACCCACACTGTATACACCGGTCATTTCATTTCAGAACTGGGCTGAGATGGAGTTTGCGATAGTTCAACTATTAGTGTTCCTACTGTTAGCTGGAGTGGACATCGGCACAGCTGTATACGATAGATATTGGAGACATTTAGACCAACACATTGGATATGTGGCGCACGTGGCCGGCGCTGTTGCTGGTAAGTCATTTTTCATGGTGAATTTACATATATACGCGTAGCAAGAAGTTATGGAATTAGTTGTATGAAATTATATGTCATCTCGCTCACCTGTCTGCATCGAACAAGCCGCTATCACTATGTGGTAGGTCTCTTATAAGAGAGGCTGGGTTGGTACCACCACTTTGCATTTTCCGCAGCCAAGCAGTAGTTTGTAACCACTGTTGTGTTTCGTTTTGAAAGGCATTGAAGCCAGCATATACAGCTGCTCTTTTTCAAGTGGACTTCAGATGTTTGTGAAGGCTAAGTTATAACAACTTGATCATACTTTATTATTTCACTTTCAGGTCTTCTAGTAGGCATTGGCGTACTACGAAACTTGGAGAAGCGAAAGTGGGAGAAGCGTCTATGGTGGGCGGCGGTTGTATTGTATTTCTCATTGATGATCGCCGGAATCTTAGCCAATATCTTCTGGACTGCACGGTTCAAATAAGTGATGATCTAGGGCACAAAGGTTAGAATAAAAATTTGAGCGTGGCAAGTGTCGCCGTGATTATATGATTAGACAATCATAACCTCACCGAAACAGTGTGAGTGTATGTAAAATAAGGAAGTGTGTGTGATTTATTTAAGTTGTATTTGAGTGTGTAATGTATGCTTGGTTGAGGGAGTATGCTTGATTTTGAGTATGTTGTAGAATAATGAGGTGTAATAGTGTCGGTCGCAAAAGCCTGTGCCAGATCCTATCAAGGGTTGATTTATTGGAATGTGACATGAGAACCAATGGTCTCATTACGGAGGATACTCAAGATCAGGAAATGGAAACGTTTAAGTAGGATAACGTCAACTAGAAAGAGTAAAATAAAGAGTCGGAAGAAAAGCGGCGACACTCTTCCCGATACGAATCAGTAACCAATGCTTATCCAACCATCTTTATCTCTTCCATGGAGTAGGGTATGTTAAGACTTCGAGTGGTTTGGATTATTTTGAAAAGGCTCACAGATGACAATACTATTTAGTTCGGATTTAGATTATTTACTTAAAGGTTTTTTGTTCAGTTTCAGTTTTACCCCAATATTATTAATTAGATTTGGATCATATTTGTAATTATTCATTGTGGATGTTAATTACGTAAGTGGACCTACGAAGACATTACTAATGTAAACAGCAAGTTAGTTTTTTTTATGTGAGAATAATAAGTTAAAATAAAACAAATTTAGACGGATTTTATGAGAAGTTGCTGCTGGTTAATTTAAATGTCATTAAATTGCCTTAGCTGTAAGTCTATTTCAAGTCTAGAAGTTGTGTGTCAATGTGTTCGTCCAAACTTAAAGTATATCTAACGTTAGCTGGTATTTAAAAATTACAAGTATAATCAGTCCTAATATATATTTAGCATCTAACAATGAATTTCGTTTATTTTGATTAAGTATAAAGTTTCACGAGGTTTTGTTTATACTCTGAGAGTCGTCTTTATTCAATAACATATTTGAAACCCATTCGCCTAATCGCTTATACAAAAGATCAACATTGATTTCAAATCTACCCCAAACTGAAATGAGTGGTGTTGCTACACCAAAATATTGAAAACCAAAATAATAGAAATTGAACGATTTTTAATGCAAGATATTAATGAATTGTGTAACATTTTAATAACATTGAACCACCGATGTGTTATGAAATTTAATTATTTATAAAAAATATTTTACCGTTGTTATCATGCAGTAAAATAATTACCAAAGTATAGTGTCGAGAAAAATATAAAAAAAAACTATTTTGTAAACATGTCGTCGGTCTAATAAGTTACTTGTCCTGTTTTTAATTCAAACAACTTATTTAATTATTAAAAGCGACAATCCCAAAAACTTGAAAAATATCAATTCAATAAACTTTTTTGTGAATATATATTACTTGTTAGTTTATTCTAGTTTATGAGCAAGGGATATAAAAATTATACAAAATATTAGTAACATTTATCAAAAAGCAAAAGACCCCCAAAGTTTCCGAGTCCGCGCATATTTTTTCGCTACAACTATACCTCGATTGTATATAAGTGCCTCCAAACTGTTCTATACAAATTTTGTATTGTAGACCGTTTGTGCCTTTATATAGGCATTCAAATGTTGTGCATGTCTGTGTTTTGTATGGTCGCCATAATTGCATATTTTTGATATGTTATTTACATAACGGCAGCTATTGTGTAATATCTTCTTTTGTAATAAAACGTATTTAAAACTATGTTGCAATCTTAAGTCTCCTAAGTGTAGCTCAAGATATGAAAAAGTATTTTTGTAATAGTTTAAATAGCATTTTGTAAATGTATTTCTGCGCCGTCCTACGTAAGTATTGCCATAATTTTATTTGTAAAAGTATTGTATAGTCGACATTTGTAAAAATGGTAAGATTCAAAAGATGATGTGTCAACACTGATGAATAAATAAACATTTAAACTGATTACAAAATGACTTTGTGATTTGTCATACACAAGATAGGAAATTAATAAAAGTGTAATTAGACCAAGTTATTTTTAATCAGTGCTGCCATTTGTTTCTTTTTGTAATATTCTGGTGTAAATTATAAGTATTTTATACAATATAAGATATTTTGTTATAATATAATAGACTGTACTAATCGCAAATAAGACCTACATTATGATTGGTGCCTTATTTTTAAATGTCTTAAGGAGGGTATTTTAGACATTTTTAGATACTATCTGATTATAATTATTAAATTTGATAATAGAACGAAAATGTTGTATGCTATTATACGTAGAAGCCGGTGTAACTAAGATACGCAAAAAAGCAAAAAATTAAACCTACTTCTTTTTTCGGAAGCCTTTAAAAAAAAACTAAAAAGTTTCAGAGTTACATGCCGTATTTTGTATTCAAAAAATTGGACACCATTTTTAACTCTTATGACGCATTTTACAATACGCACAAAACCGTTTTAGTTAATGAGTAAATATATTTTCTTCAATTATTTTCGTGTTTTATGAGGGTAGCTGTAAAAGTATTTTTAAAACTTTAATTTATTTGAGCAAGCATGAAATATATTTTTCATATTACAGATTAGTTTTTTAGCTGTAAACTTCAATATTACTGTCATGTGATACTTTAAAATAATATTTATATGAATTATTATTGTTGTTTCTGTTTTATGTTGATATAAGGATGATTTTTCTGGAAAAATGTAATATTTTGAATTACATTTTTATTACGTGTTGGCAGAAAACTGAAAAACACAGTGTCGATACGGGGATGGTTTTGCGAACTGACTTCAGTTTCCAATGTTGGTACTATACCTGCTTGTCACCGGGTAGACGCAGGTAGATGTCAATTACTTTGACGTTTGTGCCATGAGGTTGGTAATTAAAGAATATATTAAATTTGCAGACACTATTATAGATATTATTTATTTACCAGACATCTTAAACCGTTTGGTAATTTCCGGTGGTGGTAGGATATTCATATGCGCCCGGATAGCGACCACCGTACACATGGTCTTAAAACCTGCAATAGTGAGCCACACGCTTTGTTGTGAATCGTGTTCCAGGATCAGCCATTATATAAAAGAAGAGAGAAGAAGCATTTATACAGGCCGGCATGACTCTGGTGACCATAGAGAAGTTTACCTACTTTAAAAAGCCTCGATAAAATCATCCATGTATCTAAATATGATTATTTTTTTATTATCTATAATTTCTTAGTGTAAGGAATGTATGTGAAGTAATTAGACATGTGTTCATTATGTTAAAATAAATGAATTATTTAAACTAGTGCTCTGAAAATTAGCAGAAAGTAAACCTATGTTGCGAAAAATACTCACGTATTCCCAAAACAAACATCACTAGGCTATTGCTATTTTCTGATTTAATATAAATAACTTCAACTGTCATTTATGCTAGGCTTATTAACAAGTTTTTCTGTAACGCTAGCGGCTTGGCTGTGCTCTTCCTATCTGGCGGGCCGATAGGCTAGTCTATATGGACATTTAAAAAAAATGGCTAAGAATAATGATTAGTGGATACGATTGATAGCAATGATGTTCAAAATCACAGAAAAATAAATTATTTTCAAGTAAAAAGTAACTTTAGCAAAAATTTATTGGCATCTCTTTCGCCTTAGATTTTATTGTTATTTTTGTATTCAGAAAGTTTTTCAGTTAGGTACAGCAACAACATGTAACTAGAACTGTATGGATTAAGTTCCTTTCTTGTATGTACCTATTTTAAATAATGTTATTATTTTAAGAGCACAAAAATGGTGATGATATCCTCCACCATTCAGTTAAATATAATGGCCATTTTTATATTATTTCTTTTATTTAACGATACCCCAATACACCCATTATTTACCTGTACAGGATTTTACATGCACTGCTTTGAATTATGCGAACGCGAATTTAAAAAAAGAGACAAATACTTATTTAGTTCATATTTGCATGTCTTTCTTTGAAATTCTTTGTATATTTGAGCTTATGAATAAGTATAGTGGAACACATTAATTCACATTATCGCAAGACGTGATGTATGAAAATGAACTGAAATATTTATAGGAGAATATTATATTACACTTTCCTCAGAAAGTGCCGTTGTATCTGTCTACATACTGAATAATAATCTGTTTCGGTTCAGAGACCCGAAAGGTAATCATCAGACAGGCGGACGCAGAGACAAATAAACTAGAGGCAAACGGATTCAAGCGACCCTTTAGCCCTAGACTATAGCGAGAATATTTTATGTTTGTCAATCAAATCAAAATCAATAACAAATATACCTTTGTTTTTATTATTTTTCAATACCTTTAATTTTGGGGAAAACTTTTTATTTTATTTTATTGAATGATGAGACGAGCAAGGCGCTTGTCTGATGGAAAGCGCCACGCGTGCCCATAAACAAAAGCAACGCAAAACAGAACTTTGAATTAGAAAGCATTGCTTCAATATCCTTCAAACCGAAACACACAGTGGTTATACCTCAGATCAAATATGAATAGGTAATCTAAGGGTTATACACTGTTATGTACTCTGTGGTCAGGCAGCACTCAGCTGTCAACTGTCAAGTTAAAGCGAGTCAAAGCTGAGTCAAAGTGTGATTCCACAGACTACTTAGAGAACTAACGTTCAGACCGCCATGTCAGGTACATTGTCATTGAACCGTAATGCGAATTGCAACAGTTGAACATGACATAACTTTTTTTCTTTACGTACTATGTGTGTAATGCAGGCGATGGAACAAAAATCATACAGCCTATTATATTTTTTTTTTAAATGAATCATACAGCCTATTTAATATTTATTTGTTTCATCCCTTTTTACTTGATAATTCCTATTAAAATTATAATACGTATTATTCGGGCTCTACAAATAAGGATTAAAACAAACTTTTATTTAGGAATGTTTTATTTTTTTTACTACTGTCGTCACTTAGCAAATTATTCTTACATTCTTTACAATTAATTTTTGTAAGTATTTTTCGTGTTACCCATCCGGCTGTATATGCTCTAGAATGAATATTTATTCTTTCTCGTCTTGCATGTTCCAGAATATTTTCTTCATCAAACTCAATATTTTTATTGCCTTGTTTTTTTTCTGATACGGGTGAGTGAGGTGTTGCTGCAGAGTTCTCAGTTTCAAAGAGATTTTTTATCTTCAATATACTTTGGCTTATCTTGGTCTCATAATTTTGATGCAGCTTCTGCTGTATTCCTCATGGTGGTACTGACAGGTCTTCCATCAGGATACAGAGCTGAAATAGATAAGTATCGTTAAAATAAATATTTTCTTTCATTTAACTATATACCACTCTAACACAAGCGTGTTTGCAGAAAATATTTGACTCAGGTTTTGAGACCGGATGCCTGCCTGATGTATTACAAAACCCACACAAAGTGTTACCCTGTCCAACCCCGGAATCGGACTCCAACTGTCAGGTCTACAGTCAATTTTCGCTGCCACTAAACCACAAAGACAATGATGGAGTTACATAAACATGGAGTCATAGTAAATATTTTGTGTAATGCTTTTTTCTTAATTTATTTTGAATTATGTAAGTAACGTATAGATTGTAAGAACAGCAGATACTATGCCCTGAAATAAAAATGGGAAATAAATTCCATTCTATCTCCTCAGCTGGCAATATAAATGAATTATAATTTTTTAGTGAAAACAGTTAAAAAAAAGGAATTATAAAGGTATACGGATCAATAAATGGTATAATTCATATGTTATAGACATCATTGGTCAACATTTCTGTTAATATTGTTCTTTTTTATTTGATTCCAAAAAGATTACAATAACCCCATATAGACCGGTCAAGGCACACACTTCTGACTTACACCTAACCCATCGACTGCAACTACTACTAGTGTGAGCATATGTATGTATGTTAATGGAAGAGGTAAACATCGTGAGAATACCTGCATAAAGGTATGTAAAGCTTATCAACCCTCACTAGGCCCAGCATGGTGTTTAATACTATTATTTTCAACCAAATATAATATTATGAGTAAGTCAAGCATAGCATCGTAAATGTTTGATGTGATTGTTGATTATATTTAGTATTACATACCATTAATGTCGGAGCGTGGCAATTTATTCGAGGTACTTTCGGTAATGCGAGTATGTATGGTCGATGTGACGCTTCCGTGCATAAGTGTGATCAATACTGTCGTTCACATCGTTTCCTTGCAGGAAATTGATGCAATTTAACATCCTTTCGTAAATAATTGCACTTGGGTACACAACACTTTCGAAATGTTACGGAATATTGCTGTATTTGTGGATTTAAAAGGGCGGAATTTAATAGACGCAAACGTAGTGTTTGTCAACACGAAATAAGCAATGAGTGACGCTTGTCTTTCTTGACAGTGACACATAGCCAAAATGGCCGATGGTGGAATGTGTCGGCGGGGGTGAAGGCGACGAAAGAGGGGCGCGAAATGTCAGTATCAATTCTTGCACTGTGATTTTCTATGAACCAATTTTTTTGTACTGACATTACTTGGCGTGTGTGATTCACACAGGTCACACGCAGTATTAATTTATTTTTTACCAATTTCTTAAATTCATTCCTCGCTCAGTGTTCATCAGCGAAAATGTGTAAGCTGATAACGCGGTGTTTACGTTTGTAATTGAACTGAATATTGTGGTAAAAGCACTTACGTTACGTGTGTACAATCAGTCTGCAAACATGAGTTGGTACATTTACACGTGTGTTATTTTATTTTCTTTATTAATCAACGAATCGGCGCTTCGATCCGTGGATGAAGACGACGAGGACTTCCTTAGCGATCCTCAGTACACAAAATACGACGACTTGGTGGAGTTGTTTGACGATTTCGAAAATACATATCCGGGTTTGGCTAAAGTGTATTCGATAGGCAAATCGGTGGAAAAACGGCAGTTATTGGTGTTAAAAATTACCGAAGATGTCGGTGCCGTGCACCCCGAGCGGCCCGCGTTCAAGTATGTGGCCAACATGCACGGCGACGAGTCTGTTGGCCGAGAGTTGGTGGTGTATTTGGCCAAATATTTGTTGCGGAACTACGGAAAAAGCGAGCGTGTAACCAAACTGGTGAACACGACAGAGATACACCTGATGCCGTCACTGAACCCTGATGGATTTGAAGCTGCAAACGTAAGTCTATTTCTTTTTATTGGCATATTGTGTCTAAGAGTAAGGTTCAGTGCACAATAGTTATTCATTATAAAGATCTTGTCAGACTTTATTAGATTTACATGATAGGGTAATAATTAAAAACACCCAACATATACTTGAAAAGATCTGTAATTTTTAAAGTGGGGACCAATGTTTAAAAATGGCTGTTAAACATCCTGAACCAACCAGCTTTCAATAAAACTATATATTAATTGGTGCAATGGAATGGTATCCTATGTTGGATTTTACACAAAGAAAGAAAATTAGTTTATTATGGTATCCTCACATTAACACACAGTATAATACTGTAATATTAGAAAAATAATAAAGCAACAATTAACAATTGCATTTGACTATTAATCGGTTATGTGAGGCCATAAATGTACGCATCTCAGCTTAAAATGCTACAATAAGTTAATTATTGCAGTGCTGGTAATATGAAATCATACCTTTTTGTTATCAAAATTGGGTTACAAATGGGCCTGCAATTATGATTTTAAATATTAATATGAGCAAAGGTGGGTACTGGGTATGTACTGGGGTCATTTATCTCTACTTCTACTTTACTACTCATACTATCTCTCTTGTATGCATGTAACGGTCATTCTAGATGGTGACTTCAAGGTTTGTGTCATTTGACAAGTACCTTCCATCAGATTTGAATGGCTTCTAACTAATTTATTTTTAACAGATTTATAAAATTCTTTTGATAGTATGTTTTGGGTTACATATCTTAAGTTATAAAAAAATATTACCTTATTGACCATAACTACCTTATTGTTTAGGCATTACAATCCTACAGATAAACAAAATGATCAAACTTATAGCATTCTACTTTTTGAAGTTCAAAAATATATTATTTAAAAATCATATGTTTCTTATAATTATTGTTTAAATAATTTTCGTTTTATGTACTTTGTGGTCAGTCATAATTTCAATAATCAATAAAACATGTTAATATTTCATAGATTATAACTCAGGAGTCATGACTCTTGTACTGATTTATACATACATTCTTATGATCTTTGTATGTAGAGTGGGCTAGACACAGACAATAGATATTACATGATATATTATGACATATTATTATACATTGTTGTGTAAAGAAATCAAGAATGCCAGCTTGTGTAGTATAGCATTTGGAGGGTATACACATACAAACTACTGGGTGTAAGGTAACCACTTCCGAAAACGAAGACAGGTGGTAGTGCTGGTGATTACAGACCAATACCACTAAAAATCGCGAAATAAGTCTACATATTTTTATAACTTTATCACACATAGTCTATAAACTAATTATTTTCATTGTTAAATGAGAGTTATACAGCACATTTAATAAACTAAATATTACCTAGACTGGATACTATCAGGATAAGTATGAGCATTATTATAAATTACCACAATATCATGGAGGACTTTGCTTCACATAAAATTTGTACATTGAATGAGAAGTATCCTTATCTGTTTCTCTAGAATTCTGCTTGGTCACCTCCAGGAGATTGAATTCGTAACTGCTATGTGTGATGAAATCACCAGTGACATTTGGGAATCCCCCAAATAATTGTGTCCATTTCTTTCCAAATTTGTCATAACTATGTAACTTCGTGCTAACAAAGCAATTTCTTGCTCTTCTTGCTTGCTTTCTCTAACTACTCTTGAAACAGTGGTTTAATGAACGCTAATATTGTCACTAAGGAATATTTGGAAAGAACTTGTTGCATTAAATCGTAATGCAAGGATCATTAGTTCACCGATAAAATATATTTTACTATAATGCGTAATGGGAGCTAGGGCAGAACTGATAATGTCATTAAGGTATATCACAGTAAGCATATTAAACCATTCCTCATTTTAAATCTGTTATCGGTATACATTTCGAAAAGAATTTCTCCAATACCTTAAAGTTCTATACATTGAAAAATTAGAAATAAACTGCAGTGTTTTCCAATCAGACTCCGATGAGCTGCTGGATTTATTTTCCATGTTTTCCTCTAAAGATTAGTCACCTCTTTAATGCACAGGCAATGTTGATTAAAATAAAATACCATGTCATTTATCCTTAAAATCACTGTGGCTTACATGAATAATACGAATGATACATCAAATAATTATTGAACCGATAAACTGACTAAATTGGTCAGTAAATATATCCTATATTTAAGCGGAGTTTAACACATGATGCTGTATAAGGAAACGATTTTTTTGTGTTATCGAACCTATATGTCTATCAGATAGATAAACCACTGTAAAAATTCGTCAGAAATCGGCGTAAGTTAAATAAATAAATAAATAACACCCAACAGTCACACCCATAGCCCTGACCCCACAGTAAGATACGAGTCTTGTGTCGTGGGTATCAAGAACTACAAGAGACTTTTTGGTCTCACAACACCCAGACCCGAAACAAATATTTGTGGATCAGACAAATATTTGCTCCGTGCGGGAATCGAACCCACGGCCTAACGTTTCACAGTCGGCTACTCGCCCACAGCGCCACGGAGGCTGTCAAATTCTATAATTTAGTTATTGATCTGTTAAAAAAAATGTACAAGACAAAAACCATATTATTGTATTTATTTAGGCGACATCTGTGAGTTGCACAGATTGGTGATGATCGGCTTACGGTAGTGGAACCATTTCACCCTAACTACAACGTTCTACCAGCTTACCAAGTCATGTTACACCATTATCATGTTCAAAATCTAAAGAAATCGTTATAAAGCAATTTTATTATAAATCGAAATTTATTTTTATTTTTTATTGAGTGAACTACTATAAATTACAACATAAGTCAACCATGATAATTAAAAAACCGTATTTTATTTAGATTTTAGCTCAGTCGACTGGTACGTAAAGATGCATTGCATCCAAAGTAGAATTTACATCTAATTTAATTTCAAAAATTTCGCATATAGTAAATTTTTTCGAATAATTATGCAGACAATTGTCACCTTTTTTTTCACTATTTGACATCAAACATACTGAACCGATTACGCAGTCACAAACTGAACTAAAATATGTATTTTATTGTAATAAAACTAATTTAAACTGATTTTATTGCGGTTTTTATTAATGTAAGCTATTAAAATAACAATAAAACTGTTTTAATGTGTAATATTCGCGTAAACATTAGAAATAATTACCTATATATTATGTTATGAAAAGAAACTTATCAATCAGTGCAATAAACAAGAAAGCAACGTAATACAAACTGGATTGCATTCAAACTATGACATCAAGGTTGAGTTTTTTTCCTTATCCACTCTCTTTCGTTTGTAACAAATAGATTTTTTAAGCTTGATAAAAAAGTATCTGAATTAAATTACGAGAAGGTTGATTTACGATGCAAGAGAATTGTATTGAAAATTTATTCAACAGATTTCAACCGAAAAGATTTTTTTTATGTGCTACTAGCTTTTGCTCGCGGCTCCGCCCGCGTGAACAGCATTTTCCGGGATAAAAGTAGCCTGTAACCGTCTCCAGGGTCACATCTATCCCTGTAGATAAATTCATCAAAATCGGTTCAGTGATTTAGGCGTGAAAGCGTAACGAACAAACTCACTTTTGCATTAACTTTCACCCCCCTTTTCATCTCTTATTAACTAAAATTTCCAAAATTCCTGAAACACGTATTTATTTGTTTTACGTCAATAACCGGAATCCAAAATGTTGTTTATGTAACTTTCAAAATGACGGACTTTCATACATATTATCATCCCCTATTTTGACCCCTTTGGGGTGGAATTTTCTAAAATCCTTTCTTAGTGGATGCCTACATAACAAAATGAATATACAGTCCGAATTTCATGCTTGTAACCTTGATAGTTTGTTTGCGCTCGGCGAAGATGAATCAGTCAGTCAGTCAGGACATGTTATTTTATAAGTATAGATATATACTGTAAAGATATTAATTTTATTACTGTTGCTTTGCACAGACGCGTACCAAAGGCAACTGATACAATGAAATGAATAACTGGTTTCTGATTATTCAGTTCGGTCACTTTAATAGTACAGTTATCACTGACTCTGATAGGTTTTTTTTATTAGCCTGAATGACGATACGAGCTGGTCGTTCGTCTGATGGTGCGATGTTAGCGTCGTCCATTGACTTTAGCATTGTCAGGGCAAAGCCAACCCTTCCTTGCATACCGTATACATACCGTACGGAGATAGAGGAGTCTTAGTAGGAAGGCAAACCTTTTTTATTACCTGAGCAACTTGCTCCCCTAATGGTAAGCGTAACGCAACACAGAAATTTCGAATTACAAAGCACTGCATGGCTCAGGACTGCGCTCGTCACCCCGAGACATAAGTTGTTAAGTCTCATAATGGCCAGTAATTTCACTGGCTTCATCATCCTTCAAAACGAAACACAACAGTGCTTTCACACAACTAGAGAGAAACAATACTATAAATATTGGTTTTTGAATTCGTATTTAATTTTATTTTTATTTAAAAACTGAATTCAAACTGTCTGAGGATGATATATTGAAAAAACATTAATCACATTTTATTAGAGATTGTGGCACTATCGTTGTCGATGTGCGATAAATTCTTAAGACTTAATAACGTGTTCACACGTTTCAATTTGGTTGATCAGCTGACTTGATTCACCGAAAGCTGTAAAGCTTTTGTTGATCGATTCGATTGAATGTTTGTTCAGACGGTTCAAATCGTATGCGATTTAGCAATCTATCAATTATAATGGAACAGTTTGAACCCGCTACAAGACAAATAGTGTTATCATTTGACCTGCGATACCAGGGTGGATGCATATGTGCAAGGATGCAGGGCAACGCCTTTGATAAAACAATGCAATGTATAGGCAGATGAGATGTATTGTCTACTCATTATCTACATATAATTGCTGGTGGTAGGATATTCACATCCGCCCGGATAGCGACTATTGTATACCTTGTGGGATCGCATTCCAGGTTTCAGCATCATTGGGGCGGGTATAGGGGTTCATCCTTGTATCCCTGCACCTGCATCGTTCATCCGTCTGTACTGTCGTAGGCCCCTCGATTTGATTCTTCCCTATTCGGAGAATGAAGAAGCAATTATACAGCCCGGTATGATTCTGGTGACCATCAATAAACTCATTGTCAGTGGTCGTATTGCTTGCGCTCATGGTGAAACTTTTAGATTTCGGTAAACAGAACACTTTGAATAATGTACTTAGGTATACATATATGTAGATGGAAATGAATATTCTCTACGCGAGCCTAAATCATTCATCCGATTGTAATGAACTTTGCCAAACACTTTTTTCTTTACAGTATAGCTAGTATGATTAAATTGCGGCTAACCGAAGCGTTTATTTAAACGATAATTACCAATGAACACCTACACACATTCCATAAGTCAGAGGTGTCGCTTGTTCCTTGAGCACTGAGACCGAAACCGCAATCTCTGTCGATGTAAAAAGATCATGAGTGGTAGAGCCACGCTGTAGACAGTTATGTCTACAACATGAATGGACCGACTCGACCGGCTGGTTAGCACTGTTTCATAGAAAACAGACGTAAAATAGCGGCTTGCTACTGCGTTTCGTACGGTGATTGTGATATCCGGAGGCTCAAGTGAGCCTCCCCTTCCCAATCCCTTAATTATCCCTTCCCTTTAGGTCGGCAACTCGCCTATGATTCTTCTAGTATTGTGGGTGTACATGGGTGGTGGAGATTACTTACCATCAAGTGACCTACTATGCTATAATAAAAAGATCTGTTACTTCACAGAATAGTTTGAGGCAAAATCGTTAAATGCATAACACTGATAAGCATTTTATGTGTGGCAGCATCTTTCGGGACATTCCCAATACCAGACCCCAATACCAACACAGTGTTTATTTTTGTATTATCTCATCGTAATGAATGACGTAGAGGGGGTTTTGTAAACAAGCTGAAATAAATTCGGGTAGGTAGAAACGAAGATATCAAGACGTTAAACTCTAATTAATATGCTAGTGGGGTTATCTAAAAAGTTCTTTGGGAATTCCACGCATGCCTAGAACATCATTTTCCTTCTGCTTTGCTTTACCCCGCCCTTTTGCCAAGGTTTGCTCTTCTGATTAAACACTTCCATTTCGTCCGGTTCAAAATAATTCGTAGTGAGCAGCACTGGATCATCAATTTTTTATAGTCGGGACAAAAACTGAAAAATGCCGCCCTCCCCCACTTATATTTATTTTTACCTTTATCATCTTTATAATTTCAGCTATCAGATGTCCACTAATTAATGACATTTGGTCTTTGACATAGGAGTGAAATTGTGTTAATTTGGCCATCCTCTGAACTTGCCGCCCGGGGCATAGGCCCTGACTTGCACTTAAATTAAGCCTGTAACTTCCTACCACTTAGGCTTAGCAGCGCCGTCACGGACCTAACGTCAAGAGTCCGCTACCACTGGACTCGTGCAGTACAGACCCTAGTTACTTAAACATGTCCGTTTTCACAGCAAACTCGTTCCCTATCCGGATCAGAACTCCTTTAAGCTCGGAACAAACTAAGAGTCGGTATTCCCTTAAGCTCGAAACAAATTGAGAGTACGGGAATACGGGAAAACGTAGCAACATCAGGCTAGTGACCTGCTCGTCGCGTCATGTATGCTAATAAATAAAACAAGATGTTCCATGCAAATGAGGTTAGGGTTGCCAACAATACTTTTGGAACGAAGTTCCTTATCGCGCGTTGTGAAAGGGGGCTAGACGGAAAAATTCTTACGAAAAATTGTCACGACATTCTTACGAAAAATTGTCACGACACATTTTTAAAGATAATTTGATATCTAGCACATAAAGTTAAAGTCGAAATTCCGTTAATACAAGTAAAAGGATATAATCCCATCCAGACGGGTGTGAAACTTATGATATTTGTTTAAATAATTTGATATCTATTACACAAAGTTAAAGTCAAAATTCCGTTAATAAAAGTAAAAGGACTTAATCCCATCCAGACGGGTGTGAAACTTGACATTTAGAAATGTAGACGCGGTTCGAAATTTGCATTTGAATTTTTTTTGAATATCGAACACGATTTACGTAGCAGCCGGTGTATTTCATTTCTATTTCGCATTGAACAGTGTGGTGTCGCGACGATTATTTTTGTTGAGTGTATACAGGTTTTTTGTAAATAATATTATTACGAAAATTGAGCCTACTGATTAAGTTTATATAACATTATATTTGTTAATAATAAAAAAAATATTATTATAACTTAAAAAAAAAAAATATTACAATTCCTTCACTAATTAATCGAAAGGAACTTCGTTCCATCCGGGTGTCCCTTGACACCTCTCAAGTTTTTTTAAAACAGTATTTAATTTTATTTTTGTTCATATTATGTTGAATATAGATAAATTAAACAAAATAATACTTTCACGGAAAATACACAGGCTAGGGCGCGGAGCCTAAGGAATGTGTTTTTAAAACAATAAAAAATATATTACTGTTTATTTTACTTCTTCAACACTAATATACTTTAACTCTTATACAAATTGGCAACCCTATGTGAGGTGTACATTTATGATAATATTCGATTCAAACTTTTACTAGCGATCGTTGACTTCCCGCGAGTCGGTATTGGGCAATCAAGGTCAGCGGCGAAACGCCGGCATGCAGTCGGCTAGTAACGCAGCATCACGTGTTCGGACTTAGGTACTTACCGCTTAATTTCTACTCACGTACATTCATTCATGTTTGTTTTTTTTATCCGGGCACGGCAAAGTGACTACACTACACCTGATGGTAAGAGTAATGCAGTCCAAAAAACCAGCAACCACCGACAAACAATGAGTTTATGTAAGTTTAATTGTGGGATTATTAAGTAAGTTTTTTTTATCCTGGCACGACGAAGTGACTACATTGGACCGACTGATGTTAACTACAGTGCAGTCCAAACATAATGTCGATCGTCAAGAGACATTGGCTCCCCGGTTAACAGAATTATGCCGGCCTGTAGTTGATTTTTGATAAAATACACTGCTATGCACCCATGTCTTTCTGATGTTGTGGATGGTCATGGGCGGTGGAGGTTATTTACAATCAGGTGACCAACTTAATCGTTTTTCAACTGCTATACAAAAATGATTCTTGTTATAGGGTCACCTGATGGCAAGTGATTGTTGATTGTGTATATTTATCATTAATCAAGTGCTTCTTATAAAAGTAGCATTGTTTGATATTTATTGTTATAATTACATGATAATAAGGTATTTAATTATTATATTTTTATAATTCTAATGAATAAGTTACGTTACCAAGATCTATTATCTAAAGCATTGTTTAAATCAGGTCAAATATAAACGAGTTAGAAACTATTTAAATCTACGGGTGATTGTCAATGATGGAAAAAAGACGCACGACATACGTTCTTACGTCATAAGATAGATCGCGCTTGAGAGGGAAGAAGCAAATTGAAGAGCCTGCGACAGGACAGGCGGATAACCAATGCAGGCACAGCGATACAAGGATGTACCCCAATACCCGCTCCAACCAACCATCAAGTCATGTCGCAAGCCCCTCGGGAGTACCGGATATACACTGGCTGATCCTGGAATACGATCCGCACAAGGCGTGTAGGTCACTATGGCAGGTTTCAACACCATGTGTACGGTGGTCGCTATCCGGGCGGATATAGGTATCCTACCACTAGCAAACGGTTTTTTCTTTTGCTTACTCCTGTTTTTTCTTTTTTTGTTACATAATATGTTTGTGACTTATGGCGCGTCGTGTTGTCTCTGACTAATAAATTATTTTTCTTGACGCCAGCGTGCGGAGCGTGAACAAATAATATGGTCTAAGATCCCGGGGAACATTGACCTTCACCTATCTGTTTACCGGATGAAAATAATATTTTAGGGTATAAAATGTGTTGCTGAACACATTCCAATAGGGTTGCCTAAAAAAATATGGTCAAGGATAGGTTTTACGAATTAAAAAAAAAAAAAAAAGATATTATTTCACTGACTTGCTCACCAAGTAAATGAACCTTCAATGAAAACCTACAATGTATACTACCTGCAAAAGCTAGGAGCTAGATGAGCGCAATGACCAATTTTTAGTTACCTGTTTGCACACGGCAACCAGGTAGTAGTGGCCAGAAAAAGGTAGGCAACCTATTTTTTGCAGGTAGTATACATTGTACACTTTTCATTGAAGCTTAATTTTGTTTGGTAAGCAAGTCAGGGAAATTATAAAAAAAATATTTTTTTTTTTAAATGTTAATTAATCATATCCTTGACCATATTTTTTTAGGCAACCCTATTGGTATGTGTTCAGCCACACATTTTATACCCTAAAATATTAGTTTCATCCGGTAAACAGATGGGTGAAGGTCAATGTTCCCCGGGATCTTGTACTAATAGAGATTGCCATATAACGCAATATTATTGTTGAAATAAATAAACTGTTGATAATACTGCAGCTTGCTTACACGTAAACGTAGTATTGTAATGTATAGTGAATAATATTATATACCGAGCCTCCGGATATCTCACTCACCGTACGAAACGCAGCAGCAGGCCGATACTTTTCGTCGAGTTTCTGTGGTAACGACCTGATCGAGCCGGGCCCATTCATGCTGTAGACAAAACGGCCTACTGCTTGGGTCTACTACTCATGAAGTGGTGTAATTACGGGCGACTTTCTCAACTATCCATAATCATGTTTAGCTAATATAAATGTGTAACATATTATGTCAATTCATCTGGTAGTTTGATAATACATATTAAACATGTTTAGTGGTTTAATACCATAAGGGTCGTCGTGCAAGTCGGCCTAAGGATCGCTGTGAAAGTCGACTTAGAAACTTAAAAAAAAAAGACTAAAAGCCGATCTCAAAAAATAACAATGAAATGTGAACAACAATTTCTAGAAGTCAGTTCGGAGTCGGATTAAATTATTTAATCGGTGATTAATGACACGGGCATCCACTCCAAAGAGACCTATAAAATATACCTAAGTTAGGCAGGCCGGCATGATCTTGCCGACCTACGATAGACGCATTGTTGGTCAACACTATTCCTGGATTGCGCTACACTTACCATCAGTCGTACTCACTCATCACTTTACTGAGTCAGTATAAACGAAAAATAGTTTTTTTTATCGCTATGGTACATTTTGTTGTGGTAACAAATTGTAGTGAAAGTGGCAAGCGTGAAGCGAGCCCGCTACACACGAGACAATTTGCTATATTTTGACACCTGTTATGGAAAACGCACGGGTGGTTTGAAAGTTTGTGTCGTCAGACGAGACGCCAGTTTCATTAGTTTTAATAAAGTCGGTTAAAAATGGGATCCAATCTCTTATTATCAAATTTCTATGTAAGTATAGACTTGCGATTGTTAAAGTGGTTTCCGCGGAACCCAAGGGTTCTGTGGAAAAGTTACTAGGGTTCCGAGAATTAGTTACATTTGTGTTTGAATTGTGCCGAGTGTCGGATCGAATTCACAAAATATCCGACCACAGTGCAGATGAACTTATATAAAGTCTAAATGTTTCCGATATGTATAGTCATTTAAGGTCAGGGTTCGAAAATATCCGATATTTATATCTGCATAATTTGTATCTGCAGGCTGAGTCATAGTGAAAAGACGCTTCCTTTTTCTGTTTGTTATTCTATTTCTGTCTCTTTTCTTGCAGATTTTATCTTCATATTTCACTAATCCTTTCTTAGGGGTATTCTTGTTAAAACATTTATGAACTGTAGACAGTAGTTTCCCTGTATTGAAACATATTACAGCACCTGCACATCTGGTTTGATAACCTCGCCTTTGAGAGTAATTAACTCTCTTACCACCAACTAACTTGGCAACGACTCCATTAAATTGTTCGACTATATTGCTGTCGACATCCTCAATCAGACTTCTAGAATGCGAAGCAACGTTGGCAGCAAGCATTCTTATTCTTTGCCAAAGACTAGATACGTTAAATTGCGTCACTGCTTCTTGGGTGTGAGTACAGATTTCTTTCTTGCATTTAGCATGATCCCCAAAGGCATGACACACTGAGTTGTTTATGTCAAAATGCAAGTTTTCAAAATTTTTGTCGACTTTATTGAGTTTGATAGAATCACAAATGTACTTTCGAGCAGACAATATTTTGGATTTTGTGATATGCTTCCTGTCTTTCACAGGGTATCGTGTATCAGTAACCAGTTTCCGCATATTATTGCAAAATCTACGCAAAATATGATTTCTGCAGTTTAGTTTCTCTACGGTAATGTTAGGGTATGGACGCGATTCAATAATTTTGCTGTATGTGTTGCTATCACCATCTGCTATAAATCTAGCATATATAAGATTGTGCATTTCAATAGATCTTTTAAAACCTTCTGCTATGATAGTCGCTTCCATGCCAGTAGATGGTCCTACATAGTTTTTATAACACACATGCTCTTTTAACGTGTCACCATTTTTTTGACAAATGCAACAGTACTTGTTTTTCACCGCCATGTACAGAACTTTACCAGTACGTCTGCCTATAATTGCAGCGCAACCTGAATTGGCGGCATAGTTGGTTTGGTACGATCGCTTGCACCAACAACCGTCAACGATTACGTCTATCATTGCTATGCCGTCTTTATTTGTACGACCTTCTTTTATAGCAGCTAGTTTTTCAGCTTCGGCAGCTTTGGACATTTCAGTCCATGCAGTTATTTCCCATTCATTTGCTACTTCATCTTGCATTTTAATATATTTTTTTTCTTTAATTTCGGGCAAGTCTACAGCAGCTATGAATTGATTTAACTGAGCATAACCACCTCCACTTGCTAATATTCCAGCTACAGCATCTTTATTAATGTTTCGATCAGTTGTCTCAATTTGAAATTTTTTCATGCACATAATACACTGCAAGTTTAGGCGAGAATAAAGACCCATTTTATACTCAGAAACCAATTGAATCGAATTTAATCCACAATTAAAGAGAGATTTATGGTCAGCAACCGTTTTCAGTTTGTCAAAAAATGACTGTACGTCAATGATACGTCTACCTATTAGAACTGTGCATTCCTGAAAACAAGGAAATAAATACTGTGTAATTATTTATCTATTAGGATGATACTCATGCGTCTATGGTTTAAAGTTGAAATAAGAAACAAAATCTTACATCTCCACCATAATTTTGTACTTCATAAGGATTTTTTTCATGATCGACATCAATCTGAAAAACATCATATATATTTAGTTATAATAAAAAAAAGTGTAAATTAAACAACATAACAGTAAGTTCCATACCATGTCAGTTACATCTATATTGTCATCTTTGCTATTATTCATGGAACAAATACTATGAGAAATGTTCTCTTTGTCCTTATTATGATATTGTATGGGATGTTTATCTCCGAGAGTTGAACGTGGCGAAATATTTTCACGATGAATAATTATGTTTTCAGTGTTCTTGCTAGATTCAAGGTTTATCAAGTTTAGTATGAAAAAATATCATCAGTGTCATAATCAAATCATAATTTTTATCATCGCTAGAAGTGAGAGCTCAAGACCATCACTATTTTCATCCTTACCCATTTATTAATAGTATAGGTAAGCAACTGAGTTGCTGTAGGTAGGATATTCGGATGTCAGCTCGGATAGTGACAAACATACACATGGTGTTAAAAGCCTGCCATAGTAACGCACACACCTTGTGTGAATCGCATTCCAGCATCAACCAGTGTATATCCGGTTCTCCCGAGGGGCTTGCGACATGACTTGCTGATTGGTTGGAACGAGTATAGGGGTACATCTTTGTATCTCTGTGCCTGCATCAGTCATCCACCTGTCCTGTCGCAAGCCCTTCAATTTGCTTCTTCCCTCTTCCGGAGTGTGAAGAAGCATTTATGTAGGCCGGCATGTATGTATGATAGGTGTATGTATGATTTTGGAGACCACCGATAATCTCGTTGATCGTCGGTGGTCGCTGGATTTATTGGACTACACTACGTTTACCATCAGGTGTAGTGTAATCACTTTGCCGTGCTGGGACAAAAAAGTAGGTGAGCTGATGGTAAGTGAACTCCACTCATGGTGACACCACTGATGGTGATTGGATTGGGGGAGATCAGTTAATAAATCACAAAAGTGTCTACTGCGTGGTTCTGACATTTACAAAGCAATTTAATCGTCATTTTGTTTTCTCCATGATAAAAAAAATACATTGGTACGTTTTATTGTAAATTATCACAAACATAATTAGCAGTTACTACCCATATTTAAAAATGCCAATAAAATAAGTTATTGTTTATTTTAATAGCCTAAATGACATTTCGATAGCCTGATGGTAAGCGCGGATGGTAAACAGACAATACCACACAGAACTTTAGATTACTACGCACTGCATGATACTGGATAACGTTCTTTACTCCGAGACATAAATTGTGCAGTCTCATAATGCCCAGTAATGTCAATGGCTTTAATGTTTTTCAAACCGAAATACAACAGTACTTACACACTGCTGTTTCGTGGGACAAATAATTGAAGCGGTGGTACCAACCTAGTCGGCCTCTCGCATACGAGGGACCGACCACCTATCGAATAAGATAAAGTAAATATTACTTACAATGTCTAGTTAGTAATTATACATGACGATTAGATGCATACTCGCTTATATTCATATTATACTAATAATATAATGTTACAGTAACTCACTTTTCGTGCATCACAGAAGTAGAAATTAAATCAAATAATCGCCGAGGCGACTCCACTGACTCTCGTTGTTCCGGATAACGATCATATAATTTGTCTTTATTTTTTTTTCTAAAAAAGATAGGATAGAAAAGTCATTATTATGTTTGTATATACGCACTTACAACTGTAATCCCCGAATATAATCTGAGCCTATTGCCATACCGGGCACAATTCCAGAATTCATTTGACCCGACCCGGGGATCGAACCCGACACCTCAGCATAGCCGTCATACCGCATACGCAATACAACTACGCGACCGAGACATTATTACGAATGTAATAATGTAAACAGTTTATTTCTACATACTATATATGTATAATAATAATTTTAATTTTAAGATAACTATCTACAAATTACAACAAAATACTTACGCTTTTGCTTCTCTCATAATCATGGCAAGGTGTTTCAAACGATTCAATTTCTTTTTTTTGTGCACTATTTTTTTATTGTCTTTGTTTCCCATAGTTTGTTAGTATTATCTATTACCTATTTATAAATACAATATACTGACAACACTCGGGCAGAGCGGCGCGGCATAAAATATACGTAGTCTCTTCTTGAAGCACGGCGCTGTACTGACGATAATAGCTTTAATTAATAGTAACCGTGCACTACTCAATACACTATGAGAAATGACATAAGGTTGAATATTGCGCACATCGTCGAACGTTTATCAATGCACAGAATTAAATGACGTAAGTCGCAAAGCGATTATAATTTATATTATGAGTTTTAATTGATCTAGGTAATTTATATCTTGGCCGTGGATAATAAACAATATTTACTAGCTGTGAATATTTATTTTAGACATATAACTCAAGCCATTTATTAGAAACAGGAAAAATTCTACCAAAAATACATCGTTTTCGGAATAAAAATGTATCGAGGGAAAATAACACAATTGTGTAACTGTCTTATTAACGGAAAGAAATAGAACTGAAAAAACATATATTAAAGTTTCATATTCTTTGGATATATAAATGACGCGGTATGATCATCGAAACTAACATACAATTTAGGGAGCCTCCTCTTAATAGGTTATTGTTGTTTTTTGGTTGTCGCCATAAATTTATATTATTGTAATAGTCACTCAGACATTACTATTATTAGTGTGAGATACCGTAATAAACGTATTTTCTTTCTCTCTTTGTTTCATTCTTTACTTGACAAGTAGCAAGTACTCAGAGATGGTGAAACACGCTCTAAACCTGTGTTTCCCAACGTGGGGCCCATGCCCACAGGGGAGCAATTTTATACTTAAGGGGGACAATTTAAAAATGGAATCGACACGACTATAACCCTTTCGCTTTGGGTTATTTAAATGCAATGCTAGATATCGGTGACAAATTTAACAAAAAAATGTTAAGGTGGGGCATGGCTTAAAAAAGGTTGGGAGACACTGGTCTAAACCCATATTGTTTCAACAGGAAGGATCGTGCGAGTCCCCCAACGACTACGTTGGAAGGAACAACGCGAAGGGCGTGGACCTGAATCGCGACTTCCCCGACCAGTTCGACAAGAATCGCACGAACGAGGGCGACTATATCTTCGCGCATCGTCAGCCGGAGACAGCGGCGCTCATACGATGGGTGTTGTCCAACCATTTCGTACTGTCCGGCAATCTGCATGGAGGAGCTATTGTGGCCAGTTATCCGTACGACGACTTGAGGTATAGTGTTACATTTGGATGCAAATAAATAAATACACCCAACAGTCACACACATAGTCCTGACCCCACAGTAAGATACGAGTCTTGTGTCGTGGGTATCAGGAACTATGAGAGACTTTCGGTCTCACACTACCCAGACCCTGAAACAAATATTTGTGGATCACACAAACATGATGTAGTACCAAATCCGATTGCATTAATAGGACATCAATGCAATCTTTTTGTTTATCGAATGAGTACCACACTAAATGATAAACTGCTGAATTATTCTCGCTCACCCACTTCACGTAATTCATAGTGATGTGATGGATCATATTGATGGTAATAAACTAGTGATTAAAATTCCTGTCACTGTGAAGAAGCATTTATACAGGCCGGCATCATTCTGGTGACCACCGATAAACTCATTGTATTTTGGTGATCACTGTTTTTTTTTGACTGCAATACGCTAACATCAGGTGTAGTGCAGTCACTTTGCGGTGCTCGGATAAAAAAAACATAATTCACATCGGAATCGAAATGAGATTAGTAGAATAACCTTCCAATATGACTCATACTACTTTAAGAAGTATACCAGTTGGTATTTGAACCCAGCCCGGGTTATCAGCTTTAGTACGCTGCCACTAAACCAATTAAATGATTGTTTTAATGAGATATAGTATTAATGTAGCAAAGCGTAGACCGACTTAATTAAAAATAAATTAAACTGATATTAAAAATAGGACAAGGCCGCTCGTATAGGCGTACGTAATTTGATGATTATTCTGACGGATTTAAGGGACTATTTACACGAGGGCAATCAACTAAGATAATGCATTAGTTGTTGTTCGCAGCTCCGCCCGAAAGTGAGTTTGTTTTTTTGTTACGCTTTCACGCCTAAATCACTGAACCAATTTTGATGAATTTTGATACAGAGACATGAATGGGACCCTGGAGACGATTATTGGCTATGTACTTTTATTTCGAAAAAGCTGTAGATGCGGGCGGAGCCGCGAGCGAAAGCTAGTTTATAATATTATTAAGATTAGTAAGAATGAAGAATAGGAATAGTAAGAATGAAGTGTATTAACTCATTACTGAATAATAACGAGAACATAGATACGTAAGACCTACATAATTTTATATTGATTCTGAAGGATTTTAATCATACTATCATTGGTCTAGTAAACTATAAATGTTAAAACTTTGAAGTCTTGGGTTCGATCCCCAAGACAGAAAAAAAAACTATTCAAAACAGCGCCGAATGAATGTGCGTCGGTATTTGCCGATGTATATTAGTGGCGGTGACCGCTTACCATCTGCGGGCCGCTTGCTCATCTGCATTTCCAGGCAATAAAAAACATCGCAAAAAAACTTGATTTGCCTGGAATTAGACTTGTGTCCGACATGGCGGTATACTGACCTTGTATGACATCATCGGGCGGATTTACCGTTGCATTATTGAGGAAGGGTTCACCACGATAGCGACCACCGTACATATGGTGAAAAATTCGCCATAATTCCTCGTTTAGGCGAGTCATATTCCGGGATTGGTCAGTGTATATCCATATAGCAGTAACTTTACACCGGCATAATGCCGGCAGCATTATACCGTGAAGGCAACCAATGTCTTTTGTCAATCGATATTATATTTAAACTGCACTATACTTAACATCAGGTCCAATGTAGACTATTCGCTAGGTTAATAAGAATCCGGAAAAAATTAATGACCGGGTTGCTCAGGATTTCTGTAAGTTCAAATATAATGTCGATTGTCAAAAGACATTGGCACACATCATCATCACCATCACTACATTGGCACAAATTCCAGCTTGTGCCCAGTATAGCGATAGGTTCGCCCCTATCATATGGGATGGAAATGAGACAAACTATTGGTGCACCAGTTGCACCACTGTCAACGCTTTCAGAGACACAGGCGTAGCTTGTGTTATATTTTGTAAAAAACCTTAAAAATCTTCTATTAAAAATGTCTAGACACTTTTGAAATGTTCAAAATTTGAAAATCAGCCGTTTAATTATACAAATGATTAAAAGTGAAATATTATGTAATGGTTTTTCGCCTATACAGCCAGCGACGCAGTGTGACAGGCTGGTTGCGAATTGCGATTTGGCGTAGTG
The DNA here is from genome assembly GCA_949126905.1 of Amorpha juglandis. NCBI lineage: Eukaryota > Metazoa > Arthropoda > Insecta > Lepidoptera > Sphingidae > Amorpha > Amorpha juglandis. The sequence goes on along the minus strand of OX421385.1, from coordinate 12,350,734 downwards.
TTCCACTTTTATGAAACCTGTTGCGGTGTACAAATCACACTTTTTAATAATAAGTAGCCGTATATTTGACACTTTCACTCACATTAGCACCAATAGAGTTGTCAACCATGCTTGGTGACATGTATTAGCTTTGATTTGAATTCTATCTATTAGCATATTTTTTTTCGAGCAAGGCAGATGGCTACGTTTAACACAAGTTAGAGGATAATTTGGGGAGCGGAGTTTAAACAACACAAATACTGCTTAAATAATAGTACAAGATCCCGGGGAACATTGACCTTCACCCATCTGTTTACCGGATCAAAATAACATTTTAGGGTATAAAATGTGTTGCTGAACACATCATACCAATAGGGTTGCCTAAAAAAATATGGTCAAGGATATGATTAATAAACATTTAAAAAATTTTTTTTTTTTTTATAATCTCCCTGACTTGCTTACCAAAAAAATTTACCCTTCAATGAAAAGTGTACAATGTATACTATCTGCAAAAAATAGGTTGCCTACCTTTTTCTGGCCACTACTACCTGGTTGCCGTGTGCAAACAGGTAACTAAAAAGTGGTAATTGCGCTCATCTAGCTCCTAGCTTTTGCAGGTAGTATACATTGTAGGTTTTCATTGAAGGTTCATTCACTTGGTGAGCAAGTCAGTGAAATAATATCTTCTTTTTTTTTTTTAATTCGCAAAACCTATCCTAGACCATATTTTTTTAGGCAACCCTATTGGTATGTGTTCAGCAACACCTTTTATACCCTAAAATATTATTTTCATCCGGTAAACAGATGGGTGAAGGTCAATGTTCCACGGGATCTTAGACCATAATGTTATGAACTGTACAACAATGTGTAACAAACAATGAATTTATCGGTGATCATCAAAATCATGCCGGCCTATATAAAATCATCTTCACACTCCCAAAGACGGAAGAAGGAAATCAGGGACCTGTTACTGGACACGATCCACACAAGATGGTTGGGCCACTAAGGCAGGCTTTAACACCATGTGTACGGTCGTCACTATCTGGTGGGGATATGTTTTTTTTATAGCATAGGCCGGCAAACAAGCAAGTGGATCACCTGATGGTAAGTGATCTCACCGCCCATGTACGCCCACCACCAGTAGAATCATGGGCGCGTTGTCGACCTTAAAGGAAAGGGATAATTAGGGATTGGGAAGGGGAGGGGATGTGGGCTTCCGGATATCTCACTCACCGTACGAAACGCAGCAGCATGCCGCTACTTTACGTCGGTTTTCTGTGAGACAGTGGTAACGACCCGGTCGAGCCAGCCCATTCATGCTGTAGACAAAACTGTCTACAGCGTGGCTCTACCAATCAAAATATGTATATCCTACCACCAGAAACATCATCATCATATGATTACAGTTCGGGCAAGGATTGCTGCGAAGAGAGCAAGAGTCCAGACGACAAGCTATTCAAACATTTGGCCAGTGTGTACGCTTCGCACAACTCCGACATGCTGGCTGGGGACAAATGCCCCCCTGAGAAGTTCAAAGGTGGCGTCACTAACGGAGCGTTCTGGTATTCTGTGCAAGGTATGTGTTTCATGGTCGCCATGATCTAACCCAGTGTTTCCCAACCTTTTTAGGCCATGCCCCACCTAATTTTTTTTGTTAAATTTGTCACCGATATCTAGCATTGCATTTAAATAACCCAAAGCGAAAGGATTAAAGTCGTGTCGAGTCCATTTTTAAATTGAAAAGAAGAAAAGAAAACATTTATTGGCAACTATTGGGTGGTAAAAGTTTTAACAATATAAGAACATATCAAAACAATAGGCAAATAAAACAAAAACAACCAAAACACAAGTGTGTACGATATATGTCCCACCGCAACAGTGCCAAGAGGATCTAGATCAGCATAATGCCAAACAATAATTGCCCCCCTTAACTATCAAATTGCCCCCTTGTGGGGCGTGGGCCCCACGTTGGGAAACACTGCTCTAGACAGTTTTGTCTCCAGCAGTAAAGGTTTGGCTTGACGCGAGCGGTGCCACTGTCTCGCGGAAAAACTACGTGATGTGTGGCTTTGAGTATCGTACGGTGAGTGAGATTACCGGAGGCCTAAATTCCCGCCATCCTAATCCTCACTCCTATTTTGCAAGGTTGGCAGCGCAATGAATATATTCGGTGTACTTATGTATTTTTTGTATGAATTAACTCACATATATTTAGTGGTAGGCAGCGGCTTGGCTGTGCCCCTGGCATTGCCGATGTCCATGTGCGGCGGTGACCGCTTACCATCAGGCGGGCCGCTTGCTCGTCTGCCTATCAAGGCAATAAAAAAAAAATATTTTGGTAATAACATTCCTCGTTTCAAACGTTTCCTAACATTGCAATCTTTCCCCCAGGCGGCATGCAAGACTTCAACTACATAAACTCGAACTGTTTCGAGGTGACGTTTGAGTTGTCATGCTGCAAATACCCGCCCGCGGACGAGCTGGAACGCTACTGGCGCATGAACAAGGAGTCACTGATGACGTTCATGGAACAGAGCCACATCGGAATTAAAGGAATAGTCGTCGACGAGGATGGGGAACCTGTGAAGGTACGTTTTTGTTGATTGCGTAATTCAGGTAACAAAAATTGAATATGTATATAAATGTAAATTACAGAGCTGGCAGGTGCATGAATGTTTGTGCCTGATTGGATATCGAAAATATGGTGAAAAACTGAAATGGGCAGTGGCTTGTTCCGGCGTCGAGCGATCCTAGGCTAGCCGGTGTATATCCAGTTGCAGTTTACAAAGTGGTAGGTCCCTTGTATGCGAGAGGCCGTCTGGGTTGGTACCACCGCGCCGTCTATTTCTGCCGCCAAGCAACAGTGTGTAAGCACTGTTGAGTTTCGGTTTGAAGGACATTCAAGCCAGTGAAATTGCTGGGCATCGTGAGACTTAACATCTTATGTCTCGAGGTGAAGAGCGCAGTTCAGTGCCATGCAGTGGTTTGTAATTTAAAATACTGTGTGGTGTGGCTTCTGTTTATGGGTAGGCGTGCGCTTACCCACAGGCTAGGCGATCGCCTTGCTCGTCTCATTATTCAATCAAATAATAAAAAAAAACCCTTTGGTATTATTGTCATCGTAAGAGCCGGGAATAATTCAACATGTTTTTTTTTCAGTACGCGGAAATATCTGTGCACGGTATCAACCATTCGGTGCGCACCACAGACCGTGGGTACTACTGGAGACTCCTCATGCCCGGGGAGTACAATGTCACGGTGTTCGCTTCTGGGTGAGTAGATATATTTCACTTCTTCTATTGTTACCTACTCTGGTGTATTCTTTTTTTTATCCTGGCTCGGCGAAGTGACTACGCTACACCTGATGGTAAGAGTAGCGCAATCCAAGAATAGTGTCGACCAACGACAAACAATGAGTCCATCGTAGGTCGGCAAGATCATGCCGGCCTGCCTAACTGCTTCTTCACACTCCGTTTAAAGGATCCTATATTATAGGAAGAAGGAAACATGTGTGTCGGCAAACTATTGCACAGCTTAATGGTCCGGCAGAAATAAGATTTCGCGAACTTTTTTACGTATTATATGTAACATTTTATGATATTATTAACACGCTTTTATTAGCTTCGGTTGGACATCTATATATTTATAGGTATAGATCTTCCAGTTGTTGTTTTCTCGTCCTATCTCTATACCTCTCTATGTCGTGTGGAGTTCACGTTAGGTACATTAGTCGAGATCGATAAAATTTTCTGTCTCGCTCGCGAAATATCTCGAGGACTCGTGCTAAGCGCTCAGCAAAAAAGGCCCTGAAAATGTATTTTTTTTTTTGTATAGGCCGGCAAACGAGCAAGTGGGTCACCTGATGGTAAGTGATCTCCACCGCCCACCACCAGAAGAATCATGGACGCATTGCCGACCTTAAAGGAAAGGGAAAATTAGGGATTGGGAAGGGGAGGGGATTTGGGTTTCCGGATATCTCACTCACCTTACGAAACGTAGCAGCAAGCCGCTACTTTACGTCGGTTTCCTGTGAGACAGTGGTAACGACTCGGACGAGCCAGCCCATTCATGCTGTAGACAAAACTGTCTACAGCGTGGCTCTACCACTCAAATTTTTTTTGTCTCTTACCAGCTACACATCACCCGAGCCGATAACGGTGACCGTCCCCGACCGGCAGACGGACGCGGTGGTGGTGAACGTGACCGTCCACCGTCGCGCGCGCGCCATCGACGGTAAGTCGGCCGAGTCGCTACCCTACCACGACAACTCGGCGGTCACCGCACTAACACACTTCGCTGTACTCGTGCTAAACTTTATATTCGTTGTTATTGTCGAGGCGTAAACGTCGACTGTCTATGGTCGCGTCAAGCGTCAGACGCTGGCGTCAAGGACGCTCTCGAGAGTGAAACTTCCTTATCGGCGTTAGAAAAATAAAAGCGACACATTTTTCCGTTACGCGTCACGCGTCACATTTTTCCGTTACGCGTCACGCGTCACATTTTTTTTTATAGCATAGGCCGGCAAACGAGCAAGTAGGTCATCTGATGGTAAGTGATCTCCACCGCCCAAGTACGCCCACCACCGAAACAATCATGGGCGCGTTGCCGACCTTAAAGGAAAGGGATAATTAGGAATTTTACCTTGACAGGGAGTAGTGACGCCGTGCGTTACTAACGCATTAAATGGTCTCTCATATATAAACTCCTTTGCAAAAAAAACGGGCACCTTACACACACACTTTACCTTAGCTTTTCTATGGGTAAATATTATTATATTTTTAGTATGTCATTAGCTTGGATGACTAGAAATTTCTTATTATCAATGAGAATCTAGTTTTTTAACACTTTTATCCTGGTATCGGTGTTTTAGTCAATGTAAACAGAGAGCCGTGTTAAAATGGACATTTTTATGGGTATAATGAAATTAAGACTACGAGTATTTTTATGGTATTTTAATAAAAGAGACATTAAAAAATAAAAATTAATAACGAGTATGACCTCCTCTTGCAGCGATTACGGCATGTAATCGTCTTGGCATGCTTCCCACCAGGCTTTTGATGGTGTCCTGTGGAATGTGTTCCCACTCAGTCGAGATTACACGTTTAAGCTCTCTGATGTTTTGTGGAGGTGGTTGGACAGATCGTACTCGCCTTTTTAGGAGGTCCCAAACGTGCTCAATGGGGTTAAGGTCGGGGCTCCGCGCTGGCCAATCCAAACGACGAATACCGACCTCTTGCATATAAGCATCTACGTCGCCAGAACGGTGGGCCCGAGCATTATCGTCCATGTAAATGGCATCTTCACCAATTACAGTCAGTGCGGGTTGTGCATTTTGAGAAAGGATTTCTGTTATGTACCTATGCGCATTTAGTGAGCCATTTTCTATGAATACTATCTCGGTACGATAGTTGGAAGTTACGCCCGCCCAAAACATAACGGACCCTCCACCATAAGGGGTGATTTCTTCAAAACACACATCGGCATAGCGTTCCCCTGGTCTTCGTAACACTCGCCGACGTCGGTCCTCACCATGCAGACAAATTCGAGCCTCATCGGAGAAGAGTACGCTACTCCAGTTACCTGGTGTCCAAGATAGGCAATTTCTAGCGAACCTCAACCGCGCAATCCGGTGCTCACGGAGTAACTTGGGGGCCCGCGCTGGTCGTCGACTACGTATATCAGCAGCTAAAAGTCTTCTCCTCACAGTCCATAGGCTAACTTGTGCTCCTCGTACCTCTTCAAGGTTTCTTTTGAGGTCTATGTAACTGCATTTGCGGTTCCTCAGCGCCTGAGTCACTAAAAAGCGATCGTCTCGCGGCTGTGTGCAACGTTTTCTCCCAGAACCTTGCCTTCTCTGAACGGAACCTGTCTCTTGGTATCGAGTCCAGGTTCTTTGTACGGTTGAACGACTCACGTTTAACCGCTGTGAGACGTAACATTGGCTACACCCCTCTTCCAGCAGCGCTATAATTTTACTAGCTCTCATTGCTTTTTCTGCCATTACGATAGACACAAAGATATCTGTTTTAAGTCACAATAAGGCAGAATTATGCGATAAACATAAATTGTTGTACTAAAAATAACGAAAAGTTACTTTTAGTTGCTTGATAACCTTTTAACCGCAAACCCGCGAAAAGTGTCACAAAATGAAAAAGGGATTAATAATTTAAAAAACAAAAGTTTTGAATTTGGAATGAACTTTTTTTCATACCCAGACTCTTTATTAAGTGCCAGTAACATAGTTTGGCTATTAAAACCTCTGAAGAACTAAATTATTACCAATAATGTTAAAAAATCAAACCCGCCCGTTTTTTTTGCAAAGGAGTGTATATTATATAGTGCGTGGTATTAACGCGCAGAGGCGGCGTCAATTACGCTCTTGACGCGACCATCGGAAGTCTGCCTTAATTGGGTACTGCTATACAGTCTAAAAATCATGCAGACTGTTAACACGTTGGTGAAAAAGCGGCATCTATAAGTGATTGAAGCGATTTGCAATTACCTGAGTAATTGCTGTTGATAAAGTGACTTGGATACGTTTCAATGCGCACTGCATCGCGCGTGTGACCTGCCGAGGACTAAATGTCTAAACTAGGCCTGCGTCTAGATGCCACCGTTGACAGACTGTATGGTTTTCAGACTATGACTATGCTAATTTTATCTGTGGTGGCGAATCTAAAAAAAATGGTCGAGGGATTTCTAGAAAATTGTAATTACTGGCAACAAATTTCTATAGTTGCCATATTATGTCTCCTTCATATTTCAGGCGGATCTTTTGTATATTTCTCTCAATGAAGTTACTTTAATTTAACTCATTTTTTTTTTGTATATATGCTAAAAATGGTTTAAATCGTATACTTTATTTTTTTCCAACTATGTGTTATTTTTTTTTACTTTACATGAATTTACATTGACACAGTAGATTATGATGCAGAGAGTGAATACTGTCGTGACCCACATTGCTGGCTCTTCCAGTGTCTACAGAATCAGTGGCAAGTGGTGTTTAGAGTGAAAGTTTTTTTTTAACCTTTTTAATATTTTTTTTATCAATTTATAATTCTTTAGAGTGAAAATAACCAATCCGAAAACTCAAGAGACAACGTGAGTGTTTTATGTTTACCTTTTTTGGTTACAAACAGTTTAAATATTATAAACCTTTTTGTAACGGCTTATTAATATGAAAGATTATTTTAAGAATCGCAAATAATTTTTATAAATTTTTTCTATTCTCGGAATTGGACAGAAAATAAGAATGAAGATTATTTTTAAAACATCAAGAAAGTAGTAGTCTAATTAACATATAACAAAATATATAATATAGCCTAAAAAGTAGCTCATATTAAAGCAATAATAGTTTTAAAATATTACCTAGCTTTTAATCATATAGTAAGATATAAGTGCGTATTTTTTGGACAATAATGTATTCTCAAATATAACCTTTGAAGCCGTGCTTTGTAGCGTTCTGATCCGCTATACGATATCATATGATAGAATATCCGACAATATGAAATATCCGATGGAAATCATTCTATACATAGACTAGATGACCCGGTGAACTTCGTATCACCTACATAATATATTTGTGTAAAATGTGGTCAAAACTTAATACAAATGTTTTATTTACATTAAATGCAATTAAGTGAGGTACTGCGCCATTGCACGTGAGGTAGCCCGTCGCACATTTAATTGACTTCGACGACTTAAGTCAGGTCGTCTCCCACCTCCCTCCGGTTGGACAGTCCTGTCCCCGACCCGTCCCCGTCCTGTCCGCGTCCCGTCCCCGTCCTGTCCCCGTCCCGTCCCGTCCCCGTCCCGTCCCCGTCCTGTCCCCGTCTTGTCCTGTCCCTGTCCTGTCCTGTCTCACTGTCCTGTCTCACTGTCCTGTCTCACTGTCCTGTCTCTCTGTCATGTCTCTCTGTCCTGTCTCACTGTCCTGTCTCACTGTCCTGTCTCACTGTCCTGTCTCACTGTCCTGTCTCACTATCCTGTCTCACTGGCCTGTCTCACTGTCCTGTCTCACTGTCCTGTCTCAATGTCCTGTCTCACTGTCCTGTCTCACTGTCCTCTCACTGTCCTGTCTCACTGTCCTGTCTCTCTGTCCTGTCTCACTGTCCTGTCTCACTGTCCTGTCTCACTGTCCTGTCTCTCTGTTCTGTCTCACTGTCCTGTCTCACTGTCCTGTCTCACTGTCCTGTCTCACTGTCCTGTCTCACTATCCTGTCTCACTGTCCGGTCTCACTGTCCTGTCTCACTGTCCTCTCACTGTCCTGTCTCACTGTCCTGTCTCACTGTCCTGTCTCACTGTCCTGTCTCACTGTCCTCTCACTGTCCTCTCACTGTCCTGTCTCACTGTCCTGTCTCTCTGTCCTGTCTCACTGTCCTGTCTCACTGTCCTGTCTCACTGTCCTGTCTCACTGTCCTGTCTCACTGTCCTGTCTCACTGTCCGGTCTCACTTTCCTGTCTCACTGTCCTGTCTCACTGTCCTGTCTCACTGTCCTGTCTCACTGTCCTGTCTCACTGTCCTGTCTCTCTGTCCTGTCTCTCTGTCATGTCTCTCTGTCCTGTTTCACTGTCCTGTCTCACTGTCCTGTCTCACTGTCCTGTCTCACTGTCCTGTCTCACTGTCCTGTCTCACTTTCCTGTCTCACTGTCCTGTCCACTGTCCTGTCCCTGTCCTGTCCCTGTCCAGTCTAGACGCTATACGACCCGTCATCACGGCAAGCTTCGCAACGACAACCATCCGGTTTATACTAAAACATTCCAAAATCAACAACTACTTTTTTTTTTTTTTTTTTTTTATGTATTTGCATCATGCAATCAGTCAATGACTATGAGCAGATGAGTTGGGAGCTGTTGTTCGTGTCAGAGAGTATTCCCCACTGGGACATCTCTTTAAGGTGTCATAGGCTGATATCTAATTCTAGAATATGCCGTCTCTTTAGTCTGCGAAATGTGTCTGGAACCGTCAACTGGGTCGCCAGTTGGTTCGGGTGTTTCTCCAGTCTTGTCCTGTATTTCGAGCACCAGGATTTTATTTCATCTTTTATCGTCCCGATGTTCAGGTGTTCGTGGACTTCCGTGTTTCTGATGAACCAGGGTGCGTTGGAAAGCTGCTTCAATATGTAGTTTTGTGCCCTTTGTATAATGCTTAGGTGTGCGTCGCTTGCCGATCCCCATAGTTGGATTCCGTAGGTCCAGATTGGTTTTATTATACTCTTGTAAATGAGTAGTTTGTTATCTATGGACAACTTGGAGTTTCTGCCTAGTAGCCAGTAGAGTCCTCGATACTTCAGATTTATTTCATCTCTTTTGGTCTGTACATGTTTTCTCCAGGTAAGCCGCCTGTCCAGATGCATTCCCAGGTATTTTATGGTGTCTTTTTGCGGAAGTTGGTTGCTGTTAAGGGTAACAGGTGGACAGTTGCCCTTTCGTAAAGTGAATGTTATATGCGCCGACTTTGTTGCACTAGTTTTGATACGCCATTTGGTTAACCATTTTTGAATTTTATTCAAGCCACTTTGGAGAATCCTGGAGGCTTCCAAGGGGCACTTGCTGCTAGCCAGTAACGCCGTGTCGTCTGCAAAAGTTGCTATTGTGGTACCATCGTTTAGTGGGAGGTCGCATGTGTAGATTGTATAGAGTACTGGTCCTAACACTGAGCCCTGGGGAACTCCAGCCGAGATGCAGTGGAAAGAAGATGTACATTCTTCTTCTTTAATTTGGAAGATTCTTTCTGTAAGGTATGACTCTATTATGGGGAAGAATGTATTTGGCAGATAGGCTTTTATTTTGTAAAGAAGCCCTTTATGCCATACTTTGTCGAATGCCTCCTGAATGTCAAGGAAGGCTGCGGAACAATATTCTTTCCTTTCCAAGGTACTTCTGATGCTATTCACAACTCTGTGTACCTGTTCCACAGTTCCATGGTGCTGGCGAAACCCAAATTGATGGTCCGGTATTAGGGATCTTTGAGAGGTCTCGTGCAGTAACCTGTGTAGGAGTACCTTCTCAAACATTTTTGACATGACAGGTAGAAGGCTTATAGGTCTGTAGGAAGTAATTTCATTCGCTGGCTTGCCTGGTTTGGAGATCATTATTACTTGAGACACTTTCCATAGGGCTGGAAAGTGCCCAGTTCTTAGGATACCATTAAATAAGGTTGTAAGAAATACTATAGCCTTCCTGGGTAGCGCCTTGAGTACATTTTTATCTATCAAGTCGAAACCTGGCGCTTTCTTTTCTTGCATTTTAAAGATAATTCTTGTTACTTCCTTTGTGGTTGTTGGCTTGATTGGCAAGTCCAATTGAAAATCTTGTATAAGGACGTTATTAATTTCGGATTCGTCAGTTTGTGGATCAGCTTCGTTTGGAGTAAATACTTTGGCTAGGTGGTTTCCAAAAGCATCAGCTTTTTCCTGCTTCGTCCTTGCCCATTTGTTGTTTTGAATTCGTATGGGAGGTTTGGGTTCTATAGGCCTATTGGCACTTTTGCAGGACCGCCACAGAGAATAGTTGGTAGCAGCTGTTGCTGTGAGAGATTCCAGGAAATCTTCCATTGCTTGATTATTTTCCTTACTGATTGCGGCTTTAAGATTTTTAATAGCTTTGTTGAAGGAAGTTTTATCTACGCGTTGTCTGCTAGTATGCCATACTCGCCGTAACCTTCGCTTTTCTAGAATTAATTGCCTTATTTCTGGTGAGACCTTATTGTGTCGTGGTTTTGAGTTTGAGTTTTCCGGGGTGGATTTCCAGCAAGCTACTTGAATGGTAGTTGTGAATACTTTAGTGGCTTCGTCTATATCGGCTTTTGTTTTTAGAGCTATATTAAGTGAGAGATCCCTATTCACAATTTCTCGGAAGGCTTCCCAATCAGTTTGGTTGTTGTATAATGACAGTTGTCTTTCTTTGAGTAGTGCAGTAACGCTCACTGTTAATATGACTGGAATGTGATTAGATGACCCATCTAGGCACGAAGCAATTCCAAAGAATAGTCTTGAAAGTCCTTTTGTTATGTAGAAATCTAGAACATCTGGAAGTCTGTTCGGGTCAGTGGGCCAGTGAGTTGGTTCTGGAGTTGAGATGGTCATTAAATGATGTTTGTCGACACATTTCTTCAATTCTCTTCCACGTGTGGTTATCAGCCTGGAGCCCCAATGCAGGTGCTTGGCATTCCAGTCTCCACCTGCAATAAAACGACAACCCAGACTCTCAAAGAATTGAGTCAGCTGTCCTTCTGTAAAGATATGTTTCGGAGGACAGTATACCGATGCGACGTTAAAGTGCCCATTTCTATCGCATATAGAGATAGTGGTTGCTTGAGCATAGTCTGTACAGAACTTAGGTAATTCGTGATGAGCTATGGATGTTTTCACGATAACAGCTGTCCCTCCATGGGCTTTGCCATCAGGGTGATTGGTGGAATATATATTGTAGCCTTTTATTCTTATATAACTGCTACTAGTAAAATGAGTTTCTGAGATTAAAAGAATGTCCAATTTATGTAGATGGAGTAGTGTTTCTACTTCATCTTTGTTGGGTGCTAAGCCATTGATGTTCCAAGTTGCCATTTTTATAGAGGTCATGGTGACAATTTGGAGATCAAGGTTGTTATGAGTTGTAATAGAGTACTCATTTGTAAGAGATGGTCCATTTTTTCAGTTTGCTTCATTACCATGTGTTCCATTAGTTTCGAATATTCTTGTTGTGTGTTGTTTCCATCTTTTTCATTTGAAAGCTTGATATTATTTTCTTCCCCAATAAATTTATGTCCCTGGTTTCTCCGATTTTTAGAGGGTTCATCGTCTTTCTTCAAAGTCTCTCCAAGACCTTTCTGAGTATTCTGCTTATCTGGGTCTGGAGTCTGCTGTACATTTCTTAGTCTAGGCAAGCGGTGTGTGTTTTTTCTTGACAGGATTTCTTTGTAGACTTCACATCCCTTGTAGTTAGCTGGATGTGGACCCAGGCACAGGGCACAAGTAGCAGGCGTGTTTCTGTCTGTTTTTGGGCACTCCGCTGTCTTGTGTGCTTCAGCACATTTGACACAGCGATAGGGTTTCATACAATAATTTTTTGTATGACCATATTGTTGGCATCTATGACATTGAACTACAGAGTTTCTTTTTCTGGGATCTTCTATGATGACGACTTGATGGTAGATGGTTTTAACGTCTTTAGCTGCTTTATTGTTAGGGCATGGGGCCAAGTTAACAAAGAATGTGGATGTAGGTTTTTTATCTGGGCCAAACTTTGCATTTATTATTTCACCCACAACCTTGTTACCAGTTTCTTCCATGGCCTCCTGGATAGCGCTATGTGGAGTCGTCGGATGCAGGTTTCTTATAACAATTCTATAGCATTGCTGATCTTTACGGTTGAATGTGTGCCCTATTAATCCATGCTCACGTATAATCGACATTATTGATCTATAGACTTCAGTGTCAGTAGCCATTATTTTGAGTTGATTTCCACTAATATTCTTAAAGGTGAATTTATCTCTCTCTGAGACTGACTCTAAGAGCTCTGTGAGTTTATTCACGTCTTGGACACCATACAAAATTATTGGCGGAGGTTTACTAGGGTTCCTTGTTCTGGATTGTTCCACTGTTTTTGGATTCTCGTCAGTCAGATCTACTGTCAGTCCGCTGAATCTATTGGCGATTTCTACCCTTTCAGGAGATGGGGTGGTGATTTTTTTCCTTTTTGGATTTCTTATGATGGGTACTTTTTGCCATGACGGAGGTTTTGTAGTTGTGGTTTCCCTTTCAGGTTGTACGTTCTGCAATGAGCTTCGATCATCGGAGTTGCTTGAGCTCAATAGGCTGCTTGTAGACATACACCTGGTTCTATTTACAAACAAGCCTGGGTGAAATGCTTGTTGTACGAGTTTCTTTTTGTTTCCAGTAGCATTCACAACCACTGAAGCCTGGTCACTCGCTTCAGTGGTGTCTTCGGTAGTCAATTTCACACTCCCCGGCCCGGGTACCGGAGAGCGCCGGGGGTTAGCCGGATCGCATGACAGATCGCATTCCATTATTTTCGACATTTCATTAGAGTTTTGGGAGGTAATTCGATAGCGCTTTCCCAAGGCGCATCGACCACTCTTTTGTAGGTGTTTTAGTCCCTAATGGCTTGTGGTAGCCATAGATACAGGTTAGTTAACCGCCGCCTGTTGTTCGGCGTTGTTGCCCGTTTAGCACCACCCAGGGGATACGTGTAGGGAGGGCCTAGGAGAAGGTGGTAAGTCCTACGGACGTGAGCAACATCATCCCCCAACAACTAACAAATCAACAACTACTAATAAATTAAAAATTAATAAAAAAAACATTGTCCAGCGGACAAAATTGTGAATCTAAACCATTCTCAGATCCCCTTGAACACACACAAAAAATTTCATCAAAATCGGTCCAGTCGTTTAAGAGAAGTTCAGGAACATACACACTCACAGAAGAATTATATATATAAAGATAAAGCCTCGTCAATAGATAGCTTAGCATACAAAATAATCTTTTAGCAATAAGTTAATGAATTATAATAATATGTCGTGTTCACATCCAGAAGGTTTCGAATATTCGTTTTCTTCACAAAATCACTGTTTTTTTTTAATTGGTTATTTATTTGTGTGCAGTTTTGTGAACCTAATAAACGAATAATAATAGTATACGTAAAAAATAGTCAAATTATAAATTAGAAAATTATCGAAAATATAAGTATTGTTTTTACCAGTGATATATTGGCAGCTTCTTTAGATATACTTATTTTTATTTATATTTCATTATATATATTAATAGAATATATATAATATATATTCTTCTCGGCATTTTTAGCCTGTAGATATATTTAATCACCGATTTTGCAATTTATTATTTTTTTATCATTTATATTTTCTAACCTAATCATAGCGATGTAAGGAATTTTCAAATTGATCTCGAAAAATATAATATACCTGGATATTAAATGTTAAATTAAATTATTGGTTTTGTGTTAAAAGGAGATTATCATGGATTTTACAATTAGTACTAGTCATTTATTCTTTATATTTAAGTCAGTTATTTAAGCTATATTGAAATGCATAATGTATTAATTCAGTGCCAAAATGGTGATACATTTTCGTAGAATATCAAATAAAAATTGTCGTTTTTATGTCACCAAAGTAAGTGTAAAAAATTAAAATTAAGTGTAGATCTACAGTCATCGTGTTTCGATGATGTAGGTACCAAAATCTCAAGAAAAGTTAACAACAGTGAACTGTCAAGAAGTCAAGCATTGTAGGTATAACATTAAACAAAGTTACAGCTTTAAAAACAATTATGAATTTAGATTACTTTTATGAATGATCCCATAATATTTGAAATTGAATTTAAGACAATAATGGCAATGGTTAAGTTTATGAATTATCCAATTGTATTTCTGTCGACACGGTTGTCGCCCGCGACCGACCATTCAGATGGAGAGAGTTCATCGCACGACCGAGGCAAGAATTTAACAAAAAAAACTGTCATTCACGAGGCCTCGTCATGAAATTTGTAAATAAGAATTGTATGACGCGCCCTCATAAATTACAGTTTCCTGTGATATGTGTCTTACGAGAACTTACCTCCACCTAAATGTGCCTTTATACTGCCTACTTACTTTATAAAGTTGTCGACAGATAAAAAATAACAGGGCAAAGTATAATATCAATTAATCATGTTATGTACTACACACACTTTATCTCGTTTATTTTTTTAAATGAATTAAAAAAGCAATTTTAAAAAGACTGTATTGCATTCAATGTTGTGGTGCAAAAGTATTAAATTTTCTGACTAAACTAAATTATTAACTTTTTAAATGTGATTGTTGACCCCAACTATGTAACAGTTCCTGTATATAGTAACTGTTTGGTTTATAATTTATTATTTTATATGCTATAGGAATTTATGTTATATTTACTTGTAATGCGATAATGAATCTTGAATAATGTCGTCAATCTACTGCGAATGATGTGTTGGATTCTGTGATATGGTCTTTATTGCCACAAACTGATTTACAAACAGAATTGGTATTATTTTTTAATATATTGGTGGCACTTTATCTTGATTTGACATGGTTTGTAATTGGACCTACTTACGCAAAAAATTCAAATGGAGATACTGATTTTGTTTTGCTAAATTAATTAATTTAAATTATTTTAACGGATTAAAATTGATTTAAATTAATCAATTTAGCAAAACAAAATCAGTATCTCCATTTGAACTTGCTGTGGGTTGGTTCCTGTTTAGGTTGCGATTCGGTTGCGTAAGGAAGTCCAATTGATTTGGTATTCTTTTGTGTTAATATGTACAGAATAACGCGACGGTTAAGGCGTTACTGTTATAAAATAAATCGAAATATTTTCAAACTTTCACACATAGCAAGATGAGCACATATAAGTCAAATTTCTATGCATAGATAATATTTTAGTACTAGTGACTTACACGTGGGTTGTTGGTGTACTAATTAAATAATGTAAACGATGTAAAATAAAGTTTTACACTTGTGTATACGTACGTATTGTTTCAATTAACACCGGTCACGTGAAAATGTGGGAGTCATTGTTTATCAATAACATATTGTCTTTTACTGGTATGAAGATGGTAAGGATACTTTGTGCGTAATTTCTAAAATTAGCGAATTTTGGTTGTTTTTTTAATTCTGAATACTAATGTGACATATGCCTAGGTTATGTCAGATTGGTTTGGTTATTTTATAAAATATAACCAGACAAAAAAATGGCAACAATTTAGAAAATAATCTTTATTTTGTTTAATATTTATTTTAAGGGACTGAAAATAATTTTATAAGCTAAATAATATTTACCTACGTTGAAAGATGTTTCTCGAATTAAAAACGAATTGTATTCAAGTTTAAATTGTTATTAACAATGAATCTCACTTTTCTAATATAAATCGGCCTTATAACAAAACGTAGACTAATTTTAAATACTGGATTTTTGTCAACTAGCTACTATGATAAGTAATGTAGTCTCCAGTCTCAGTCCACCCCGTGACCACGAAGGCTGAAAAGCTTTCGAAACGTCGGGATCAAAATTAAAATAAAAAACCGCTATAAAATCCGTTTAAATTAGTTTTTTTTTTCATAATTAACATTCGCGTTAACGTAAGAAATCATTAATATTAGTAATCGTTATTAAATAAAAAACAGCGTTAAGTTGTTAGTCGACGTTTTGTAATAATGCCGAACGGCCCTATGGCTTTTTGTGTTAACATATTTTGGTGATGGCATTTTTTTATGTTACTTTACTCCCAGTCTGATTTGCCCGTTTCTTCCCTAAGCTTCGACACTTCCTTTCTAAATGTTATAGACAGTAGAGCATGATTAGTGATGTAGTATTTCGCTTACAATTAAAATATGCTCATTAACGAAACACAATACAATATTGTTTCTTTTATAAATATAAAACAATTGGACCGAGTTAAGCAAAAAGGAACCAACCCACAGCAAGGTAAAATGGAGATACTGATTTTGTTTTACTAAATTCAATAATTTAAACTAATTTTATCTCGCAGTTTTTTTTTGGGAAATTCGGCATGAAATATATTCCATGTACGATTTTGCAAAAAAAAAATACGGTATTAAATACAGTTTAAATTAATTAATTCAGCAAAACCAAATAAGTATCTCCATTTTACCTTGCTGTGGGTTGGTTACTTTTTGCATAACTAGGTTCAACTGGTAAAATTGTAGACTTAATAATCTAACTTACACAAAATAGATTAACGTGTAGTGTAGATAGTCGCTGCCTTACATAATTCATTTAACTTACCCACAAACACCTGTCAAAATAAAAGGAATCTACAATAACTTATAGTAAAAAAACCCCGACATCAATTAAAAAAGATATGTAATTTCTACATATCTGAATGATTTTTTTCAAACATAGTCATCTCGATTAAATCAGCTATAAATAAAAAAAAATTCTAACCAGACTATTATAGGCGCTACAATGCCACTGACATATGAATCAATGTGGTCAAATTTATAACACTCCTCTTTTTTTTCGGGAAAAAAAACACGACTATAAAAAACAATAAAACATAGACACACCAGCATATTCTAATAGCAAAAAACAAAAAAATATTTACATATCACACTACAAAACAAAAACAAAGTTTTAAAAAAGATTTTTGAAAAAGGAATGGGCAAATCAACAGAGAGTAACAGGAGTCCACGTCACGCCATCAACGGTATTTCAGCAGAGGATTTCGTCCACCACGACTACCCCAAAATGGAGGCGTTCCTTCGCAACCTGAGTTCTGACTACCCCAACATAACAAAGCTGATCAGCATCGGCAAGTCGGTAGAGGGGAGGGAGCTGTACGTCCTGGAGGTTACCAGGGATCCTGGGAAGCATATTCCTGGTAAGCTTTTAGACTATTTCTAGTCGATAAGAGTTCAATTTTTTTTTTTTATCCTGGCTCGGCAAAGTGACTACGCTAAACCTGATGGTAAGTGTAGCGCAATGCAAGAATAGTGTCGACCAACGATAAACAATGTGTCCATCGTAGGTCGGCAAGATCATGCCGGCCTGCCAAAAGGCCAAGGGGGCGGGGAAGGAAAAAGGGTTAGGATCAGGGAGCAAGCCCCCTGGGGAGAACCGGATATATACACTGGCTGATCCTGGAACGCGACCCACACCAGGTGGGCCACTATGGCAGGTTTTAGCACCAGTATACGGTGGTCGCTATCCGGTCAGATACAAGTATCCTCCCACCAGCATAATATTAGATCTGTGTTTATTTTTTATGACAGCCTCCGTGGCGCAGCGGGCGAGTAGTCGGCTGTGAAGCGAGAAGCTGCTGGTTCGATCCCCGCACCGAGACAAATGTTTGTGCGACTGCTATTGAGGTCTCGGGTTCAATTCCCGGGTCGGGTCAAATAATATTGGGCTTTTCTATCATGAAATGCTCAGTATCAACCCGGAGTCTGGAATTGTGCCCAGTATGCCTATCCTGTCGCAGACCCCTTGATTTGCTTCTTCCCTCTTCGGAGTGCGAAAAAGCATTTATACAGGTCGGGTTGATTCTAGTGACCACCGAAAAACTCAGTTGTTAAGTCAGTGGTCGCTGGTTTTTTTGGACTGCACTGTGCTTACCATTAGGTGTAGTGCAGTTTGCAGTTTGTTTGTAGTGCAGCATTTTGTAGTGCTACAAAATGCTATCACCTAACATTATAACATCATTGATTTATTGCCGTTTCAATCGAGTCCGAATCTCAAAAAATCCATGTAACTCGTATGTGTACTAAACAAACATTTGAACCAACAGGCAAGCCGGAGTTCAAATACGTAGCCAACATGCACGGCAACGAAGTCGTAGGACGGGAGATGCTGCTGCTATTGGCCAAATATTTGTGCCAACAATACACGAGTGGCGACGAGAGAATACAACGCATGTTAAACAATACCAGAATACACCTGATGCCGAGTATGAATCCTGATGGGTATGAGAAGGCGTTTGTCGGTAAGTTTGTCTCTTTCTAATTTTTCTATTATAAAATGGACCTAGTTACGCAAAAAGGAACCAACCCACAGCAAGGTCAAATGGAGATTCTGATTTTGTTTTGCTAATTGAATGGAGGCCACGTACTGGCAAGCGCAGCGTTGGACGTCCACCTACAAGGTGGACAGACGACCTGATAAAGGTTGCAGGAAGTCGCTGGATGCAGGCCGCTTCTAACAGGTCGGGCTGGAAATCTTTGGGGGAGGCCTATGTTCAGCAGTGGACGTCTTGTGGCTGATGATGATGATGATGATGATGAATTGAATGAATTCAAATTGATTTTAATACCGTATAGTTTTGCAAAATCGTACATGGAATATATTTCATGCTCGATTTTCAAAAGCCTACGAGATAAAATTAGTTTAAATTATTGAATTTAGTCAAACAAAATCAGTATCTCCATTTTACCTTGCTGTGGGTTGGTTCCTTTTTGCATAACTAGATCCATAATGTGTATGGAATAATTATTTTTTGAGTAGTAGAGCCTGAACATGAACATGAACATGTTTGCGTGATCCACATTTTTTTTCGGGTCTATGTTTTGTTGGACCGTAAGTCCCTCGTAGTTCCTATATAATAGCCACGATGAAGTTTAATCTAGTGTGGGGACAGGATTATGTGTGTGACTGTTGGGTTTATTTATTTAATTATATTTTTATCACTGTTTGTTATAATAAAATAAATAAATAAATACACCCAACAGCCACATACATAGTCCTGACCCCACAGTAAGATACCGAGTCTTGTGTTGTGGGTATCAGGAACTACGAGAGACTTTCGGTCTCACAACACACAGACCCCGAAACAAATAAATGTGGATTACACAAACATTTGTCTCGGTGCGGGGATCGAACCCGCGGCCTCTCGCTTCACAGCCGGCTACTCGCCCGCTGCGCCACGGAGGCTGTCATTTTACTTACTTGGTTTATTATGTAAACCTTCAACCTCCAACCTTCTCAAAACAACTTGTTATATAAGGTAACAATATGTTTTAGGTGATTACAAGAGTAGTAGGGGCAGGGATAACGCAAATAAAGTGGATCTGAACAGAAACTTTCCGGATCAATTCGGCGAAAATGAGGTAAGACGATTTTACCGCCTTAGGCACAGTTGGGATGCAAATATGATATAACATTTCAACCCACATTAAATAAAAATTGAGATGTCTATTTTATTTCGCTAAATTCAATAACTTAATAATTTAAAATTCTATCCTACTAATATTATAAATATCAAAGTTTATTTGTTTAGATTTTTGGATGTTTGTCCGTCAATCACGCTGAAAGTACTGAACGGATTTTGATGAAATTTGGTATACAGACAGGGTATGAGCTGACTTGGGTGATAGGCTATTTTTTATCCCGGAAAAAGCAGATCACGCGGGCGGAGCCGCGAGCAAAAGCTAGTTTTACATAATTGTATGTGAGAAATGTTTAATTTATCGTTGTTTTGTAAAAGACGGAATTTAACCTACTTAAATCTAATAAATTTAGTAAAATAAAATCAACATTTCAATTTTTACTTGATGTGGTTTGAAATGTTATTGCATAATTGCATCCAGTTACAATATTCTTAAATGCCGGACACCCAGTTGTGGGAAAAACGTACACTTGTGACTTTACAGGTGTATTATTTTTATTTGAAACAATGCGTTATAACACTTTTGGACAGTAATTTCGGTGTTGACATAATATATTGTAAATGCTTTTTTTACTTTCTAAAAGAGCCCTAAATTGTGTGACCAGGTGTCCATGTGTGACCTCAGTCGGCCCTGCACCCTAAAATATATTTGTTTGTTATTACGTCATGTTGGTAATTATTTTTTTGATCATCTCAATTTCCTGACCATGGACCCGCCCATAAACCGAAGCGACACCACATAAAATAATTATTATAATAAATTTATTTTTATTTCCCAAAAAAACGCTTCATTTCAATAATTAGTTAGACCTTACCAAGACTTTAAAAAATTTTAATTACAAATTATTGCATGGCACTGCACTGCACTCATCATCCCGCAATATAAGATGTAAGTCTAGCAATACCTAGTAATTTCACTGGTTTCAATGCCCTACAATTCAAAACACAACAGTGCTTTAACACTGTTGCATGGCAACAGTAATAAACAAAGTGGTAGAAAGTCAGACGGCCTCTCGCATGCGTAGAATCATCCACCTATAGATAACTTAAAAACAACTAGATATTCTGTATCAAAGAGCAGCCAGTAGTTATAAGACTTAGCACTATGGGGCTGACGTAGTCGTTGTACGACTAAAAGTCCCTAAAATTTTTTGAACAAAAAAAAACCACCTAGTAATTTTATTTTCTTTCCCAGGAAAACAAAGTCCAGGAACCGGAAACGGCTGCGGTGATGAACTGGTCTCTCTCCATCCCTTTCGTGTTGTCCGCCAACCTGCACGGGGGTGCTTTGGTCGCCAACTACCCCTACGACGGCAACCCTTCCATGACGACAGGGGAGGAATACCTCTCGCCTGACAATCCCCTGTTTGTACACCTTGCTCATACTTATTCTGAGGTAAGAATAGGGTGGTTTTCTATGTTGAATGTTATACGTTATTTTATAATCAACAGAAGAAAATGCGATAATCAAACTCTTTTTGTTAAATCACAATAAGCAGTTGCAAAATTGAAATGTGACAAAGTGAGTCTAGTTTTGGACTTTATCTAAATATATAAAACTCAAAGGTGACTGTCTGACTGACTGACATAGTGATCTATCAACGCACAGCCCAAACCACTGGAGGGATCGGGGTGAAATTTGGCATGCAGGTAGATGTTATGACGTAGGCATCCGCTAAGAAAGGATTTTGATAAATTCTACCCCAAAGGGGTCAAAATAGGGGTGATAATATTTAAATGCTGTTCACGCGGGCGAAGCCGCAAGCAAAAGCTAATAACAATACACAATGAGTTTAATATTGCAGGCTCATCATAAAATGCACTTGGGAGAACCATGCAAGAATACGAAGGACACAAATTTCCCCGAGGGCATCACTAATGGCGCTAAATGGTTAGTAAATATTGGTTATTAAAAAAATATATTTTATTTATTGTTTAGATTATGGTATTTTTTTAGATAATGATTTCTTAGAGCGCGTTTATATAACACGGAATGTCACTGCGTTGCGGCCGCGTTTACACGATCGCGCAGTCGCCGCGTGGTTGGGGCGTTGCGAAGACTTAAACATTATGGCTTAGTCAATAGAGTTTACATTAGTTTTGAATGAACACAACCGCGCAGGACGCGGGCGCGGGGCTTACATTTCATTGAGAACATTCGAGTGATTCGAGCGAGGCGCCCGCGTGATCGCCGCGCGGTCGCCGCGCAGTTAGTTACTCACAAAGAATTTCAACGTTAAGTCCTAGTTAATAAAACATAACAGTACGCACAGAACAGAACAGTAAGCACGCGGTCACCGCACGGTCGCCGCGCGGCGGCCGCAAGAAATTTGTCGCGTCGTCTAACCGCAGCCTTACGTTTACGCGAATGTTACACATTGAAATAAAACTAATTTAAACGGATTTTATCGCGGTTTTTTATTTTAGTTTGGTCCCGACGTTCACCCGAGTCCCACCGACAGTCCACCCCGTGACCACGAAGGCTGAAAAGCCTTCGAAGCGTCGGGACCAATAATAATAGAAATATTATTGATTATCTCAGCACTCTATTCTGTACTACCCTCATATTCCTAAATTTGTTCAAACCAGGTACGTCCTAACTGGTGGTATGCAAGATTGGAACTACCTTCACACGAGCGACATGGAGCTGACCATCGAGCTGGGATGCTTCAAGTTCCCTCCCGCCAGAGACCTGCCCTCCTACTGGGAGGACAATAGGGAGGCACTACTGCTGTACATTGAACAGGTTAGAAAGTGATTTGTGTTTTGGCAGCGTTAAAGATAGATTATGAGTTGGGCATATTGAAGCCAGTGATATTACTGGGCATTATGAGACTCAACATCTTATATTGGGTGACGAGCGCAGTGAAGTGCCATGCAGTGCTTTGTAATGCAAAGTTCTGTGTGGTTTTGCTTATGTTTATGGGCAGGCGTGGCGCTTACCATCAGGCGAGCACCTTGCTCATCTCGTCATTCAATCAAATTAAAAAAAAAGTGCACACCAGAGTGCATAGTTTCTAGCTTTGCCTTTCCAATACCATTTGTAAATACCAGGTGCACGGTTTCGTGTTTCTCCTTTCTAATGCCATGTGTATATTCCAAGTGCACACGACTGCACTGTTTCGTGCTTTACCTTTCTAATGCCATGTGTATATTCCAAGTGCACACGACTGCACTGTTTCGTGCTTTGCCTTTCTAATGCCATGTGTATATTCCAAGTGCATACGACTGCACTGTTTCGTGCTTTACCTTTCTAATTTCATGTGTATATTCCAAGTGCACACGACTGCACGGTTTCGTGTTTCTCCTTTCTAATACCCTGCGTATATTCCAGGTGCACACAGAAGTGCACGGTTTCGGGCTTTGCCTTTCTAATGCCATGTGTATATTCCAGGTGCACACAGAAGTGCACGGTTTCG
The DNA here is from genome assembly GCA_949126905.1 of Amorpha juglandis. Lineage (NCBI taxonomy): Eukaryota > Metazoa > Arthropoda > Insecta > Lepidoptera > Sphingidae > Amorpha > Amorpha juglandis. The sequence goes on along the minus strand of OX421385.1, from coordinate 12,327,659 downwards.
GGCTTTGCCTTTCTAATGCCATGTGTATATTCCAGGTGCACACAGAAGTGCACGGTTTCGGGCTTTGCCTTTCTAATGCCATGTGTATATTCCAGGTGCACACAGAAGTGCACGGTTTCGTGCTTTGCCTTTCTAATACCATGTGTAAATAACAGGTACACACAGAAGTGCTCAATTTTGTCCTTTGCCTTTCTAATACCATGTTATATACATGCACACTAGAGTGCATGGTTTCGTGCTTTACCTTTCTAATACCATGTGTATATTCCAGATGCACGGTTTCGTGTTTCTCCTTTCTAATGCTATGTGTATATTCCACGTACACGGCTTCGTCAGGAGTGCACGTTTTTGTTTTTCTCCTTTCTAATGCCATGTGTATATTCCAGATGCACAACAGAGAGCATGGTTCCATGCTTTGCCTTTTTAATGCCATGTGTATATTCCAGGTGCACGGATTCGTGTTTCTCCTTTCTAATGTCATGTGTTTATTCCAGGTGCACACAGGAGTGCACGGTTTCGTGCACAGCCACATCGGCCATCCGTTATATTCGGCGCGTATCGTCGTCAGCGGTACACAGCACACTGTGCGTACGGCTCGCGACGGAGATTACTGGAGGTTGTTACTGCCAGGCAGTTACAATGTCACCGCATCGAAGGAGGGGTAAATATTATTTAATGATTTCTTATGTTTACGCAAATATTACGCATTGAAATAAAACTGATTTAAACGGATTTTATCGCGGTTTTTCATTAATAAACTAATTTAAACGGATTTTATCGCGGTTTTTCATTAATTTTGATCCCGAAGTTTCGAGAGCTTTTCAGCCTTCATGGTCATTGTATCATTTAGTTGTAGCGTACTTGGGTTGAGGATCCGTGAGGCTTTGAGTTCGAATCATAAGTGAAACAACCACAGTTTGTTATTCTTTTATCCTGGCACAGCAAAGTGACTGCACTACACCTGATGGTAAGCGTAGTGAAATCCAAAAAACCAGCAACCACCGACAAACAATGAGTTCATCGGTCACCAGAGTCACTATGGCAGGTTTTAACACCATGTGTACGGTGGTCGCTATCCAGGCGGATATAAATCCTACCACCAGCAAAACCTCTCGCTCGTTTGTCGGCCTATCCTATAAAAAATACTGTGTTCAATTCCATTCAGATACGAGAGCGTAACAGAAGAGGTGACAGTGCCTGAGAATGGGTCACTAAGCGTCAACTTCACGCTCATGGCCGCTGACCCACAACACTGGTCATCCGCATACGACTTCCGGTAAGTACACATTCAATCAACTAGGTGTAAGGGAAACGCTCCCGAAAACGAAGAATGATGGCGGTTCTGGTGATTATAGAGACTTGAAAAAAAAACAAAAAAGCTTTTTCTTTATTTTACTTAAGCAGCTTGTAGTTTGGATAGATGAAGTAACGATTTTTAATTTAAAAACACAATTTGAGGTACAGCTTATTAAATAATCATCGAAATCGTTTTATTTTTCTAATAGAGAAATGTTACGTCAATAAACAATTCACCTGACGCTCGGGGTTAACGGACGTTAGCCATACGCAAGAGTACGCGTGGGCGTAAAAAAATAGACAGATTTATGTTGCTTTTTTATGGTATCACGTCTGTAATCACGAACACAACTACCTGTCGCCGTTTTCGAAAGCGTTTTCCTTACACCCTGTATACTGCAACTTAACAATATAGTTCCCATATGTTTTCATTTATAATCGACATTAACAAACGATCTTCGAACAAATTTCCATATCGATATTTGAAATAAACCAATCAAACTTTAAGTTTTTGTGGTCGGGGTGAATAAACTTCATTCTCATTGGTTTATTTAAGGGATCGATGTAGAGATTTTGGTCAACGTCGTTTTCGTATATTTGTATTTGTACCAAGTGATTAAATAATACTACATATTATATCAAAACACTTACTCAATCTAAAAGAGTATGCTTTAACTTAGTACCATAGACCACGCATAATATACGTCGATCTAGGTATGTCGAAAATGTAAAAAGTATCGATAATATTAAAAAGTAATTATATTCATTATGATATATTGTGAATAAATAACGCTGTTATCGGCTTGATATTTAGACGACCTTTTTATTCGCGTCTTAATTTTTTTTAGTCTACCTATTATGGCATCCTATTTTGAAAATATCGATTTATATATGATTAGTGATTACAATGCTTGATAATAAATATCGATTAATTGAATTAAATTCTAAGAATATCGATGTATCGCCGAAAAAATATAGATATCTCAATATTTTTCAACATCCTTACAGCGACCAGTATAGAAGCCAAGCTCGCCAATTTTTACTATATTGTAGACTGACATTGTCATTGCCGTGCGCATACATTTTATAGTTCCCATTGAGTGTTACACCTAATCGCGACACACAAAAAGAGTACACATAATAATAATTATTATTCTGTGTACTCTTTGAGTAGACATACGTAGTCAATATATTATCCATGGTCCGTGGTCGTCATGCAAATATATACAAAAAACTATAAATAAGAAATTATACGCTTAAGAAAGGTCGCAAATTATATTTTATTTTATCGTACTGTGCTAAGCGCTTTACACACTGAACCCGCCGACAAAAATTAAAACAAAAATGAAACTACGTATGAATGTAATGAAAACGTAACGTAAAGTAAAACTTTGTGGGCAACGAGATGGGCTACTCTATCTCTACTATTAGTGTTTGACAAGTGTTGAAAATGTTAATAGAAAGGGCAACCCAGCCTGATTGGATTGCGCTACACTTACCCTCAGGTGTAGCGTAGTCACTTTGCCGAGCCAGGATAAAAAAAGTCTGGCTGTGTGCATTGTCGGTGGGTTCGGTGTAGAGTGCCTTATGTTATATTGTGCACATTCTACGTATATGTTATGTATTATAATGTCTGTGATTATGATTTTTAGAATTCCGTCCAGTATATCTGTGATTATTGTATAAATGTTGGCACCTTATACTTCCAGTTATTGTACCATCTAAAGATTTATTATTTTTGTGAATTATTTATAATTATCTAAATTGAATTTATTTGTTTAGTTTACTTATGTACTTTATGTTATTTCTTATATACTCATATAGTTAATGTTTTATAGTTAGACTAACACTTAAACTATAATAATATATTCTATTGAATGTATTTGAGGCTATCAGCGTAAAAGTGGTGAAACCCACAATGTTTGTTAGATACGGTTTTGGTGTAAAATACATTATTTTTCATAATAAAAATAATGTATTTTACACCAAAACCGTATCTAACAAAAAATGTGGGTTTCACCACTTTTGCGCTGATAGCCTCATTTTAATTAAAAAGTTTTAAATATATTTTAAATATTACAATATAAATTTAATCACTCACCGCACTTACTTGTATTAAACTATCATGCATATAACGTTTGTGTTATTTGTTTACTAATTGTCCATTATTCTAACTTATCCCATAATAAACGAAATCATTATTGAAAACGTCTATTGTTAAATTGTAACGCACCATGTATATTCGCTCATTCTTTCGCCCAATATGTATAATGTTGTAATAATTATTTGTTATTCTTCTATACGCCTGAGAATGAACAAACACGCATTTGGTGTTGCCAAGCTCCGCTGACATCTGTTAGAATCACGGCACTAAATCCATCCACACGAGCACAGCTGTAGCATATAAATTCCTATATAATATATGCATCGTCTATAACATGAGATGTAGAGAAATCATAGTCATTACAAACTCATTGCCGTCCTGAGATAAAAGAAACATTTTGAGTATTATTCTATACTAGCATTCGCTCGCGGCTCCGGCCGCGTGAAGTTCTGCATCGTTATTTTATCGACATATTTAAATTGGCATAACTTTTTATTTATGAACTGATTGACGTAAAACAAACACTAAATGTTAAGTGAAGCCTACCACAATATATTAGTGAAAACTACATTCAAATCGGATAAGCTGTTTCTGAGATTAGCTTGCAACGCACAGACAAACAGACAAAAATTCTAAAATCGTTGTATGGGGTGCTATTGCGTTGATAAAGGTCCCAATAATATTTTTTCTCATATATCTTCCATGTACAGACAGCGATCCGATACATTTTTATTATATGTATAGATTTAATTTAATATCTATTTTATTTTGTATTGTAACATGCAACATCGATCGTCATCCTATTGTGTATCAAATATACTAATCTAATATTTATCAAAAAAACTTATAATAGTTTGAAGAGTGTTATATTGATTGTGAAATAGAAACAACCCGATTGTAACAGATTCTGTAAGCTTCTCTAATGGTATTATATAACTTCGTTTGAAGTTTTTCATGAGGCCCTCTAAGATCATAAATAGATAGCCAATGTTGCTGCCTACTATTTGCTTTGACTATCGAATCGAATTCACTTAGTACTAGTTAATACTCCCGTTCGATAGACTATCTAGTCTATCAGATATCGGTGCAGAGCGGGTCTTGGGACAGTATGACAAGTTTTTCGATTCGTATATGTAGTCCGACTATCTGATTATATATAAATATTCAAACAAATAACTGGTGAGAGTGTCTTCCGATGGTCTGATTAAACTATCGAATCCGAATATCGGAAAGAAATCGATCGTCTATTCTCGGCCTTCAAAGAAAGCATTAGGGCCAGCACAGTTCCGACAGAGTATCTGCTTGGAGTGGCGAGGCTGACCTCGTTGATAATCGAAAATCACCTTTAATGCCTTCTGTATACGGTTGATGATACAAATAAAACCCAGAACGGCCGCTCGATTTTTTTCTGTATTTTTAAAGTTATACTGTATGTGAAAGGAAATAAAATTGAATCTTAATTGTCGATATCAATCTCTTATCCGATGATTCCGTCCGATGGCGCTATATCTTAAAGGATCGAATTGTCTACTATCATATCTGCAGCACATCAAGACAAGTCAAGAATGAATTTGGACTCTACTTCGCTGGGTTCCGGTTACAGTTTAAATGAAGGCGACAATATACAATATCTTATAAAGCAGGTTATGGGGCAGTTAAGCGACGAGTACACGAGTAGGCTGCGCCCCGTTCGTGACTCGGCTCGGACTATCACGCTCCGTTTACTGCACCTTTAAATAAGCAATCCCCGTTCCAACTGAATCCCTTAGTATTCCAAATTATAAATACATATACCTTCCAGAGTTCTGGAGAACATAATGAACACTCGCTACCACACGCCGTTAGAGATGTACGCACAGCTGTCAGACTTGGAAAACAAGTATCCAGATATAGCTGAGTTCAGAGCCGGTGATAGTCTGCTTACGTCCAAGTTCCATCAGCTAAAGATGACTGATCAGGTAAGAGACGACTTAAAAAGTAATTTTGTATCACTCATTGGTTAAAATATGGTTTTAGAGAAATTTAAGTTGCTTTTAGATGATAGGCAAACGAGTATCAGGTTCACTTGACAGGGGGCGTGATTAAAAAATATCGATGTTTTTATTGAGTATTAAAAACGATAAATACAGGGTTATTTTTAAAACACCAGCAACCTCGCAGGGGTAGATTCCTAAGGTTATAAGCTACTACTTTTGTTCTACGACTTTTGATAATTTGTTAGATTTTATTTTCATACAAAAATAAGTATTCATTTAATTTCCGTCTTGAATATTAACAACGCGCATCGCAGATTACGTAAACAAATACGCGAAGCGTGGGGAACCGGGCTAGCGGCTTTGAAGGTTAACGTTCGAACAGCTGAGCGACGCCTTTGAGTCGTGCGCGCAAGCCGCAGTCTACGAAGAAAAACACGACACAACAAAAACTTGTAAAATCATTTTTTTTTAAATATATTGAGTTATATCCAAACTCGTAGAACAAAAGTTGTTCCGTATGAGGTCAGCTATCTGGTCCTGCGAGGTTGCTGGTGTTTTAAAATTAACCCTGTATATACGATGTCAAAAAAGGGCTTCAATGTCAAGTCTGTGTCGCAATAATTTTTTATGAAACAGCAAAAATGCTCGTCAAGATGTTAAGCCGATGTATCGATATAATGTCTTTATTTTTTTCTCCATGTAATATCGATATCGATATTTTTTTGTATTCCTGACGTTTATGGTTACTAATCAACGTCATCATTATATTACCAAGATTAACCCCTTTTATTTTCGAGCCTGTGAAATGATAAATGGTATATTATGGCAAAAAAATCGGCTCACTAGTCGCGGGAGAATCACCTTTGAACCTGCAAAAACTTAACTTAATAATTCTAAATTTTAATATAAATGCTTTTCAGGTCGGCTCTCCAGAAGAAACTAAATTCCACATTGCAATAATAAGTTCTTTCTATGCATCCCAACCTTTGGGTCAAGAGATACTTCTCAACTTCGCCCGTCATATCGCCACAGCATACACAATCGGCGAACCCATCCACAAGAGAATACTTCAAAACACAGTACTACACTTCATACCAAACTTGGACAGTCTGTACCCGAAAATACTGAAGCAATATAACAATACAGACAGATGTACCCTTGAACCCTTAGAGGAAGAGTTTGGCGATAGTCTCTACAATCACATAACAAACAAAAATGTGAATCCGTTATCGAATTATACCAGAGAGAAATCATTCGTGGAGTTATTGAAAGCTGAAAAGTATGACGTCATTCTTGAGCTGGCGTCTGGTACCGAGGATGTCTCTTACCCAGAACTTACGAAGAATTTGTATGAGAAGTTCGCTAGGACGTACCAAGATAACAGAACGCCTAGCGACAAGTACCAGTGTTTGCCGGCCAATGTGAATACGGTGCATGGCGACTTGATAGATGTGTTGTGTGAGAGATTTAACACTATTGTCATATCAGTTGGGTTGAGTTGTTGTAAGATGCCCGTCGAGGAAGAAATCGGATGGGTTTGGAGGAATAACTTACGCGGCGTTATGAAATTTGTGGAGCAATTTAATACGGGTAGGTATTTATTTCATACTAGCTTTTCCTCGCGGCTCCGCGCGCGTGATCTGCTTTTTCCGGGATAAAAGTAGCCTATGTCTTATTCTGATGTATAAGCTATATTATTGTAAAATTTCATTAAAATCCATTCTGTAGTTTTTACGTGAAAGAGTAACAAACATACATCCATCCATACTTACAAACTTTCGCGTTTATAATATTAGTAGGATTAGTAGGATATAAATGTGTTACAGAAATGTAGTCATATTTAAGCGTTGCTGCTTACACCTGACAGTGAGTGTTTGTTTTTTTTTATTTGATTGAATGACTATTCGAGCAAGGCCCTCGCTTGGTGGTAAGCGCACGTCTATAAACAGAAGCAATACCACACAGAACTTCGAATTACAAATCACTGCATCGCAATGAACTGCGCTCGTCACCCCGAGACATAAGACGTTAAGTATGTAGTAAAGTTTTTTTAATTTTGAGTAGTAAGTATCTGGTATTACGAGAGACTTTCGGTCCCACAACACACAGATCCCGAAACAAATATTTGTGGATAACACAAACATTTGTCGTGGTGCGGGGATCGAACCCGCGGCCTCTCGCTTCACAGCCGCCTACTCGCCCGCTGCGCGACGGAGGCTGTCACTCATTGTCACCCGATCGTTTTACAACCCTGGCATCTAGTCTTTTAAGTCGCTCATCACACATTATATGCAAATATATTTCAACGGAGCGTTGTCGACTGAAAATAGACTGAATTCACTGCCCTCTTTTAGAAAAAATATATTACAAAATATTGATGATCCTACGTACTGGTAAATTGTGTTACTTATATAAAAAAAAAAAAATCATGTGGTTACCTGTTATCTAAATTGCAATTAGCCTAGTATTATTTTATAACTTTATATTCAACATATGTGTGATTGTAATTTTATTGGTGATCGTTAAATAAATAAAATAAAAAAAAATAGCACAGTTTTACCGATTATAACTTTCAAAATTACCCACCCCAGGCGTGGTGGGTTTCGTGAAGAACGAGCTGGGCCAGCCGGTGCGCGACGCCAAGCTGATGGTCCGCGGCGTGCAGCGCCAGTACTCCGTCACCAGCAACATGGCGCACTTCCGCATCGCGCTGCCGCCAGACGAGTACCGCGTCTACATCACCGCGCACGACTACTTCGACGAGGTAACCGCGACATACACTTACTTTTTTTTATCCTGGTTCGCCAAAGTGACCACGCTACACCTGATGGTAAGTGTAGCGCAATCCAAGAATAGTGTCGACCAACAATAAACAATATGTCCATCGTAGGTCGGCAAGATCATGCCGGCCTGCCATAGGGCCAAGGGGAAGGGGAAGGAAAAGGGTTAGGATCAGGGGGCAAGCGCCCTGGGGAGAACCGGATATACACTGGCTGACCCTGGAACGCGACCCCCACAAGGTGGGCCACTATGGCAGGTTTTAGCACCAGTGTACGGTGGTCGCTATCCGGTCGGATACAAGTATCCTCCCACCAGCAAATATTTAACACCTGCACTACACTACTCGCGAAATTGATCGAGGTTGAGCGAATACGATCGTGTAGAAGGGCACTTCGGTTCGCCTCGTGCAACCTCGGCTCGCCTCGGGCGACTTCCAGTCGTTGTCGGTTTTTGCGCCCGAGTCAAAGGACTCGAAGTGTCCCGAAGTTGAACACGAAGCGTCTTACTACACTACTCGGCTCACTTCAGTTCGCATCGAGACGTCATAAGCACATAGCAATACGCACGTAGTTATAATACGCGAGAGTACACATTGCAACGGCAGCTGCCACTTGAACGTCATCCATGATGCCTATCGTGCGGGCGCCGATACACACGAGTGTGTGGTCACATAGTTCGGACTTCGGACAATTTCGAAGAGTACTTCGTCGAGGTAACATCGAGTAGTGTAGTGCAGGCTTAAGGTTGTCTGGAATAAATCGCCGGTGCGTAATAAATGCGATAAGACCGTCCATTCTATCACCCGTACTGTATGATCTTTGCTTTATACAATTTATTTGGTGTGCAGTAAAGGGATACTGTTGGTAGAATTCGCTGGTGGTAGGATATTCATATCCGTCCGGATTGTGACCACCATACACATGGTGTTAAAACACCTTGTGTGGATCGCGTCCCAAGATCAGCCAGTGTATATCCATTTCTACCGTGGGGCTTACGACATGACTTGATGGGTATAGAGGTACAACCGTTAATCGTAACGTACGATTTTTCGAATCGAATCGATCGATCGAATCAATCTTTACAGTTACTCAGCCGTAACAGGCTCCTATTAGACTAATAAGCAGATAATGATGTTATTTCCACCAGATGGTAACGTGGCGGGTGGTGGACGGCGTGTTAAAGCACAAGGACATTCTCATGCACCGAGTCAACACCGAGAACATGCGCGGCGGCAAGTTCCAAGAGATACACGTCGATGAGAACCCCAATGTGGTCTATATTACAGGTAAATGCCGCCAAACAACAGTTTGTAAGCACTGTTGTGTTTCGGTTTGATAACATTGAGGTCAGTGAAATTACTGGGCATTATGAGACTTAACATATTATGTTTCGGGATGACAAGCGCAATTCAGTGCCATGCAGTGCTTCGTAATTCAAAGTTCTGTGTGGTGTTGCTTCTGTTTATGGGCAGGCGTGGCGCTTATCAGGCGAGCGCCTTGCTCGTCTCGTCATTCAACAAAGAAAAATAAAACAACACATATCGTAACCTCCATTCTAGAACCTTTCTGCCCCGTCGCCTATCAGTTCTGCTATGTGTCCTGCCCACTGCCACTTCAGCTTCACGTACTGGCAAGAGCAGCGTTGGACGTCCGCCTACAAGGTGGACGATAAACATGATAAAGATGCAGAAAGTCGCTGGATGCAGGCCGCTTCCAACAGGTCGGTCTGGTCATCTTTGGGGAGGCCTGTGTTCAGCAGTGGACGTCCTGTGGCTGATGATGATGATGATAACATAACATAATGCCCACCAAAGCCACCCTTAACCTAAAATTGAGATATTAATTTAATTTTGCTAAATTTATAAGATTTAAATAGGTTAAATTCCATTTACATTTACACATTAAATTAAACATTTTGACAGTCTCCGTGGCTTGTCGGGCGAGTAGCCGGCTGTGAAGCGAGAGACCGCGATTTCGATCCCGCACCGATCACAAATATTTGTTTTGGGGGTTTGGGTGTTATGAGATCGAAAGTCTCTCGTAGTTCCTAATACCCACGACACATGATTCGTATCTTATTGTGGAGTCAGGACTATGTGTGTGACTGTTGGGTGTATTTATTTATTTCCCATGTACTATTATTCAAAATAGAACTTATTATTGATTTAAGTTAATTGATTTAGAAAAATAACATTAGTATCAAAATTTTCAGGTACCCACCAGTTTTACTAATGGTGCTGCCACACCGGTGTTATAAAATGTTTACAAACATTTTCTAACATTATGGTGCTGCCACACCGGTGTTATAAAAACAAACTTTTTATAACATTAAACATTTACTAACATTATCTAACATTGTGATAAAATGTATCAAATTTTTGTTAACAAATGTTAAATAATGTTTTGTAAACATTTTATAACATTTTATAACATCGGTGTGGCAGCACCATTAAACATTTACTAACATTACCTAACATTCGTGATAAAATGTATCAAATGTTTGTTAACAAATGTTTGATAATGTTTGTAAACATTTTATAACAGCGGTGTGGCAGCACCATAAGATTGCGAACAACAATTTCCATTTCAGGTTTGACCTTAGACCACAACAGCGTGCCGCTGCCCAACGCGATGGTGTCGGTACGTCACCAGGGTTCGAAGGCGTCGGTCGCGACCAACTCCAGCGACGCGGACGGCAGGTTCCTGGTCACGTTACCGGTCGGTTACAAGGGCGAGGACGTGCTCATGTCGGCTGCCGTGGACGGATATATCACCAAGGAACGACATATTGTTGTAAGTTTTTTTTTTTATGTCATAAGCCGGCAAACGAGCAAGTGGGTCACCTTATGGTAAGTGATCTCCACCGCCCATGTACGCCCACTACTAGAAGAATCATGGGCGCGTTGCCGACCATAAAGGAAAGGGATAATTAGGGAAAGGGAAGGGGAGGGGATTTGGGCTTCCGGATATCTCATTCACCGTACGAAACGCAGCAGCAAGCCGCTACTTTACGTCGGTTTTCTGTGAGACAGTGGTAATGACCCGGTCGAGCCAGCCCATTCATGCTGTAGACAAAACTGTCTACAGGGTGGCTCTACCACTCAATTATTCTATTCTGTCTGGGTATAAATTGTCTGTGCCTAGACCATGTGTATGTTTTTGAAGTGAAACTCACAGCCTCCGTGGCGCAGCGGGCGAGTAGCCGGCTGTGAAGCGAGAGGCCGCGGGTTCGATCCCCGCACCGAGACAAATGTTCGTGTGACCCACAAATATTTGTCTAGGGGTCTGGGTGTTGTGAGACCGAAAGTCTCTCGTAGTTCCTGATACCCACGACACAAGACTCGTATCTTACTGTGGTGTCAGGACTATGTGTGTGACTGTTGGGTGTATTTATTTATTTATGGTGTATTTAAACTTCTTTAGCACAGTTGTGTTTTGAAAATTCGATGAAACGAAAAAGCGATAGTAAAAAGAGACAAACATATTCATATATGGGATTTAGCCTGCGAGAGAATGAGATAGATTATAAGTATACAGTATATTCTGTAATCTTTGTCGCCTCTTTGTTTTTTTTTTTCCTTTATTGAGAAGGCAGGGGACTGCATATTATACAGCCTCATCGTCTTAGAAAGTCGTCGTATATGCCTGCGTACAATGAAACTTTTGAAAACAAACAACGTGGTGTATGATTCACGTGTTTTATTTTTTTATTAGCATTAATGACGAGAGGGGATAGGTTATAAAAAAATTGTGAACGAGTCTAACTCGTGCGTTATCGGTTTTCAACCGACGAATAACCACTCATAACTCCGTTAAATGTGGTCTGATGTGGATGTTTCTTTTTCCAAAGAGTTAGAGCTTAAAGTTGGACCCATTTAAATTTCAATAACACAAAATCATCATTAGCAGCATAAAATAAAAACTTTTAAAAAATTAAACCGCTTGTTCTTTTAGGCCCCCATTTAAATAAATGTATAATCTGATCCCTGGCTTGTGCCAGCCTCCAACCGTCTTCTCTGTTGAAATTTGAAATAAATAACCTCGATAAAATCCGTTTAAATTAGTTTTATTTCAATAATATACATTTTTATCCTGTACTAGCTGTGCCTCGCGGTTTCACCCGCGCGCATGTAACTGCTCCACTTAGTGTTCGTACCAACTCAGAAACCTTCGTGGGCTCATGCACAACAACTTAGCTAAAGATCATCACATAATCAAATGCGTAGTTTACGATTCTATAAAGGACATACAGACAATAATTTCTATATAATATACTAGCTTTTTCTCGCGGTTCCGCCCGCGTGGTTTGCTTTTCCTGCCTCTATACCAATTTTCAACAAAATCCGTTCAGAATTTTCGGTGTGATTGATGAATATCAAGATTCCTGTTTTATCCCAAGGGAGCATTTAATCGGGATAAAAATCTTATCACCCAAGTCAGTTTATACCCTGTCTGTATACCAAATTTCATCAAAATCCGTTCAGTAGTTTCAGCGTGATTGACGGACAAACATCCAAACAAACAAACTTTCACATTTATAATATTAGTGTGCTAGATAAGAAAGTCTTAATTAACTGTGGTTCCAGATTAACAGTGTTGAGAATCTGACGCCGAACGTGCTGTTTAAATTGGAAGGTGATGACTACGTGCTCGGTATGCCGCGGCTTGTTTTCGTCATGCTTGCAGGTACTATTATGACTGTCTTATTTTTATAGGTAAAAAAAAAATGGCCAGCGGTAACATCAGTAAATAGTATGAGTATTTTTGTCGCAGAATCCGCCTCATGCATATAGGTCACATGATAACTAACTTATCTTCATCTTAGACACGATGAAAAAATATCGATATTTTTGTATTTTTTAAGGGTGCATAATAACCCCATTGTATCCCCCTCGTGACCACGAAGTGAAAAGTCTTCGAAACGTCAGGATCAAAATTAATAAAAAAACCGCGATAAAATCCGTTCAAATTAGTTTATTTCAATGAGTAACATTCACGTAAACGTAAGAAATCATTATGTAAACCCCATTGTACCTTAAGCTAGTTTACATTACTATTTATATAATAGTATAATGAGCACAATCACTGATGGACTTATATAAAAAATGTTAGATTTTTAATATCATGTAATTTTGGATTAGACAGAAGAGTTTGAATAAGACCAAGTTCATCAAGCATATTTAAGTTTAATTCTTTAATCAGCGATTCTCTTTTATTTGTATTCTTATTCTTAACGCAATCCATCAGCAGCTGCATTTTATTTGTCTTTAATATATGGGTCATTCCATATTAAATCGTCTGAATCGAAAAAAAAAAATTCCCGACTAATTTTAGATTTTGGTGTAACTTTGAGAAACGATTTAATATGGAATGACCCATATGTTTTGCAGTATATTTTATACTGATGTATCGATTTTGTTTGTCAAGTATTGAAATAATATAAAAAGAAATATTGTTTTAAGGCCATAAAAGTCGCGTCCCAATGTCAAGTTGATATATCGATATTATTTTCTAGATATATTGATCGATTTCTTGGATACCATTGATCGATTAATTCGATTCGATCAATCGATTTCTATATCGATGCTATTTTGTATTCTCGACGTACCTACCGCTGCCGCTCATGGAAATCCACAGCACCATAATGACAGAGTAATGTCCTATGTTGAATTGTTTATAATTACAAGCTTACCTTAAAGAAAGGAGTCTGACAGCTTCCGTGGCGCAGTGGGCGAGTAGCGGGCTGCGAAACGAGAGGCCGCGGGTTCGATCCCCGCACTGAGACCACAAATATTTGTTTCGGGGTCTGGGTGTTGTGAGACCGAAAGTCTCTCGTAGTTCCTGATACCCACGACACAAGACTCGTATCTTACTGTGGGGTCAGGACTATGTATGTGACTGTTGGGTGTATTTATTTAATGCTAGCTTTTGCTCGCGGCTCCGCCCGCGTGATCTGCTTTTCCCGGGATAAAAAGTAGCCTATGTCTTATTCTGATGTATAATTTATATTATTGTAAAGTTTCATCAAAATCCATTCAGTAGTTTTTACGTGAAAGAGTAACAAACATACATCCATCCATCCATCCATCCTACTAATATTATAAACGTGAAAGTTTGTAAGTATGGATGGATGTATGTTTGTTACTCTTTCACGTAAAAACTACTGAATGGATTTTGATGAAACTTTACAATAATATAGCTTATATATCAGAATAGGACACAGGCTACTTTTTATCCCGGGAAAAGCAGATCACACGGGCGGAGCCGTGAGCAAAAACTAGTCCATCCATACTTATAAACCTTCGCGTTTATAATAAAATAAATAAATAAATAACACCCAACAGTCACACACATAGCCCTGACCCCACAGTAAGATACGAGTCTTGTGTCGTGGGTATCAGGAACTACGAGAGACTTTCGGTCTCACAACACCCAGACCCCGAAACAAATAAATGTGTATCACACAAACATTTGTCTCTGTGCGGGGATCGAACTCGCGGCCTCTCGCTTCACAGCCGGCTACTCGCCCGCTGCGCCACGGAGACTGTCACACTGCCTGTGTGTAATATTAGTAGGATATGGTATAAAAAATATTGTATCGTGTGTATTGTAGGCGTAGTGGGCGTGGGTTTGGTGGTGCTGGCGGCCTGGTGCTTCAGCTGTAGAGAACGGACGCGCGAGGCTCGCAGGGAATACCTCTTCACGCAAGTACCCTCTGACGACAAGCAGCCGCTCTGCGATGACACTCACTACGGTACGTTATTTCAGTTTTATATATAAATAAATTATTAATTATACCAAGAGATGTAGTTATGTACAGATTTGCTGATGGTAGGATATTCATATCCGCCATAGTGCCAGCCATTGTATATCCTGTTCTCCCGAGGGGCTTGCGACATGACTTGATGGTTGGTTGGAGCGGGTATAGGTGTACATCCTTGTATCACTGTGCCTGCTTCGGTCATCGGCCTGTCCTGTCGCAAGCTCTTCGATTTGCTTCTTTCCTCTCCGAAGAGAGAAGAACCATTTATAAAGGCCGGCATGACTCTGGTAACCATCGATAAACTCATTGTTTGTTAATGGTCGCTGGGTTTTTGGATTGCACTACGCTTAACATCAGGTCTAGTGCAGTCACTTTGCCATGCTCGGATAAAAAAATATATATACATTTACAGATATATTACGTAAGCCGTACTACGACGAGGAAGAGTTGGGACCATCCGAAACGGACTCTGAAGATGACGTCGTGCTGCTCAGGTCTGATCGGGACTGGAAAAACGTCCACTAGGACCACACGAGTCGCATCACATTTAGGTTAGCTAATCTCACCTAAAGCAAACGGATGTATTAAATATTGAGAGGGATTGGGGGATGGGGAATTTATATTGCAACTCCTCACATGCCCCTTGTATTCGCCAGTGAAAGGAAATATATCGTAGGTATCGAATTTTATAAGTATTTTGTTAATATTGGCATGAATAAGAATTCGTCAAGCCTTTTGTGAAGTGCTGAAATAAAAAATCAAAATACTTTGATTAACTATGACGTAAAACAACACCCTATATCAACTACTTATTTCTTACTTCATTAGGCAGCACCCTCTATTATCTATGGAGTATAGAAAACAATTAAAAAAATAATTAATTAACGTTATACGAGAAGGTGAATTATTTTATACGCTTTAATAAGGATATTTTTATAATTGGTCATACCACATCATTATTTATTTAAATTATAATTTTTATTAATGATCAGAGAATTAACAATATATCCCATATGAGTATTTGGTAATGATATATTTGTACTACTTATAGTTTTCGGTGATTTTCAATTATAATTAATATGAATTATCGTAACCATTGCATAATATTCACTGTATTGGCAAATAATGAATCTAACTACTTATAATAAGATTAATATAACAATAATAATTGGTATATCTAAAATCTATTCCGTCCAAGGATATTACTAAATTGTATTTGCATATTGCTAGGAGCTTTGTGGAAAAGTCTCTATAAATATTTTATTAAATTACTGTACATCATATTATCCTTATGGATTTGATTTTTTTGTGGCAACCCCTAAATATATGGCAACCGCTAAATATATGGTTTCTGATGATATCAAATGTCATTTTTTTTTATTGCTCTAAAAATGATCTTATCTTGTTAAATTATATAGAGAAATAAATCTAGAAATCATTAATATAAAGGTGGTACTTCTTTATAAGTACCAAATAAAAACTTAGAGAAAATGCCTTCGCTATTGTATCACCAATTATTTATAGACTTTTAGATCTCCGATAGGCGATAATAAACACAGTATTAGATAATTATTAAGTAATTGGTATTCAAACAGAGCATTCCATTTTACTGGCTTTATTCTACGACTAATTTATACCTTTTCTAACCATAAATGACGCGCATAATCCACCCTCTCAATAGGTTTCAAAACTGTTAGGCTCATGTTAATTAGTCGATGTTTAATGAAACGTGGAAGCTTAAACAAAACATAATAATTAATTTTGTAACAACAGAATTGACACCAATAGCACAAACTATATTTAATTCCTACATACCTAGTGCTTCTATAAACAGCTATAATAAGTACTATATCTATATTGGTACTTATTTTATACTATGTATGTTATCGAGTTCTCTGAAATATTTATGTTTCGATCCTTTGCAATCATTTTGAGCCCAAATTATATTGGAACGAAGTTCCTTATCGCGCGTTGTGAAAGGGGGCTAGACGGAAAAAAATCTTACGAAAAATTGTCACGATCACTTTGTGATAACTTAATTTGATATCTAGCACACAAAGTTAAAGTCGAAATTCCGTTAATACAAGTAAAAGGATATAATCCCATCCAGACGGGTGTGAAACTTATGATATTTGTTTAAATAATTTGATATCTATTACACAAAGTTAAAGTCAAAATTCCGTTCATAAAAGTAAAAGGACTTAATCCCATCCAGACGGGTGTGAAACTTGACATTTAGAAATGTAGACGCGGTTCGAAATTTGCATTTGAATTTTTTTTGAATATCGAACACGATTTACGGGCTGGGCGACGTAGCAGCCGGTGTTATATTAAATAATATATAATAAATATTATTATAACTTAAAAAAATATATATTACAATTCCTTCACTAATTAATCGAAAGGAACTTCGTTCCATCCGGGTGTCCCTTGACACCTCTCAATTTTTAGTATTAATTGTTTACCTTAAAAATAATGGGTACAGCATTTGAAAACATATTTTATAACGAGTAGATTTTAAATAGCTAATACTTTTATTTTTACAATCCTTTTTTATAGACTGATACTGAACATTCCTTTGCTATATCTTTAAAAATAAACAGTAAATACTGCTTCTCAAAACTTTTATTAAGAATAAATATAAAACAATATTAGATTATGGATATTGTTGGATGATTAAAGACTGCATAAATTATATCAAAAATCTGTGTAATATTTTATAATGAAATATGGGAGTCTTATATGACTTATAATTATATTACATTTTTCTTTCTTAAAATTCGTGATGTAATTTTCAAATGATGATGTAATATATTTTTAACATACTGAGGCTTAATATTCAAAATTATTATTCTGTTTTTATAATTTACGAAAACATTGTATGGACTTTAATACCTAACTGAAGAATATTAAAATAATGCACATAAATTTATAATACCTTTTGGTATTGAAAGTTACCTAAGAAGATTTATTTATACCATTCGATATGATTCAATGAGTGTTTGTTATTGTAACATTAGTTAAATATAGTGAATCTCCTAATGTCGAGCAATATAAATATATCGAATTTACTAAATTGTACCTAATATTTATATTAAAAGTGGTGCTTATATTGTGAAGGTTTTTGAACGTTTACAATGTCTATTACGTATTTATATTGTAAGTTTGTGATAGTTTTATGTAGATAATAATAACAATTGTAGTAAATGAATTGTGTTTTATTTTAACCCTTACATTTTGTACAAATGTTCTTAACACCTGTGGATGTCAAAATTTCGGAAAATTACGATGGATGACAACTTTAGTAAGGCGCTACTTAAAACAGTATGCAGCCTTTCTTGGGCCGTTCGGGGGCGGTCCGCCTCGCCCTGTTTTAGGGTGTCACCCGACCCACCTCCTTGTCGAGATCGGTTAAAACTTAATTTTAAAGTTGTCATTCTTGAGGTGACACCCAAATTCAAATCCGCCCCAGATACCACCCGTGCTAGTTACGCCACTAAGAGACGTCACACATTGGTCTCTCGACCAAAGACAATCAAACTCCACGAACGTTGGTGTCGTGTTTTTACGTCACATTCTAACCCTGCAGACTTTAAGAAAGGCGAAAGCAATGTGTCACTCAGCGATAAGATCTCCATTTGATTTTATTCGACGCTTGTCATTTTTCATTTCATCATTGTCAAACAATACATTCCTACTCAAAGTAAAATGAAATACCAAATGAACGACGATGGTGAACCGTGGCCTCTTATCGCCTCATAAAAAACTTATTGAATATTATATAGTTTGTTTCGCAAAAGTTTATATGAATTGCCTGGAATGGCGGTAAGCTCGCCACCTATCACATCTTGAGGCGAATATAAGGTCGGCGAACAAATTGTATAGCCCTTGTTGCACCTCTGCGTAGCTACCCAAGCTAAAGGCCTGCGCGTAATATGTATACGTATGCAAATACAAATTAATAGTGAGTTTAGTTATGTGGTTCATTATACCTGAAGGTATAATTTATTTTATATCTAAATAGAACATGCAGTATTTTTTGCTGTATTCATTCGCTCTTTTCAACCAACGTATAGTCTATATTTCTCTTAATAGGCCGGTGATTATCCGGTTGAAAATGGTAAAAATAGAAACAAATTTATAGTAGAATCAAACCCATTGTAAAAGGAAGAGAATACAACAAAATTGATAGGAAAAATAAATTAACGGCGATCTGAGGTCGGGATGTGGGAAGGGGGGGGCTTTTAAGGGTAAAAAACGGTTTATCTCGATTTCCGGAAAAACTACAAGTCCTATGGAAAAAAGTTAAATCGCAAAGTTGTAGGTAATAAAAAGATCTACAACTTTTGTATACACACTCTCTTCACATAACCCCAAAATATATGTGAAAAATTCAAATAACCAAGTTTTTTGTTTTTATTTTTATCTATTATAATAAATCATTTTTTTTCACGAAATTTGGTGAAAACTTACCTTTTTGTATCCCAAATACACTGTAATTTTTTTGATTTAAAATATTTATTTTTGCACCTTATTTTGACTTAATATCGAAAAAGCAGCCTAATTTTCAAACGAAAATTCTCACGTCAAAATATGAGCTTTTTTAAAAAAGTCTGTTGGTTTCTTGTTCATTGAATTCTCTACTTTCTGATGGTGTAAAAAAATATATACATTACTATGGTAAATGTGCTCAGAAAATGTAAAGTTATAAGTTAATATTTAATAAGACATATCTCCAATATTTTGAGAAAGTTGTAGAATCTTCTTTAAATTATATGCGTAGATGCCTCTTTATTGTTATTTTAATATAACTTATATACCTGAGTGATCTACGGAAAATTTTAGCCCATCATAAAGAAGTGGGGAAGGGGCTAGGTGGGTCTGGGCCTTACTACCTGTTATTTAGTAGTTCGTTTCTTTGCATTTTCTGAGCACATTTACCATAGTAATGTATATATTTTTTTACACCATCAGAAAGTAGAGAATTCAATGAACAAGAAACCAACAGACTTTTTTAAAAAAGCTCATATTTTGACGTGAGAATTTTCGTTTGAAAATTAGGCTGCTTTTTCGA
Organism: Amorpha juglandis; assembly: GCA_949126905.1. NCBI lineage: Eukaryota > Metazoa > Arthropoda > Insecta > Lepidoptera > Sphingidae > Amorpha > Amorpha juglandis. The sequence goes on along the minus strand of OX421385.1, from coordinate 12,307,666 downwards.
TATTAAGTCAAAATAAGGTGCAAAAATAAATATTTTAAATCAAAAAAATTACAGTGTATTTGGGATACAAAAAGGTAAGTTTTCACCAAATTTCGTGAAAAAAAAATGATTTATTATAATAGATAAAAATAAAAACAAAAAACTTGGTTATTTGAATTTTTCACATATATTTTGGGGTTATGTGAAGAGAGTGTGTATACAAAAGTTGTAGATCTTTTTATTACCTACAACTTTGCGATTTAACTTTTTTCCATAGGACTTGTAGTTTTTCTGGAAATTGAGATAAACCGTTTTTTACCCTTAAAAGCCCCCCCCTTCCCACTTCCCGACCTCAGATCGCCGTTAATTTATTTTTCCTATCAATTTTGTTGTATTCTCTTCCTTTTACAATGGGTTTGATTCTACTATAATTTATTTATGTTTCAAATTGGAAAATCACCAGTCTATAATGTATGTTATCTGTGCAAAAAGTCAAGTGACATTCCAATTTATTTATTTCGTGTGATGCGAAACACGGCAAAAAATTGCAACAAGTCAATTAGTTTACCATGAATATTACCGACCTGACCTGATCTCAGGATACGGAGATTGTTTGTGCCCGTGATATTGTGATGGAAGTGAGAAGTGACTATTCCGAAATGAGTCGCAGAGCTGGTGAATTTTTACGGCGAATCAATCGTATCACCGACGGTCCGATGACCAGAAAGAAGATGGTAATTATAGTTCTAGTTGTAGTCTTTCTGGTGCTGTACGTCGGACCTTCTTTCATGAACTGGCTCTTCAGCGCGGAGAGCGCAACGAGTCACCAAAACGTGTGTCAGAAAAACTTTTTGAGTCCTTATGAGGACGCGATTAATGAGTACGACGCTTATATGAGGCAAGAAACATCGGCAACGCTGTCTTCTTTAAGCCATAACTATGTGCCTTACGTCGGTAATGGGTTGTTAGGAATGGCACTAGAACATGACTCTCATTTGAACATAAAGCATGGAAGGACTTTATCTTTACCGCTCTATTATCACCCTTTGTACATTGTAGATGACTACGAGATGAAGGAATTTACGTTAGCTGACTATAAGAATGGTATCATTAATAGATACCAATGTTCGAACACTGGTGTTCATATTTCTTATCAATATTATGCGCATAGAACTATCCCTTCGGTGTTTGTTCAAGAAATTTGGATCAACAACCCTACAAATAAAGAGAAGACATTACATTTGTCAGTACCAAGGGTGTCAGAATGGACAACAGCGGTGAAACAAACTATAAAATTACACCAAGGCGTTGATACCAAGGAGTATGAAGTTGTTACGGGAATGATATCTGTACCAGACAGCGATAATGTTATTGCTGCAGCTGTAGTTTGTAGGAAACTAGGTAATACACTGAAAGTTGAGGCTAAAGATGGAATAGACTTGCTTATATTAACTACTGTTCAATATAGCAAACCTATTAAGAACGCTGATTATGCAAAACAAAAAGATATTGTTGAGAAAAAAGCTATAGAAGAAATGGAAAAAGTCATTGCACTAACAGGAGACAGACCTGCTGTCAAAAAACTGAAAGAAAATCATGCTAGGGTATGGCAGGGACTTTGGTATACTGGGTTTTATATTTCAGACTCAAAAGCTGAAGGAATCATTAATGGGGACCGAATAAATGCTACAATTTATGCCATATTGTCACAAGTACGTAGCTATGAGCATGAGGAGAACATAAAAACTACAACAAAATCTGATATACTTCGGTCCTTGACATATTCTGAAGGATGCTATGAAGGTCATTCAACATTAGATGCATTCAATTTATGGAAGCCGTTAAACAATTTAAGAAATCTAAATGCAGTGGCCAGTGTCTGGCTACTGACATTGGAAAAGCAAGGATGTCATAATCTACTGAGAGCTGGTGCAAGTGGGGTGAACCAAGCAATGATACTTAGTTTCGGTAGTTTACGCTTCAGCAACCAACATTTGGAATACAACATCCATCCTTCAAAATTGCACAGAGATTTCTTATTCAGACGTATCAACTATGGCAATATGACACATGTTAACATCAGTGTAATTGTTCAGGAGGATAACAAAGCAGCTATATTTGTAGCTCTAGACCGTTCTGATAAAACCTACTATGCTTGTGATGGTGGCTGTCTAGATTCTCCAGTCCAGCTTGGACCTTATCGGAAGTACTTCCCGGTGAAACTAACAGAGCCTCTAACAGCCATACTGTACATCACAGCAGATAAACAACACATGGAGGATTTAAGACACGCAATTCATGTAAAAGAAGTGGTAGAAGCTCCCCCACATGAAAATCATATTATAGCGTTGCATAAGCATGGCCATAGTTTAGGGGGCTTAAATCCCTTATTCTGGATCTCCATAATAGTTCTTATTGTGGTATTCCATTTATTCCTATGCAGAATAATAATGAATGAGTTTTGTGATAGCGGAGTCAGTTATAGAAGGCTTTATAATAAACCTTGAACTAAAACAGTAAATGTAAACCTACAAATTATGAGCCTGGTATTGAAGCTTGTTTCCCTTTGCACAAATTATTTTTGGGAAATTAAGCAGAATTGTTTTGTATTAAAATTGAATCGATAATTGAAGTCTATTTAACGACCCTGTTCCAGAAATGTAAACAAATGTCTACCGACTTTCAAAATAATTCCTTTGGATCTGTGTTTACATTTCTAGAATAGATGTAGTGCAAATATAGTGAAATAGACAAATATGCGGCTAAAACTTCAATTTTTGAAAGATAATGATGTAAATTTGAGTGAATTTTAGTTCAATCTAAACAATATCTTAAATAATTAAATGTAATTGTATTGCATTTTGTAAAATGTTTAAAGCATTTTCTCTATCACCACTCCTTATCTACTAACAACAAGTTTTTCTTCTATTTATAGGTATCTTAGTTTCTTATGCCGCAATGGTTGAAATCTTGAAATGAAAGTACTGCCACTATAAAATTATTATTATTATAATATATGCTTGGGCAAATATTTGTATATAATGGGAGATAATGAGTAAATTAATTGAATATGAAAATGGAAAAACAAATCACTTATTAACAAACAAATAAAAAAAAACTAGAAAAATCACATCTGCTAACAAATAGGTGGTAAATTTATTTAAATGAAAAAAATAATACCCAATCGTCTGTTTTTCATTATTCATTTGTCAGTGCTCAAAATAAGAAGACTTTTTAATCTGAATAAGAAAGTAAAAAAGGTATTTTTAAAGAAGTTTATAAAAACTGCAGTTATATAATTTCATTTTAGTTAATTATAAAACATGTTTAATGTAACTGTAGCTTAAATAATTGATTTCTAATATTGTGTGCCTGACAACCTATCTTGATCTCTAACAACACAAAACAATAAGTAATAAATCAAAGAAGGTCATTTGTATGTGTGAATGTGTATTTCTTAAAGTATTATTTATGTTACAAATTTTACAATATTAATTGCAATTTCCATGTCATAAAATTGTCTTGATTTATTTCTGTGCTATAAGTAGCATTTACTTTATTTATTGAAATCATATTATTAAGCATTGTTCAATACAGAAGAAATATAGTATCTGCTTTGTTTATATATAATTAAAATTTATTTACGTTTGTGTCTCTTTACTTAATTTTTTTAAATATATTTCTATTTTAAACTTGTTATCCCGGTTTGAATTTATTGGATCCAATAATAACGCCTCTTGCTTGTCATTCTGCAACTATGTTTTGGCCTCAATTATATTTGTATCTTACTCTTGAAATTAACTTACAAATTTACTAACGTAAACAGCATTGTGATTTGCTTATTGTAAATGCCATTCAATAATGTATGCAATGATGACACATTATAAATGACAGATCTAGAAGTTCGTCCAGGTGTGAACTTATGTGTGAGCCACTTACGCAAATCTGTACGTAAAACTTACAAATGTAATTAAAGCCAAACAAATAAAACGTGATTTATATTATTGATCACTATGTATGATGTATGCCAATGGACTAAAATGTATGTTTAGGTAGTTTATTTGTTAGTTTTGTGGTGTTCTACCTGGATTTAATTAATAATTATTTTGTTTATAAACAATTACAGGTCAACAATATTAATGTGATAAGGACCAAAATTAAAATGACCTAGCACTGTTAAATGTGAGATTATCCATCCAGTTTGCCGCATTGACTCATACTGATAAACAGTTTCCTTATCATATATACTGATTCGATATCATAAAATAAATAATGCTGCATGTAAACTGACCTGTTATTTTTATGAGTTTCCAAGGTTTAATGTGGTAATTATGCAGTTCTGGATAAAGGTAATTATTAAAATATACTTATTAAACTACTAATATAAGAAATGTACCATGAAGGTGTGCTCTTGGTGAAATACTGTGTAAATTTTTACAGGCATAAGTCGTGCGACTATTCGTCTTACGTCAGGTGCTCATCCGTCTATGCAATTCGCAAACGTCTTCAGCAAAAAATACAGAATACATTGTCTCTTTTGAACAAGATATTCCTGTTTGCATCCTGTCGGTCTATTGTCCCGAAATAATGATTAAATTGTTGTTTATGCAAGAAGTCGAAGTCGTCTCGAGTCCATTTTAAATTAACCTTAACTATCAAATTGCCCCCCTGTGGGGCGTGGGCCCCTCGTTGGGAAACACTGATTTAGGCGGTTTTTTTTAATGCTGGTAATTGGGATAGTTCTTCTCTAGTCCTACGTGTAAAAGGTTGAACCATTTAGAAACTACAAATCTTTTTCTCATTGATATCTGGTTTAGTGGTTGAGCGATTATCGAAGCCGTTGATATCGGCAACACAAATTTCAGAGAATCTACTCAAATTAATGCAAAGGTCATCCATTAAAGGTCATACCAATTATGTAAAGAATATTGATATTATGTGTACAGTACACACCGCCATCGCAGTTTGAGTAAACAAATATGATCACCTTTTATAAGTATGCATTCTGCTCCATAAGTTTCGCTAACATCTTGCGTACTTATTACCTAAAGAGTAAATATAGAATAGAATACAATATAATTTGACAGCCTCCGTGGCGTAGCGGGCGAGTAGCCAGCTGTGAAGCGCGAAACCGCGGGTTCGATCCCCGCAACAAGCCAGATGTTTGTGTGATCCACAAATATTTGTTTCGGAGTCTGGGTGTTGTGAGACCGAAGTTCCTGATGCCCACGACACAAGACTCGTTTCTTAATGTGGGGTCAGGACTATGTTTGTGACTGTTGGGTGTATTTATTTATATAACTATTAGAATACAACATTGGTGGTCATCCTTCTGTGAGAAACACCCTAAGAATCATTGAAATAAAACTAATTTAAACGGATTTTACCGCGGTTTTTATGTAAATTCTGGTCTCGACGTTTTGAAAGCTTTTCAGCATTCATGGTCATGGGGTCAATCAGTCAGTCCACCCCGTGAGTGATCGACTCCAAAGGGTGATCTGCGGTGACGAGACCCGCAGGAATAGCTAAATCAGATTGTTTTAAAATCTTCAATCTGCTCCGTTTTAATGAAAAGAATCCCATACCCTACCCTCCTGTCTCTTAAATACTGCAAGTGACTAGCAGATACACTCTGGAAATATTTTATATTTTCGCGTAGAAGAATTAGACCAAAAAAAAAAAGACAAGTTTCGAGCATGCCTTACGCTTTGTTCATTTTGAATAGATGAAAATTATGTAATGTAAGACGTTAGTACGTGTCCCGTATAATTAGGCTGTACATACATGCGTATGTTATATTATTATGTATACATGTAGATAATACTGCGTTTGTTATGATTGTGGTGTATATTTTTGAAAATAAATGCAAAGTTGATTAAAATATTGTTTATATTATGTATGTAATCTCTACTGCCATTACGAATAACCCTTCACAAATAAATAAAGATTAGATACGTAAAATGTGCAATAAATACAGTTAAATTAAGCGTGGCAGCACCAATAGAGCTCAACGTAATGATAATATCATCGACTTTTAAAAAAAGGGGGACACCACGTCCCATACATCGAAAGTGAAGTGACCCATAGTGTGCCAGAATGCTGTACGTATACGGGTCTCACGCACACACTCTCATCATAGTGTGCCAGTTTCCGCCATTACGCGACACGACCGCCTTGTGTAACGTTCACTCCAACTTGGATTTAAAAAAATATAATAATGCCGACATGTGTCATAAAACATTGTAAAAACAATTCGACATCGAAAAAGAAATATCAAGGAATTACTTAGCACAGGTAACATATGAATTTATAATCACTTTTATAATGTTTTTGGTAAAATTATTTACGTAATATTCGGAACATAAACGTCAACTTCACGTGCATGTGTTGCCAGAAAATAAATGAGGTATTTTCCCCAAAGTGTGAGTATTCCGTTGTAATTAAGAACATTCTTAGTTCAAAAATTACTAACCGACTTTAAACCAGGAGGAGGTTGTCAATTAAGCGTATATTTTATTTTTAATTTACGAACATATATTTTCCCATCAAATATGGACCGCTTTGTTGAAATATGTTGATGTTCGATAAAGTTTAGGTACTAAGCGGTCTCCTATATACAGTGGCGTAGCTAGCACGGGTGGCACCCGGGGTGGATTTGATATGGCTGTCACCCAAAGAATGAAAGCTTTAAAATGATTTAATGTATTTTAACCGATTTCAAAAAAGGAGGATAGAGGAGAGGATTTCCCCATTTTTGAATATTATTTCGGGTTATATCAGGTCGAGTTCCCAAAACCGGTGACAACCGGGGTAGAGTGCCCCCCTCTTCCTTCCTAGCTATGGTACTGCATATATATTTTGTTAAAATCTGATAACGGAATATGGAGTAAAGATATTAAACTCCTCGAACAAACAAATATATAAAAAAATAAATTCGCCGAATTGAGAACCTTCTTTTTTGAAGCTTAACCGGCTTCATATTATCTAGATTACCAAAACATAACATTTATCTCCACACCCTCCAGCCTCTCCTGACAGCCTCCGTGGTGCAGCGGGCGTGTAGCCGGCTGTGAAACGAGAGGCCGCGGGTTCGATCCCCGCACCGAGACAAACATTTGTCTGATCCACAGATATTTGTCTCGGGGTCTGGGTGTTGTGAGACCGAAAGTCTCTCGTAGTTCTTGATACCCACGACACAAGACTTGTATCTTAGTGTGGGGTCAGGGCTATGTATGTGACTGTTGGGTGTATTTATTTATTTATTTATATTTATTTATCTTAAGAAACTCTGTGAGAAGTAAATAATAACATTAATGTCTAAAGGTATTTTTGGATTCGGTAAAATTTGTGTTGCGCGGCAGCGGCACAAGCCCCGGCTTTTTTATTTATCAGTGCGTTTTGAACTTTGTTTTGTACAGTACTCTTTATTTTAAAAGGATGTTTTACATTTTTAAATATTAGTTAAAAACAAAAAACAAAACATTTAAAAATATAAAAATAATACTCTCCAATGGCGAGGCCTAGGACCCAAGCCACCGGCGGTTAGGACATAAGAGAGAGAAACCTCCTCACAATGCGTGCTGTATCCAATAACGCCGCTTACTGTATCTGGACTTTGACCCAACGACCAATTGAGAGCCTCTGAAGATGTTTGTCGAGGCTCTTCGGTATCAACCCAGAGACGACTATCGGTACAATTATTGTTGAGTCAACATCCCACATCTCGGTAACCTCGTGTGCCAGATCTAAATATTTGGTAGTTTTATCTTTTTGGCTTTTACGAGGTTCTCGTCATGCGGAATGGTGACGACATTTTATAGCGAATAGTACTTTTTTTTCAATTTGGAATTAAAACACACTCTGGCAGGCACCGAATATAGGATTAATCTAATTAAATGTATTTTAGAAAAATATTTGAGCATTCGAGATCACCATATTTCCAAATTAGAAGCTACTGAACGGTCCGTGCAAAGTAAAAGGCATGTTTATAAAAAATTAAATCATTCTAAAGGATTTTAATTTAATTTTTATCTTTTCATATACCTACCCCACAATTAAACGAATCAATTAATTGTTTGAACTAAGTACTTAATTACCATGTACATACTTTATTCAATACACACGGGTCGAATATAAAACCTCTTAGGAGTTGGTTAAAACTGGGGAAAATTTTCATTTATCTGGTATCCCTCAACTTTCACACACATATATCATAAACCTGCATCACTGACGATATTAGTAGCGTTCTATCCTCCTTTTTTATATATCGATGGATAATATATTGATTATATAACAATTATGTTGAGCTCGGAGAATATAACTTATATTGTCTTTGAGCCGAGCCATGGAGAGGGCGCAGTTTAAACTTAACACGTGCCCCGTGGCTTTGCTTTATTAGATTTCAGCATTGACCTCTACTAAAACTCGTGACACAAGCAAAAATAGCGACAGAGTTGAATGTCTGAACTTTCTAAATGGTACCTACTATGTACCTACCTAGTGAACTGTTTTTTGCGTCAATATATCAGTTAACCTAGGATCGCGTATTTTTGAAGTTTTATTGAATAAGCCACAAAATTTTGTATTTCTGGTTATGAATGTCTATATTTTATTTCATTACCTAAACAGCTCGTAAGCCAAATAAAAATTAATATTGTCTGATAAAACACAAATTCGATATAGGAAAGTTCAAAGTTCAGAATTTCCGCCAAAACTTAGCTACTTGTCAGGTCAAAAGCATTGGCTAAGGTATTATAATCCATACAGCCATAAATAGCTGTTAATTACAAAAATGTTTTCTTAATCCATAAATTAATCAGACTTTTTTATACATAATTAGGATGTATGTATATTTAATTGTATACGTGGTTTTAAGATCTTAAGTTTAAACATATCAAATCCCGCGACAAAATTATTTTTTAGAATCGCGGTGAGGTATCGCGGAACGGTGAGGCGCGGGTGATGATTTCTTTCAATCAAAGTCGATTGAATTAAACATTATAATTTTATAACATTTATATGTACACTAGAATAAGTACATACATAGTAATTACATATTAAATATTTATTTTATTTTATTTCTTAATCTAAAGTAGAAGTTTACATGAGTCAAGCTGATGTATGATTGTGAACGTGACCGCGAACAGCTGACCTGAAAAATATTGTTGACAATTTTCATTTCCAGCCAAAATGTATTAACAACAAGTCGTAAACGGCGACAAAAACTAAATTATTTTAACTAAAACATCGCAGTTATTGTGGTGAACGTCCGCCCGTAGCACGAAAAATGTCCGCTAGCAAATTAGACGCTGTGTATAGGAGTATTGTTTTAACAAAGTTTTTTACGAAAGGATGGGGGAAACCGGAGAATTTGAGGAGGTTAGATATTTTACAGTGTTTCAGTGTTGTTGTGTAACTTTGTGATGATAACCGTAACAATTGGCGTACAGATGACATAACAGTTACATGTATGAAAAATGCAACATTGTTGATTTTTAGGTTATTCGAGTTCAGGAAAGTTGTGTCGAACCGGGAAGAATGTTTCAAACTAGTTGACAGAGACTATCCAGTCACCATCACCAAGGTAATAAGTTTTTTCATTCAACAATCCCGTAGCGTAGCTAGAGAGGGCCGGGCGGTGCATTCCAGATGTTACCGGTTTTGGGGTAACACCCTACCTGAAATAACCTGAAATGAATACTCTAAAATTGTGAACATTCCCAGTATTGAAATCAATTAAAATACATTAAAATATCATTTTAAAGTTTTTATATGTCACCCATGCTAGCTACCCCACTACAATAATCCATGGATATTTCAAGTTATTTAACTTTTTGTATTGGACATATTAATTGCAAAAATAGAAATAGAACCCTTGTGAGGCCACTTGATATTTTTAATATATGACTAAGGTATGACAACACTCGTAATTTAAATAAAGAGTTGAATAGTCATATTCTGTTTCCTGAAATTGTTTATTGGAATTCATAGTAAGAAGTTACACCCACAGATAGTTTTCAAAACTGATTTAGAACAGTAGTAATTGCCCACGGCTTTGCTTGTGTGAACTCCCCCTTTTCCCCTTTAAAAATGTAAATAATTTTGAAGGTATGTAAAATCTGCCAAGGCGCATTAAGGTGCCAAGGTGGGCTAATACCTAATCCCTATTATTTAGCAGAGGAGACCCATGCTCAGCAGACAGCAGTAGACTTGTATAATGCAAGGCTAATTTTCGAAACATTATTTTTATCACATTTGCTATTTATTTGCATTTGTCAGAGCATTTTTCTTACAATATATAGGTACTAGACTTGTACCTCATAGAGTTACAGCATTTCAGGACCCCATCACCCTAGAGCCCTGGGGTTATGGCACTCTCTATAATAAATACTTGTGTAGTTGTTTTGATTGTTGCAATGCAAATAATCCTAACAACCAGAGAATATACACTGAGCCTTCTAATTTTTTTGTGATTTCTAGGAACAAAATCTCAATGACTGCAGACTGTTAGAGGGTTATTTTACATCCCCTCTTGAGAAACACCTGCCAGGGATTGTACCTGAGATTGCACAGAAAGCTCATTTCCAAGCAATACTCCCGGTGAAGTGGCCCGACCCAGGATGCAAACCAGTGTGTCTTCATTTGGCGGGAACTGGCGATCATGTATGTATTAGACATTTCCCGGATATCTTATGGACTTAAGTGCCAGTCCAAACTGTGAAAATTGTGGTTTAGTCGAAGATATATATCACTTGTTGGTTGAATGTGTCAGGATAAGGATTTTATGTGACGCTTTGAAGAGAGAATTGAATGTAAACCTTATGGACATTGGTATTCCAAGGCATTCTATCTGAGCCTCATTGCCATGCTGCCTTATTATTTTTATAATTGTTTTTTTTAAATAACCATCATCCCAACATGGGCAAATTGATTATCCTTTTACAAAGAGAATATTCCAAGTTAATTACCTCCCATAAAAATTGAGATAAGCAGTATATTCATAGTAAACAAGGCTCACATGCGGCGCATAAAGTTGGCGCTGAGCCATCCATCTGATAAACGTGATGATTAGCGTGTTTACTGACGTCGCTGTGGCGTGATCGCAACGCGTAAATACACAACTGCACATGCGCGGGTTTTGGGTGGGACGCGGGGGGTCATTTGGTTCGGCTAACAATGATGTAGAGCAGTGTTTTCCAACCTTTTTTAGGCCATGCCCCTTAACATATTTTTGTTAAATTTGTCACCGATATCTAGCATTACATTTAAATAACCCAAAGCGAAAGGGTTAAAGTCGTGTCGAGTCCATTTTTAAATTGCCCCCCTTAACTATCAAATTGCCCCCTTATTGGACGTGGGCCCCACGTTGGGAAACACTGATGTAGAAGGTGGTGAAACCACTCGTATTTATTTATGAACTTATTTATTTTATATTTTTTTATATACAATGAGCTGGTTAAAAAAGATTAATATCCGAAAGATCTCCACCGAGTGACATCCGCACTGGCGTCTCTGTGTCAATTACGTTTAATCGACATTTAGTCATATCTTAGAATTATATTATTTCCACTCACACCTAGTTAATACCTTATTTTCCGTTGCTGAACACATTTTTTTTTTCGGAGCACGACAGTGACTGCACTACACCTGATGGTAAGCGTAGCAGCGACAAACAACGAGTTAATCAGTGGTCACCAGAGTTATGCCGGCCTCTATAAATGCTTCTTCCCTCTCCGAAAATGAAAAAAAGCGTTTATAGGGGGATTCCGAAATCAAGGAGCCTGCGACCTGTCCTGATAGGCAGATGACGTCTCTAAGAAATAATCGAGTTCTAAGGAAAGACATAATGACCTTTAAAGTTTAGTGACTTCTCTGAGTGCGACAGAAAGTTCTTTAAACTTTGCGAAACCCTAAAGTAGCAAAAAGTAAAAATTCGAGTGCGTGGGTATGGAATCCTTTTGCGCGCGGCCATTTTTTAATTATGACATTGACCAACTTAAAAATACAATATAGTAGATATATTATTTATACAAGAACACATAGCATGGTCACATTCCAGAATTATTGAATTTCCTAATAGATTGAAATTTAAACGGATTTTATAGCTATTTTTATTTTAATTTTGGAGTCCTGTGACCACGAAGGCTGAAACGTCGGGACCAATTTTAAAATAAAAAACCGCGATAAGATCCGTTTAAATTAGTTTTATTTCAATGAGTTACAAGGTGGTAAGTCCCTCGTATGCGAGAGGCCGTCTGGGTTGGCACCACCGCTTTCAGCTTTGTCTGGTGGTACCATTGATGTGTTTCGGTTTGAAGGACATTGAAAGGAAATTACTGGGCATTGTGAGACTTAACATCTTATGTCTCGGAGTGACGAGCGTAGTTAAGTGACATGCAGTGCTTTATAATTCAAAGTTCTGTATGGTGTTGCTTATGTTTATGGGCAGGCGTGACGCTTACCATCAGGTGAGCGCCTTGCTCGTCTCGTCATTCTATGAAATAAAAAAAAAGTAACATTCGTGTAAACGTAAAAAATCCTTTCCTAATAGATGTTTATGTGCGTGTCCAAATACTGCTTTTGATAAATCTGCCACATAGCGACCTATTCCCGTATATCGAATACTGATAAAAAAATGCGTTCCTCTTGATAACATACGGTGTGACGTATGTATACATGATTACGCACGAAGCAATTAATCAGTTATTTGACAGCCTGCTAGAGTGATTGTGAAACGAGAGATCGCTGGTTCGATTTCCGCAACGAGACAAATGTTTGTGTTATCCACAAATATTTGTTTCGGGTCTGGCTGTTGTAGGACCGTAACCTAGTTTGGGGTGAGGTCTATGTGTGTGGCAGTAGGGTGAATTTATTATTGTTTATTTTGTCACAGGTCACGTATCCTGACGCGAGTTTAATATTTTATACCCATCTCAAGAAAAGCGCTCAACGCTGCTAAAGAAGTTTTCACTTCAAAACCAACATCTATAAAAGTGGATATTTTATTATTTTGTTTATAATCTTACTCATAACGTTTAATTTCAGTTTTTTTGGCGGCGACGAAATCTAATGGTGAAACCACTGTTGAAGGAAGCCGGGATAGGTGGCATCATACTTGAGAATCCATTTTACGGTCTTAGGAAGCCCACGGACCAAGTGTGAGTACATACTAGCATTTTTAACCGACTTAAAAAAGTTATTCGCATTTCATCTATATTGTCTTTATGTCGATGCAATTTCTTTTGATAGACACCAACTCTAAATTACATCACCTTACTATGTTTCATTTTGTTTGGGACTTTTATATTTAATTTCCAATTTTATTTGTGACTGCGTGACGTGACGAGCAGGTCGCTCGCCTGATGATAAACTTCACCATTTGCCATAAATAGAAGCAGCACCAACGTACTGTAGGCATTACCCCGAGATCCTGTGCTAAATATCCAGTAACGACATTGACTCAATGTCTTTTAAACTTGTGTTTGGCGGCCGAAATAGGCAAAGGGTAGTTTCTATCTAGATGGACTCTTGTGTACAAGAGACCTGCTACCTAGTTTAATTCAATACACAAACTGGGATATTTGTTGTGTTACACGGGATTGGATGTTTTTTTTTTTATCTGTATGAATGAGAAAACGGGCGGTTTTAAATATATTGGGGAAAATGTTTGTATCATTATGCCAAGTCCTTTTTTCGATTTTTGGCATCGGTTATGCATTGAGATGGCATGAGACACATATGCCAGGGAAAGTGTTGTTTTTATTAAATGGATGTATGGGACAGTTTCCGAAGCCAAAACATTAATAAAACATAAATCAACAACAATTACAAACAAAAAACAATAAAATAACACATATTCCTTAACATAAAATGTTAACGGTCTTTATTTGTTGTTTTACAAAAAGTAAAATAAAAACCATTTTAATAAAAATAAACCTGAATAATAAAAAGTAAATAGCTGAAAATAAAAATAACCAACTTTGAGTCGTTCTTTTTACCTTTATTTGACAATTAAATTAGCTTTATAGTTGTTTGACGGTTTCAATTTTTGTGAAAAATATATTCCTTCATTCAAGTCCATTCCTTCACTATTTATATTTATCTATTTATCAAGCAGTAATTATCCACGTACTGGCAAGCGCAGCGTTGGACGACCGTCTACAAGATGGATAGACGACCTGATAAAGGTCGCAGGAAGTCGCTAGATGCAGGCCGCTTCCGACAGGTCGGTGTGGAAATCTTTGGGGGAGGCCTATGTTCAGCAGTGGACGTCCTGTGGCTGATGATGATCTATCAAGTTGTCTTAAATTATAATTGTTTATAGTCGTTCGGCGTTACACAATGTGTCGGACATATTCGTGATGGGCGGCTGCCTGATCCTGGAGTCGCTGGTGCTGTTCCACTGGTGCGAGCGGAACGGACTCGGCCCGCTCGGGGTCACGGGACTGTCTATGGGCGGACATGTAAGTACTTACCTTGAAGTAGCCTTTTGTTTAAAATGAATAGCTACATGCATACGTAGTAATTAGTAATAGCAATAGTTATATTGTTTTCAATATATATATTGAAAACAATATAACTATTGCTATTACTAATTACTTAATAACATTCAAAAATGAAGTGATAACTTCTTATGGGAGGGTAAACCGATTCGTAAGGTAACGCGAGCAGTAGGCAGGCTCCTCCTCTCTGACTTTAACCCACATCAGTTTAACCCCTTGGGACCCCTCGATACAGGCTTGCCTAGTCACGGGACCGCGTATGAAAACACTGTACAAATAATTGAAATTACAAATTTAACAATGATTCTCGCACAATAATAATAATTGTACTTGTGTTCAAATATTTGTAATTTTTGAATAAATATTTTTTCATTTTCATACTAAGGGGTGTTACGAAAGTTGATTTACCGGAAACGTTTACCGATTGAACACCATGTGTACGGTGATTGTTATCTGGGCGGATATCAATATCCTACCACCAACGATTTAATGACCTTCGGGTGTTGATATTCTATCGACTGGTAAAAAAAAAATTATAATATAATAGTAATACTTGCCCTGTATTATACGTACCACTGCTGGGAACCTCCTTTACTGAATGAGAAGGATTAGGCCTTAGTCCACCTTAGGCCTAATGCGGGTTGGCAGACTTCTCATACCTTCGAAAAATCTTATCGAGTTCTCAGGTATGCAGGTTTCCTCACGATGTTTCATTCACCGTTAAAGCAAGCGATAATTAACAATTAATATACACTTAGAAAAGTCAGAGGTGTATGCTCTTGGGGCTGGTTTCAAACGTGCGACTTGCGACTCGACAGTCCATACCACTCCCCGCTGAGCTATCGCTGCTTAGCTTAAAATAAAAATTAATTTATAAAATATGCGCAATATTGGAGTTCAACAAATACAAAATTCATCCAATACTTTGACCTCATAAAATGTTTAACCACTCTACTGTTAAATATGCCTTTTTCACTAAAAACCTGTATACGTATGTCCTGGACAGCCATTATAACGTATCTGTAATTCTTTTGGAATTTTCTTTCCGTTAGATGGCGTCATTAGCAGCTACGAATTGGCCAAAACCTTTAGTGCTAGTGCCTTGTTTATCGTGGTCGACCGCGTCGGCCGTATTTTTACAGGTAAATATAGTAACCAGGATTATATGTATGTTGCACATCAGACAAAGGGTCTAAATCAGTGTTTCCCAACCTTTTTTAGGCCATGCCCCACCTTAACATTTTTTTTTGATAAATTTGTCACCAATATCTAGCGTTGCACTTAAATAATCCAAAGCGAAAGCGTTAAAGTCGTATCGAATCCATTTTTAAATTGCCCCTTAACTATCAAATTGCCCCCTTGCCCCACTTTGGGAAACACTGGTCTAAATAGACTCTGTAAGTGCTTAAATCTGTGTGAAATCGTGCCAATTTTTACGATGTACATCCTTAGTTCCCAAAGTGGTTCAGGTGGACCTCCAGGGGTCCACGGGAGACTCGACGGGGGTCTACGATGGTGACAAAAAATGGGGGTTCACAATTCGTAAGCGGGGGACCACGAAAATTTATCTGCTTTCGATAGTGAAGAACTAAAATGTTGGCTTGACTTCACCTATCAATGTAGGCAGATAATATTTTAAGAAGCTCAGCGACTGTTACTTGTAAAAACTTGCATATTCCATATTTAGTATAAAGGGTCGAGACTTGCAAAGCGCCGCAAGGGGTCCATCGGAACCAGCAAAATTTTGAAAGTGGTCTATGAGAAAAAAAGTCTGGGAAGCAATGCGCACTAGTTCACATTATACAGGGTTATTTTTAAAACACCAGCAACCTCACAGGGGTAGATACCTAAGGTTATAAGCTACTACTTTTGTTCTACGACTTTTGATAATTTGTTAGATTTTATTTTCATACAAAAATAAGTATTCATTTAATTTCCGTCTTGAATGTTACCTACGCGCATCGCAGATTACGTAAGCAAACACGCGAAGCGTGGGGAACCGGGCTAGCGCCTTTGAAGGTCAACGCCCGAGCAGCTGAGCGGCGCCTTTGAGTCGCGCGCGCACGCCGCGCCGCGCCGCAGTCTACGAAGAAAAACACGACACAACAAAAACTTGTAAAATCATTTTTTTTTAAATATATTGAGTTATATTCAAACTCGTAGAACAAAAGTTGTTCCGTATGGGGTCAGCTATCTGGTCCTGCGAGGTTGCTGGTGTTTTAAAATTAACCCTGTATATAAGTTTCTTAAAATGTCGGCACGCAAACGATGTATGCTTATTTTGATCCTTAGTCCATGGTTGTAACACTGTTGAAGTATTAACATTCAGTTAGCTAGAAAATACAAGTTTTTTTTTGTTTTACTCGTCTCGTAACATAGAAAAGATATAAATATATTCTTCTAGGGTGTAATGTCTCATTCAATCAACTGGGATTTATTGGAAGACCAATATCTCTCCGATGGTGAATACAGAGAAAAGCTATCCAAGATGGTGACCATCGTTGACGAAGCGTTCCTAGCTGGCAAGAAATTCGCACGAACTTACACGGAAAATATGGAAAACGCACAAACGAAAACCGAAACAGTTAAAATAGAAAACAAACTAGATATAACTTATAAGGAAAATGGTGCCAATAATGAAAAAAATGTTGATGTCAACAAGAACGTTCTAGAAGATAACAAAGTGCCTAAAATGGTCGTCAGAACAGAATCTTTTACGCAAACGGAGAAATTAACAGGAGAATTGAAGAAGTTATTAGCAGAGGATAGGATTAGCCAGGAGTTGTACCATAAGTTGTCAGGGAATAAGAAATTCGAGTTAGGTCCACAGGAAATTGAGAATATTAACAAATTGACGGAGGATAGCATCAAAGAAGTGCTTATGCAATGTAGAGTGGGTAAGTATCTTTAATAGGAATATGCAAAGTACTATGAGATAAGTTATGCGCTTCCAAAAATTTATTTTCTTTACTAAGGCTGGATTGCACCATAATAGCAGTTATAGTTAAGGTTTATGTCAAATTTGACGATAACAGTAACGCTGACTTTAACATTGACTGCGGAATGTGTTGCACCATCGTATTCCGATACTACTAGATTCCTCGATTCATTCTAGAAGCAGGGACATGATATTATATTGGAGCACGGACGCTTTAGGAGATATATCGGTTTGGAAGATATAATTGAACCATCTGACAGCTATTTCTCAGAATCTTGGTCGGTTACGGTTATCAGATAAAGTTATGACGTTATCGAACATTTGTCAAATAGTGCAACTCATGTTTTGCTTAATCGGTACTTTAACATTTTTATCATTGCTAAAGTAAGTTGGTGTAATCCAGTATAAGTATTACAAAATTAAATGAATCCGCCTCGAGCATTGTTAGCTACTCAAAAGAAAATTGACTAAATAATTTAATGTTGTATCAAGTTTATGTTAGTCGTTAGATGTTTATCATCACACGTTCGAATTTTCCAAATAAACGAAGATTGCCGAAGCGGATAACTTTTATCGTATCACTGTATGTAATTTATCCTTACATATACATTACAGGATTTTAACCGAAAGTTTTTTTTTAAAGCGAGTTGTTGTTTAATCGAACACTAATCGATTTCTAGATTATTTTAGTGCAAAAATGTCACCTAAATTCACTAAGACCGATTTCGCTATTATAAAAGAAACATGTTTTTTTATTATTTCAGCAGACGCAAAAGAAGAAACACAAAATCAAACAGAAAACATGAATAAAAATGAAAATCAAATAGACAATACACTCATAAAAAATTCCATAGATGAAAAAACACTTGCAGCAAGCATACCAGTAGAAAAATCTGATGACAAATCAAAAACCGCGGTAGTCATAGCTAAAAGCAAAGAGAAATCTTGGAGTATTTCGGATATCACCTCAGATTTATGGCTGAACCTTCCGTTCGTGAAGTCGAGTGGGAAGAAGATAGACATAGGCAAGATCCATTGGAGGGACAGAGAGGCATTGCAGTTCATGAGAGGCATAATGGACGAGTGTACGCATTTAAGTAACTTCTCGATACCGCACGACACTTCGTTGATTATCGGTGAGTCAGTTTTGTACATCATAGAATGTGTTTTTTTTATTGAGAGATCGAGACGAGCAAAGCGCTCGCCTGAAGGTAAGCGCGACGCCTGCCCATAAACAGAAGCTACACGACACAAAAAAGCACTGCATGGCACTGAACTGCGCTCGGCACCCTGAGACGTAAGATGTTAAGTCGCATAATGCCTAGTGATTTCACTGGCTTCAATGTCCTTCAAGTCGAAACAACAGTGCTTACACACTTGTTTGTTAGAGGTACATCTTTGTATCCCTGTGCCTGCATTGGCTGATGATTTGCTTCTTCCCTCTCCGAAGAGGAAAGAAGCATTTATACAGACCGGCATCACTCTGGTGACCAGCGATAAACTCATTGTTAGTCGGTGACCGCTAGTTTTTTGTACTGCACTACGCTTACCATCAGGTGTAGTGCAGTCACTTTGCGGTGCTCGGATAAAAAAAGATCAGAATTTTTCTTGTTCTCAATATTCCTTTATTAACTAAAATAGGGTAGTTTCCAATATTTATTTTAATAAGTAATCTGGTATGCAGCGGTATGCGCGAAGCATGACGCGTATGTCCCTCGTGACGACGTGGGCACGCTGGAGGAGATCTGGCCCGGGGCTGAGGTACGGTATGTGGACGCAGGGCATGTCTCCGCGTACATCCTGCATCAGTCCATGTTCAGGTGACTAGCTTACATTTTTAAAGCATTCTACTTTACGTCGGTTTCCTGTGAGATTGTGGTAACGACCCGGTCCAGCCGACCTACTCGTGATGTAGACAAAGCTGTCTACAGTAAGGCTCTACCGTTTAATCAGGTGACTAGCTCTTACGACTGTTTTATAGCATTTTACTTTACGTCGGTTTTCTGTGAGATAGTGGTAACGACCCGGCCGAGCCGACCTACTCGTGATGTAGACAAAACTGTCTATAGTATGGCACTACCGTATAAACAATACATAATGTATGAGTGGTAGAGCCACGCTGTAGTCTGGTTCCCCGCCGAAAGGTTTCAGATCCATCAGCGCAGGCACCTGGCGAACTCACACTTATTAACCGACATAAAAAAGCTGGTACAGACTTAAAATAGTCCGGCGGGGAGTAAGAGTGACATTGCAAAAACATAGGTTTTTTTTACTAGCCCTGTACTATACATATCCCACTACTGGGCACGGGCCTCCACTACTAAATAAGAGGGATTAGCCCTTAGTCCACCACGCTGGCCTAATGCGGGTTGGCAGTCTTCACATACCTTCGAAAAATCTTATAGCGTTCTCAGGTATGCAGGTTTCCTCACGATGTTTCCTTCACCGTTAAAGCATAGGTGGTAGTAATGATCTCAGTTTCGAGAGGTAGAGCAACGCTATAGACAGTTTTGTCTACAGCGTGAGTGGGCTCGATCGGGTCGTTACCACTGTCTCACAGATAACCGACCTAAAGTAGCGGCTTGCTGCTGCGTTTCGTACGGTCAGTGAAATATCCGGAGCCCCAAATCTACCTCCCCTTCCCAATCCCTTAATTATCCCTTCCCTCTAAGGTCGGTAACGCGCCTATGATTCTTCTAGTATTGTGGGCATGCATGGGCGGTGGAGATCACTTACCATCAGGTGACCAACTTGCTCGTTTGCCGGTCTATGCTATAAAAAAAATCATAAATATAAACATATAACACCAAAGACCCTGGATAAATATATAATTACATTTCGCATGTGTATTCTTTCGTGTTTGTGTGCCGCGCCACAATGTACTAAGCAATGTTTCTTTACAGATCATGCATAGTAGAAGCATTCGAACGATCGAAGAAGAAATGGAAAGACGGCAAGCATATCGAAACGTAGCATCTTATACTTCGCAAATCTGTGCAATACCCTGTTCTTCCATTGCCCAGTATTTAACTATGTTATATTCTACCTTGTGTCCATCGCAAGAAACTTTCATGCTTCAACAAATTTTCTCCTCTAATCCATATTCCTTTCCTTTAAAGTTGACAATGCAGCCATAATTCTTCTAGTATTATGGAGATTATTTACCTATATTTTGTTTATCTACTTCCTGTTATGAAAAAAACGATCCTTGATATATAAATGGTCCAATTATATTTCTTTGCAATTGCAAATCTACAAATAATGGGAATATTTCATTGACATATGCCTGTATGCCAGAGTAGCAAAAGGTGCAACTAGATCAGCCACAGTTCACCGAGCTGATATATCCGTCCCAAGATGTGATAGATAGCGGGCCTATCGCCATATCGGGCATAATTTCCATTGCTGGGCAACTTCCGACTGAATTTTTAATTGATAACTCAAACAAAATGATTGTGATTGTCAAAATCGGTGCTGTGGTAAATTGTCATAATATTTAAAAGAAAAAAGCTTAACGTTCATAAAATGTGTGGTAAAATAATTTTAGAGGAGCAAATGTCGAAATAATGAAAGTTTCTTGCAACATTGTGTTGTGAGTTTTGCACAAATATTAAAATCAGCTTATAGGCTACCGCCCCAATTACAGTAAATATCGATATAATTTCGATATTTATCAACAAACTTTTTACATAATCGATCTTTTACGGGTCGATAATCCGACAAAAAAGGATCAGCTATATCTAGTGATTCAGAAATCAATAGTTAGAACGATAAATCCTTGTAGAGGTGGCCTCTTATCTACATACGATCCGAGGAATCTACGATCGAACTAGTTAAAATGCACCGAGTTCAATTTACTGGTTATTCCGTTCAAAGATATACTTACAGAACGATACGATTAATGGCCGTTTTCAATAAACTTTCTTGGTTTAATTCTTTGAATAGATCCTGAAAATCGATAGTTTGATTTCTAAATAAATAATTTGTACGCGTATACGTTCTGAGATTTTTTATTGAAATTGGGTGTTAGAGATCATAAAAAAGCTTATACTGGTCTCAAAGGCTGGTAACTCACTTATGATCCCCCTGGTATTGTAGGTAGGCGGCGGTAATCACTTACCATCAGGTATACCACTTGCCAAAAAAATAGCTAACATTAAACATGTATTCAAATAGAACGATTTTTTGGAGTGTGTGTAGCCGGCATTAGAAAAACAGAGTTCCAACCATAGACGACAGATAATAATATATTATAGACTTTGTATATGTACTTCCTTCGCGTCAATGCGCACCATGTTATTTATCTATGTACAACGCAATAAGGTCAGATACCGAAGTAAATGTTGGCATGCTTGGTTTCTATACAACATGTCATCTCTATTTTATTATCCGTGATCTATGGTCCTGACCTATTGAAATTGTCAAGCGGTTATGATCGTGTGATGGACTATCAGTAGTAAAGTAAGAATTCATAATTTTATCGAATTATTCCACGTCAATTTTTGTTGAATTTGTTCGTTTACAGTTACTTACCGATTTTCGGATTTTCATTAATTATATGGTTGTTGAATATTGTATACAAAAGTTACCAAATTGTGATAGCGAGATGTCGATACCAGTTAGCAACTGGTTCTACACGAATAATATCGATAACATATATAAGTACACAGCCCATCTCTAGTCATATTTTTACGCCAGTTTTGGTGCCATCATCCCACATTATATAGTTTTGTTTTCCAGCTTTATTGGAAATTTCAACCTTCTTGCCGAGTGATTAGTATCCTTTTTACCTTGGCAGGGTAGTCTTAGCAGTGCTCCGGCCGGTGGCCAATTACCATTAGCTTTACCAAGTCATCTGCCTGTTAAGCCCCAAAAAGGCGTTAAAAAACTAAGATGGTGACGGAGGACTGTTTCAAAAAAGCTCTGAATTACGGTTTATTCGAAAAAAAGGCTGCCTGTACATTAGCAGTCGAGATCTTCTTGCTCAGTAGTCTTTATCAGGCCTTAGTATAGTCCGTTTTTGATTGCGCAGATTACCGTGATAGATACAAATATTGTAACCAGAATGCCCCACAAAATATTTTATGTCGAAAAATGAAAAAAAAAAAAACGAACGTCATCCGAAACGTCATTATTCTGTGTTTATGCTCAAATATACCTGTAGCCAAGAGCAATATCCATGATTGTTAACTAAATGAGTAGGTGCTGCAATGCTTTTAGAATGGTTCATTGATGTAAATAAGAATATATTTTCTCTATTGAGAATGTAAATCATAAATTGTATTTTTATAAATAAATGTTGTTTTTATACTAAACTGTTATCATTTGGATTCCCTGTTTCGCAAAATCCCATACTTACAAAATAGCCTCATGTTGTTGGTCTTTTCAGACACAAGGGTCGTAATAAAAAAGCAAATAGTAAACAATAAATCTATTACAATCATCAATCATACACTCTTACACCGCAACAAAATATATCCGATATTAACATAATATGCACTGAGAATATTTTAACATTATTCACATAGAACGAACAAGGGCTCATTTACGACCAGCAATAATAAATCTTAATCGAAATTTCCAGATCGATCCTGCAAACAAACCAATAGGCATAGATTAATTTTATTGGTACGTCATTCACGAAATCATTGTCCAACATTCATTTGATCAAAATTGAGTGATTTAATATTTGACCAAATATTTTTGACATGAAATATCTAAACTAAAACCTTTGTTTTTATCAAATATAGGACAAAGAAATTGGACATTTGAGCATTGTAACCTGTCATTTGATCAAATTATATAGGACAAAGAAATTGGACATTGTAACTCTTTGTTAGCGCTATACTTTTGTTTTTTTTCACGCTGCGTATTCCAAAACAGCGTGGTCTAAATGAGCCTTTGCTGACTAGCTGTCATTATCGAACTGAAATTCGTGAAAAATAACTTGGGCCTACAAGGACCAAAGTAGGCCGTTGTAATATCTAATACTTAGATCAACTTTCACAACAAACCCTAATAGTAATTTAGTCATTAAACATGTTTACGTAACGTCAAATCGTGTTTCAATTTGGCAATAGTAAACATGATTAGTGATTAAGGGAAACTTGCGTGACGATTCTTAAACGTAATGTGACTTATGCGTTGTTGTGCAAACGGGCCTTAAATACGATTATGGATGGATTAGTCAACAACCATAATCATATTTATCCCTACTAACTTTATTACTTTTAGTTGCTTTTCACATTATTGTGTCAATGTATGACATAGTACCTTCTTAATCCGCCAGGGACGCCGATTTCTCATATCTATTTATATTTGAACCCTTTATGAAGGGTTACTCATACACGCAGTCCTCTATTAAATCTCCTTGAACTCTATTTGATCAAATATAAAATCATCCAGTTTCTTATATCAAATGTATAATGGATAAAGATATCTGTCATACCATTCTCAAGTTATACACTTTTTTTTGACATGCCACTTTGGTCCTTATAGCGGGATACGATCTTTAAAATCACCTCGTATGATCTGTCCATACAATTAAATAACAGCGTTCCATTATGTACCTTGATCCTTTTTAGCTTATGTTAAAAGCTACAAGAGTGAAAGAGACATATCCCTTATTCATAAACACTATAAGCTATCGAGTGTTGTAAATTTTTGTTCCATATTATTGAGAAAAAAAACCATGAGTGCACACGTGGTCCTGACCTCACAGTACAATGTAATAGTAAATTGATAAGGGCTCGCCCATTGACCAAAAGTTGCCCTCCCTTCTTCTTCTTTTTTATTTATGGCTTCGCATTATTATACATTTCGCCAATGACAAGTATAATTTATTCTCAAGCCTTCACAAGAACGATGAAATACCGGTGTGCAAGTTTTCAAGGCCTTGTTGGAGTTTTGGTGTGAATTCCTTCCAGTACTATGCTTAATTCGCTTATTTTAATATTTCCATACACTGTTCATCGCCGTCAATGTTTATTACACAAACCCACACCACTTTTATACAGCAAACACAACTTTAAACTAGTTTTTGAAATAAATTAAAATAAGCGATGAACCGCACCGTCAGAATTCCCGCCAAAATTCAATTGCCCTCCCTCAGGGAAATTCTGGATTCAGGCCTGCCACAGTAAACAATTATATCAGTAACTGCGAGATACTTTACAACCATTCAAGTATTTTCGAAGCGTTTATGAATAAGTCGAGTTTGAACACTGTTATTGAGTTTATTTTTTGAGCAGCATAGACCGGAAGTCGCTGTTGGTGAGTGGTCGTTTGTCGTCGCCGTTGCTATGGTTACCGTTGGCCGCTTTACTCGTCGACGCCTTCTGTAGCACGCTCGGTATGAAACTGCTGAGTTGTGTCCGCCGTCTGAAATGTTAATATATCTATGAGAAATCGGATCATTTAACTAAGTGGGTGGGTTTGTGGTATTTTATATTTCAGCCTGAACGACGAGACGAGCAGATGACTCGCCTGATTGGCAGCGCCAATAAACAGTTGCAAAAGCACACAGAACTTTGAATTTCAATTCACTAGTGGCTGCACAAGATATTAGTTTCACATAATGCTCAAGAATTTCACAGTTCTTCAAATCGGAACGTAACACTGATGCTTGGTGGGTGACTGATAACATCCGATCACATCCTTAAATAAAATGCGTGAGCGAGAATATTAATGCTGGAGTGATACAAAAGCTAAGCTGTACCATTTAATGTTGTCGAAAGATTTTTTTAACCCTTTGGGATAAACTGCAGGGGTCCCTGCTAATGGGATACTGGCGACCCCTGCAGTATCTCATCCCAAGCAAGCCCCTCGGCAGAACCGGATATACACTGGCTGATCCTGGAACGAGACCTACCCAATGTGTACGTTGGTAATATGTATACAAACCCTCCCCCCGCGTCCCGTTTCCCCTGTCCCAGACTGGTTGCGGCACAGGCGACATCTCTCGGCGGCGGTGCACTCAGAGCCACGTGTATCTCTTTATCGCCGACCGTCAATCCGTTCGTTTTCGATAACGCCTCCGCTGCCGACTTTTCATCTTCATACTCTATGTACGCTAGGCCTTTCGGTTTTCCGTCTCTGTAATACAAAATTATAAATAAATACACCCAACAGTCACACACATAGTCCTGATCCCACAGTAAGATACGAGTCTTGTGTCGTGGGTATCAGGAACTACGAGATACTTTTGCTCTCACAACACCCAGACCCCGAAACAAATATAAGTGGATCACACAAACATTTGTCTCGGTGAGGGGATCGAACCCGCGGCTTCTCGCTTCACAGCCGGTTACTCGTCCGCTGCGCCACGGAGGCGGTCAAATTAAATTATACATTCATGAAAACAGGTTTGCTGGTGGGAGGATACTTGTATCCGACCGGATAGCGACCACCGTACACTGGTGCTAAAACCTGCCATAGTGGCCCACCTTGTGTGGGTCGCGTTCCAGGGTCAGCCAGTGTATATCCGGTTCTCCCCAGGGGGCTTGCCCCCTGATCCTAACCCTTTTCCCATCCCTTTTCCTTTCCCGCCCCCTTGGCCCTTTGGCAGGCCGGCATGATCTTGCCGACCTACGATGGACACATTGTTTATCGTTGGTCGACACTATTCCTGGATTGCGCTACACTTACCATCAGGTGTAGCGTAGTAACTTTGCCGAGCCAGGATAAAAAAAAACAAAACAACCCAAAAACACACTTACTTGAACGTAACCACACGTATATCCTTCAAGTGTCCGTGTTTATCGAATATTTTGGTCAAATCTTCTTTATTACAGTGTGAATAAGGCAGGTTTTTGACGAACAGTTTGTTTTTCTCCACCGTGGTTGGATATTTGAACGTGTGCTTCGCTTTAGTCGCCGAGTACCGAGAGAGGAACATCGGCCGACCGTCCAACGGACTTCGGTCGTGTTTCAACGCCTCGTCTACGGATTGCTGTAAGTGTAAAATTCAGGTTAAATTCTCGGATAGTAAATTAGCCAGCGTGTAGGTTTACCATAATATGGTATCACGAATACCTGCCAAAGGCCCCAGACCTTTGACAAGCGTGGCTTTCTATAGTTTCGAGATATGGTAGGTGAGGTTGCACATTATAAGACTTTTTTTTATCCGAGCATGGCAAAGTGACTGCCCTACACCTGATGGTAAGCGTAGTGCATTCCAAAATACTAGCGACCACTGGTAAACAATAAGTTTATCGATGATCAACAGAGTCATGCCAGCCTGTATAAATGCTTCTACCCTCTTTGGAGAGGGAAGAAGAAATCGAGGGGCCTGCGACAGAACAGGCGGATGATCGATGCAGGCACAGTAATAGAAAGGTGTACCCCTATACCCGCCCCAATCAACCATTAAGTCATGTCGCAAGCCCCTCGAGAGAACCGGATATACACTGGCTGATCCTGGAACACGATCCACACAAGGTGTGTGGATCACTATTAGACGAGTGATTATCCGGTTGAAAATGGTAAAAATAGAAACAAATTTATAGTAGAATCAAACCCATTGTAAAAGGAAGAGAATACAACAAAATTGATAGGAAAAATAAATTAACGGCGATCTGAGGTCGGGAAGTGGGAAGGGGGGGGCTTTTAAGGGTAAAAAACGGTTTATCTCGATTTCCGGAAAAACTACAAGTCCTATGGAAAAAAGTTAAATCGCAAAGTTGTAGGTAATAAAAAGATCTACAACTTTTGTATACACACTTTCTTCACATAACCTCAAAATATATGTGAAAAATTCAAATAACCAAGTTTTTTGTTTTTATTTTTATCTATTATAATAAATCATTTTTTTTCACGAAATTTGGTGAAAACTTACCTTTTTGTATCCCAAATACACTGTAATTTATTTGATTTAAAATATTTATTTTTGCACCTTATTTTGACTTAATATCGAAAAAGCAGCCTAATTTTCAAACGAAAATTCTCACGTCAAAATATGAGCTTTTTTAAAAAAGTCTGTTGGCTTCTTGTTCATTGAATTCTCTACTTTCTGATGGTGTAAAAAAATATATACATTACTATGGTAAATGTGCTCAGAAAATGTAAAGTTATAAGTTAATATTTAATAAGACATATCTACAATATTTTGAGTAAGTTGTAGAATCTTCTTTAAATTATATGCGTAGATGCCTCTTTATTGTTATTTTAATATAACTTATATACCTGAGTGATCTACGGAAAATTTTAGCCCATCATAAAGAAGTGGGGAAGGGGCTAGGTGGGTCTGGGCCTTACTACTTGTTATTTAGTAGTTCGTTTCTTTGCATTTTCTGAGCACATTTACCATAGTAATGTATATATTTTTTTACACCATCAGAAAGTAGAGAATTCAATGAACAAGAAACCAACAAACTTTTTTAAAAAAGCTCATATTTTGACGTGAGAATTTTCGTTTGAAAATTAGGCTGCTTTTTCGATATTAAGTCAAAATAAGGTGCAAAAATAAATATTTTAAATCAAAAAAATTACAGTGTATTTGGGATACAAAAAGGTAAGTTTTCACCAAATTTCGTGAAAAAAAATGATTTATTATAATAGATAAAAATAAAAACAAAAAACTTGGTTATTTGAATTTTTCACATATATTTTGAGGTTATGTGAAGAAAGTGTGTATACAAAAGTTGTAGATCTTTTTATTACCTACAACTTTGCGATTTAACTTTTTTCCATAGGACTTGTAGTTTTTCCGGAAATCGAGATAAACCGTTTTTTACCCTTAAAAGCCCCCCCCTTCCCACTTCCCGACCTCAGATCGCCGTTAATTTATTTTTCCTATCAATTTTGTTGTATTCTCTTCCTTTTACAATGGGTTTGATTCTACTATAATTTAATTATGTTTCAAATTGGAAAATCACCGGCCTATATGGCAGGTTTTAACACCATGTGTACGGTGGTCGCTATCCGGGGGGATATAAATAGCCTCCTCGTATCTTATGAGACAATTTCTTATACATACAATGTGCATACAATACTGAGCGGTGTTGCTTCTGTTCATGGGCAGGCGAGGCGCTTACCATCAGGCGAGAGCCTTGTTCGTCTCATTATCCATAAAAAAAAGGTCAATACGTACTAAATAGTATATTAATATACTCACTGAAGTCTTGTACTGGCAGTAACAAATTGATCCACCGAACGCTTTCACGCCGCTCCTTAATCGCAGCGACACGATATCGCCGAACTCAGACAATTTCTCTCTCAAGTTATCCTCATTAACTCTTGAAAAGAAAAGTTTTATTTAAATTTATTATTTTTACATATACAACGTGTTACAGGAAGGTATTGTCAAATATAAACAATATATCTGTAAATGTTTCTCATAAACAAGAAACACATTTAAATGTTCCAGGTTTTTTCTTATATTCTTATTTTTATTTATCTTATTTTTACTTATACCCAATCTATACTGTTTAATCTCTTATAAAAAAGAATGGATTGACCATTTGGCTCTATCTCTCTTTGTGTGTATCACCGCGCACGCTCGCGCGTCTTGTGTGCGGGCGTGCGTGCGTGCATGTGCGTGCGTGTATGTGTATAAATAAATATACGTACTTAAAATCGAGATTGCTAACAAATAATGTACACGCTTCCCTGCCAGCAGACTGTTCGTCTGTCGACTCGTCCCGCCTTTGCCGTTTACTTTCTGCCTCTGAAAATTAAAAATAAAACATAATTACACATGTAAAAACCGACCAACGGCGAATCAGTCCTGCGAGGATTCCGTAACATACTTTTCAAAGTTTACCTTTTCTCATATTTTATGAGGATATTTAGCAAAACACTTTTTCCCTGAAAATTTCAGTCGGCTACCTATTACGAAGGAGAATTAGAACGAGAGAGACGGTCAGTTTGGTTTGTGGAGACAATGGTGTATAAAACAGCGCAGTGATATGCAGTGCATTGTAATTTAAAATTCCGATTACTACTTTTTTTTTATCCGAGCACGGCAAAATGACGGCACTACACCTGATGGTAAGCGTAGTGAAGTCTAAAAAACCCGCGACCACCGACAAACAATGAGTTTATCGGTGGTCACCAGAGTCATGCCGGCCTGTATAATTACTTCTTCCCCCTTCGGGGAGGAAAGAAACAAATCAAGGGGCCTGCGACAAGACAGGTACAGTGATACAAGGATGTACCCCTATACCCGCCTCAATCAACCATCAAGTCATGTCGCAAGCCCATCGGGAGAACCGGATATACACTGGCTGATCCTGGAACGCGATCCACACAAGGTGTATGGGTTACTTTGGCAGGTTTTAACACAATGTGTATGGTGGTCGCTATCCGGGCGGATATGAATATCCTACCAATTATCAATTCTTTTACTAATCGATATTACAAACAAATCAACTAACCTTGCTCGTTATCATCGTCATGAGATCTTTTCACTCCATTTTTATTGTCTTTTTTCTCGTCATCGACCTCCATAGAGTCCTTCTTTTTTTTAACGATAGTTGATTCGTCACTACCGTCCGACTTCCGTTTCCCTTTGTTCTGTTTGCCGTCGTTTTTGTTCTTTTTATTATCGAACTTGTTTTTTTTATTGTCATTCTGTTTGCCCTTCTGTTTGTTGCCTATCATCTTGTCCTTCATCGCTTGGTAGCTTTCGCGCCATTCCTTTAGTTTGAGCTAAAAAAAATCCAAATGTTAAACGCGCCTGTGTTAAACTATGACTTAATGCTACACTCTGCAATGACAATCAACTTTAATTGATATTAAATAACTTGGAATTGAATTATTTCTACACTCAGGGCCAGTGCAATGCCTTAATAATGCTTAGCTACTGACTACAGAAATGGTTTAAATTAACGCATTAGACGAATGATCGAATTGTACGAAATGACTAAAGCAAACTTCAGCTTAATTATTATTCACGTGTCGGACTATGGCAGTTATAGTAAGTAAATCTGAAAACTGTAAAACTAACGTAGCAATAGAACACTGACATACCACTATAAAATTAATGTAACTACTACAAATTAACGTAGCTACTACAATATTAATGTAGATACTACATAATTGACGTAGCTGTTACCAAATTAACGTAGCTACTACAAAATTGACGTAGCTCCTACAAAATTAACGTAGCTGCTACAAATTTAACGTAACTATTACAAAATTGACGTAGCTACTACAAAATAGCCGTAACTACTACGAAATGAACGTAGCTGCTACACAATTAACGTAGCTACTACAAAATAACGTAGCTACTTCAAAATTGATGTAGCTACTACTAAATTAACGTAGCTACGACAAAATCAAAATAGCTACTACAACAATGACGTAGCCACTAACAATCGTAACATACCTCGCACGCATCGTAGCACTCCCTGATTGTATGCAGCACGCCGCAGTCCCGCTCGTAGTCGGTCCACAGTCTCGCGATCGCGGGCGGATAGTCTCGGACGCTACGCAGCGCGCGCCGCATGAGAGCGCGCAGCTTGTGCTCCGACCCGCTCCCGCCGGCGGTACATCGCGCCATCTCCAACTGGATCAACGCCTCCCAGTACTTGCACATTGTCTTGTTTTCGCCGTACTCTGTTAAAAACATAAGTATGTATTTTTTTTATTATTGGATTGAATGACAAGATGAGCAAGACGCTCGCCTGATGGTAAGCGCCACGCCAACACATAAACAGAAGCACTGAAATTTGAATTACAAAGCCCTGCATGATACTCACTAAATAACTCTTCGAATATATCCCTGCCCTGTTTCGGATCGTTCAGGAACTTGTATTCAAGTCGGGCCCAATACAACGGCACTTCGCAGTCATTAGCTTCTTCACCCCATGCCTGGAAAGAGATATAAGTGGTTTTATACCTGTCAAAAAAACAGTGTTTTTTTTTAATTAAGTGGTAGTTCTGGGCACATACAAAAAAAACCTATTCGCGTCGAATCGAAAACCTCCACCGTTTTTTAGTCGTTAAACCAATTTAAAAACAATTAATCAATATTAACAAATGGTATTAATACATGTCTATAATTGGACCTAGTTACGCAAAAAGGAACCAACCCACAGCAAGGTCAAATGAAGATACTGATTTTGGTTTGTTAAATTCATTAATTTAAATTAATTGTAATATCGTATTTTTTACAAAATCGTAAGTGGAATATATTTCATTTTCCAAATTTCCCAAAAAACTACGAAATAAAATTAGTTTAAATTATTGAATTTATTAAAGCAAAATCAGTATCTCCATTTGAACTGGCTGTGAGTTAGATATACCGTCCATCAAGACCGACAAACTGAATACAAGTATCAACCAGGAGTTTTGGCGGGAATTCTGACAGTGCAGTTCATCGCTTATTTTAATTTATTTCATAAACTAGTTTAGAGTTGTGTTTGTTGTGTAAAAGTGGTGTGGATTTGTTCAATAAACATTGACGGTGGTGAACAGTGTATGGAAACATTGAAATAAGTGATTTAAGCATCGTACTGAAAGGATTTAACACCAAAACTCCGGCAAGACCTTGAAATCGACCGCACCCGTGTTTCATCGTTCTTGAAAAAAAAACTTGATAATAAATTATACTTGACACTGGCAAAATGCATAATAATGCGAAAGCCATAAAAAAAAGAAGAAGTCAACCAACCGTCGCGAGTGCGTCCCACGCCAACCGGAAGGTACGTCTCAGCCGCTCCACATCCGGTTCATTATCGAAGTTGGTGCGCCGACGGATGTACTCCAAATAACTCATCCACAGTGACTCCGCTTGCTTGTATGTCTCCATACCTTTAGATAATGCCGTTTCGAAGATTGACTTCACCTGAAAAGTATATTGTGTATACTAAAACTAGCTTCGCACGGGTAAAAATATATTTGTTATGACATCACATTAGAAATCTTTGAATTTATCGGCTTTTCTGTACTATGATATGTATGTATTATAAATATAAACCTTCCTCATGAATCACTATCGATTGCTGAAAACTGCATTAAAATCCGTTGAATAGTTTAAAAGATCTAAGCCGACAGACAGACAGCGGAAGTGACTTCATTTTATACTATGTAAAGATAAATGGGTCCACACAATCTTATGGTCGATTTAAATTATTAATTTTAGTTTAGTTCTCTGGATCTGCTGGTGGGAGGGCGCCTAATATTTTTTTATCTGACTTGATAGCGTGTACCGTACACATGGTGAACAACCCGCTATAATGTCGAGGTACGTTATATTACTGAAAGCAGAGAGCAATCTGTGCTGGGAGCTGCGTAAGATTAGTTGCGCACGAACATAAGGCATAATATAATGGAGAAAGTTTCATTTTACTCCCCATAAATTTTTATACTTGGGTTTATATATGAAAATTGATTCTTAAGGAGTAAACTGCAATAATTATTAGTTTTATTTTTTGTATATGTGTATCTTAGAAGTACATATTTAATTATGTCACATTTATGTGTTTTTTATATAGCATAGACCCGTAAACGAGCAAGTGGGTCACCTGATGGTAGGTGATTTCCACTGACTATGCACTTCAAAGGGAAGAGCTAATTAAGAGATTGGGGATTTGTGCCTCCGGATATCTCACTCACCGTACGAAACGCAGCAGCAAGCCGCTATTATACGTCGATATTTCGTGAGATAATGGTAACGACCCGTTCGATTTCCACTCATATTGCATACAAAATTATTTAGTCTAGTTCTAATAATAATAATACAAGCTCTGTATTATATACGTCTTGCTGTTGGGTATGAGCCTCCTCTACTGAATGAGACGGGTTAGGCCTTAGTCCACCAAGCTGGCCTAATGCGGGTTGGCGGACTTCACATACCTTCGAAAAATCTTTTTTCAGGTATGCAGGTTTCCTCACGATGTTTCCTTCACCGTTAAAGCAAGCGATAATTAACGATTAATATACACGTAACTTAGAAAAGTCAGTGGTGTATGCTCTTGGGGTTGGTTTCGAACCTGCGACTTTCGTCTCGACAGTCCGTACCACTTCCCGCTGAGCTATCGCTGCTACAAAAATCCGTTTAAATGAGTTATATTTGAATGAGGATGAGCTTGTACCTCATCGAAGTCCCTCTCCTCGTGCTCGGCCTGGTGCATCTGCAGCGTCCAGTACGTGTGCACCCGTGGAGCTCTCCTCACTGCAGCGTGCAGCGCGCGCCAGTACGTCGCGCGAGACGAGCCCGCATGCACGGCCCGCACGTACGCGCTGAGCAACTCGCACGCACCAGCACACGACGCGCACTCGGACGTCGCGCGGTCGTACACCACCTGGACGATATCATATGTGTACAATGTTTATGTCTATGACAGCCTACGTGACGCAAACAACTCGTGCACGCCCGCACACGACGCGCACTCGGACGTCGCGCGGTCGTACACCACCTGGACGATATCATATGTGTATAATGTTTATGTCTATGACAGCCTACGTGACGCAGACAACAACTCGCACGCGTCAACGCACGACGCGCATTCGGACGTCGCGCGGTCGTACACCACCTGAACGATCACATATCGTCGATGAAGTACCAATACCTCCTAACTGACAATTTAGTCCAAAATTACTTTTTTATTACAATACACGTAAACATAAACCACATCCCTTAGTAACTAATAAAAAGGTCATGTATTGGAAACTATTTATTATCAATAGTTAATCAAAATAAATAAAACTTTATTTTAAACAGTTTTTGTAAAATAAAA
This sequence comes from Amorpha juglandis, assembly GCA_949126905.1. Classification (NCBI taxonomy): domain Eukaryota; kingdom Metazoa; phylum Arthropoda; class Insecta; order Lepidoptera; family Sphingidae; genus Amorpha; species Amorpha juglandis. The sequence continues at coordinate 12,273,566 of OX421385.1, read as the reverse complement.
CCTTGTTTTAAACAGTCTGGTGTAAAATTAGATTCTCAACACTTAGGAGGTATTGGTACTTCATCGACGGTATGTACAATGTTTAAGTCTATGATAGCCTACGTGGCGTAAAGTAGCCAGCTGTGAAGCAAGAGGCAGCGGGTTTGATCCCCGCACCGAGACAAATATTTGTGTTATCCTATTCATAAATTCCCAAACTATTTTGGGCAAATGACCCCTTTTCCAAAATGAACTGATACCTCAAACCCCCATTTCCAAATTACTTTAAAAATCCTATCTATTTGTCCTATTGATACAAAATAATTACTAATTTAAAAACTTTGCGGTATTCGTTTATGTCAACCTCTGAGAAATCAATATCAACCACTTTAAGAATCCCTAGTCTAGATTTTAATAAGATCTGGCACATACACTCCTTGTTAGATGTAAATAACGATCCTAGAATATGAACACACCTTTCTGGAACACGTTATGTATAAACGAAATGTTTTTTTTATCTGTTAATAAAATACACATAGAAATTGAACTAACCTTGAGAATTCCACGACTATCACATTCAGCATATTTGTCATCATTTGACAATTCCTTTAGTGCTTCTATGTAATCCTGGTACACTTTCAGTTTCTCTTCTGGATTCCTACAACAAGACCATAGAGCATAGATTATTTTATCTATTTATGGTAGGTCTATAAATAAGCTATATTTTTATGATAATACAAAATACATAATATTATGTGGACAGTAATATAAAACAACAATGCTCCTGCCATAAGGATTGGATGATTGAAAAATTACCAATTAATTAATTTCAAATGCAAGTCAATATGGTAGCAATTTCCAGCCATCCACAGCAAACTTACGAATCTGTTATTTTAGTAAAATTGATATTTATATGAAAAACTACTGTTCATATTGCAAAATATAGAATATCTGTTGATTGTATCATAAAAAGGTAACATTTTGAAAACCAAACGTACCACAGTACTGACAACTCTATTACAAAAATATACAGGGTGTCCAGTAATTAATGGATAACCTTGAAATGTCTTATAGCAGAACGAATGGCCGTTCAGAGAAAAATACGAAAAAAAATATAACATAAGTAGTACCTGAGCTACGTATTTTTTTTTAAAAGTCGTAATTTTTTTGGTTTATTTTACTTTCTTGGACACTACGACCAGAAATGAAGGAAATCCATCGGTTTTTTGTTGTTTTATTATTATATACTAACTATACTAATAGATAGATAGTCAATAGTATGACAAGCTATTGCACTTTTAAAAAAAAATAAACATTCAAAACCATTTCTTTAGAAAAATTAGCAAAATTTTATTTTTAAACAATGTTTAAACCTCTTGAGTATAAAAAAAATTTATGAATACATGAGTGACCAAAATTTTTTAAATAATGTCGATTTAAGTAGATTTTATAATGGTATAATTCATTATTGTATCTACTGTAAATAGCGATTTATTGCTATTAATGTAAGAAAGGAGCTAATTTGAACAAATAACAAAAACAATATAATATGAGATACTTTTTAAAATAAAATTGTACTTGTCTAATGAGGTTTATTAAAACTAAGATTTGATGTTGATAAAAGATAAAAATGGCTTATTTAAACAAATTGAAACCAAATTATCAGAAATAAATTAACTTAAATTTAATACTCATAATGTTTAAAATGGTTACTTCATAAGCGTAAAATGTGTCATATGATCTCCATATCTGCTTCCTGCGCGCACGCCATTCCCCCCGGTTTTTGTGTTATGTTAGACAAGTAGGGTCTGAGTTGGCTATGTGCGAGTGAAAGGAACTTAAAGTAAAAAAAACCAACCCTGTCCATCCAACCCAATGGACAACCCAATGGACAAATAATTGGCCCATTTTAATTACCGGGACTCTAACTGGGCAAAGTTATTTGGAATTTCTTCAAAATGATCTGCCAACGTTATTAGAGAAGGAGTATCCGAGGAGCTGAGGGAATCGCATTGGTTGCAAAATGACGGCTGCCCTGCGCATTATGCTGTGTCTGTTCGGGAATATTTAAATACAGGGTTGGATTGGTTGGTTGACAGGGTTGGATTTTTTTACTTTAAGTTCCTTTCACTCGCACATAGCCAACTCAGACCCTTCTTGTCTAACATAACACAAAAACCGGGGGGAATGGCGTGGGCGCAGGAAGCAGATATGGAGATCATATGACACACTTTACGCTTATGAAGTAACCATTTTAAACATTATGAGTATTAAATTTAAGTTAATTTATTTCTGATAATTTGGTTTCAATTTGTTTAAATAAGCCATTTTTATCTTTTATCAACATCAAATCTTAGTTTTAATAAACCTCATTAGACAAGTACAATTTTATTTTAAAAAGTATCTCATATTATATTGTTTTTGTTATTTGTTCAAATTAGCTCCTTTCTCTCATTAATAGCAATAAATCGCTATTTACAGTAGATACAATAATGAATTATACCATTATAAAATCTACTTAAAACCGACATTATTTAAAAAATTTTGGTCACTCATGTATTCATACATTTTTTTTATACTCAAGAGGTTTAAACATTGTTTAAAAATAAAATTTTGCTAATTTTTCTAAAGAAATGGTTTTGAATGTTTATTTTTTTTTAAAAGTGCAATAGCTTGTCATACTATTGACTATCTATCTATTAGTATAGTTAGTGTATAATAATAAAACAACAAAAAACCGATGGATTTCCTTCATTTCTGGTCGTAGTGTCCAAGAAAGTAAAATAAACCAAAAAAATTACGACATTTAAAAAAAAAATCCGTACCTTAGGTACTACTTACGTTATATTTTTTTTCGTATTTTTCTCTGAACGGCCATTCGTTCTGCTATAAGACATTTCAAGGTTATCCATTAATTACTGGACACCCTGTATATTTTAAATTATTCTATGCATTCAAATCGCTTCCTTGTAAAATGAATACTTTGCAAATTCGTAAGTTTGCCGTGGATGTGACTATGTCTATTCCCGAAATATCGCTTGACATTATATCAATGTTGTAAAATATCCGTAATAAGAGCTTCATTCCGAGTTTAGTTATTTTTTGTTGTTTTAATTTTTCTTTACGGTTTTACTGTAATTGAACATTTTTCGAAAATACAATCGTGTTTTTTTTATCCAAGATTTGACCAGCAATATCACAATGTTACCGTATTATTGCCATCCACATATTGCCCTGAAAATATTGCTTGTTTACTTGTAAAAAAGATTGTGAAACACTCACTCTAAAGTCAGTAGTTTGTCTTCATACGGTGTTATTTTCTGTAAATAGTCCATCGCTGCTTCATGTTGTTTCTTCACCTGAAATATATCTTTTATTACACAAACAACTAAATATATATAAAAATACAAATAGCTATACAATTTTATTATTCATCAATGACAATATTAACCTAGATTTCTTAATTTTTAACTTAGCTAATATTGAGATTGTCATAATGGATGTCGTAAGTACTTCAATCTGTATGAAAACCAAGCATGCCAATTTTAACTACTTAAACTAACATATATATTTTTTTTATCCGATTACGGCAAAGTCACTGCACTACACCTGATAGTAAGCGTAATGCAGTCCAAAAAACCAGCAACCACCGATAAACAATGAGTTTATCGCTGGTCACCAGAATCATGCCGGCCTGTATAAATGCTTCTTCCCTCTTCGGAGAGGGGAAAAGCAAATCGAGGCGGCCTACGACAGGACAGGCGGATGACCGATGCAGGCACAATAGTACAAGAATGTACCCCAACCAACCATCAAGCCATGTCGCAAGCCCCTCAGGGGAACCGGATATACACTGGCTGACCCTGGAACGCGACCCACACAAGGTGGGTCACTATGGCAGGTTTTAACACCAGTGTACGGTGGTCGCTATCCGGCCGGATACGAATATCCTCCCACCAGCAATTTTCGATCATAACAGTGTATTCACCTTATCAATATAATCCTTGTCGCGGTGTGTGGCGGCCAACTTGTCGAACTCGTGCCACGCCTCGTCTCCGCGCAGCAGCGGCCGCGACACCGTCTCCTCGAGACACCACAGCACTCGCTCCTCCTGCTTCTTGTAAACCTTACCTTATCAATATAATCCTTGTCGCGGTGTGTGGCGGCCAACTTGTCGAACTCGTGCCACGCCTCGTCTCCGCGCAGCAGCGGCCGCGACACCGTCTCCTCGAGACACCACAGCACTCGCTCCTCCTGCTTCTTGTAAACCTTACCTTATCAATATAATCCTTGTCGCGGTGTGTGGCGGCCAACTTGTCGAACTCGTGCCACGCCTCGTCTCCGCGCAGCAGCGGCCGCGACACCGTCTCCTCGAGACACCACAGCACTCGCTCCTCCTGCTTCTTGTAAACCTTACCTTATCAATATAATCCTTGTCGCGGTGTGTGGCGGCCAACTTGTCGAACTCGTGCCACGCCTCGTCTCCGCGCAGCAGCGGCCGCGACACCGTCTCCTCGAGACACCACAGCACTCGCTCCTCCTGCTTCTTGTATTCGGAGTCCTCTTCACTGTGGGGGAATTAAGGTCACAATGAGACGGTCGCCTCAATGGTCTATTGGCGGTATAATTAAACTACATTTAGGCACAAAGGGAATTTTGGCGGGAATTCTGACAGTGCAGTTCATCGCTTATTTTAATTTATTTCATAAACTAGTTTAGAGTTGTGTTTATTGTATATAAAAAAACTAAAAACACGCTTTTATAGAAAGTCTAACTAAAAAATAGAAATTAAATTTGAATAAAACAATGTATTTTATTGTAAATAAAACAATGTATTTTATTGTAAAAAAAAGCGTGGGGTGCATGGTGTCCATAGTTATAATTTTATTATTGTATGCACCCCACGCTTTTTTTTTTACAATAAAATACATTGTTTTATTCAAATTTATTTTCTATTTTTTAGTTAGACTTTCTATAAAAGCGTGTTTTTAGTTTTTTTAAACTATTATTTATTTTTCATTTTTCAGTTAAAATAAAAATATATTGTAGCAGAGAGTATAATTTTAATTTTAAACCCGAATATCAAAAAAGCGCCATCTATTGTCGCTCTTAGATACTACGATATTCCCTATAATTAACGAAGATCCAGAGAATATAATTGTAATTCCTAACCCGAATATCAATAATTAATTAAATTAAATTAAATTATTTTTTTTTTTTTTCAAATTAGTGTAATGTCATCGGCCCTCTATAAATCTACAAAGTGTGAACGAAATCTGGCCGTTTAAAGTGGGTCAAAATCGCGCCCAAAGGAGTCGGTTACAAACATACAAGTGAAGCTAATATAAAGCGTGTAAAAAGTGGTGTGGATTATTCAATTAACATTGACGGTGATGAACAGTGTATGGAAACATTGAAATAAGTGAATTAAGAATCGTACTGAAAGGAGTTAACACCAAAACTCCGACAAGACCTTGAAATCGACCGCACCCGTGTTTCGTTCTTGTAAAAATAACTTGAGAATGAATTGTACTTGACACTGGCTAAATGCATAGTTCTGCAAGAGCCATAAATAAAATAAAATAAAAAATACATTTAGGCACACATATGACACAGTTGATAATATAACAGAAAACCGTTATTTAAGACGCCGCGTTACATAACTATTTTTCAAACTATATAAAACAGGCTTGTTAACAAGTTGTCTTGTTGAAGTGAAACTTCTTTAGAATCATTGTGATTTGAAACTCGATGAAAAGAAAATGCGTCACGACAAAGACCAACATATTCATAAATAGGATTGAGCCTGTGAGAGAATGACATAGATTACTAGTATGCTATCAGTTGTCTTTGCGCCTGCGTACAACGAATCCTTCGGAAAATGTGTTATAAAGAATGTGGTGTATTCACGTGTTATTTTTTTTTGCATTTGCAATTTAATTTATTTTAATAATTCTGAAGTTTCACTTCTGCCGTGTGGGAATTGCACACACACACTTTTTTTTCATCTGAATTAGGCTTTAGGCCTAGAAAATGGTAAGGACCTTCGAATCCCAGGGCATACGATAACAACTTGCTTTTGTGTCTTGTGTTGGTGAACTAACGTACACAAGTTGCTCGGGTTGAAAAATTGTACTCTGTAGCTCGCTTGACATGACGAGACGTGTACCTCATGGTAGCCAGCTGCGCCCTCTCCAGCTCGAGCTTGGCGTCCCAGAAGATCTTCCCGGACAGTGGGTCAGCCCCGGCGCGGCGCAGGATCTCGTCGAGCTGGTCGCGGGCGGCCGCCGCGTCGCCGGAGCTCAGCGCCCATGAACACCAATCGCTCAGGATGCGTATGCCTGGGGAAATAACACATCACTGAAGCGAAACTTCTTTATCGGCGTTGGGAAAAAAAAATACCGTCACATTTTTCCGTTACGCGCCATCTTTTTTTGCCCCTACCACGGTCGATTCGAACGAAGAGTACTTTTTCCAGCAGAGTAGGGATAGCATGTCGTTTACTGCTTTTACTACAATTGATGGAGTTTTTACTCGGTCACTAAATTTTGGGAATGTAAACCATATATTTCAGTCACCAAAGTCATTAATTACAAAAATATATAATAACAATGATAATAATAATTCTATTACATATAATTAATGAAATGCTGTAATAATCTTAGTAGCAATAATAAAGGTAAAATGAAATAATTGTATTATTTGTATTCATATCTATGATAATAAAAGCCTTTTGTTTAAACTTTATCTAATTTAACTTTATTAAACCAATTTCTGTAAAGTTGCATATTATGGTAGATTATTTTTCGAATAATAAGGTCATAAAGAAGTTTCACTTCTTACATGTGTACACTAGTACACACACACACAATTTTTTATATATGTGTGGCAAACAAGTAAGTGGGTTACGTGATGGTAAGTGATCTCCACCGCCCATATACGCCCACAATACCAGAAAAATCATGGAAGCGCTGCCAACAAGGTGGTAGGTTCCTCGTATGTGAGAGGCCATCTGGGTTGGTACCACCGCGCCGTCTATTTCTGCCGCCAAGCATTAGTATAAGCACTGTTGTGTTTCGTTTTGAAGGACATTGTAGCTAGTGAAATTACTGGGCATCGTGAGACTTAACATCTTATGTCTCAGAGTGACGAGCACAGTTCAGTGCCATACAGTGCTTTGTAATTCGTTCTATGTGGTGTTGCTTCTGTTTATGGGTAAGCGTGACGCGTAATATCAGGCGGGCGCCTTGCTCGTCTCGTCATTCAAACAAATAAAAAAAGAACTGAAGAACACTATGTTTTCAAAAATGACTCACAATAACAATCCAGCATTGCCTGCTGAAACAACTCTGCCATCTTATCGCGGGAGTTCTCTGAATGTGCCAGTGTCTCCTCAGTCTGCAGACGGAGGCGCCAGTGTTCCGGTTTGATTGCTGTCATCTGTTGGAGACGTTCAAACGCCTCGCGCCAACGGTCTAGCTCAGACAGACCCCTGAAAATAATAAGGCTGATTAAGAATTGTTAGAAATAATAATGCTTATCCGAAAATTACATAAAATTTTGCAATAATGAGAGATAATTTATTCTTCTTCTGCCTGGCGTTATCCCGGCTTGATGCCAGGGTCCATCTTCTTACTTAAACGCTTCCACTTCGCCTAATCTTCAGCATCTTCTAAAGTGAGACCATTGGCTCTCATGTCTCCCTTCAATACGTCAAACAAACGCTTTTTGGGCCGTCCACGGGAATGTATTGATTTATTTTATTATCCTATAATAGAGTACAGTAATACCCCGACTTACGCTACCCCGTTTTACGCGAATTCGGAGATACGCGGTTATTCTTTTTGATGGCCGCGCGCGTCAGTTCTCCTATTCCGCCATGTTAGTGGTCCGTTTACGACAGGTTCGAACGTGTTTCGCGTTGAATTGTTTTACGTACGTTGTGTTCTATTAATAACCTCAAATGATGTCACTCAAAAGTGCATCCAAAGTTGTACCCCGACTTACGCGAATTCGACTTACACGGTTGTAGCTCGGTCCCACCTATCGCGTAAGTCCGGGGTATTACTGTATACAATAACAAAATAAGCTCATTGCCATACCGAGCACAAAGCCTAGTCCCAGACAATACATATGTGTGATATTTTAATAAAAAATTCAAACATTAATGATTGTCCAAACTACAAATCAAACTCAAAACCTCAAGGTTATCAGCCAATTGCCAATAGACCAATGTGTTCATTTTAATTAATCTATACTTCAGAAAAGCCACACAACCATTAAAACAAATCCCTTACCACAAAGCCTGGATCAATTCAATATGATCATCATAGTTGTATGGATCTTCAGTGATGCGACGCTCCAGCTCTGCCACCTTCCGTTCCAGTACCTCCTCATCATCATCATCCTGATAAAATATAAACAAATGTTTTGTGTAAATTAATTTGTGGCCATCAATAAATACTCCTAATAAGTACTTTAATCTAGTCACCTATCATGCCATTTGTGTATTTAGCTTTTCCATCAGACTAAACACCAATATTACAACAATACTATAAATATATCACAGCAGTGCACACTATAATAATAAATAATACACCCAATAGTCACACACATAGTCCTGACCTCACAGTAAGATTCTAGTCATATGTGGTGGGTATCAGGAACTATGAGAGACTTTCGGTCTCAGAACACCCAGACATGAAAAAAATATCTATGGCCCACACAAATGTTTGTCTCGGTGCGGGGACCGAACCCGTGGTCTTTCGCTTCACACTGTTTCACACCAATGTTTATATAAAAGTAGTTAATTGTTGACCAATCATATATGTTATCTTTATATATATAATTCTTCTGTGAGTGTGTATGTTCCTGAACTTCTCTTAAACGACTGGACCGATTTTGATGAAATTTTTTGTGTGTGTTCAAGGGGATCTGAGAATGGTTTAGATTCACAATTTTGTCCACTGGACAATGTTTTTTTTATTAATTTTTAATTTATTAGTAGTTGTTGATTTTGGAATGTTCATTTTCCAGTACAAACTGTTCCTGGGTACTCTATAAGCGCAGGTATAAACCGGATGGTTGTCGTTGCGAAGCTTGCCGTGATGACGGGTCATATAGCGTCTAGACTGGACAGGGACAGGACAGGGACAGGACAGTGAGACAGGACAGTGAGACAGGACAGTGAGACAGGACAGTGAGACAGGACAGTGAGACAGGACAGTGAGACAGGACAGTGAGACAGGACAGTGAGACAGGACAGTGAGACAGGACAGAGAGACATGACAGAGAGACAGGACAGTGAGACAGGACAGTGAGACAGGACAGTGAGACAGGACAGTGAGACAGGACAGTGAGACAGGACAGTGAGACAGGACAGTGAGACAGGACAGTGAGACAGGACAGTGAGAGGACAGTGAGACCGGACAGTGAGACAGGACAGTGAGACAGGCCAGTGAGACAGGATAGTGAGACAGGACAGTGAGACAGGACAGTGAGACAGGACAGTGAGACAGGACAGTGAGACAGGACAGAGAGACAGGACAGTGAGACAGGACAGTGAGACAGGACAGTGAGACAGGACAGTGAGACAGGACAGTGAGACAGGACAGTGAGACAGGACAGTGAGACAGGACAGTGAGACAGGACAGAGAGACATGACAGAGAGACAGGACAGTGAGACAGGACAGTGAGACAGGACAGTGAGACAGGACAGTGAGACAGGACAGGACAGGGACGAGGACAGGACTGTCCAACCGGAGGGAGGTGGGAGACGACCTGACTTAGGTCGTCGAAGTCAATTAAATGTGAGACGGGCTACCTCACGTGCAATGGCGCAGTACCTCACTTAATTGCATTTAATGTAAATAAAACATTTGTATTAAGTTTTGACCACATTTTACTGTAGGTGATACGAAGTTCACCGGGTCATCTAAGTAAGACCGAGACTCAGTGAATAATAATTAATAATAAATAATTTAATTATAATAATTTTCAGGTTATTTGTTTTTTTTTTAACTTGGCATGGCACAGTACTTTAAAACAGGTGTTAAGTTCAAACCAATCTAAATTAAAATCAACTATCAAGAGCCTGAAATTATTGAATATATACTGGCTGACCCAAAAACGATTTGAACACGAACAAGCCACTATGGCGGATTTTTCACCATGTGTGACGATTGCTATCCAATTGGGTATAAAAATACCAGTTACCCTCCCACCAACAAAATACATTTATTTAGAATGTAGTCGAATTAACGTTTTGACTACATTACATTTGAAGACAATGATCTTGGTAAGCTTGTTATATTTGAATGGTAAGGTATATTTGTTTGTAAATAACAGAAGTTTTTTTATACTTGCATCGGACATCCAATCAAAAGACGGCCGAGATTCAGCCTTTTAATTACAATAATGATATGAGCAATCAACGAAAAGTGATTCTTGAAGTGAATTTAATTGGTGTGGAATTTCGCTTTGACGAATCCAAACAAGAAATATAAGCTCATTTAATTGAGTAATCACAATTATGAAATTGGCTCAAAAACAACTACGAACAAATGCAAGATGAATACAATGACGAGAAAACGCAATAAACAACGCAACGCAATAAACGCAATATTTTTTTGTATTATAAAACGGCATCCAATATGCTTCGCTTACATCAGAATCGTCGGAATCTTGGTCAGCGTCATCCTCCTCAACGACCACTTCTATCTCATTCTCCTCTTCAGACTCGTTCCGAACCTCGTCCTCTACGATAGCCATTGTTAATCATCCACGAAAACACTAACAATAAAATTATTTTCACCAAAGTGCTGTTTGATAACAAAATTCCGCAAAGAAATATGGCCGCCACCACGGGAACTAAAATGTCAAGTGCATTGAAAAAAATCGTTAAGAATTCTAGCATAACGTTGAAAACCCATATCGGAATGTTTGTGAGAGAAAATGAAGTAATAGAATGATATCCACAACTACCATAATACGGAATGCGGCAGCCGTCATTGGCAAATTGACATTAAACTACTGAGTTACTAGTTCAAAAATATTTGTTCGTTTCGTTCATAGATCCCATTTTAGAAAGATAAGGCCAACTTTCAATAGTGTCCAAATTATAGCTTTTGCGCGCGGCTCCGCCCGCGTGATTTGCTTTTTCCGGGATAAAAGTAGCCTATGTCTTATTCTGATGTATAAGCTATATTATTGTAAAGTTTCATTAAAATCCATTCAATAGTTTTTACGTGAAAGAGTAACAAACATACATCCATCCATACTTACAAACTTTCATGTTTATAATATTAGTAGGATTACCTATTTGTTAAATATACTACTTGTTATCGACAATTGACTGATGTAAAGAAACCTATCCCTATAAATATTATTATTGTATTAAACCTTGTTAGTATTAATTAAATACCTTATCTTAGTCATTCCTATCAATTATGAAACTAACACCAGAGCGATAAAAGCAGACTAGGTAATATAATATAAAAAAAAACCTGCCATAGTGGCCCACCTTGTGTGGGTCGCGTTCCAGGGTTAGCCAGTGTATATCCGGTTCTCCCCAGGGGGCTTGCCACCTGACCCTAACCCTTTTCCCATCCCTTTCCTTCCCCTCCCCCTTGGCAGGCCGCTATGATCTCGCCGACCTACGATGGACACATTGTTTATCGTTGGTCGACACTATTCTTGGATTGCGCTACACTTACCATCAGGATAATAAAAAAAACTAGAGTACCTTCTTAAGGAAATATTGTAGTACATACTAGCTTTTGACTTTTTCAGCCTTTTTTGGTGTAAGAAATAAGCCTATATCCATCTCCAGGGTCTCGTCTATCTATCTCTGTACCACAATCCTTCAAAATCGGTTCAGCGATTTAGGCGTGAAAGAGTAATAAACATTAACTCTCACATTTATGTTATATATGTTGGCATAAAAGGGATGTTTAGAATTGCGCCACTAACACGGGAGTTTGTAACCTAAGGCAGGGAAACAGGAGAGGGGAGTATCTGCAATGAAAAACCTATTTCTTTACGAATGAGGTGGTTGATTGGGATGCGGCTAATGCGCGATTTCTAGGTTCCACGCAGTCGGTCTAGAATTGCGGAATTTCTAGGTTCCGCGCAGCCGGTTTAGAATAAGTATACATTGAAGTCTTTGTATGCCGGGTTTAGATACCTAAGCATGGGCGCCGCCAACATTACTTTCAGGGAGATCCATCTGCATCTATACATTATATTATTAACTAATATAGAATTATACATGTATATTATGTAAATATATTTAATGTCAAATTCAAATCGCGTGGGTATTTAATTGAATATATTTCGCTAATCGAAAGCTTACTTAATCTCTGTAGTCGATGGTTGGCGTTATTGCTCGGGGAAACCCCTTGCACCCTGCTGCCGGCGCCCATGTACCTAAGTATTATTTTTGAAGCAGTTGTGAAAAATAGTCGAGCATAACTAAAATAACTATTAGGAAATAAAAAATCATCCATTTATTTCACATTTATTTATTTATTTATAAAAATATGGTTACATAGAAGAATCTATTACATATTCGGTACCTAATGCGTCTGAAATTATGCGTATAAACCATACCATTCTTACAATCAAATAATTGATCATTTCATAAATAGTGGCTTTGGCACCAATTTAACATCTACGATTACGAATAATCTAGCGATTCGAACCAATATGTCGTTCATTAATTGCTTTACATTTTATATAATAATAAAAAATATAAATGCACCAATGCGGGAATGAATAATTCTTATTAATATAATGATAATATCTTTAAGTACCTAATAAAGTTAGAATTTAACACCATAACTCATTCAGCATATATCAGCCTTCGATTCGATACAATTAATTTTACATAATCACAAGCACGATAATTAGAAAAAACATAGTTAAATAATAATAAAAAAAAATTCAGAAGAAAAACTGATATTATTGAACCCAATTTTTTTTTTAATATGGACATTATGACGTACCACTATTAGTCTATGACCTCATAATTTTTAAATGTCAATTCTATAATATCTATATTTGTTATACTATACACATAGCAGGAACGATACAAACTCATAAACAAGAGTTAACATAAAGTTTGTGCAGAACACAACTATATTGTTTATGGTAAGAGACCGGATGTTAATTAAAAAGTGCGTGTTGAGTAGGCCATGTTTAGGACAAACGTTATTTCATGGATTGCAGTCTGGTTCATGATATATCAATCTACATATGATATACATTCGATATTCAACCATCTTACTAGTTAAAACATTGCACAAGAAATTGGAAATAAAATATGAATTATTAAAACATACTTTATACAATCCGGTCTCATAAAACAAAAAGAGAGAATGGCACAAGAAAGAGTATAAATGCACGTCAGATCAATAAATCAGGCCACTTTCAACAACCTATCGTTTTTCGTTACTTCGTAAATATTCTGAATACCTAATAATAAGTTGAATTTTTCATATTCTAATATTTATTTCAATTGTCTTAGTGTGGATTGTATCATCCGTCGGTTACGTTAAGTTATTGTAAACAGTTGACGATATCTGCAGATTTTGTCATTGTGATAATATTGTAAACAAATTAAATAGCCTATTATAACGCGATCCATTGCTTTTTAAAACTTGAACAGTCACTGACGAATGATGCATTCAATACTTAGAATATTTATAGTCAAATACCAAGTAATGCAACCCCATGTTTACACTACACAAACCAAAACGTACGAATTATAAAAAAAATACCTGTACTGTTAATCAAAACATGTTTTTGTGTTCATTTACAAGTATCAAGAAATATACATTATATTGTAAACATAAACGACATTATTTTTAACAGTGGACTTTTTTCTGCGACAAAAGATTTTTAATAATGTTAAATGGACGCAATCAATTAGACTACGCCCCATTTTCTTAAAAAAGCATATAGTCAATTTTTATTAAAATATGATCCTACCCGGCTTGACATGTATTTCGCTGGATAGCTAGAACCTATTTACCTTGTTATATAGACTTTTTCGAACTCTAACAAAACGTGTTCCAAATTTAAACTAGGTTTGTAACAACCATTAACTATGGTAACCCATACAAACTGGCCAGTATAAACTCAGTTTAAAGTTAGAATATGTTTTTTAATAAGGACCTTTTTGCTTAAAAAAGTTTATGAATGTAAACATGGTGTAAACTAGCTTTAGAAACCTATAAGCTTATGTCCAGCCGATTAGAGAGAAACATTACTTGGAGGGTTTAGGCCTGTCATTAACTATGCACATAATATTGCATCTAAACCTATAGAAAGTTATATCTGAATATATTTCTATAAACTAAATTCTTATGAAATAATAGATAATTATTTGAGTATAAATTTAATACTTAAATGAGAATACCTCACGGTGAACGAAATCAATAGACCATTGATAATAGACATCGTAAGTATTTACAAATATTTATACAAAGTACACTGACGTTATCATAGATTATATAGTGCGCTTTGACGCATTGCACGATAAGATACGCAGGATGTCGCCACTCGAAATAGTTTGAAGTACATACGACGTCTAGTATACATGTTTGGTCTGTGACGATATCAGTGTATTGAATCATCGGAACAAGTCATTTTTGTTTAATATAATAAATTCATTTCTTATGCAATTTAATAGCGATTAAAAAAACATTTCAGACACGAAGTAATAGCATATTGTGTGGTGTCGTTTTAGGATCGCAAATAAATTTAATAATCGCTATTAAATACAATTGAAAAAGGTTTAAGTTTTTTTTATTTTTCATACAAACCTTTGTTGAAGTTGTCAAACTTTTAATTTGTGTCGGCCAACCAATTGGCCAACAAGACTCCCACGCCCGCTTTAGTCGTTGGACGGCATAATCGGATGTTCGTATTGCCACGGGGACGACAAAATAAATATCCTTTTGAATGAAACTGTCACGCAAGTTCGTGCGACTTTTTGTCCTGTGGGCCATACAAGCGACCAACCATACCGCCCGACATTTGACAATTAGAATGAATTAATTTGTGTACAAAATGCGTTGTTTATGAACACTTTACATACGCAAACGATTTTACAGACAAGCGTGTAAAAATAAGACTATTCTGGAGTGGGTCAGCTTTGGGTTTACTGTTTTTTTTTTTAATTAATTATATGATATAAATACTGCTCCCAGTAACCAAAAATAGATGTGGATAAGGACATCTGGGAGGTGGTTAGCGAGATTCTAGGGTGGGTCAACAATATAGGGTGGTGCAGAACCCAACCCACCCGTTTACTACGCCTATGTTTACAGAAAGGACAAATTGCTTTATACAGGGTGTACAATAAATTGTCGATATGTAAGTGCACGTTACATTATAGCAGGTGTAGTATTTTTATGGATCCTTCGAACCCGAATCATAAATGTCATTTTTTTTTACAAACACGACATACATTTCGTTTTTTTCGCACAGTACATACAAAGTACAGTCAATTGGAAGTAACACAGTAGGGTATGGCGCGCAGTATAGTGTTTACAAAGTCGTACGCGTCCGGAAGATGAAAGTCGCAGCTCATATCCAACTAGAAACAATTAATGAATTTTCAAAATAATGTTCTTTCATCAATATAATATGCAATATAAGCTAGATAACTTCTAAATAGAAAACTTATAATAAATCGCATTTTTTAACCTGGCAAAAGGGATAGACTGCACCAGTGTCTTCGAAATATAATGTCGAGGGAATTGGCCTTCACAAATGGTCCCCAATATTAAGCCAGTTTGAAGTGACTGGATATATATAAACTGTTGCCTTAAAGGTGGGCACCAGACCTACAGCCACACCATAATTAATATAATCAGTACCCTGATTTTTTTTCATTTTATTTTCCCCAGTCAGACTGCCATAAGTGCAAAAGAAAACGGTCAAGTGCGAGTCGGAATCGTGTATCGAGGGTTTCGTACACACACCCTTAAAGTATTACTTTTTTATTTGTTAATCTATTCTATATCGAATGGTTAGTTAGTTAGAGTTTCCCGAAGTCCCCCAACTTGGCGGGAACGAGTTTTTACTCCAAAGCACGGGGGCGCTCAGTCAAAATACCGATACGCGGTCACCCATCTATAGACTAACCGCAGCAAGGGTTGCGTAATTCGTCAATAGTTTACTAACTAGTGAGTGCAAATATCTATGGGCGCTTTTTGCTTTTTTTTTTATGGCAGTGATCGGTAAACGCGCAAGTGGGTCACCTGATGGTAAGTGATCTCCACCGCCCATGTATGCCCACAATATCAGAAGAATTATGGGCGCGTTGCCGACCTTAAAGGAAAGGGATAATTGGGGATTGGGAAAGGGAGGGGATTTGGGCCTCCGGATATCTCACTCACCGTAAGAAACGCAGCAGCAAGCCGCTACTTTACGTCGGTTTTCTGTGAGACAGTGGTAATGACCCGGTTGAGCCGGCCCAATCATGCTGTAGACAAAACTGTCTACAGCGTGGCTGTACCACTCATAAATTGCTTGTCAAGAAAATGTGAAAACATCAGATAGCTACCTAGTATGGTGCAGTAGACAGAGCTTCTTAAATGCAGGACAGGATAAAAACAGGGCTAAAATAGAAATCACTGTATACCTGTGCGTCAGTGGTGCACTATGCGGTGGTGGTGGCGCCGGCCGCCTGCAGCTGCATCTGGCGCTGCATCTGTTCCAACATCTCCTGCATGCGGCGCAGCTCAGCTTCCTGCAGCATGTTCAATCTCATTATTTAATTTATTTATTTACACAAGTAACTTACAGAAACAATTCCAAATCGTTACAAGGTGAGCTAAGGTGGACCAAAAGTAGTGACTTAAAAGTACCAACCTTGTCATAAAATATGTCGAGTTCTGGGTGTTGAGCTAGCATGCGATAAAGAAGTGTTATAACTCTCGCCGCGGGGGCATTGTTTGCGTAAACGGAACGAAGACGCGCAGGCTATTATTATAATACATCATCATAACACATATCATTCAGTTTCATAATACACAGTATTTCAGCCTCCGTGGGCAGACTCCGCAGTAGACCGCGTAAATATATACTATGTATTTATACTTATTTATTTATATTCTTCTTGTATTTATTATAGATATTATGTATTATGTGTAGATATATACATTTTTATATTCAAATATGTCTCTTTCTGTGTTTATTTTATTTGTCACCTTTACACCTGCCATGTACATCTCTGCATCATCCTAAGGTTGACTAGGAGATAATGCTTATAGCTCCATGTATATGAAATGTTAAATAAATAAATATGAGGGTATGTACACTTTAGGTACTCAGATACTATAGAAAAACAGACACATATATACACTAGACAGCTCTCTATGTGTATGTATGTGTGTCTGTCTTTACTGTGTCTCTAAACAGACAAAGGAGCTACATTTATTACACCCCTATTTTTTGTTCTTCTTTTTTTTATTTATGGCTGCGCATTATTATGCATTTCGCCAATGACAAGTATATTTTATTCTCAAGCTTATTTTTACAAGAACTATGAAACACGGATGCGGTCGATTTCAAGGTCTTGTCGGAGTTTTGGTGTTAACTCCTTCCAGTACGATGCTTAATTCACTTATTTCAATGTTTCCATACACTGTTCATTACCGTCAATTTTTATTGAACATATCCACACTACTTTTATACAGCAAACTCAATTTTAAACTAGTTTATTGAATAAATTAAAATAAGCGATGAACTGTGCACTGTCAGAATTCCCGCCAAAACTCCAATTGTTGTTGCAAGTTAGAAACAGTGTTGTCTAAAAAACACAATACAACTTCAACGAGACTATCCCGCCCACCGTAACTCTTGTAAGCCAGTATAGACAGCTGCATGCATGTTTCGACACCGAGCAATGAAGCTCAGCGAGTCTCTGGGAGTGCGAATCTAGCTTTATCCCGCAACAACATTAATCAAACAGAAAGACAGGAAGGGGTGGCTAATATACATTTTTCCACAATCATTTTAGTGTGATTTTAGAAGAAATCGAATCTCGTACCTTCTCGTGCAGCACACGCTCCCGCTCCATGGAGTCTTGCGAACCGTTGGGTATTCCGTTTGAATCCGCTTCACTTAGACCACTCTCATTAGACCTGTTTTTCATTAAAATGGTAAAGTATAGTGTTAAAATAAAAAAAAACCTAAGGGAAAGCACTGAAAAACCTAATAAGATCATATACATGTAATTTTTCAAAAAAAATATCACCCTGCAATTACTATTCACTGTGAAAATTAATGACATTTTTTTACAGTGTATACTTTAAAGAACATCCTGTACATTACAGTAAGATAACATTGAGAGCTCACGTGTGCCGTTTGGGTACTTGTCCACTGCGCGCGAGTCTCTCCGAGCGATAGTTCTCGTAGTGCACCTCTTGCGTCACCTCCTGCAGATCTTGCATGTGCGTTCTGGAACGGAACATTATGTATGTGGAATTTGTTCGAAAAATAAAACGATGTTTAGTTTCGTAAAAAAATATTTTTGTTTCTCTTCCAATAACCGTCGCAGTTCTGTTCACTCTTTCTCACATTCATACATCCTAAGCATTTATTTATTTTCTATCTCTGTCCTAATCTATTTTTATACTTCGTGTACTCAAGAGTGGTAGAGCCACATTGTGGACAGTTTTGTCTACGGATTGGATGGGCCGGCTCGACCGGGTCGTTACCACTGTCTCATACAAAGCCGACGTAAAGTAGCGGCTTGCTGCTGCATTTCGTACAATGAATGAGATATCCGGAGGCCCAAATCCCCCTCCCTTAATTATACCTCCCCTTAAAGGTAGGCAACGCGCCTATGATTCTTCTAGTATTGTAAGCGTATATGGGTGGTGGAGATCACTTACTATCAGGTAACCCACTTGCTCGTTTGCCGGTCTATGCTAAAAAAATCGACCCTTTCACTCAATTATACTTTATAATATCTATCATTGATCGTAACATTCCATTCCATTCATCCACCATGTAACAGAGTGTTGCGAAAACGTTACTTAACTAATTATGTCGCACCTTGAAAACAAAACTGGCACTAAACGAAGATAGTTGATTTTTAATTATGAACGCTATTTTATGAAACATTTAAAACATTTAAACTTAATTTCCCATAAACACATTTTTCGTTTAGTGCCAGTTTTGTTTTCAAGGTGCGATGTGTCTTTGATTTCATATGAGACTAAAATGTATGAAAGTATTTAAGGGGGTATTCTGGTCTAGAAATTTGAAAAAATCGTTTTTTTTTGTTTGCATATTTTCAAAGTTTAGACCTTCAAAAATAACCTTAAACGGGTTTCGCCAATTTATCCAAAATGAGTACTAAATATTATTATCTGAGTTATTCTATTGGAATTGTTTCTCAAACTTCAAACGCGTTTTTTTCAAAACTGCTTTTTTTGGGGTGCTTGTCATGATATCTCAAGTTCTACTTTACCGATTCCTTTGAAATTTTATAAAAATCTTTTTTATTCATCTCTCTATCGCTCCTGCCTCGGATTTTGGAAAATTTTAATTGGAAGTATTTAAAAAAAATCGAAAAGGTCAAAAAGGTTTTTGTTCTTTTTTTAAGTCTACGCCATTTTGTGAATTTACTTGTTTTTTCTTTGGCAAAGGTCAATACGATAGCTACATCTTTATTATCATTAAAAAAATTGATAGTAAAAATGTCTAACTTTTTTATCTTAGTTTGAAAAATGCCTAAAATTTAGGCGTCTAGACCAGAATACTCCGTTAAATAAAATGATTTATTATACAAACAGGCGACTATTGTTTTAGTATTTTTTTGTGAAAATTCATACAACTTGCAAGTGTTATTTTATAGATTTTTTTTACTACCAGTATGTTTCGTGATAAATTTTATTAAAATGTTTGACTAATAATTGTAAGAAACAATGTATTGATCATACTATTAGAAAATATAACTAATCAATATAATATAAACAAATAATAATTTTTGAAATTGCGATAAATTGACATCAAATGTCATAAACAAGATAGTAATATTTTTCCTCTTTAAATATTACTAGAGTCACGCCTATCCGAAAGCCCAAACCCTACCTCCCCTTTAATGTCATCAACGTGTTCATGTTATTTTGTTATTATGTGTAGCTAGTTAGTTAGCCGGTGTGTGTGTGTGTGTGTGTGTGTGTGTGTGTGTGTGTGTGTGTGTGTGTGGTGTATAAGTGAGTGCGTGTGTGTGTATGGTGTATAAGTGAGTGAGTGCGTGTGTGTGTATGGTGTATAAGTGAGTGCGTGTGTGTGTGTGGTGTATAAGTGAGTGCGTGTGTGTGTGTGTGGTGTATAAGTGAGTGAGTGCGTGTGTGTGTGTGTGTGTGGTGTATAAGTGAGTGCTTGTCGGTACGTTACATGAGCATGGTGCGCAGCTTGATGAAGTCGCAGTGTTCCGGGTTCTCGACCTCGACGACGCCCCACGGGTAGAGTCGTCCGCGCACGCGCCGCCCGCGCACCTCCAGCTGCTGGCCCGCGCCGCACACCGCGAACGGCACCGCCGCCTTCAGCTGACGGACCTGTACACACGCACCCGCACATACACATACACATACAACTAGTGCACACGCGAGCGCACCTCCAGCTGCTGGCCCGCGCCGCACACCGCGAACGGCACCGCCGCCTTCAGCTGACGGACCTGTACACACGCACCCGCACATACACATACACATACAACTAGTGCACACGCGAGCGCACCTCCAGCTGCTGGCCCGCGCCGCACACCGCGAACGGCACCGCCGCCTTCAGCTGACGGACCTGTACACACGCACCCGCACATACACATACACATACAACTAGTGCACACGCGAGCGCACCTCCAGCTGCTGGCCCGCGCCGCACACCGCGAACGGCACCGCCGCCTTCAGCTGACGGACCTGTACACACGCACCCGCACATACACATACACATACAACTAGTGCACACGCGAGCGCACCTCCAGCTGCTGGCCCGCGCCGCACACCGCGAACGGCACCGCCGCCTTCAGCTGACGGACCTGTACACACGCACCCGCACATACACATACACATACAACTAGTGCACACGCGAGCGCACCTCCAGCTGCTGGCCCGCGCCGCACACCGCGAACGGCACCGCCGCCTTCAGCTGACGGACCTGTACACACGCACCCGCACATACACATACACATACAACTAGTGCACACGCGAGCGCACCTCCAGCTGCTGGCCCGCGCCGCACACCGCGAACGGCACCGCCGCCTTCAGCTGACGGACCTGTACACACGCACCCGCACATACACATACACATACACATACAACTAGTGCACACGCGAGCGCACCTCCAGCTGCTGGCCCGCGCCGCACACCGCGAACGGCACCGCCGCCTTCAGCTGACGGACCTGTACACACGCACCCGCACATACACATACACATACAACTAGTGCACACGCGAGCGCACCTCCAGCTGCTGGCCCGCGCCGCACACCGCGAACGGCACCGCCGCCTTCAGCTGACGGACCTGTACACACGCACCCGCACATACACATACACATACAACTAGTGCACACGCGAGCGCACCTCCAGCTGCTGGCCCGCGCCGCACACCGCGAACGGCACCGCCGCCTTCAGCTGACGGACCTGTACACACGCACCCGCACATACACATACACATACACATACAACTAGTGCACACGCGAGCGCACCTCCAGCTGCTGGCCCGCGCCGCACACCGCGAACGGCACCGCCGCCTTCAGCTGACGGACCTGTACACACGCACCCGCACATACACATACACATACAACTAGTGCACACGCGAGCGCACCTCCAGCTGCTGGCCCGCGCCGCACACCGCGAACGGCACCGCCGCCTTCAGCTGACGGACCTGTACACACGCACCCGCACATACACATACACATACAACTAGTGCACACGCGAGCGCACCTCCAGCTGCTGGCCCGCGCCGCACACCGCGAACGGCACCGCCGCCTTCAGCTGACGGACCTGTACACACGCACCCGCACATACACATACACATACAACTAGTGCACACGCGAGCGCACCTCCAGCTGCTGGCCCGCGCCGCACACCGCGAACGGCACCGCCGCCTTCAGCTGACGGACCTGTACACACGCACCCGCACATACACATACACATACAACTAGTGCACACGCGAGCGCACCTCCAGCTGCTGGCCCGCGCCGCACACCGCGAACGGCACCGCCGCCTTCAGCTGACGGACCTGTACACACGCACCCGCACATACACATACACATACAACTAGTGCACACGCGAGCGCACCTCCAGCTGCTGGCCCGCGCCGCACACCGCGAACGGCACCGCCGCCTTCAGCTGACGGACCTGTACACACGCACCCGCACATACACATACACATACACATACAACTAGTGCACACGCGAGCGCACCTCCAGCTGCTGGCCCGCGCCGCACACCGCGAACGGCACCGCCGCCTTCAGCTGACGGACCTGTACACACGCACCCGCACATACACATACACATACAACTAGTGCACACGCGAGCGCACCTCCAGCTGCTGGCCCGCGCCGCACACCGCGAACGGCACCGCCGCCTTCAGCTGACGGACCTGTACACACGCACCCGCACATACACATACACATACACATACAACTAGTGCACACATACCGGACTACGCATATGTCATTCTTATAAATGGATGAAAATATGCAATAATATTTCAACCCACATCAAGTAACAAATTGAAAATATTTTTTTTATTTTGCTAAACTCATTACCATGAATCAATAATGAAAAGTTCTATTTTGCATAATCGTACATGAAGAAGGTATCATTTATGATTTATAAAAAACCTATGGGATTTAACCTACTAAAATATAATAAATTTAAGGGGAGAGCCTGCTTTAGAGGCTTCAAAAAATCGATTTTTCCAGGGCGAAACACAGTTTTTTGAAGAGTCTGAAGGGCAACTCTATGGACCAGGAATCGCTGATTAGCATATTAATGCGGTATGTTCAAGAAAATTACGATTTTTATATACGATAACTTTGACGCGCGATTTTTCGGTGTTTCATTTTTCCTAATTGGCGGGAAAGATAGGGAAAAAATTAAACGTCCCATCGAAACAAGACAAAATGGATTGTATTCGGGATTAAATTCTCATCTAGTTGAACCTAAAAAACCTTAAGAAAGTTAAGATTAACCCACTTTTTAAATAATCCAAAGTGATTTTTTTTCTAAAAAATGTTTTTTTTTTTATTGCAAATTTTTTTTGAATTCTTCACTTTTTGTTGATTTTTTTAACTAGAAGCTATACCATTAAGAAATATATTATTTTTGGATTCTTTATTTCAGGTGGAAATTGCGACCTGCATCTTTCCCGCCGCACGACAAATGCACAATCGAGGCGCCTTGGCGAAATGCTTGTACTAGGCATAATATGACATTATTAATAAAAAAAAATTGAGAAGACTGTTGAAATACATAACAATAAAACCCGAAAGTTTTGTTTCAATAGGATATTTCTTTCCTTCCCAAAAAAAAACCTCGAATAAATCGTTTTTGTGACACCTCTAAAGCAGGCCCCCCCCTTAAATCAATATCTCAATTTTAAGTTGTCGTGGGTTAACATGTTATATAAACTTTTATTTCAATGTATAACATTGAAACATAACCACAAAGATGGTAAATCCCTCGTATACGAGAGGCCTTATGGGTTGGTACCACCGCCCCGTCTATTCCTCAAACCAACCAACAATGTGTAAGCGCTGTTGTGTTTCGGTTTGATATTGAAGTCAGTGAAATTACTGACTATTGTAAGACTTAACATCTTATGTCTCGGGGTGACAAGCACAGTTCAGTGCCATGCAGTTTGCTGGTGGGAGGATACTTATATTCGACCGGATAGCGACCACCGTACACTGGTGCTAAAACCTGCCATAGTGGCCCACCTTGCGTGGGTCGCGTTCCAGGGTCAGCCAGTGTATATCCGGTTCTCCCCAGGGGGCTTGCCCCCTGATCCTCAACCTTTTCCCATCCCTTTTTCCTTCCCCTCCCCCTTGGCCCTTTGGCAGGCCGGCATGATCTTGCCGACCAACGATGGACACATTGTTTATCGTTGGTCGACAATATTCTTGGATTGCGCTACCATCTTACCATCAGGTGTAGCGTAGTCACTTTGCCGAGCCAGGATAAAAAAAAAGTGTTTTGTAATACAAAGTTCTGTGTGGTGTAACATCTGTTTATGGGTAGGCGTGGCGCTTACCATCAGGCGAGCCGCCTTGCTCGTCTCGACATTCAATCAAATAAACAAAAACATTTCCCTGGCACCAGATCAAGATCACGACAGGCAGAAAAGAAAAACACTACACTAACCTGTTCCTTGTAATCTTCATCCTCATCACTGTCGCAGTCCGGCAGGGGATATATTTTGATGCCTTCCCTTTCAATTTCCTCCATGACCTGTAGAATACATCTTTTATGTATTATAAACCTATTTTACGATTTGAAAACCCTAAATATTTTTTTAATAAGTTGTAAATTATAGCAAAACCATATTATTTTCCCCATTCAGTGAATTTACCAAAATGTAATCAAATCAATGTACCAAAATGTCTTTATTGGCCAAAGCCTAAGCAATTAGAATAACTTATATTTAATCAATTTTCATAAGTTAGCTGACGCCTATATGTACACCCGAAGGAGTAGGCAGAGGTGTGACTAGTTCACCCACGGTTTTCCGAAATTATTTTCTGTCCCAAAATATGATAGGATTTATCACTATATCAGGCACTAATTTCAATCTCGAGCAATTCATGTGTGAATTGACGAATCGAAAAACTCGAACTTAAGTTATCATTGACCGACCTAGTGGAAACTGGAAAACCCTGGTCTCTGCTTAGCTCTATAAAATGGAGCCGTGATATTATGCATTTGTATATAATTGAAGTTCTAACAAGCAAATAAATACGATAAAATTGAGTGGTATTGTATTCGTTTCCTATCTCTGTCCTAATCTATTTTTATACTTTGTGTACTCAAGAGTGGTAAAAGCCACGCTGTAGGCAGTTTTGTCTACAGCGTGAATGGCCGACTCGACCGGGTTATTACTATTGTTTCACGAAAAACCGATGTGAAGTAGCACTATGCTGTTACGTTTCGTACACCGTGACTGAGATATTCGGAGGCTCATTTCCTTCTTCCCAATCCCTTAATTGGACCCAGTTACGCAAAAAGGAACCAATCCACAGCAAGTTCAAATCGACATATGTACTGATTTTGTATTACTAAATTCAATGATTAAAATAATTTTAACACGTAGTTTTTTGGAAAATCGGGCAAGAAATATATTCCACGTACGATTTTGCATAAAAATATGCGGTATTAAAATCAATTTAAATTAATGAATTTAGTAAAACAAAATCAGTATCTCCATTTGAACTTGCTGTGGGTTGGTTCCTTAACGTGTCCATAACTCTTCTGGTATTGTCGGTGATCACTTACTCATTAGGTCGGTCGGCGGCGTGTGCCATATAAAAAAAAAGCAATTGAATTCCTTACTCTGGACTTTAGCCGTTGCACCTCCTTCTTGGTGAGACAGTCGGCTTTCGCTATGACCGGCACGATGTTCACTTTGTTGTGCAGTTGCTTCATAAATTCAATGTCGAGTGGTTTCAATCTAGCAAACAATAAATGGTTACAATTTTAAAATTAATATTAAAAAGTTACTTCTTTAGCCACATTTAACCTCCCACCAGCCCAAATGTATTTGACTATTGGGTTATTTATTATATTTTATATACACCGTGTTACAAAAGGGGGTGGTCAAAACACATACACTAATTGTGTATGATAGAGGTTTATCACCCCCCACAGTACCAAATACGATTGCATTGTGAAGACATAAATAAAGCATTTTCTTTTTTATGGAATAACATGTCGATATTCGATTTTCAAGTTTGGACAATGCTAAATAATACACAACTTTTGCCTCAGTCTAGCATTATAATTCTCGCTCACGCACTTCACTTAGTTCATAATGGGGGTCTTATCGATTGTAATAAACGAGTAATTTAAATTAGCGTGAAATATTAGGTTGTCTTGATTATTAAATTATTGACTTAAGTTAATGAATTTAGTAAAATAAAATTAATTCGCTAGTGGGAGGATACTTGTATCCGACCGGATAGCGACCACCGTACACTGGTGCTAAAACCTGCCATAGTGGCCCACCTTGTGTGGGTCGCGTTCCAGGGTCAGCCAGTGTATATCCGGTTCTCCCCAGGGAGCTTGCTCCCTGATCCTAACCCTTTTCCTTCCCCTCCTCCTTGGCCCTTTGGCAGGCCGGCATGATCTTGCCGACCAACGATGGACACATTGTTTATCGTTGGTCGACACTATTCTTGGATTGCGCTGCACTTATCATCAGGTGTAGCGTAGTCACTTTGCCGAGCCAGGATAAAAATTTTGATGACTCTCAATTTTGACTTGATGTGGGTTGAAATGCTTTTGCATATTTGCATCCAAATATAACTACACCTTTTTGTAACAAGTCGTATATATTCGAAGCCCATAATTTTAATAACATTAATGCAGTTGTTATTACCCATGTCCGAAAGGCGATATGAAGTAAAAGCAGCAGTGTATGCGATTGTCGACGATGTTACGTCGGTTGAGGCCGCTCTCGTCGCGCAGGAACCTTTCGAATTGCTCGTCGATGTATTGTATTATCGACTGGTAAACAAACAAACAAACATTGTGTTATTATCGGCTGTGTAAATAATGTTAAATGTTATGTTATTACATGTAAACTGTCTTTAGGGTGTGAAAATATTTGACTACTTAATGATTTCTTACGTTTACGCGAATGTTACACATTGAAATAAAACTAATTTAAACGGTTTTTTTGCGGTTTTTTATTTTGATCCCGACGCCGTTTAAATCAGTTTTATTTCAATATTTGACTACTTTTAAAATATTTGTTAAGCAGTCGTTATCAGACAGTTAAATAAGTTAAAATGCCTTAGTTTATTGACAATGAATATAATTTTATAACATTTCTTTACTTATAACATAAACGTTACGATTTATAGGCACAATAGCTGTCCCTCGCACCTGTTAGGGCGCGTTTATATGACACGGAATACGACCGCGTTGCAGCCGCGCGTCGATCGCGCAGCGGCCGCGCGGGCGCCTCGCTCGAATCACTCGAAAAACTAATGTAAACTCTATTGACTAAGCCATAATGTTTAATTCTTCGCAACGCTCCAACCACGCGGCGGCCGCACGAAATTTTTCGCGTCGTCTAACCGCAGCCTTACTGCTCCGCTCCCATGGGTCATAGCATGATAGACAACTTCTTCCGGAAGATTTATACGTAATCGTCCCGAAGAAGTTGTCTTAATGATAGTAAAAACCTTATCAAAATCAGCAGCGTACTTTAGAGGAACTAAACAGAATAGACAGATAGACGCGGATAGCGACTTCGTTTTCTAAACTAATATTATAAAGATTTGATTGTTTGTTTGCATTGAATAGACTCTGAAACGAATGGACCGCTTTGAAGAATTCTTTCACCATTAGAATTCTACATTATGCCTGATGAACATAGGCACTATCGATAATATAACGGTGCTGAATTTCACACGAGCGAATGCTAGTATACTATATGGGGCATTTCACGTCAAGCGGACAACGAAAAAAAAGTGAGGTCGTGAATTTTGTTTATACTCTGGTCAGTTATACTTCTAGTAGACATGGATGTGTACACACAATTTTTTTTTCGTATGAAGCTTTATTGCTGAGTTATGAGCTTTTAAAAATTTACTAAGTATGAAGTCATGAATTTTTGGATGCTTATTATCTGTACCAATTAATTAGTAAAAAAAACTACAAAGTATTGTTTCTTATAGTTCAAAAGTTGAAGTTTTTAATTTTTTTGTCGAATTCTAAATTTAAATTGTTTTACGTATAGTAAACCGGAAGTGAAAATTTCAAATCGATATTTGAATAACTTCGACATGTTTTTTTTTATATTTTAACCTTGAATTAAAGCCTTAAATGTACTAATTCTTCACCAAAAAAATTATAATGGGACAGCCAATAGTTTAAGACTTAGAGCATATAGAGTACATACACATAGCTATGAGCTCTTTCTAAGCAATCGCGTTTATGCTCAGATACTGCGCTATTAATATTTTATTCCTTTATTCTAACATGCAAAAATATAAAAATAAACGATTTCTTTAATTCTTCATAAAAAAAATTAAAACGTGATCACAAAAAAAAAAATTAAGACTAAGAACGATTTCATTTATTGAGATTGAAACAGTATTAATTAAAATAGAGAGATTTGTATTGTAATTTTTACAATTTTACTATTTGCTCCAGCATTAATTCTCTTTACACATACGCCCTCGTTGGTTGGAAGAAAAGCATGCAGTTTTTTAGTTCCTGGAACAGTGATAGCGTAAGCAAAACAGACTCGTAGAAAATCTCACTCTTGTTCAATACCTTCCTTCGAGCAGTAGTAAATAGAAGTCTCAGTTAATGATGACTTGGCCCATTTATATAATCTTATAGGTGTCTGGTTTAGTTGGGCTCCCCAACATTTTAAGAATAGGTTAAATTTAGTGAACCTATACTACAACAAACAAGATTTTAAGAAAGAAGCACAGTTACACTTCCATGCCACCGCTCATAGAAGACGGCCATGTGATGGTCTTGGGGGAAACCTCAAAACTTTGGTAACCCGTGCAAGTGTACGGTCTGCGAATAACGCTATGACTACACCAGACACCTATAAGATTATATGAATGGGCCAAGTCATCATTAACTGAGACTTCTATTTACTACTGCTCGAAGGAAGGTATTGAACAAGAGTGAGATTTTCTACGACTCTGTTTTGCTTACGCTATCACTGTTCCAGGAACTAAAAAACTGCATGCTTTTCTTCCAACCAACGAGGGCTTATGTGTAAAGAGAATTAATGCTAGTGCAAATAGTAAAATTGTAAAAATTACAATACAAATCTCTCTATTTTAATTAATACTGTTTCAATCTCAATAAATGAAATCGTTCTTAGTCTTAATTTTTTTTTTGTGATCACGTTTTAATTTTTTTTTATGAAGAATTAAATAAATCGTTTATTTTTATATTTTTGCATGTTAGAATAAAGGAATAAAATATTAATAGCGCAGTATCTGAGCATAAACGCGATTGCTTAGAAAGAGCTCATAGCTATGTGTATGTACTCTATATGCTCTAAGTCTTAAACTATTGGCTGTCCCATTATATTTTTTTTGGTGAAGAATTAGTACATTTAAGGCTTTAATTCAAGGTTAAAATATAAAAAAAAAACATGTCGAAGTTACTCAAATATCGATTTGAAATTTTCACTTCCGGTTTACTATACGTAAAACAATTTAAATTTAGAATTCGACCAAAAAATTAAAAACTTCAACTTTTGAACTATAAGAAACAATACTTTGTAGTTTTTTTTACTAATTAATTGGTACAGATAATAAGCATCCAAAAATTCATGACTTCATACTTAGTAAATTTTTAAAAGCTCATAACTCAGCAATAAAGCTTCATACGAAAAAAAAATTGTGTGTACACATCCATGTCTACTAGAAGTATAACTGACCAGAGTATAAACAAAATTCACGACCTCACTTTTTTTTCGTTGTCCGCTTGACGTGAAATGCCCCATATAAGATTTAGCAATACAATCGTACCGATTTGTCGTAACGTGTGAGTCATGGTCATTAACTTATCAGGCCACTCACTCTGAAACAATCCGTGTTATCAATAGCGTCGCCGTAGCCGGGCGTGTCGACCACAGTGAGACGCAGCTTCACGCCACGCTCCTCGATCTCTACCGTCGACGCGTCCAACTTTACCGTCTGATTGGTTTTCTCTGTAAAAAAAAAATTGACGCCTCGATATCGAACAAAGCTAAAGCCTTCCAGAAACGTCTACCCATTTCACAAATAATTCCTTTTATTGTTTGTAACAAGGTGGTAGGTCCCTCGTATGCGAGAGGCCGTCTGAGTTGGTACCACCGCGCCGTCTATTTTTCTGCCGCAAAGCAACAGTGTGTGAGCACTGTTGTGTTTCGGTTTGGAGGTTATTGAAACCAGTGAAATTACTGGGCATTATAAGACTTAACATCTTATGTCTCGGGGTGACAAGCGCAGTTCAGTGCCATGCAGTGCTTTGTAATTCAAAGTTCTGTGTGGTGTTGCTTCTGTTTATGAACAGGCGTGGCGGTTACCATCAGGCGAGCGCCTTACTCGTGACGTCATCCAATCAAATAAAAACTGACAATATAACAGATACAATGGAGATAACTGAAAAGTGGGTAGATATTTATTTACATTTCTGGAACTGTCTGATGGAATACACCATGAGTCTCGGATACCCAGATGATGATGTCATAACTGTGATGAGAAATATGTTGTTTAAGGCGTGGCGATGTGTGTGATGCGAATGGTGGGCATGTAGATTAGATATTAATACTGGTCAAGTGCGAGTCTAAATCGTGCACCAAGGGTCCCGTACAAACACACCAAAATTTTTGGTTTTTGTATTTGTTATGAAACCCGCCATAATAACCCATATTCCGTGAAAATTTCACCCAACTACCTGTTACGGTTCAAAAGATGGAAGAATTTAAAGGTACGACGACAGACAGAAGCGTAAGTTCTGTAAGAAGCGCTATATTCACAGCTCGTTCGATCGTATTAGCCTCAAGCTGGCACTGCCCTTTGTCCTACGTAATTGTAAATTATCTAATTAGAGGTATGAAGGTCATTACGCAGAGCCGCATTGCCCCTGGAGGCGCGTAACCTTGGCCCTAGACTAACGCCCACCCGCGACGCGGCGCCTCAATCTACACGGTACAAATGAATTGTCTCTCTACAAAAATATATAAGTCCGTGCTATAGAATGTTTCTAGGGTATTTATTAAAAATAATCCTACTATCCTACTAATATTATAAACGTGAAAGTTTGTAAATATGGATGGATGGATGTATGTTTGTTATGTACTCTTTCACGTAAAAACTACTGAATGGATTTTAATGAAACTTTACAATAGTATAGCTTATACATCAGAATAGGACATAGGCTACTATGTTTTTCAAAAATCAACCCCTGAAGGGTTTAAAAAGGGGATGAAAGTTTGTATGAAAAATCTAAATCGCTGAACCGATTTCAATGAATTTTGGCACAAATATAGTTGACTAGCTTTTGCTCGCGGCTCCGCCCGCGTGATCTGCTTTTCCCGGGATAAAAAGTAGCATATGTCTTATTCTGATGTATAAGCTATATTATTGTAAAGTTTCATTAAAATCCATTCTGTAATTTTTACGTGAAAGAGTAACAAACATACATCCATCTATACTTACAAACTATCGCGTTTATAATATTAGTAGGATGACCCAAGTTTAAACATAGGTTGATATTTTTTTTCTTTAAATTTTCAACTCCTAAATGGTCCAAATATGGGATGAAAGTCTGAATGAAAGCTTTTATATATTACAAAATTACATTCACGCGGACAGGGTCGCGAGCAAAAGCTAGTAAAAAAATAAAAATAAATATAGTTATGTAAGCTGGACGTTTATAATAATGTAGTTATATACCTACTGTTACCGCAACATGCGGACGAACGCTTATCGCTCAGTGTCAGTGGCTGCTGTTAGAGTCAATGATCCTTCCTATCACATATCTGTAGGTATACTAACATGAAACAATCAAATATGCTTTGGGCAAACTGTGAAATGCCTAGTTTTGAAGCGTTTTTAAGCCTATTTCGTTATTTATAGTATTATATCATGGACTGAGTATATATGTTTCGGGAAAATGGCCCATTCAAATGCACAGAGTATTATTGGCCCGATTACTATCTTTTTTATCTGGTTTTATTAAGGGTTTTTATCCATTATGGGCATGCTAACCCCATCATACCTTATTAAAATACACAAACTAATAACTATTTTTTTCCCATAAACATACGTTATTTTAGCAGAACGAGTCGCTGGTGAACAATTGTTGCTAAACAACACAATTTTTGTGCTAACTCCGATATCCGATTGCTGTTTAGAAATTGCAATTTCATTAATCAAACTCTTTACTAATTTATATATCCACTTGTACGTCCGACCTAAGAAACTATTCTTCGAGGCTTCTTACACTAACATCTCGTGATTGTTGTTGTAAACTAATTCGTCAGCTATCTAATAAACAAATGAAACACGCAAAAACTACCTGCAATTTGTTAATAACGACGGTTATATAAAATATGTCGTTATGGCTACAAACGTATCCTTGGACGTACAACCCACCTTTTTTTTGGCTACAAAAGTATCCTTGGACGTGCAAGTGGATATACAAACACTCTCGCTTTTATAAGGAGTAGGCAAAGGTGCAACTAGCACTGCATCTACGTTTTGTCGAGCTGATTTCCAACCTATGATACAAGACACTATAGATGAGGCTGCTAGAACCAGAGTGGCCTAACTGCATTTTAATGACTTTTGACCTATTTGTATTTTCGACAATTTAAACCAAGGCCGAAATGGACTTGTAGTACTGCCATCTATGTCAAGATGATGTTACCAATTTTAGGCCGGTTTGGTCTTGTAGATTAACATTTTTAAATTACGAAAATACAAATAGGTCAAGAGTCATCAAAATGCAGTGAGGCCACTCTGGTTCTAGCAGCCTCTATATATAAGCCACTATATATGCGAATACTTGGTCAGTGAAGATAGCTCGCCATCAAAACCCACTTACTCGCCAATGGTTACGAAAGAAAAAACAACAATAATTAAGCGGCGATACTATCTGAGATCCTGCATCAGGTGTGGACAAGAATGAAATAAATAATAATAAACACAAACCTGTAGCATCAGGTATGACCCTCTCGGGGTACAAGTCGGTGAGGAACAGTGAGTTGACGAGTGTGGATTTGCCCAGTCCACTCTCTCCGACCACCATCAGTGTGAACTCGAAGCCTTTTTTGACCGACTTCCGATGAACCTGGTTGGGTAAGTTGGCAAAACCAACGTAGCCTGGAGTCTCCAGGTTCGAGAACTGCAATAATGCAAATAAATCATACATAAAATAAGTATCAAATCAAATTTAAAATATTCTCTTATTTCATAAGTCAAAAAACCCTAGCATTAAAAACTAACTTGGATTAAACCAGCTTTCAAATAAAAAACACATTCAAATTGGCCCATTCATTAAAGTGCTATGATGACACAGCACAGATAACACACACACGCACGCACGCACGCACACAATAACACCCCTTTTTTGTCCTAGGTTAGATATAACTGTTATTACTTAGGTAGAGAGGTGCAAATTAAAATTATCAGTGAAACAACATTTTGCTTGGAACAATTTTCCTTTTGTAATATATAAATTAATTTTCCTTAAAATATGGATACATTTTTGGATTATATTAACTTAGATCTAATTTGAAAAAATAAAAAAATAAAATTAATTAATTGTGAGTCAGTGTTTTTGTAGTTTAACAGTCAAAGATTGAAACCTGACTCAAAATAGTTTAAATTTATTTTTAGCTTTTTAGTTCTTTTTTTTTGTTAAAAGGTATCAGTTTACTATTTTTAGCACCTGCCTTAAAAGTCCCATTCTGACATCGTTGAAAGAATATGTACTTCTAAAAATAGCTGTATTATAGATTAACTGGTGGTTAAATCTTACTTGAACATTGTGAAAACCAGTGCTTAAGTGTTGAAATTTTTGCCTTTGGTGGTGGTGGAATTTTTCACCAACTTGTACAACTCATACAACAGTGAAATTTGTAACTTATAATTTTAGTTGTTGATAAGTTTTAAATAAATAAGTTGCATAGTTTTGTTCAATAGCTGTCAGTTGACAATACTTTATAGACAAGTACAAGAAAAATAAAAAAATATATAACAATCCAGGGTTCGAGGATATATATCAATGGATATATATCAAGATATATATCCGATATATATCCGATATATATCAAGCTGGGTTTTACGATATATATCAATATTTTTTTTATAATATATTGCAATACAAAAATGGTTTAAAAAATTAATGTTATTAAGTAATTTTTAGAGTTTGTTACTGTATTTCTACTTCCCAAATATAGATGGCGTGGGAGTAGTGTTAAAACATACTCCCTAATGGTAAGTTCTAATCCATAAATGGCAACACTTCTGCCCTAAAAGAAGAGTTTATGTTTTTTAGTTGATTTTGCCTTATCCAAAAACGAGAAATTAATTTTATAATTTTAGTATGTGTATGTAACACATATGCAAACAGTATTCATAAATAATACAATAAAATAATAATATGGCTTTCATACAAAATGGATATATATCAAACTTGATATATATCGGATATATATCATAAATATCCGATGTTTTGATATTTATAATAAATATCGGATATTTTCGAACCCTGTAACAATCACAGGTATATTTAAGTCCAATCAATCATATTATAAATCAGGGTTCGAGGATATATATCAATGGATATATATCATGATATATATCCGATATATATCATGATATATATCCGATATATATCAAGCTGGGTTTGATGATATATATCAATATTTTTTTTATATTATATTGCAATACAAAAATGGTTTAAAAAATTAATGTTATTAGGTAATTTTTAGAGTTTGTTACTGTATTTCGACTTCCCAAATATAGATGGCGTGGGAGTAGTGTTAAAACATACCCCCTAATGGTAAGTTCTAATCCATAAATGGCAACACTTCTGCCCTAAAAGAAGAGTTTATGGTTTTTAGTTAATTTTGCCTTATCCAAACACGATTTTTTTTTTTTATAAGTTTAGTATGTTTATGTAACACATATGCAAACAGTATTCATAAATAATACAATAAAATAATGATATGGCTTTCATACAAAATGGATATATATCAAACTTGATATATATCGGATATATATCATAAATATCCGATATTTTGATATTTATAATAAATATCGGATATTTTCGAACCCTGTTATAAATACAGAAATTATATTTTTTTGTTATCCTAAACTCGAGAGTTGAAATATGTAAAATATGCCTTCTTATCAGATTATATGTAGTGACCATGGATTCATGCATAATATGTTTATCTTATTTTTTAATTTTAAAACACTCATTTTAGTGTTAGCTCCAATTTAATTTGGCACCTAATATAATCACACTACAGTTTTAAAACCACCATACCACATTATTATACAAATATAGTGAACAATAGTTAAAATGTCCAAAACTGGCAACTAAAGTAGGTAGAACTTGTTATGTATGCTGGTCACATATGACACAAAAATTATTTATTCAGCTTGCAATTACAGTAAACAGTGCAAAGAGATTGAACTGATGCCCTGATTTACATTTTGTTTTGATATCATTGGTGAAGCATGACAAAAATGTTGTTTTAAAAGTTGACTCATACAACAGGAAATAGGATAACTGTTGCAAGCAGTACATGTATATTAAATATACTTGTTTCACGAGTTATATAATATGATTACATATATTTTGCATTATTTTTAAACTGTGTTGTTTGTCGGCTGTATGTTTTTTATTTCACTGATCTTATTAATTTATTAATCAATGAAAAAGATATGAAAGATGATTGTCAATTCTACACATTTTTTTTACTGACCAAATGTGGACTAAATTGGATTATTTTATTGTAATTTGATCTTTCAAATGACAATAAAATAAAAACTAAAATAAAAAATACAAGAGTATAGCTTGGAGTTGGTCCCATTCTAATTTCAAAGATTCACCACTGAGGGAGTGATATAGCAGATTAAAGAAACAAACTCATTTAAACACCGACTTTTGATTAGCTTTTTAGTTTTGTTTGAGTCCAGATTTTTATTATAAAAATATAAAAATAATAATTATTGAAAGGAAACTCAATTGGGGGATCTAAATAGAAATAGTTTTTAAATTAGTCATTAGACTCAATGTTTATCTCATTTTATCAGAAGTAAATAATTAAGTACAAATAATACTCGGCGTAAATGGTACGCTTTGTCGGGTCACTGATAAGTGGTGATTCATAAAATAAGTCGATACAAAAATAAACATTCCTCTCAGAGAATGTACCTTCTACATAAACCTATCCTGAATAATAATTATTTCGAGTGGACCGCAAGAAAGTAACAAAAGCATTATTCAGTAATTAAATGAATATTCACATAAAATTTACGGAAAAGTGTTAAGAATTGAGAATTCTTGGTATTTAGTGTTTCCGCCATTAAAACTGAGCCATCATCCCCCAGCAGGTAAGGAAAAGGAACAACCCATCTCTACAATTACCGAAAAGTATACTTACATTTTTGTTTGCCGTTTCACTGGACATCTTGAGAACTTGTCGATTTCTTTTCCTCTAAACAAACTCGCCGTGAACAATAGAAATCATGAATGATTAATATTACAGTTATTTAGTTTTTAATCACCGATCAAGCGTAACTAATTACTAAACAGTTGTCTTTGCATTTGCAAAGGAAAGGACAAGTCAATTGATAAACCCACAAATTCTAAGGAAAGTTACCGCTGACAAACTAAAAGGATAACTCAACGAACCCCACAAAATTTGACAAAATCCTGCAGAGTGCAGACCGCAGTTGTCCTAGGGATGAACATAGATGTATTAAAAATAATCGATTTATAGAAACGAATGTGTCAAACTAAATTGTTAAACAATTAGTTAAACTTGATGTATCGGTGTTTTATCATGCTATACATCGATATAAGACTGATAAACAATTGATGGACAAACATATACTTTTCAATACACCGTTATTACATTGTTGTAACCGTGCTATACGATATGAATCGATTTGAATGCTTTAGATTATATAATTTACGGGACCTAATAG
The DNA here is from genome assembly GCA_949126905.1 of Amorpha juglandis. NCBI lineage: Eukaryota > Metazoa > Arthropoda > Insecta > Lepidoptera > Sphingidae > Amorpha > Amorpha juglandis. The sequence goes on along the minus strand of OX421385.1, from coordinate 12,236,650 downwards.
CCGAAGAAAATATCTCTAATCTATTAGCTAAAGCTGTTAAAGTAATGAGAAATTATGTAAGTATTCATTATTAAAACAATATGTACTCGTGTTACGAATCGTTACGCGTCATTTTTGATACGATTGATGAGCAGCAGCATGAACCACCACATCGGTATCGATTCGTGTCGCGTATGATATGAATCAGTACGTACCTTGTAAAATACGTACATTTTATTTATTTCATTAACTTTATCGATTTTTGAACTATTTTCATTTTGTTTCAAAAGATTTATTTAGTAGGAAAATTGTTCGTTTGGATAAAACTTAATCCTATGTATCTAACGGAAACTTACTGAATGTATAAACAATTATAGAAAAATACATTCATTGAATCAATGGCTAAACCGTTCCAGTTACTTTATGATGAAGTTATAAAATATTCATTGTATTCGTTCATTTTTTCGAACTAAATTGACATCAGATACGACACAGAGTAATGAAATGAATTAGTAAGTGACAATTCAGTACTTCGAATCAGGCGATGTATCGTTACTCGGTATCAATACATGGGTTAGCTACAGTTCTACTCTTGACAACCCTAATAAAGTGAATTTTGACAATTTTATGACAAAAAGTAGAATTGAAAATAGTTTTCGTAATTGAAAATAATTTATTTGTAGAGTATTTTATCCTCGAATTAAGCAATCATGGCTACTTCTAGTGATACGTCTGACCAAAATGTGAAGTCTAGGCGTCCTGCAGGTGAGCTAAAATTATCTATCACCAAGATGACGTCCTTTGCAGCAATATTGATTGTTTATATCTTGTTCCCGTAGAATCTGCGTTCAAGCAGCAGCGGCTGCCTGCTTGGCAACCTATTCTGACTGCGGGGACAGTTTTGCCCACGTTTTTCGTTATTGGCATCGCATTTATCCCTGTAGGGATAGGACTACTGTATTTCTCTGATGAGGTAAGCTATCACAAATAGGTTTATCTATTAAGGAAGGTCGTTTAGGTATGTGCGCTAAATGGGTCGCGTAAATTGTTTACTTTCGGAAATGGCACGCCTTGATATTAGCTGGCATTTAACTTTATAGCTGTCTTTTTCTTTAGAAGTGTGAATGAATAGTCATGAGTTGTAGCTATAATAAAATAGAGTATTTAAGGAAAATACAACCTGTGTAGACCATTGGGAGTGAGAAACAGCATATATTATTAAATTCTATAGGACTAGCTTCTTTCTCTTCTCTCTCTCTCTCTCTCTCTTTTAGCTCTGCCTATGTCAACTGTTGCTGAGAAAATTAATATCCTAATAGCTATTACCAGTAAACAATCTTGGATTGATTATCCGCATAGATCACAGAAATCAACCAATCAAATGAAGTTATTTTTATGTGTGACCTTCAAACTGTATTCTAATTGGCTCATTTATGCCATTTACCTGGAGAATCAAACTAGGATTGTTATTGGGAATGATCATATGTCTATTCAAGTCATGGTTGATCTGTGTGTTAGTGTGTTGTATAGTAATTGGAATTCATTCATTATAGGAGTGGTAGAGAAATTGAGGTATTTACTCATATTGGCTAATGTGGGAATGATCTGTAGATTTGGATCAATATTATTTAATGAAATTAGCTATAAATTCACAAACATCCAAACTATCATGTCTATTAATAGGGTTTATCATGAGCCCTGGGATGAGAGTGCAAGAATGTGCACTTGTATTCCCATGGCATGGAAGAAATTACACAGAAAAATTTAATGACATATATATTTTTAAAAAAAGTATCTTAAGATTATACACCCTTGATGATTTGCACTACAGAGATGTGGCATGGCAGGGCAGCACCAATTTATGTTATTTTACCTATTTGTTTATAATGTAGAAAAGCAATATGTTGCGTTTTTTCTACAATTACAAGAATTATTTTGGTTGAAGTTGAATTGGAATCAATGTGCCAGTTCACTAGCAACTAACTAGAAACTTAAGGGGGAGCCTGCTTTAGAGGCTTCACAAAATCATGATTCAAAGATTTTTTGGGAAAGAAAGAAATATCCGATTGAAACGAAACTTTTAGGTTTTATTGTTATATATTTCAACAGTCTTCACATTTTTTTCATTAAGATATAATATGTCATATTATGCCTGGTACAAGCATTTCGCCAGGCGCCTCGAGTGTGCATTTGTCGTGCGGCGGGAAAGATGCAGGTCGCAATTTCCATCTGAAACAAAGAACCCATTTTTTTTTCATTTCTCAATAGTATAGCTTCTAGTTAAACCCAGAATTCAACAAAAAATGTTTGTGTGATCCACAAATATTTGTTTCGGGGTCTGGGTGTTGTGAGACCGAAAGTCCCTTGTAGTTCCTGATACCCACGACACAAGACTCGTATCTATTATTATTTATTAATATTTCAGGTAAAAGAACACGTTATCGACTACACAGGCTGTCTAAAAGAGGATGAGAACATCACATGTGCTGAATACATAAAGGAGAACTCGATGGAGCCGTGCAGATGTCGGCTCGACCTTACACTCGTCGAGGACTTCAAAGGGGACGTGTACTTCTACTACGGACTGACCAACTACTACCAGAACCATCGGCGATATGTCAAGTCGAGGTAATCTTTACATAGTATAAAATGAAGTCGCTTCCACTGTCTCTTCGTTTAGATCTTTTAAACTATTCAACGGATTTTAATGCAGTTTCCAGCAATAGATAGAGTGATTCATGAGGAAGGTTTATATAATAATAATAAACACCCAACAGTCACATACATAATCCTGACCCCACAGTAAAATGCGAGTCTTGTGTCGTGGATATCAGGAACTACGAGAGACTTTCGGTCTCACAACACCTGGACCTCGAAACAAATATTTGTGAATCACACAAACGTTTGTCTCGGTACGGGGATCGAACCCGCCGCCTCTCGCTTCACAGCCGGCTACTCGCCCGTTGCGCCACGGAGGCTGTTATATATAATACGTACATATTATAGTACAAAAAAGTCGAAAACTTCAAAGATTTGTAATGTTATGTCGTAACAAACATATTTTTACCCGTGCTAAGCTGGCGCGGATCGCTAGAATAATATTATATTTTCTATTATAATCCCGAGGCGTCAGTTATCTATTAGATATTATTTAGAAGCACGTAATGTGCGTGACATATACTGATATACACAAAGGCTATGTGTGCCTGTTGCTATGTCAGCGTGCCTTTTTTTTTGTATAGTATAGGCCGGCAAACGAGCAAGTGGTTTACCTGATGGTAAGTGATCTCCACCGCCCATGTACGTCCACCACTAGAAGAATCATGGGCGCGTTGCAGACCTTAAAGAAAAGGGATAATTAGGGAGTGGGAAGGGGAGTTGATTTGGGCTTCCGAATATCTAATCTAGTCTAGTTAATATTTAAAAATTAACCATGTACAATACACGCGAAATATTTGACCAGCGTGAAGTTAGTTCGAAACGGTGTGGCGGTTTTTAGTTTCGGAGACTAAAAAGTGACCAGAGAAGTAGAGGGGAGGCAGGTTGAAGGGACTATTTTACGAGTATTTTTTTTTCTTCTAGCTTAGGTAGGGAAACGAGCGAGTGGGTCACCTAATGGTAATTGATCTCCATTGTCTATGAATGCACACAATATGAACAGAATAACGGAAGCATTGTCGACCGTAAAGAAAAGGCATAGTTAAAAATGTTTACAGCATGGCTCTACCACTCTAAAACTATCTAATATGGTGGTTTCCCATGTTGAACATTATACATTAATTCATATGAACAGAAAATACGAAAAAGAAACCCTTTGGTCAAAACACAATCAAAATCGATTCAAAAATGAGCCCGCAATTATGATTTTAAATATTGGTATGAGCAAAGTTGGGCGCGTAGTGGGGACATCTCACTATCTCGCTCGCATGCGTGCACAGTAACGGCCATTTTCCATGGTGACGTCAAAATTGGCGTCGTCTGTTATTTGACAAGTGCCCCCTCCGTCAGATTTGAATAACTTCTAATTTATTTTTTTGTGGACAGCTTATTGTTGTAACTTATTGATTAAAATAATTAAAAAAATCAAGTGAACTACCCTATTAAAATTGGGTAAATAATGAGGCCGCAGAACATATTCAAATTATTGTTATGAGCAAAAGTGAGTGCGTAGTGGGATCTCACGATCACCCTCGCACACGTGCCCCGTAAAAGCGTAACCTGTCTTGTGACGTAACTCGACGTGTCGTTCATCCTTTCATTCCATGTATAGGGATGACAATCAACTGCTCGGTCGGTTGTCTCTCACGCCGTCATCCGACTGCGATCCATTCGCTTACGCCGATGAAAATGGAGTCCGCAAGCCTGTAGCACCCTGTGGGGCTATAGCCAACTCCCTGTTTAACGGTAAGTGGTATTTAATATGCTATTGCCCTTGATAAATGTATAATTAAACTCTGCATCGTACTGGAAGGAATTCACACCAAAACTCTAACAAGACCTTGAAAACGACCACACCTATATTTCATCGTTCTTATGACGGCTTGAGAATAAATTATTCACACCTCCCAGACCAAAAAAAATGTGGATCATACAAATATTTTTCTTAATCGAACCCACGGCCTCTCATATCGTAGCCGGTTACCCGCCCGTTCCGCCACGGAGGGTTTTCAATCAGTTGTTTCAGATTAAAACAACTTTGTATTACCAAAAATTGCTTTAATATGCAGAAATATCCATATCGACTTTGTGAGCCCATCGCATCTCACTAGAGATTGTGGGACATAAAAATACAATTTCTGTCAGATCCAGCTCCAGATAGACTGCAGATGTACGTACAGTAGTACAGTCTTCTGTCAACTTTCTGCTGTTTCCAAAGAAATAAAGCCAGAAAGAAAATGTGTATATTACGGTACCCCTTAAGGTACAAGTTGGAAGCGGACGACATGACGCAGCAGCAGACGACGTGTCGCAGCGACACTACTGGTTTCTATGTATTTCTATGAAATTACCTCCGTAGTCAGCGACACGAAGCTAGCGACGCGTCGTCGAGCGGCAGACGCCAGTGTCGCCCGACCGCGGATCAGTAGTGCCGCTGACGACGGAGCAACGACACGTCCAGCGAGTTTCTTTTCAAAATGAATTTCAAGATTCAAACGACAATACTGTCTGAATTCTTTAATATCGCTTTCCAAATGGTTTTTAATCAATATTGAATAGGTTCCCTCACTTGTTCTGCATTTAAGCATAGGGCGTATGGCTTCTCGTCTTTTTCTGTACAAGTACAACAAAAACAAGTCATCATCGTATTCTTCCTATTCTAATAAAAGATATAAAAAAATGCATCTTGTTTCACGGAACACTCGGTACCAACTGGATTCCATCTGCTGTTGCCGTCTGCAGTCGGGTTCGAAATCATGACTGCAGCGACAGGTCGTAACGACGTGTCGTGACGACATGAAGCGACTACACGTCGTCTGCTGCTGCGTCATGTCGTCCGCTTCCAACTTGTACCTTTACACTGCCACATACTACATCTAGAATGCTGTGACATTTTAAAACAAAATACAAAACGGCAAATTATAACCATACATGTAATATAATAGGCAGTGTGCCTATTGAACAATTGCATGCTATAAATGGTCCCACCTTGGCTTTGAAATGCTACAACGTGATAAGCGTTGCAGCGCTGGTTTTCAGATGGTAACCCTAGATGAGGTAACACCTTTAAAATCATATGAGATATATATTAGTTTTTTTTATAAACAGACACGCTGACTTTGCATTCGCAAGAGCTGAACAAAGACGTGCCGGTGTTCCGCACAGGTATCGCGTGGAGTTCAGATAAGGACATCAAGTTCCGTAACCCGCCTGGAGATTTGAAAACCGGTACGTTATGAATGTTATGTCACATCAATATTAAGATTTTTTTTTGTTTTTTGAAGACAATACAAAAAAAAGTTTTTTCAAAAATTGAATGCAAAAAATGTGTTTCTTACTTAAGTGACTTGATTTGTGTGGAGCCGAACTTAGTTTATCAATGTACCGTTGGATGGTTGTGATTAATTTTATGATCTACAAATAATATTTCATTTATAAAATATCGCCTCGATTACTATTCAAGAACTCGATAATTTAGGTATCTTACTTCCTACTCACTCAGTTTTTGTCGATAACCCCAAAATATCGTTGTCCTCAAAACAAACAGTGTTCATTTTGATTATTTAATTTTTTATTTTTATTACAGCTTTCGCGAATTTCACTAAGCCAGTGAACTGGCGGGTGCACGTATGGCAGTTGGATCCTAATAACACCGAAAATAATGGATTCCAGGTGAGAAATACTTTATTTAACTATAGTCTCTGCGAAGACGGATGAAGAATTTATACAGGTCGGCATGACTCTGGTGACCACTGATAAACTCATTGTTTATCGGTGGTCGCTAGTTTTTTGAACTGCACTACGCGTACCATCAGGTGTAGTGCAGTCACTTTGCCGTGCTCGGCATAAAAAAAAGGTTAAGTTCTTGCCATCTCGACGATATGTGCGTAAAGTGGCGGTTTATTCAGTTACTTATTATGTCTTATGGTGTATTTTTAAAGTTTGAAAATGAATTTATTTTGCCTTTTATCTCTTAAGTATGCCTGAAGTTATTTCAAATTGAAATAGAAGTAAATCATCATCATCAGCCACAAGACGTCCACTGCTGAACATAGGCATCCCGCAAAGATTTCCAGACCGACCTGTTGGAAGCGGCCTGCATCCAGCGACTTCTTGCTACATTTATCAGGTCGTCTGTCCACCTTGTAGGCGTACGTCCAACGCTGCGCTTGCCAGTACGTGGCCTCCATTCCAGAACCTTCCTGCCCCATCGGTTATCGGTTCTGCGAGCTATGTGGCCTGTCCACTGCCACTTGAGCTTGCTAATCCGCTGGGCTATTATATACAGTAATACCCCGACTTACGCTACCCCGTTTTACGCGAATTCGGAGATACACGGTTATTCTTTTTGATGACCGCGCGCGTCAGCTCTCCTATTCTGCCATGTTAGTGGTCCGTTTACGACAGGTTCGAACGTGTTCCGCGTTGAATTGTTTTACGTACGTTGTATTTTATTGATAACCTCAAATTATGTCACTCAAAAGTGCATGCAAAGTTGTACCCCGACTTACACGAATTCGACTTACACGGTTATAGCTCGGTCCCACCTATCGCGTAAGTCCGGGGTATTACTGTACTAGTATTATACGTTTATGTATTGAACTAGAACAGTTCAATTTATATGTGTGCGTGTGTGTGTGTGTGGTAGAACGAGGACCTGATAGTGTGGATGCGCACGGCGGCGCTGCCCACGTTCCGCAAGCTGTACCGGCGCGTCGACCACTCGCAGCTCGGGTTCGCCACCGGGCTCGCCAAGGGACCATACACGCTCATCGTTGACTACAGTCTGTATACTTATTTTTTTTTTCCTAGCCCTGTATTATATACGTCCCACTGCTGGGCACGGCCCTCCTCTACTGAATGAGAGGGGTTAGGCCTTAGTCAACCACGCTGGCCTAATGCGGGTTGGCAGACTACACATACCTTCGAAAAATCGACGACGATCGAATGACGCTCGACAGAAGTGATAACTTAAACTGATGTGGGTTAAAGTGAGAGAGGAGGAGCCTGCCTACTGCTGCCGTATGAGTGATAGAAAGGGAAGCCAGACAGAGTGGCGCTTACTATCACACGCGAAAGCATACTTGTAATCAATCTCATTCTCTCGCAGGCTAAATCCTATTTACAAATATGTTTGTCTCTTTTTACTGTCGCTTTTTCGTTTCATCGAATCACAACGGTGCTAAAGAAGTTTCAGTTGTAAACGAACCGTGTAACAGATTACCCAGTGATCGAGTTCCACGGCACGAAGACGTTCATAATCTCGACGACGTCGCTGCTGGGCGGCAAGAACCCGTTCCTGGGCGTGGCGTACGTGGTGGTGGGCACGCTGTGCCTGCTGCTCGGGATCGTGTTGCTCGTCATACACGTCAGGTGCTCCAAGAGGTAACCACACTTTGATACTGTTTGGGTACATAATCTCGACGACGTCGCTGCTGGGCGGCAAGAACCCGTTCCTGGGCGTGGCGTACGTGGTGGTGGGCACGCTGTGCCTGCTGCTCGGGATCGTGTTGCTCGTCATACACGTCAGGTGCTCCAAGAGGTAACCACACTTTGATACTGTTTGGGTACATAATCTCGACGACGTCGCTGCTGGGCGGCAAGAACCCGTTCCTGGGCGTGGCGTACGTGGTGGTGGGCACGCTGTGCCTGCTGCTCGGGATCGTGTTGCTCGTCATACACGTCAGGTGCTCCAAGAGGTAACCACACTTTGATACTGTTTGGGTACATAATCTCGACGACGTCGCTGCTGGGCGGCAAGAACCCGTTCCTGGGCGTGGCGTACGTGGTGGTGGGCACGCTGTGCCTGCTGCTCGGGATCGTGTTGCTCGTCATACACGTCAGGTGCTCCAAGAGGTAACCACACTTTGATACTGTTTGGGTACATAATCTCGACGACGTCGCTGCTGGGCGGCAAGAACCCGTTCCTGGGCGTGGCGTACGTGGTGGTGGGCACGCTGTGCCTGCTGCTCGGGATCGTGTTGCTCGTCATACACGTCAGGTGCTCCAAGAGGTAACCACACTTTGATACTGTTTGGGTACATAATCTCGACGACGTCGCTGCTGGGCGGCAAGAACCCGTTCCTGGGCGTGGCGTACGTGGTGGTGGGCACGCTGTGCCTGCTGCTCGGGATCGTGTTGCTCGTCATACACGTCAGGTGCTCCAAGAGGTAACCACACTTTGATACTGTTTGGGTACATAATCTCGACGACGTCGCTGCTGGGCGGCAAGAACCCGTTCCTGGGCGTGGCGTACGTGGTGGTGGGCACGCTGTGCCTGCTGCTCGGGATCGTGTTGCTCGTCATACACGTCAGGTGCTCCAAGAGGTAACCACACTTTGATACTGTTTGGGTACATAATCTCGACGACGTCGCTGCTGGGCGGCAAGAACCCGTTCCTGGGCGTGGCGTACGTGGTGGTGGGCACGCTGTGCCTGCTGCTCGGGATCGTGTTGCTCGTCATACACGTCAGGTGCTCCAAGAGGTAACCACACTTTGATACTGTTTGGGTACATAATCTCGACGACGTCGCTGCTGGGCGGCAAGAACCCGTTCCTGGGCGTGGCGTACGTGGTGGTGGGCACGCTGTGCCTGCTGCTCGGGATCGTGTTGCTCGTCATACACGTCAGGTGCTCCAAGAGGTAACCACACTTTGATACTGTTTGGGTACATAATCTCGACGACGTCGCTGCTGGGCGGCAAGAACCCGTTCCTGGGCGTGGCGTACGTGGTGGTGGGCACGCTGTGCCTGCTGCTCGGGATCGTGTTGCTCGTCATACACGTCAGGTGCTCCAAGAGGTAACCACACTTTGATACTGTTTGGGTACATAATCTCGACGACGTCGCTGCTGGGCGGCAAGAACCCGTTCCTGGGCGTGGCGTACGTGGTGGTGGGCACGCTGTGCCTGCTGCTCGGGATCGTGTTGCTCGTCATACACGTCAGGTGCTCCAAGAGGTAACCACACTTTGATACTGTTTGGGTACATAATCTCGACGACGTCGCTGCTGGGCGGCAAGAACCCGTTCCTGGGCGTGGCGTACGTGGTGGTGGGCACGCTGTGCCTGCTGCTCGGGATCGTGTTGCTCGTCATACACGTCAGGTGCTCCAAGAGGTAACCACACTTTGATACTGTTTGGGTACATAATCTCGACGACGTCGCTGCTGGGCGGCAAGAACCCGTTCCTGGGCGTGGCGTACGTGGTGGTGGGCACGCTGTGCCTGCTGCTCGGGATCGTGTTGCTCGTCATACACGTCAGGTGCTCCAAGAGGTAACCACACTTTGATACTGTTTGGGTACATAATCTCGACGACGTCGCTGCTGGGCGGCAAGAACCCGTTCCTGGGCGTGGCGTACGTGGTGGTGGGCACGCTGTGCCTGCTGCTCGGGATCGTGTTGCTCGTCATACACGTCAGGTGCTCCAAGAGGTAACCACACTTTGATACTGTTTGGGTACATAATCTCGACGACGTCGCTGCTGGGCGGCAAGAACCCGTTCCTGGGCGTGGCGTACGTGGTGGTGGGCACGCTGTGCCTGCTGCTCGGGATCGTGTTGCTCGTCATACACGTCAGGTGCTCCAAGAGGTAACCACACTTTGATACTGTTTGGGTACATAATCTCGACGACGTCGCTGCTGGGCGGCAAGAACCCGTTCCTGGGCGTGGCGTACGTGGTGGTGGGCACGCTGTGCCTGCTGCTCGGGATCGTGTTGCTCGTCATACACGTCAGGTGCTCCAAGAGGTAAGGAAACAAAACAAAGCGCTATAAAACATCATTTATAATGCGCACAGCCAAGGAGTGGAATTCCCTGCCTGCGTCTGTCTTCCCGAGTGCGTACAACCCGAATGTCTTCAAGACTAGTGTGAATCGGCACCTTCTGGGTAAGCTCGCTCCATCGTCGACCTCATCTTTATCCATGCGGCTAGATTGAGGTCAAGAGCAAACCCATCTTCAATAAAAAAAAAAAAACTTTAATACTGTTTGGGTAACCATAGTAACCACCAATAATGACTAGTTGTTACCCCCGACTTCATCCGCGTCTATGGTATGTAACAAAAAAGTGATTGTTCAGTTCGCAGAGTTTACGACAACTTATTAATTCTGTAATTCTGTTTTTGAGTGGTAGAGCCACGCTGTAGACAGTTTTGTCTACAGCATGAATGGGCCAGCTCGGCTCAACCGGGTCATTACCACTGTCTCACAGAAAACCGACGTAAAGTAGCGGCTTGCTATCGCGTTTCGTACGGTGTGTGAGATATCCGGAGGCCCAAATACCCCTCCCCTTCCCAATCCCTAATTATCCCTTTCCTTTAAGGTCGGCAACGCGCCCATAATTCTTCTGATATTGTGGGCATACATGGGCGGTGGAGATCACTTACCATCAGGTGACCCACTTGCTCGTTTGCCGATCATTGCCATAAAAAAAAAACTATTTGGGTACAATGGTTGTTATTTATTAAATAACTAGTTGTTACCCCCGACTTCATCTGCGTCTATGGCATGTAACAAAAAAGTTATTCATTGAAATAAAACTAATTTGAACGGATTTTATCGCGGTTTTTTTATTAATTTTGATCCCGACGTTTCGAAGACTTGACGATGGACGGGGTTTACCCCGTGACCACGAAGGCTGAAAACCGCGATAAAATCCGTTCAAATTAGTTTTAATTCAATGAGTAATATTCGCGTGAACGTAAGAAATCATTATAAAAAATTTATTGTTCAGTTCGCAGAGTTTACGATAACTTATTACTTCTGTATTTCGCGTATATTATTTTTCTAAAATAAAAGTAGCCTCGGTCCAGCCCTTTCAGAGATTAGCCGAAACAAACAGACAGACAGACAAAAATTGTAAAAAATTGAACATCCCTATATACTAAGTAAGTGAAGTGCGTGAGCGAGTATAACAATGCTGAAGTGAGACAAGAGCTCAGCTGTTTATCATTTAGTGCTGTCCCGTATGTTACAATGTTTTACAATGTTTAGTAATTAGATACGCATTATCGATAGACTTTAAAATAAAAATAATGATTTTTGCATGACATTTATTTACAGTTTTTTTTTACATTTCTTTCCCGATATAAGTACATATAAATATTGCCAAAGTACAGAATCTAGTACAGATTTATTTTAAGTTTTCATTTAACCTTTATTTCAGTACGATAACTAGTTCTGTACTAACGATGTACGTTTCGACATTAGATGTCGCACGCCCAGCGTCCATACATACTTTGTAGCCGAAGATTGTGTCGCTGACCACCCAGCGGTTAGCTCGTGAGTCGTGATCATATTTATTCAAAGGGCTTATCAACGAATGATATTTTTTCGGCAATGTATGTTGTACCTGTATTGAGTCTCTGTAGCGAGTACCCGTGACATTGGATGTCACAGGTTCGATTCTTGCTGCAAACCAAAATTTTTGGAAACCACAATATTGGTGAAAGGGTACCCGATATTTTTGTACCCGAATAAATAGCATCAACAGTACACATGGTGATAAACCGGCCATAACAGCTCGTTCCGGGGTGTACCCTTCCAGGACCCTTCCCCTTCCCCTCGTTTGGACTGGAAAATGGTCACGTAAGTCATCCGTCTTATTGGCCAGTACCTATCCACATTGTTGGAATGACCGTATGTTACCGAATATTATTTTCATATTATAATCATCAGTGTTGTATATTTCTTCACCATACTTTCTTTTCTTTTTGCCAGGGTCCGCCTTCCGACTTAAACGCTTCCACTTTGCCCGATCTTGAGCATCCTCTGTAGTGAGACCAATTGGCTCTCATATCTCCCTCCAATACGTCAAGCCAACGCTGTTTAGGCCGTCCACGGGATTGTACCCCTGGTACGATCTGGCTCAGCCATCTATACAGTGTTATTTTGACACCCTGTTACTAAATGAAACCACATATTCGGCATCGCCTCTGCTTACCTTGTACCAAACATGAGGCTTGAGCTTGTAGTAGTTTTGCCAAAAAACATGATTTAAGTTTTGAGCCTTTTAAATCATGCTGTACGGTTTTTGCACTTAACTCTATTGAATAAAATGTCACAGCTGACCATGTTATTATAAAACACAAACGCTTAAGAAGGGCAACTCCATACATATGAAAATACGTTTCAGACTCACAAAGACGCTCTCGACACATTCACTGAAAAAGTTGCGACAGTATATGAACAAAGTAATGTTCATTGATAATGACAAAACGTAAAAAAAAATGTATTTGGGAAATGCACATACCTATAAATAGGTAACACAAATTTGACTAAAAACAAATAATCATTACAAAAGTTACAAGATTCGATTTTACTTGGGATTTTATTACATTTCATAGGGTAATCTAATATTTATTTCAATTCCTAAATTACTATTTTGAGCCGTTTGCCTTCTGTACGCTTGGCGTTTTTATAAAACAGTTACATTGACCTTGACGTTATAAAGCCCGCAATACATGTTGCCGAGTGATGACTAATACCAACGTATAGATAGTATATTTGGGTATCAGGATAGTATCGTGGGTATCAGCAACTACGAGAGACTTTTGGTCTCACAACACCCAGACCGGGGTCTGGGTTTGTTTCGGGAAACAAATATTTGTGGTTCACATAAACATTTGTCTCGGTGCGGGGATCGAACCCGCGGCCTCTCGCTTCACAGCCGGCTACTCGATTGGTTTTCGATAAACTTGCCGAACGTCTAGGCACTAGCGCTTGCCTTGTATTAATTTACCTACACTCGTGTTAGCCTAAGCTCGTCCAACATGTAATCCATGCTTAATGGTAATGTATGTGTGTGTGTCTCATTCATTCGATGATGGGAGTGTATGTTGATTTGTATATGTGTGTGCGCGCGTATACAGACTGTTTAAAATTAATGTAATGTTAACGGCATTTAATTTGTTAGGAAATGTAATTTTTTTATTTTGACTTTAATAAGAAAGTGTCTTAGCTCAAAGTACTTATATTAACGAACACTACACATGGTTTCATTTAAGTATAGGTGTCAAAATGACACTGTATAATAATTTCTTCACCATACATTGCCGAGAAAATATTGGTCGATTTCTATCGAAATTAATAAACAAAGTTAATCCAAATCTTTAGATCGATATCTGAAATAAATCAATCGAAATAAACAATAATAAATCAGCATGGCAATAACTCTTTATTTTGATTCGTTCATTTTCCGGATCGATCTGGAGATTTCGATTGCGATTGTCTTATCAATTTCGGTTGGAAGATACCCTTTTATAGTATCCACAGTGGAAATGTATCAAAGAAACCAAAAGTTTTGAATTTTTTAATTAATTTTGTAATTACGTTTTAGAATTTTATTTAAAGTACTACTACCAGTATTTAGGTATTGACAATTAATTAATTGTATCTTATTGTTTTTTGTTTTTATGTACGTTATGCTGGCTAGTTCTATAGTTTTAGATTGTTTTGTAAGTTTTGAATCTTATTTTTTTTGGATTCTATTTTTGAGTAGACGTTTTTATTATCTTTGTTTCATTGGATTTGTTGTTCGAAAGAAAGTTAGTATGATTTCCAATCTTAAAATTTTACAAATTTGTCCCATAAATCTTTTAATGGCGTATGCCAAAAAAATCATTATTAATCAGCTTTAAACATATTCTTAAAACTACTTATTTATTGTACGCATTTTGAACTTTGTATGTATATAAATGAAGTTTAAAATACATTGAAGAGATGATTAATAGAGAACGTCCTACTACGGTCGCGCAATTTCGTCTCATATATTTTCAACCCTGTTTAAATTAATTAAGTTTTAAATATTATCTGTAGCATTTACTGCGTGTAGTTTACCGTCGATTTAGTTATGGTATATCGTATCGTACGTAATTATATTGCAATTGTAATTGCAATTTCGTCGTTGTTCTTTTGAATAAGCTATATGTATTATCCAAATATATTATGGACGATATGTAAATGTTATAATAAATTGAAATAAAACTAATTTAAACAGATTTTATCACGGTTTTTTATTTATTTTTGGTCCCAACGTGGTCCTTCGTGGTCACGGGGTGGACTGCTGGCCACAAAGGCTGAAAAGCTTTCGAAATTTCGGGACTAAAATTAAATACAAAAACCGCGATTAAACCCGTTTAAATTAGTTTTATTTCAATGTGTAATATTTGCGTAAACATAAGAAATCAATATGTTATAATAAATGTTTTTTTTTCAGCACCACTGAGATGATCAACGTGAACCCGCGCACGCCGTACTCTTAAAATGACGTCACACTACACAAATCAGTAATAAATGCTTAATATTGAGTAAATCAGGGTATTTGGCTGTATGGCTTACACATCACTCATTAATTGGTGATTTAAATAACATTCGATTTTTGAAAAATTATTACAGTTAGAAACATAGTAATGACAAATTATTTGTTATCTATTTTTGTTATTTCCAGTCAAATACCCTTGTAAGAGAAATCTAAGCCACTACAAAACAAATTGCCATTGCTATTGAGTCACCTTTAATACATACAGTAATAATATAATAATGGGAGCTAGAAAAAAACAAGCGTGACATTAGTAGGTGTTGCTAACGTCGACGACTTGTATAAAAGCAAATGGAGTTTTGGCGGGAATTCTGACAGTGCAGTTTATCGCTTATTTTAATTTATTTCAAAAACTAGTTTAAAGTTGTGTTTGTTGTATAAAACTGGTGCAGATATGTGCAATAAACATTGACGGTGATGAACAGTGTATGGAAACATTGAAATAAGTGAATTAAGAATCGTACTGGAAGGAATTCACACCAAAACTCCAACGAGACCTTGAAAACTTGCACACCGATATTTCATCGTTCTTGTGAAAACGTGAGAATAAATTATACTTGTCATTGGCGAAATGCATAATAATGCGAAGCCATAAATTAAAAAGAACAAGCAAATGTAATTTTCATACAGATTTGAATTTCCGTTTGCGGCACGCTAACAAAAAAGCGTTTTTGTCTAGATCCCCATGTTAGGTGTATGCGGAAGTATAATACAATTTGTTAAACTAATATTTTGTTTAAATTATAAGTACTTAAAGCCTAATATAATCATTGATAGACATCTACGTATATGATAAACGACCCAAATTTAAAACTTATGACCCGTGTTTTAACCAAAACAAAAAAATATTGCCTGTCCTATTATGTAATATTATTTATTGCATCACAGCATATATTTGAATTTATCGAAAAATTAAAAGCTTTTATTTATACCTAGTGTGATTTAAATAAAAAATATATAAGTTTAGCACCAGCTTTTTAGTTTTCATTACATACTTGTATTGTAAATGGTTGTCAATAAAGAGTTTTGTATTGTATTGTACATATATAAATTGTTACCAAATATATATAACTAGCCCATTTTCGTTTGCGAGAGCAATCTTGGAATGAGGATATAAAAATATCTTATGGGGGCTTTGTCTATGATTAATTATTTTATTTAAGATGTGAATGTGATACAATGTTGTCTTTTTATGTTTTCAGTATTTTTGTTTTGTGTTGTTAATTTAATACGTGTAGATTATAAATTAGTTTTACTATTATTAAGAGCTTGGCTATATCTTAATATAAACGTACAGACAAAAGAATAATTATGTATATTGTATTTTAACTTAAGCCGCGGGCATACTGTTATCTTCCCTTCCATTTTGGTTTATACCATTTTCTTAAAGGATCTGTAGTCTTTACATCAAATGAAAAAAAAACCTTCATCCTTAAATCGGGTAAAGGACTTCTGGCGGGAATTCTGTCGTAATTCAACAATATCGCGTTTCGACTAGAAATAAAAATGGTCACATTATGTATGCCCTGGCGGTTGGACCACGACCTCTGTCCTATCGTTATTAAGCTATCGCCGCATTTATTTATTTACTTAAGTTACCCCTTTTCTTCTATGGTAAAAATATCATAACTTCTACAACAATCTGTGGAAAGTCTAAAACCAAGTCATTGATAGTCGGGGTCTGTAGTTATAACAATTAGCTTGTAATTAATTGTACTTTTAAATTATTATATTAGTAAAGTGCCTTCAAAGTTAGACGCTTGTGTTGGACTAGAGATATAAAACTTGCTATTTAGTGTTGCCGTCTGTGAATTAACATATTATCGGTTACAGTATTGTAACACTCGTACAGGTAAAAAAAGTTTAAAGTATCCTAATTAAGTTTATTTTATCCTAACATGCAAGTGCTTTTGCTGGTGGTAGGATATTCATACCCGCCCGGATAGCGACCACCGTACATTTGGTGTTAAAACCTGCCATAGTGATCCACACGTCTTGTGTGGATCGCGTTCCAGGATCAGCTAATGTATATCCGGTTCTCCCGATGGGCTTGCGACATGACTTGATGGTTGGTTGGGGTGTGTATAGGGGTACAGCCTTGTATCCCTGTGCCTGCATCGGTCATCCGCCTATCCTGTCGCAGGCCCCTCGATTTGCTTATTCCCTCTCTGAAAAGGGATAAATCTAAAATTATAAACCGACTTCAAAAATGTACACCAAATTGTTTACAATAAAGTATGAGGTTAGTGTTGTTTTTGTGGTCGGTGCAATTTCACTGACCGGCACAAGAAAACTGATATCAGGGGTCATTATTAAAATTATGGGAAATTGACCCTTTAGTCCTCGTGATACAACAGCTTCGCAATGTCTGTGTTGCCACAGCAAATAAATCCGTGAGTTCACGTATTACGGTAGTTACCGGTAGTGCTATGGGTAAAATAGCTTCTCTGGTAAGACTAGATTTCCTGCATCCATTCAATTCAGGCGCTCGTTGGCCGCTGCCTCGGTTAATGCATTTGTTGTCACATGTCTAACCAAACCTACGAATAATTGAGACTGTTAGAACCAGAGTGGCCTAACTGCATTTTTATGATTTTTGACCTATTTGTATTTTCGTAATTTAAAAATGTTAATCTACAAGACCAGCCCAGCCTAAAATTGGTAACATCATCTTGACATAGATGGCAGTACAAGTCCATTTCGGCCGTGGTTTAAATTGACGAAAATACAATTAGATCAAAATTAATCAAAATGCAGTTAGGCCACTCTGGTTCTAGCAGCCTCAATTATGAACACAACTAGCTTGATAATAGTGTCAGAGGAAAAAGTAGTATTACTGGTGTTTTCACGGGAATTAAAATTTTCTTGTAGCACTATTAGGTGTACCAAGCAGTTGTGTTACGAGGATTAACTAAAATTACTAAAATATTATCCAACGTTACTTTTTATTTGTAAGAACTATGAACACGCAGAAATGTATT
Organism: Amorpha juglandis; assembly: GCA_949126905.1. Lineage (NCBI taxonomy): Eukaryota > Metazoa > Arthropoda > Insecta > Lepidoptera > Sphingidae > Amorpha > Amorpha juglandis. Next base: position 12,218,722 of record OX421385.1, on the reverse strand, counting down.
TTCACTTTTTAGATCTCTAATAAATGTTTAAAAAATATAGTGGCATTTTATTTCAACACTTTATAGAAATAATTATTATACAAGTAGTAACACTTAACGGTATATTCTTTTCAAACTATATAACAAAAAATATGTGCCAAGTATATATGTTTATCGTTGATCAGTGCTTCGATATTTATTGTAGTCTATCATTTAAATCATACAAAAACATATAAATGATAAGTGCATCCGGAAGAAAATATTTTTTGTAATTGCGTTCGAGAAGTTATTATATTATTTTAAACCGATTATTTAGTGAGCCATTTTGATTACTCTAATTAGGTAAAAATGATTTAAGTTTTCTGTTGGCTCATGTCGGAATCCGACCGGCCATCAACTACCTTCCAGTAGTTCTAGTACGAGTTACATCTATGTTCACAGTTTTCGAATTCGTATAAACTGACTTTTGTCGAAGTGTCAAACTAGTAATTAAACTACTTTTACTTTACTGTAAAATAGGAAAGTATCTCCCGAAAACTAGTTTCGTACTTGACAATAATATGATATTAAATTAATCATACACTTATCAATTATAATTCATCATAGTTGCCATTAGTGGGTACTCAATGTATGGAGAGAAAACAAAATCTGTTATCGTCTTAGAAAACTATCAAAACTTGTACAGGCATACAGATGTTTTTCTACCTGGTTCATCTGGAAGAATCTTCCACCTGTTCTTATCCCACTCGCAGTGGGGTCAGCGTAACACGTTTTTAAAACATGTAACAGAAGTATTTTGATTTGAAAGATTCGTAGACAATCCCTCTGGCTAGAAAATACTCAGAACCGAAACAAATATTCGTGGATACACTAACATTATTTGCGGTGCGGGAATCGAACCCGCAGCACCCCGCCCACTGCGCCACAGAGGCTGTCTCTATCTAACTATTGCTATTTTTATTTTTGGTAAGAGCAGTAATCTAATCTCGTCCAACCCTAAAAAATACTTTTACGCCCTTAATTATAGACAATTTAAAAGCAGATTTACGATCATAGTTAGTTAAATATGCTACCTAGTGATTAAGGAATGAAACGGAATTCTGATGGCGAACCTAAGAAAGCTCGTATACAGTCAATCTGTACAAGATGTTATCATATAACACGTTATACAGTAGTGTAAATTTTAAGTATTATCGCGATTAACTCGTATGTTTATTATATCTAAATCATATGGGCAATATAATTGATACCCTTGATAAATTAATACTTATCTGAATAAATTTTGAATTGATAATAATTACATGTAAGTACTTATTTGTTTTTAATCTCTTCCGCGAATTTCCTCTTAAAAGGCGGGTTAACCGAAATGTTACACTGTCCAAAAACACCCAAAATGCCAGAGGGATTGCGGGTTCGATTACCGATTTCTTAAAAAATATCCGGCCAAGTGCGAGCCGGATTCGCACACCGAGAGTTCCGTAGCCCCACTTTTTTACTTTATCATATTTTTAACTAACTCCAAGGAGGAGGATTTCATTCTGACGTGTATTTTTGTTTATTTGTTTGCCTTTTTGTTTATTTAAATCGATTTCTCCGCCAATAATATAACGATTTTGTGGGATAACATTTCATTCAAATTCACAGATAGAGTTTAGCTGCGATGAATTCATATATAAATTGTCTGATGAGGGAGTATGGATAAAAAATATGAACTCGTTAATGGATAACAGAACATTCGTCGCGAATGTGGTATTGTATGCGGTATAAGCGATGAAAAAACTATGTTTTAACTAGACTTAAAAACCGACTTCAAAAAAGAATACTGAAAAAGTAAATAAATATCATTTTTGTCTCTGGAGTCGGTGCTTGCGTCGCTGCCGATCAACAAAAATTGCTTTATTTATTACGTTCTAAGATCTCCACTAGATTAACAAATAATTTATGAAAATTTAGCCGGCTACTTAAAGTTTTAAAAGATGAAGCATTTTAAAGGTTAGGGTTCACCTTTTGGCACCCTTTGATTACCCTAAAAAGGCAATGTAGGTTGGGAGGACCTCTTGAGCTTGGTAACCTTATACTGACCACATGAAATGTAACAGAACAATTACTGCATGCCAGTCTTCCGTAAGATAGACTTCGGACCACCCTAGTCATGCTGTACACAAATCCGCCTAATACGCGAATAGGTCTTACAAATGGTATTATCAATATGTTTTATTACCTTAATCTACAGTATTATGCGATATTATGCGATTTTTTCAATACAGCGGCATTACTAATGTTGGTGCGGGGCTACGATGTTCTCAAATGTGTTGTATTTGATGCTGTGGGGAATCGTGTCGGCTCAGACAGGTGATGGATTGTTTGAGCTCAACATTATACATTATAATGACTTCCATGCGCAGTGAGTATGCTTTTATATCGATTTTTTTTACACATATTTCGTGATTGTTAGCACGGACTAACATAAGGACGACCAGAGTTGGTCCCACCTCAGCTAAACACCTGTGTATATTTCTATCACTTTAGGACTTAATTTTTTTTTACACATACTTTGTGATTTTGGCCACGGACTAACATAGGCGCGGCCAGAGTTGGTCCCATCTCAGCTAAACACCTAGCTATGTTTCTATCACTTTAGGACTTAATTTTTGAACCAGTTAACGTATTTTAAGATTTAGCATGCCCCAAACTTATTGCTACGCCTTCGTCTCTGGTGTAAGTAAGCTGTGGTGTGGGCATCTGTCATTACCCTATGGGTATTGACCCACTGGCCCTGTCCTGACGGTTTGCCCTAAATGGCAAAATCCAGTACCTACCTAAAAATTATTATTTTTTTAATTCAAATCCTAAAATCTATTCGTTTATCACTATTGACAGCCTCCGTGGCGCAGCGGGCGATTAGCCGGCTGTAAAGCGAGAGGCCGTAGGTTCGAGCCCCGCATCAAGACAAACATTTGTGTGATCCACAAATATATTATATGTCTTGGGGTCTGGGTGTTGTGAGACCGAAAGTCTCTCGTAGTTCTTGATAACCTCGACACAAGACTCGTATTTTACTGTGGGGTCAGGACATAAATCAAAGTAGGTATCAACATTCGATAAAATTACATCGTCATGTTGGGGTTTGTAAACAAAATACCTGCCACAGAGGGGTGGAAAGGAATATTTTTGTACTTTATCTCTGCACTTGAAAAGATGAGTTGAGTATTTTAAGCAAAGATATTTTTTGTAGATATAAGCAGTTAAAACTGTTTTTTTTTTGACGACAAAAAAGAGTCGGCAAAAATACCTCGTGTTGCCTATGCTAAGTCCCACGTCAGGTCTAATTGTGTGGCAAATAACAAGCACTCAAACTTTCACATTCATTACTAAGAAGTAGGATTTAAAATTTATAATATCCAATAATGTTCGATATAAAAATATTTTCAGTTTCGACGAAATCAGTCCTCAAGGAACGGTATGTAATCCGACCGAAGCAGCGTGTATCGGAGGTTTCGCTCGTATGTACACGGCTATCATGGACTTGAAGGAGGCGGAGCCCGAATCCCTACTCTTCAATGGTGGGGACACGTTCCAAGGCACCATCTGGTACAACTTCCTGAGATGGAATGTTAGCCAACACTTCATGAATATGCTGCCGCATGACGCACATGTAAGTTTACGAAGGATGCTAACTTAACAACATACCAACAACTTACCTAGGTAGGCAGAGGTTTTATATCTCGTTGACGTGACACTGGTTACACAGTGTCCGTCAACCGTGTTACCGTCTCATAGGATAAGAGTCAAGTCAATGGCTTTACTCATCACAAACTCATGATAAATTATGCTTATTAATTGTAACATTATTTTGCACTGATTTCGGTTAAATACCTAAGGAAAACTTGTGAAAACAGAGTTCGCTTTGGCTCAATAAGATTTTTTTTTATAGCTTAAGCCGGCATACGAGCAAGTGGGTCACCTGATAGTAAGTGATCACCACCGCCCATGTACACCCACCACCAGAAGAATCATGGGCGCGTTGCCGACCTTAAAGGAAAAATTAGGGATTAAGAAGGGGTGGGGATTTAGCCTTCCGCATATCTCACTCATCGTACGAAACGCAGCAGCAAGCCGCTACTTTACGTCGGTTTTCTGTGAGACAGTAACGACCCGGTTGAATCAGCCCATTCATGCTGTAGACAAAACTGTCTACAGCGTGGCTCTACCACTCAAAAAAGAAATTTAGAAAGAAAGAAAGAAACATTTATTGCTGGCACAATAAAATGATTACTAACAATAACATTACTTATCTATGTAAAAATATCTCCTATAATTAACTACTTAAATAAAAGTAAAAATTAAAATAAATAGAGGCCAGCAAAGGTACCTCTCATTCAGCTTAATGTTGCAGTACGACTTAAGCAATACTGCAACGCTGAAAAGGTATCAAACATTATGTCTATGTAATTTAAAATGGCCTTTTTCACCAGGTGTTAGGCAACCACGAGTTCGACCACGGCGTGGAAGGCCTTGTCCCATATCTAACGCGCCTGAACGCACCGATGCTGGGAGCTAATGTGAACACCACCTTCGAACCTTCAATGACGCCCTACATCAAGAATCATGTCATTTTGGAACGACGAGGGCGGAGAATTGGCGTCATAGGCGTGTTGTTGCGTACGGTAAGATCTACGATCGGAAACTTCTAGAAGGAAATAAAAAATGTTAGTCAAGTGCGATTCGGACCCTTGCACTAAGAGACTAACATATCTTTATGTTTTTTATTATTTGTTAGGAAATCCGTCATTTGTATTCTGTGAAAATTTCAGCCTATTACGGTTTAAAAGATACAGCCCCTTGAATGTAGGACAGGCAGACAAACTTCGTTTTAAAGTTCCGTTGAGATCGGAGCAAAATTTATGACCACCTTATAAATTTAACAAAGCTAAGGGAATCTGATAACGGTCGCAGAAAGTCGCTTGATGCAGGCCGCTTCCAACAGGTCGGTCTGGAAATCTTTGGGGGAAGCCATGTTCAGCAGTGGACGTCCTGTGGCTGAAGATGATGATGATGATGGGAATCTGGATTTTCTAAAGAAATTATGAGTTATATTTGCGCAGTTCTCAGCCCCCATCGGTGATGTGATCATGGAGGATGAATTAGAAGCTGTGAACCGCGAGGCCGCCATCCTCACGGCAGAGGGTGTGGACATCATAATCGTACTGTCACATATTGGCTACACAAGTGACTTGTAAGTTATTCCAATGAATACATATGTGTATCAAATAGTCACTTTTCATACTATAATGGATGTTAAGGAAACTTTTCTGAAAATTAAGACTTATATTGCTGGTGATTACGCACTTCATACTTGATAAGTTAGGGTTTGCCATTTAGAGTGTAAATAGGCCATCAACATCTTATGCCTACGTCAGCCTTACCTGCTCGTGGTAAACTCTGCTGATTAACGAACGAGGCAATGGCGAAACTTGGTTCCCTTTGCGGGTTGTGGGGATCAGACGGCGGGTCGCCCCACACAATAAATAGCAAATTCTCTATCAAATAATAATGGAAGACAGACCCTGGCATTAAGCAGGGATTACGCCAGGCAAAAATAATTAGAACTTTAAAATTAAGTCACTTCCCCCAATGAATAGATCTCAGAACAAAAAACTTACATTTGTTACAGGTATAGTGAAAAATACTTTACGACATTATTTATCTTTACAGCATTCAAAGGCTTAGTAACTATGTCTGCCATCATATTTTCAGTTAGCAAATGTTTAATCACTGTTTTATTATTGCAGATAGCTTCATTGACAAGATGAAATTTTACTTCCATATAAGTATGCTTAGTACGATGACTATTCACTTATTAGCCGTCTCTTATCAAGGCTGATTATCAATAAAAAGAACAATAGGCTTATCAATCATTTCATTGTACAATGCTTTGATAAGATTAATTATGGAGATATACTCTTTTGCACCTTGAGTCAGAGCAACATATTCCGCTTCAGTTGACGACAATATTACACAAGCTTGCTTGTTACTTTTTTTTTTTATAGCATAGGCCGGCAAACGAGCAAGTGGTTCACCTGATGGTAAGTGATCTCCACCGCCCATGTATGCCCACCACCAGAAGAATCATGGGCGCGTTGCCGACCTTGAAGGAAAGGGATAATTAGGGATTGGGAAGGGGACGGGATTTGGGCTTCCGGTTATCTCACTCACCGTACGAAACGCAGCAGCAAGCCACTACTTTACGTCGGTTTTCTGTGAGACAGTGGTAACGATCCGGTTGAGCCAGCCCATTCATGCTGTAGACAAAACTGTCTACAGCGTGGCTCTACCATTAAAAAACTGTTACTTTAAAAGGCAATAAAATTACCAAGCTTAAATACTACAAAGGAATACGATATCCTATCTTCTAAATTTCTCAGGCAGAATAAATCGTTTTTAATTGTAGCAATTTATGTTGAAGACATCTTTGTTATTGCTAAGATGCAAAGAAAAAGCACGAGTTATTTAATATGCAGGCAGCATTATTTCCTCCCCAGAAGGGTTGACGTCAGGCAGCCAAAAAACTACAAATCTTCTGAAACATGGGTTTAAAAGTATTGTAACGCCGACCCCACTACGAGTAGGATGTGATAAGATAGTGCTAAGATTCAGGCTGCATTTCTTCATTTAAAAATCCTTTTCCCTAACACTTCTTAGTTCTTTAATCACGAGTCTTCTTGCCTTAGTTTCTAAGATACTTTTATGTTGCTTCTACTGACGTTTTTTTAATGTCTTTTTTCCTTACTTTAAACAATCATCGTTGAAAAAGTATAATATCTGCTCCCATCGAGACACTTCAGTACAAATATCAAACTCCTAGTCTAAACCTGGCACTATTACTAAAATTGCCAGGTCGTTAGCCAGACGAGTATCACCACAAGTGGACATAATAGTGGGAGCCCATTCCCACACACTCCTCTACAATGGAGAGACTCCGGATGGCGCCACACCGCTCGGTGAATATCCTACTGTGGTCGACCGAGATGACGGACATCGGGTAAGTCCGAATGTTTTTATAATAACGTTATTAGGGAAATAATAATTACACCCAACAGTCACACATGTAGTACTGAGTCGTGACTTTACAGTCATTTGTGTTACCTCACAATTGACTTCTTATTAACTTCTGTTAATCACTAAATAATATTTGATACAGGTAGCTGTCCTATGGTCACCCTAATATAATAAATCATTTTTTATACTTTAGTCCGGTTTTATATCAAAGTATGTAATATTTTTTACACGACGAACATAACTTAGGCCGATTTCAATAAACCATCTTGTTTGATTGTCCAGACCGATCCGACAAATAAACTAATCAGAATGTAGTTTAAAGCGTACAAATGACGTAGTTTGATTGGTGGATTTCCGGCATCGATCCGAAGAATCAAATCAAGCGGTTTTATCTTTGTTTTCCTTTTCACGCAACTCTTCGATTGACTTACAGTCAACCTGGGTAATTTTGGCTCACTTTAGAGGTAATTTATAGTAGTACGGATTTACTTTTATTGTTATTTGTCATAAATGAGTGTTTCTAACATGATATGTATTGGTAAAATCACCGATGAAGCAGTGGAGGCAAAAACAACAAAAGAAAGAAGAAGAATACTTTTATTGAAATCCGCCATAAAACTATTATGCATGACTTTTTGAAGTGATAACTTCTTATGGGAGGGTGAACCGAAACGTTCCGTAACGCGAGCGGTCCATTGACCAGCCAGCGTTAGCCGACCTCCCTGGAACATCGATAATTTCTAAGTACCAGGTGGAGTCACACAGTGACCAGTCGGCTTGGACCGGACTTTAACACGACTTTGACACGGCTTTGACACGGCTTTGACACGACTTTGACACGACTTTGACACGACTTTGACACGACTTTGACACGACTTTGACACGACTTCGACACGACTTCGACACGACTTTGACACGACTTCGACACGACTTTGACACGACTTTGACACGACTTTGACACGACTTTGTCACGACTTTGACACGACTTGGACTCGACTTTGACCGGACATTGACACGATTTCGACCGGACATTGACCGGACTTCGACCGGACTTTGACGACTTTGACACGACTTTGAGACGACTCTGACACGACTTTGACACGACTTTGACCGGACTTCGTAACGTAACGCGTTAAGGCGCCACTCTGTCTGACTTCCCCTTCTCTCACGCATACGGTAGCAGTAGGCAGGTTCCTCCGCTCTCACTTTAACCCACATTAGTTTAAGTTATCACTTCTGTCGAGCGTCCCGGGACGCACACTTTTTTTTTTTCATTAGTTCATTTTATCTTACCGTTTGTTCAGATATTAGTGGTGCAGGCTTCGTGCTACACTCGCTACGTGGGCGACATCAAGCTGTTCATCAACAACCAGGGGATTATAGAACGCTGGGAGGGATTGCCTATATTCTTGGGCACGTCTATTGTACCAGGTAACCAATTAGAATATTATACTCAATATTACTAACTGAATGAATCGCCTTTAATATATCAGCCTCCATTTATCGACTTCTAGGCATCTTCAATCATCTTCTTTATCTATTCTTTCCGCTTTTAGTCCAATTCTCATCCACGTATTTCCATTTAGCCGGTAGACCGCCTATTTTCCTATTGGGTTCTCATGACCACCACTCTGTGTAATTTTGTATCTATTTTTCGTCTCTCCGTCTGGCTACGTCTTCCGCTCATCTTAAACTGCGCAATACGTCTTTCGCCAGTAGACATAGGCTATAGGTAAGGTCAAACATAAAGTTTTTAAAGGTCAAACTTTGGAGTGGTAGAGCGATGCTGTAGACAGTTTTGTCTACAGCATGAATGGGCTGGCTCGACCGGGTCGTTACCACTGTCTTACAGAAATCCGACGTAAAGTAGCGGCTTGCTGCTGCGTTTCGTACAGTGAATGAGATATCCGGAAGCCCAAATCCCCTCCCCTTCCCAATCCCTAATTATCCCTTTCCTTTAAGGTCGGCAACGCGCCCATGATTCTTCTGGTGGTGGGCGTACATGGGCGGTGGAGATCACTTACCATCAGGTGACTCACTTGCTCGTTTGCCGGCATATGCTATAAAAAAAAAATGGTTGTCTGGAAGAAATCGCCGGTTGCGATAAGCCTGCCCATTGTATCACCGTTACTGTATGATCCTTATTTTTAAGGATCGGTATGCAATAATGATTATACTAATCTATCTATCTATCAAATACGTGTGTTTATTTTCGCTCAAAGTAAATACATTTGAATTATCATTCATATAATTATAATCAAATTTTAGTGTTTAGTTACTTTTGTCGTCAGATCCGCGCATCCTCGCTGAGTTAGAACCATGGCGGCAAGAAGTGGACGCAGTTGGTAAGGAAGTGTTGGGCTCGTCGGCAGTGACTCTGAACCGCTCGTGGTGTTACCGCGGCGAGTGCAACCTCGGCAGCTGGGCCTGCGACGGACTGCTTGAGGAGGTACCATATACTATACACCTAGGTATCCTGGACAGTATCAGTAGACGCCTTCAGTAAGGAAGTGTTGGGCTCGTCGGCGGTGACTCTGAACCGCTCGTGGTGTTACCGCGGCGAGTGCAACCTCGGCAGCTGGGCCTGCGACGGACTGCTTGAGGAGGTACCATATACTATACACCTAGGTATCCTGGACAGTATCAGTAGACGCCTTCAGTAAGGAAGTGTTGGGCTCGTCGGCGGTGACTCTGAACCGCTCGTGGTGTTACCGCGGCGAGTGCAACCTCGGCAGCTGGGCCTGCGACGGACTGCTTGAGGAGGTACCATATACTATACACCTAGGTATCCTGGACAGTATCAGTAGACGCCTTCAGTAAGGAAGTGTTGGGCTCGTCGGCGGTGACTCTGAACCGCTCGTGGTGTTACCGCGGCGAGTGCAACCTCGGCAGCTGGGCCTGCGACGGACTGCTTGAGGAGGTACCATATACTATACACCTAGGTCCCTTGGACAGTATCAGTAGACGCCTTCAGTAAGGAAAGGCTGGGCTCGTTGGAAGATAATCAAACGGGATAGTTACTGACCCTCAAGTTTTTTATGGTAGAATGTAAACAATCGAGTAAGATCACCGCCAATGGATACTTATTATGGCAAAGAAATCATGGGGTTAAGGGATAGATGGAGTACATTATAGAAGGACTAAGAGTCTCTTACCCCGACACCATAGGAATAGCCATGGTGAAGCGGGCTATACGCTTGACCCACCATGGATAACCTAACAAAATATCTTACCACACCTAATCCTAAATATCAACCCAACCACCAACCCGCATTAGGCCAGCGTTGTGGACTAAGGCCTAACCCCTCTCATTCAGTAGAGGAAGCGCATGCCCAACAGTGGGACGTATATAATACAGGGCTAAAAAAGAAAAAAGAAATCCTAAATAACTGCGCACGTGGCGCGCGACGTCACACAACTTTGTTTCCATTCCCCCCTTGTTATCGATATCGATAGAGAAATAAGAGGCGGTGTTATTGCAAGGTTTGCGAGATGTCAGAAGTCTCTAAAGTATGTTTAGATTTGGTAGTGCAACGACATACAAAAAATATTTATCGAGATTATTTTGCTCCGGATACCAGGTTTATTGTATTCGATCGGTGAAATTTTAGGTGATGCCGCGCGCGACGGGTACGGCGTGGCACGACGCGCACGTGTGTATGATCAACGCCGGAGGGTTGCGGGTTCAAATCAACCCCGGTGGTAAGTTTCATGAAAACAATAAAAAATATTAAATTCATCCTCAAGGACTTAGAATGGTAAAAGTACACAAATTGTAGTAAATTGAAATTTCTATTCAGATCGACATTAAACTGGATCTGACAACATAGATTGTGTTCATCTACACGTGAAATTACAAAAAACTCACAAATTGTGACATAAATCCAGTCTAAAGTTAAAGAATCCATAAATTTGTATTCGATTATGATGACCTAAAATGTTTATTTATACATTCGCCTCTTTTATCGTCTGTATCACGGTGAATGAATAATAGTTTGACCTATTCCCATCCTCACCTTCCCTTAACAGAACCACGCGTGCTGGCTTGCGTTACCACAACTTCGTGGTCTCCTCCATCTCGGCTCGAATTAAAATTTCGCAAATGCTTACTTCTGCCGGACCATTAAGGTGGAATAGTTTGCCAGCATACGTGTTCCCTCCTTCCTATAATATGGGGTCCTTTAAACGGAGTGTGAAGAAGCAGTTAGGCAGGCCCGCACGAGCTTGCCATCCTACGATGGACACATTGTTTATCGTTGGTTTGCGCTACACTTACCATCAGGTGTGGCGTAGTCACTTTGCCGAGCCAGGGTAAAAAAATCCCAATTTATTGATCCCATATCGTTATCTACAGAGGTGACAACAGAAAGTCTGCTGATGTCGATGCCTTTCGAGAATTACGTGCAACTATACGAGTTAAAGGGAGAACATTTGTTGGAAGCGCTCGAGTTCTCTGTGGGCGTCACTCAGACTGATCCCGAACAGTTCTACAGCGGACGGATGCTGCAGATAGGAGGTAAGTATTAAATTGATGACAGCCTCCGTGGCGTAGCCGGCTGTGAAGCGAGAGGCCGCGGGTTCGATCACCGCACCAATACAAACATTTGTGTGATCCACAAATATTTGTCTCGGGGTCTGGATGTTGTGAAATAGAAAGTCTCTTGTAGTTTCTACGACATAAGACTCGTATCTTACTGTGGGGTCAGAACTATGTATATGACTGTTGGGTGTATTTGTTTATTATGTATGTGTTATTTATTTATTTATTATAGTATGTCTGAATATCTTTTAGAGGACTTATGAGATAGTATGTCTATTCCATAATAAAAAAGTTAATACTATGCGTGCCAAATAAGAATAGGATCGCGTTTGCTGCCAACTTCACACGATAACTGTCAAAGTAGTACTGCTAGCAAAAGAAAGTGCAAAAAAGATATTTCATATATTTTTTATTGTTAATAGATATAGATTTAATAATTGTATAACCATTATATTCATTTAATAAATACTATTCTTGAATTTTATTAATGGATAATTTTGGATAAATTAATTATGGAACTGTATGGAAACAGTTTAAAAAATGAACAAATACACAGTTAATGCTACTGGTCAACCTAATATGACGCAATTTTGTGACGCTATTGAGAAGCTACCAATGTGCCGTTAGCTACGCTTTCGTGTATACGCGCGTGTGTCCTATACATGTTGCCTACTGGACTTCCTTGTTATTGTTATTTTTATAAATATGCTTTTTCTTTGAAATCCTACTCATTTATAATTAATTTGGCGTGAAATGTATTAAAAATACCAAAAAAAAGCGTACATTAAACATTTAAACTGAATATATTGCTTTTGCACACCATACACTTTGGTAATGAAGTTTGCGCGTATTGCTGAACAAAATGGCGTCTTGACAGTCCTATTCTTATTTGGCACGCATAGTACTTACCTATAGTGTCGGGTCGGTTGTAAGCCGTAACTCTGACACAAGCAGGCCCAATTCCAGATTTAAATCTCAAATTAATTTTAACAAATCAGATTTAAATCTGGAATTGGGTCTGCTTATGTCAATTAAAAACTGATTAATCATCTTTTCTTCTCTGAACTCTCTTTCCTTAGCCTAAACCCACTTGTATCTGGACCCAAGTTATATAAACTGTGGTCTCCTTTAGCCTACCACTAGGGTTTAGGGTGGAACAAAAAAAAATAAAAAGAATATTTAAATATTTGACCAAATTAAAAATTATTGCTGGGGATACCAAGGTTGCCTTGACACACCCAACAGTCACACACATAATCCTTGTTTGTTGGTAGGTATGCGTAACACATACAACGCGAGCGCGCCGATAGGGTCGCGAGTGAACGCGACCATCCGCTGCATCGAGTGCTCCGTACCGCGGTACTTACCGCTCGACCGCGACGCCACCTACCGGGTCGTCACGCAAAACTACATCGGCGACGGCGGCGGCGGGTACACGGTAAATATCTTCTAATCAATTCAAATTTGCTGTTTATTAGCCCTGTATTATACACGTCCCACTGCTGGGCACGGGCCTCCTCTACTGAATGAGAGGGATTAGGCCTTAGTCCACCACGCTGGCCTAATGCGGGTTGGTAGACTTCACATACCTTCGAAAAATCTTAGCGAGCTCTCAGGTATGCAGGTTTCCTCACGATGTTTCCTTCACCGTTAAAACAAGCGATAATTAATATACACGTAACTTAGAAAATACAGTGGTGTATGCTCTTGGGGCTGGTTTCGAACCTGCGACTTTCGTCTCGACAGTCCTTACCACTCCTCCAAAACACTCCACTCAAATTTGCTGATGGTAGGATATTCATATCCGCTCGGATAGCGACCATTGTACACATGGTGTTAACTTGCCACAGTGATCTACACGCCCTGTGTGGATCGCGTGTCAGGATCAGCCAGTGTGTATCCGGTTCTCCCGAGGGGCTTGCGACATGACTTGATGGTTGGTTGGGCCGGGTATAGGGGTGCATCTTTGTATAACTGTGCCTACATCGGTCATCCACCTGTCCTGTCGCAGGCCCCTCGATTTGCTTCTTACCTCTCCGAAGAGGGAAGAAGCATTTATACAGTCCGGCATGAATCTGGTGACCTCCGATAAACTCATTGTTTTTCGGTGGTCGCTGGTTTTTTGGAATGTACTACACTTACCATCAGGTGTAGTGCAGTCAATTTGCCGTGCTCGGATAAAAAAAAAATCATTTATTGAATCATTAAAATGTCTAACATTTAGATTCAGTCAAATTTTAGCCCTACCGCCAGTTCGGAATGCTTCGATAAAATATATACACACTCACGCCTGTAATCTCTCATAGCTGTAGGTATAGTGTAAGCACATTTCCGCCACATGATATGATAGGGGGCGAGATTATCGCTATACCGGGCACAAATTCCAGACTCCGCTCTGATACTGCCACTTCGTGGTAGAAAACCCAGTATACCTTTTTTACCCGACCCGGGATCGAACCAGATACCTCAGTACATCAGTCGTATCGCGTACGCAATATGACTACGGCACCGAGACAGTCGTATGTTGGATTTAATCAATCAAATAATGTATACATGTTACAGAAAAGTATGGGCATATTAATTTAAGGGTCATTACATACACCTGACAGTGGGGGGTACACTACAATAATACGACAAACTTTATTCCGACAGTCACAAATACGAATTTCAAAATACCGATTTTCATAATTCCGAATGGTTTAAAATTCCGAATATAACAACTTCGATGTATCATTTATCCTATTTTTATAACTCCAAAATTTCAATATTCCTAACGTATATAATTACGATTCTCAAAATACCGAGTTTCAATAGATCGAATAACAAAAGTTCGAATTAATGATAATTCGAAACATCAAAAATACGAATTCCGATTAAAATACCTATTAATTAAAATTCCGAAATAAAAACGCCTTGTAAAACTGAATAGAAAGACAAAGACAAATCAACACATAATTGCTTGTCAAAAAGAAGTATAATAGTATGAGGAGGTAGAATTAAAAAACTAATGTCAAATGCATTTTAAAAACATTTTCTTTCCAATAAAAATATTTTTTTTGCTGGTCACAATTCTAATCTGATCCAAATGATTCACCAACAATAGAGAGGATCTGGCGCTCGGCGGCCGCTGCCGCGGCACGCTCGCTGCGCTCGCTCGCCTTCGCGCTTTAATGGTCACAGTTCTAACCTAACCTAACCCAAATGTATGTAGTGATTATACTAACTAAATCAAAATCCTAATTGTAGAAATTTATTCGGAATGTTGAAAATCGGAATGTCGTTTTTCGGACCGAGAACCCATCGAGCATTTGACTCTTCGAACATATAAAAATCGGACAACAAGCAGATCGTATTTACAACTTTCGATAAAATAATTTTCGTAAATTTGTATAATAGACATTATAATTTTTAGGTATTATGAAATTCGGACTTTTGAACATCGGAACATCGAAATTCGGAATAAAATATTTCGGAGTATTTGGGTGTTCCCGACAGTGGGTTTATGTATCGGATCTTATCAAAATCCTAAAATTGCCCGCTTTTTTGGTAACTATAGTTTTTACGATAGGGATATTAATTAAGTAGTAAGTGCGTGAGCGAGAGTAACAATGCTGGAGTAGTCAAACGCTCTTTATCATTTAGTGTTGTCTAAAGTTGCAAGTCGATTATCGACATTTTACTCATTCGATAAAAAAAAAATACTTTATTTATGTCAGCAATGTAATCGGATTTGTTACTCGGAAGGGTGAAATACTTGAATCGTTAAACATGAACATATTATTATTACAGATGTTGTCTAACAACAGAGAGAACTTAATAAACCTCGACGTGGATTACGTGATGTTGCAGCGGTACATGAGACGACAGGGCTTCGTGGTCAAAGACTTGGATGGACGGATACAGATAGTTTACTAAACTACAATAAATTATTTGTACAGTACTAGTCTTTTTATTTTAACCGATGATTTTTTATAGCATAGGTTGGCAAACGAGCAACTCAATAACACTAGGCTAATGGAGTCGTTTCTGACATTGATGATTTCCAGGCCGATTGCGGCTACGGCGACCGTCTTCTGTTATTTGGTTTTATTGGTGCGTCCTCGCATGACTGATATAGCCGATTTTCGCTGTAAAAGTTCTGGAACAGTAGCTACATGTGAGAACACCATTTACATAATTGTAGGTAAGTTGATTTCCTACAGTTATGTTTCCGATATTAATGCACTTTAAATGTGAAGATTTAGTCCTGGATTGTATTCCCAGATGGTGTTTTTCTTTCATTTTCAGCAAGTAACTCCTACTAGCCGTTACATTTCAACACATGTTTATTAAGTATCCCTTGGAAACCTTTTATCCCTCTATATTACCAGGAATAAATGTTTTTAGCAAACCAAGTTTATATCTTTCGGGTTTGGGTGTATTTTCTACCCAGAGAGCAGATGGAAAAAGAAAACAGTAAAAATTTAAAACAAGTATATATTCTGCAAACATAATTATTTACATTATTTGTCAAACAACAAATATCTAATTTATACATCACGCACAACCATACAAAATAGTAAAATTTTACACAATATTTAAAAGTCTTTTTTACATTTACATTTTATAGGTTTCTAAATTATATTTTGATAATAACATAATCTGAAATCTTGAATATTTAGATAAGATTATAAAAAACATGTCTGCCAAAACACTTAGCATAAGCGTGTTGTTAGTGTGTCACGACTTACAAGGGACCATAATTTAAGATGTGACATACTATATGTGGTATACATTGGCGTATACCTATTTATCTATGGTCATTTGAAAAAAGCAAATAATTTATTGAATTGATTCAGTGACAGCGCTGTAAATATTTTATTCTCAATTTATATGAGAAAGTCAAGTAAAATACACAATTTTTCAGCGCTTGATGTAAATCAAGGAGCCTTTATACATAATCTTTATTTTTTTCTAGGATCAGGCGATTTTATTCACATTTAAATATTGTGTGCAAGTTTTTTTGGCTATAAATTGGATTGTTAACAGTCAACCTACAGTTTGATACGTGTTATTGAATTTAATATTATATATTTATTAAATTATTGTATTTATTAAAAATAATAGCTATATAATCATAAAATAACATACGCCATGACGAAACAGCGCCATCTCTTAACTGTGACCAAAAATAATAATAAATAAATATCCAGCCAGTATCTATGGTTGACTGTTAACTTTTTAATTTAATTTTTAACATTGCGTTAAGAGTACTTTATTCACAGGCACAATAGGTAGGTCCTTCGTAAAACAGTCTATATCTTTGATGAATTCTTCTTTTTTCTCTAACGGTTCATCGGGAAGTTGGTTAGCGTCGAATATTACGAGCGCGTAGTTTTCGTGTGGGTTCGTCAGTCCGGTTGGTTGGGATTCCAATTCAGAATCGGTTAGTTGGTGACCCATTACCTGAGGAAACAAAATGTTGGCTACATATTACGATAATTTTACAAGTTTTAATTGCTTCACATGGCGGATATTGTTCTAATTCTGCGAAGAAAATAATTGTTTTACAAATCTGAAGTAAACTGAAACAGTAAACTGTCAACCTTTCAATAATTTTAATAAAAGCATTTTTAATATGCATTTTATTCAAGAATAGTAAATTGTTATTTTATAAATAACGGATAAACCTATTACCCTAAAATAATCGAACGCATTTACGCCTTATTACGCCAAAGTACGACTAATCTTTTGTGCAAATCCCAAATAATATTTTAGAATACTATTTTAAAATACCACTACACAAAAACTCAAAAAAAAAAAACAATTCAACGAGACTTACTTGTATGGAGAGTTTTCTGAACCTCGACTTGTTTCCGCTCGAGAAGTGATTGTCGGCCCACTTCCGCACATCCGCCACTGTCACCCTCTCGATGGCGTCAGCCTGAACCAACATAATATTTCATGATCAATATAGTTTTTATACAGTTCGAGTGGTAGAGCCACACTGTAGACAGTTTTGTCTACAGCATGAATGGGCTGGCTCGACAGGGTCGTTACCACTGTCTCACAGAAAACCGACGTAAAGTAGCGGCTTGCTGCTGCGTTTCGTACGGTGAGTGAGATATCCGGAGGCCCAAATCCCCTCCCCTTCCCAATCCCTTATTACCCCTTTCCTTTAAGGTCGGCAACGCGCCCGTGATTCTTCTGGTGGTGGGCGTACATGGGCGGTGGAGATCACTTACCATCAAGTGACCTACTTGCTCGTTTGCCGGCCTATGCTATATAAAAAAAAATACCATGTACGATACCTAAATCGTCATACAAAATTCACGATTTCATCGTATTACCGACTAATATAATAATTCTATACGTGAATAAGAAAACACCAATTCAGTGCTTACCTCAATGAACAACCTTTGGAAGTTGTATTCTTGATTAACAATTTCCTTCCAATTTCTTTCTGCCTGTAATTATAAATAAAGCATTAAACAGAGCCAACAGGTTTTTCGAAATATCAATTTGAATATGCAACAATCTTAAGTTTCATATCAAGATATTATCATAATGATTTCTTATGTTTACGCGAATATTTCTCATTGAAATAAAACTAATCTAAATAGATTTTATCGCGGTTTTTTATTAATTCTGATCCCGACGTTTCCAAAGCTTTTCAGCCTTCGTGGTTACGGGGTGGACTGACAGTGACACTTTTAATCCGTTTTAATTAGTTTTATTTCAACAACAAGAAACATAATAACAATTTGGGTAGTCGGCTCGACCAGGGCTGTACCACTACATTATGTCATTGGAATATCGTTAGTGAACAAAGTATCGATATATACAACATGTTTCAAAAAGGTGTGATCAAATTTAAGCAAGGTAAAATGTACGATACAAATAATTCACCCCATTATCGAGTCGATTGTATATGGGAAAATATCGATATATCGATCAAAAATGACGATATTTAATGAGCATTGTACCTCTTTTTTTTATCCGAACACGGCAAAGTGACTGCACTGCTGCTGACGGTAAGCGTAGTACAGTCCAAAAAACCAGCAACCACCGATAAACTCATAGTTTATCGGTTGTCACCAGAATCATGCCGGCCTGTATAAATGCTTCTTCCTTCTTCGGAGAATCGAGCAAATCGAGGGGCCTGCGACAGGACAGGCGGATGACCGATGCAGGCACAACAATACAAGAACGTACCCCTGTACCCGCCCCAACCAACCATCAAGTCTTTTTTTGTGTGTTGACGCTTGCTGTAAGCCTGACGCGAGTCGGCTACATATACAGTATACAGCTTCACCGGACTTTCGGGTGAGCGCTTTAGGCACTCTCAACCCTTACATTTAAGTGACCACGCTGAGGGCACCCCCTTTGGGGTACGAACCTCGGCACAGGACGGCCACTGGGACCATCAAGTCATGTCACAAGCCCCTCGGGAGAACCGGATATTTATAAATACGGTACCTCGTCCTTGAGTTCGATGTCTGCGGTGTTCTTAACATGTATGAGCGCAGTTTTGGCGGCACGCAACTCCTTCTCCGACAGTCGCTTCATGGAGCGCAGGAACTGCTTCAGGAACGCTTCCACGCGCGCGTCCACGTGCCATACGCTGACGATCACATTATAAATGATAAATAAATAAATAATTACACCCAATAGTCCTGACGCCACAGTAAAATACGAGTCTTGTATCGTGGTTATCAGGAACTACGAAAGAGTTTCGGTCTTACAACACCCAGTTTGAACGAATGTTTGTCTTGGTGCTGGGATCGAACCCGCGGCCTCTCGCTTCACAGCCGGCTACTCGCTGCGTCACGGAGGCTGTCAATTATTTATTCAAAATTACACATTAAGCCATAGTACATTAGTTATTCACCTCATAATCCTCGTAAAATTAGCCCGATATCATATTGTATATTTATCATCGCGGTAAAGTGGTATTAAGTTTGTCAATCACGAAATGCTCAATCTCAGCCCGGAATCTGAAATTGTGCGCGATATGGCGATATGAGGTACTGGTCACACCTCTGCCTACCCCTTCGGGGATTACAAGTGTAAGTGCGTATGCATGATGTGATCAATAATGTAATTGCATTTGTGGTAAATTGTGGTAATTTTGCCGGTGGGAGGATACTTCTATCCGAACGAATAGCGACCACCGTACACTGGTGCTAAAACCTGCCATAGTGGCCCACCTTGTGTGGGTCGCGTTCCAAGGTCAGCCAGTGTATATCCGGTTCTCCGCAGGGGGCTTGCCCTCTGATCCTAACCCTTTTCCCATCCCTTTTTCTTTCCCCTCCCCCTTGGCCCTTTGGCAGGCCGGCATGAACTTACCCACCAACGATGGACACATTGTTTATCGTTGGTCGACACTATTCTTGGATTGCGCTACACTTACCATCAGGTGTAGCGTAGTCACTTTGCCGAGCCAGGATAAAAAATGTGGTACCACCTGAACTTGTTGGCCTGCGTGTTGACACTGACAGAGAAGCCGAGCACGCCGAACGTGTACCGCATCAGGCTGAACACGCTGTAGCCGAGCTGCTCCTTGGTGCGCAGGGAATCGAACACAGGCTCCTCCATTTGCATCTGCAACCAAACCGGCATGTGTCATTACTGATTAACTGCCGCACTCAGTGACTTCACTATACTTCAATAGCGTATTTGACTCGATTATTTATATTATTTCAATCAATAACTTACGTTCAGTCAAAAATAAATAAGATAAAACCCATTTGCTAGTGGTAGGATATTCATACCCGCCGGATAGCGACCGTACACATGGTGTTAAAAACTTGCCATAGTAACACAAACACCTTGTGTGGATCGCGTTCCAGGATCAACCAGTGTATATCGGGTTCTCCCGAGGGGCTTGCGACATGATTTGATCGTTGATTGGGGCGGGTATAGGGGTAAATCCTTGTATTACTGTGCCTGCATCTTTCATCCTCGCCTGTCCTCTCGCAGGCCCTTCGATTAGCTTCTTTCTTCTTTTAAGAAGCATTTATACAGGCCGGTATGACTCTGGTGACCACCGATAAACTCATTGTTGGTGATCACTGGTTTTTAGGATTTTAGTACGCTTAACATCAGGTGTAGTGCAGTCACTTTTGCTCGGATAAAAAAAAACTGCTGGAAGGGGTAAATGTCAAATGTTGGAAAGAGGATGCACGACACATCGAGTTACGTCATAAGACAGGTTACTCCATTACAGCACACGAGTGCGAGGGCGATAGCGAGATTTTCCCACTACGCGCCGGCCTTTGCTCGTTTTAAAGAAAGGGTTTCTTTTTCGTATTATTCTGTTACATATAAAATAATTTATATTTAACATAGGAAACTACCCCATTAATCACCACTATTAATACATAATGTAATCTTAGAAATGCCGAGAATTAATGAATGTATGTTTACCATGATGACTTCAAGCGTAGCCGTGTCGTTGACGGTGGCCGCCTCCGCCTGGTAGTAGTTGGTGATCATGCTGTTGGGCGAGTGCTGGTTCAAGCTCATCACTCGGACCTTCTTCTCGCCCAGGGGAAGCTCGTGGACTTTTATCTGGATGAACAAAAAAATAAGTGATGTGTTATTTGATGTGGTTATTTTAGGTTTTTTTAATAGTGATGCCTTTCGCAGGTCTGTTTCATACTGCATAAAGGTGCGGATGATTTTCGTAAGTGATATAGGTAATCGATTTTAACCAAGCAATAAGAGCGGCAAAATTTTTGTTTGAGTGGAAGGGCCAAGCTGTAGACAATTTTGTCTTATGGCTTAGGGCGGCCAACGAGCAAGTGTCACCTGATGGTATGTGATCTCCACCGCCCATGTACGCACATAATACCAAAACAATCTTAGGCGCGTTGCCGACCTTAAAAGAAAGAGATAATTAGTGATCGGGATGGGGGAGAGGTATTTGGGCCTCTGGATATCTCACTCACCGTACGAAACGCAGCAGCAAGCCGCTACTTTACGTCGATTTTCTGTAAGACATTGATAACGACCCGGCCGAGCCAGACCATTCATGCTGTAGACAAAACTGTCTACAGCATGAACTGTTTACAGAGCGGCTCTACCACTCGAAGTTACAAATTACAAGTCAGGAATAAAAGAAAGCCGATTAGGCCGAGTAGCCGGTTGTGAAGCGAGAGGCCTCGAGTTCGATCCCCGCACCGATACAAATGTCTGTGTGATCCACTAACATTTGTTTCGGGGTCTGGGTGTTGTGAGACGGAAAGCCTCTCGTAGTTCCTGATACCCACGAAGCAAGACTTGTATCTTACTGTGGGGTCAGGGCTATGTGTGACTGTTAAAAAAACAACACTTACCTCAGGCATCTCTTCAGGCGACAATGGTTCCCAGTTGATAGTGTTGTACACATTATCAGCTATATCGATAGCTTCGTGCCACGCCAGGTTGCCCTGCACTAGCACCTGAGTAACAAAATATATTTTTAAAGTTAACACTTTCTAACAATACTGTATTAATTGGCTACTCGAAGTTATTACCCTAGTAGTATTCACAGCCGAAATTGATAATAGATTCTAGTCTACAAATGTAACTTTAAAATATACTAGCTTTTGCTCGCGGCTCCGCCCGCGTGATTTGCTTTTCCCGGATAAAAAGTAGCCTATGTCTTATTCTGATGTATAAGCTATATTATTGTAAAGTTTCATTAAAATCAATTCAGTAGTTTTTACGTTAAAGAGTAACAGACATACATCCATCCATCCTTACTTACAAACTTTCCCGTTTATAATATTAGTAGGATTTTTCCTTAAATCTTATTTATCCACTTAAGAATCGTCAAAATGTATGAAAATTTGACAATAATTAAAAACATATTTAGTGATTAAATACGATTAACGACCGTCGTGGAAGTCGCCTTACTGTTTAATTCCAAAAACACTATATTTAGCTGCACGTATAATTTCTAATTTAATTAGGAATACATATTAATTCTATAGCTTAATTCTACCAATATATTATTCTTGCATGTAATTCTAAAAGCATATTCCTAGCAGTATATTTAGCCTGCACGTATAATTCCTAACAGTATATTTAGCCTGCACGTATAATTCCTAACAGTATATTTAGCCTGCACGTCTAATTCCTAACAGTATATTTTGCATGCACGTATAATTCCTAAAAGTATATTTTGCCCTACACGTATAATTCCTAACAGTATATTTTGCCTGCACGTATAATTCCTAACAGTACATTTTGCCTGCACGTATAATTCCTAATAGTATATTTTACCTGCACGTATAATTTCTTGAGCAGCTTCCTGCCAAAGTCTTTGAGTTCATGAAGCGTGATGTTCGGTAACACGGTGCCTTTGATCCGAGGCGACACGTAAGGTTCTAAAAGCACCTGCATTCGTAGATCTCTGTAACAAAATACATAGTTACAGATATGGGTGGTAGAGCCACGCTGTAGGCAGTTTTGTCTACAGCATGAATGGGCCAGCTCGACCGGGTCGTTACCATTGTCTCACAGAAACCCGACGTAAAGTAGCGGCTTGCTGCTGCGTTTCGTACGGTGAGTGAGATATCCAAAGGTCCTCAAACCACTCCCCTAACCAATTCCTTTAATCCTTACCTTTAGAGTCAGCAACGCGCCTATGATTCTTCTGGTATAGTGGGCGTATATGAGCGATGGAGATCAGGTGACCCGCTTGTTCGATTGCCGGTCTATGCTATTAATTTTTTTTTTAAATCAACTATTCTTCTGGTATTGTGGATGTTCATGGGCAGTGGAGATAACTTACTATCAGGTGACCTATAATCTCGTTTGTTGATCTCAGCTTAAAATCCGTGAGTATTCGCCCGACGTGATAATATAGCTTTTAGCCACTAACGGTCAAATTAAATCGCAATAAATAATAGTTAAAAACAACTAAAAACACGTTTTTATAGAAAATCCAACAAAATAATTTATTTTTATAGTTTTTTTTAATATTGAATTGTCATCGGTCCTTGATAAGTATGCCAAATTTCGATTTAATCCGACGTTTTGAAGGAGGTCAAAATCATGTTCAAAGTTTCGGTTACATACTAACATGCAAACATACGTATGAAGCTAATAAAAGCGTATTAAAAAAGACTGTACGTACTTGGACAGCTTGTGCGGTTTGATGACCGTGTTGTAGTAGACGCGTGCTCGCACCTCTCGTATCGCCGTGAACATAGCGTCAGACAGATCATCTACTGACGTCACCATACGTCGCGACACCAGCTCCATTAATAACTGTACAATTATATCATACCTTCATAAGTATTCGAATGTACAGGTACCGGCACGTATCGTGAGTAGGCATGTATGAAGAGGTAGTATAAAAAATTATCGATATTTTTGTTAAGTATCGTTTTTAATATAGCGAGAAAAAATATTGCCGGCTTGACATTTGGACGACCTTATTGGCATCTTACAAAAACATCGTTCTTAATGCGATTTTCGATACTTGATAAAAATTATCGAAATAATAAATATCGGTATATCGAAGAAAAAAATGTCACCAATTTCACACCAATTTAGCACCAATTTCACCTGCACAGTCGTTTATTTTGGTATGTTTGTCGAACTGAAAGAACGCGCGATGGGTGAGAGCCGACACTTCACTCGTCTGTTTTACTCACACCTGCCCCCACCACAATCCTTCTGTACTCTCGACTCGTGCCGGATATTATAATTATACTTTTGGTTTCAGTAACACTATTCCGTGCGGGTTGATAAGCCTCCAGTGTACTAAGTATGCGGAAGTCCATAATTTCGAAATTATTGTGGAGAATTCTTAGGCATGCACAAGGTAATGCAAGAGACATACGGCTGAGTATCTTGGTGCTTCTTCTCAGACCAGTGGGCATTTTCGAAGCACTGGTAGAGACATTTCAAAGTAATTTATCCAATAATGACGTGTAAGATCCCTTTGTGGCCTACTTGCAAAATAAACGTTTTGATTTGATTTACATACAAGTTTCTTCACAATTAAAGATGAAAGATATTTAACAATGAATACACACGTAACTTCGAAAAGTCAGAGGTGTGTACTACAGGGTTTGGGATCGAACCCATAACCTATGTTTCGCCAGTCCGTTCCACACTTAGTTAAGCTAACTTAATTTAGCTAAGCTAAAACTAAACTTAGCTAAGCTATTGCCGCTAGTATTTTTTTAAAATACCTAGTCTACGGCAGTGTCTCAGCAGCCAAGATGAAAAAAGAATTTAATGTACTTACGTGTAAGTTCTGATTGTACCCATTGATTTTGACCATGACCCCTCTGTCAGAGACCCATATCGACTGCGTCAGTTCCGCCATTTGAGCCGGGTAACTGTCTTCCTAAGTGATAAATAAATCTAAATATATAAAACTCAAAGGTGACTGACTGACATAGTGATCTATCAACGCACAGCCCAAACCACTGGAGGGATCGGGCTGAAATTTGGCATGCAGGTAGATGTTATGACGTAGGCATCCGCTATGAAAGGATTTTGATAAATTCTACCCCCAAGGGGATAAAATAGGGGATGAAAGTTTGTATGGAACTTTGTCAATTTTAAACGTTCACGCGGGCGGAGCCGCGACCAAAAGCTAGTAAATAATAAATAGATACACCCAACAGTCACATACATGGTCTTGACCCCACAGTGAGATACCAGTCTTGTGTCGTGGGTATCAGCAACTACGAGATACTTTCGGCCTCACAACACCCAGACCCCGAAACAAATATTTGTGGATTACACAAATGTTTATCTCGGTGCGGGGATCGAACCCGAAGTGATACAATAATATATTATCATCTACTTCTGTGACTATCATCACATAAAAAAACGGTCAAGTGCGAGTCGGATTCACTCACTGAGGGTTTTATACACACCTTTATATATATTTTTTTTTGTTTATTATTTGTCAAGATAATATGAGTAAATTTCAGTCGGTTACCTATTAGAGTTTTAAATGAGAGACCGTTATTAAATTAGGACAGACAGACAGACGGCGTTCAGTAATAAGTTCCATTTAGTACAGAAGTATACAAAAGGTACACAAAAAGAAGCTTGACCTAGTAATTAAACCTGAAAACTCTTGATTTAGAATGCATATACCACACTATATAGAAGACCATTCAATAATTCCTAATTAAATAAGTAACATAGGTGGATGTTTCAGTGGTAGAGCCACGCTGTAGACAGTTTTGTCTACAGCATGAATGGGCTGGCTCGACCGGGTCGTTACCACTGTCTCACAGAAAACCGACGTAAAGTAGTGGCTTGCTGCTGCGTTTCGTACGGTGAGTGAGATATCCGGAAGCCCAAATCCCGTCCCCTTCCCAATCCCTAATTATCCCTTTCCTTTAAAGTCGGCAACGCGCCCATGATTCTTCTGGTGGTGGGCGTACATGGGCGGTGGAGATCACTTACCATCAGGTGACCCACTTGCTCGGTTGCCGGCCTATGCTATAAAAAAGAAATGTTTTAGTGTAGACTTACCTTTAGTTCTTGTTGTAATACATCTGTCCATAGGTCAAGGAGACACGCTCTGTAAAACAATATTGTATTATTACACCATACATTATAAATCAATGACCGACTGCCTCGGTATCGCAGCTGTATTACGCACGCGGTACGACTGGTGAGATGAGGAGTCGGGTTCGATCCCCGGATCGGGTAAAAGTGATATTTTTTTTATCCTGGTTCGGCAAAGTGACTACGCTACACCTGATGGTAAGTGCAACGCAATCCAAGAATAGTGTCGACCAACGATAAACAATGTGTCCATCGTAGGTCGGCAAGATCATGCCGGCCTGCCAAAGGGTCAAGGAGGAGGGGAAGAAAAAAGGGATGGGAAAAGGATTAGGATCATAGGGCAAGCCCCCTGGGGAAAACCGGATATACACTGGCTGACCCTGGAACGCGACCCACATAAGGTGAGCCACTATGGCAGGTTTTAGCACCAGTGTACGGTGGTCGCTATCCGGTAGGATACAAGTATCCTTCCACCAGCCCAATATTGGGCTTTTCTATCACAAAATGCTCAGTATCAGCCCAGAGTCAGGAATTTGATTGTTGTGAGATCGAAAGACTCTTAGTTCCTGATACCTACGACACAAGACTCGTATCATATTATAGGGTCAGGACTATGTGTATGACTGTTGGGTGTATTTATTTATGTATATGTTATGTTTGCGTCTAATATTTAATAGCGAAGTTATTAACTTACTCCCGAGGCGATTTGAACCCGAGCGGCGTTATGAAGTAAAAGTATAACAATGCCGTCGGAAATCTAAACTTGAAGTCCGGTTTGTACCACAGTTCCATCTGACGGTTCTTGCGCAGTAAGTTAGGTTGGTCTATCCTGTAAAAAATGCGAGTATTATGGTTATAATTATTTATTTAAACATTCATATATCTTTTAATTACAGGTTTATACCCAACTAGCTTTTGCTCGCGGCTTCGCCCGCGTGAACGTTTAAAATTGACAAAGTTTCATACAAACTTTCATCTCCTATTTTATCCCCTTGGGGGTAGAATTTATCAAAATCCTTTCTTAGCGGGTGCCTACGTCATAACATCTACCTGCATGCCAAAATTCAGCCCGATCCCTCCAGTAGTTTGGGCTGTGCGTTGATAGATCACTATGTTAGTCAGTCACCTTTGAGTTTTATATATATATAGATACGATAGCGTACTTAATATTACATTTAAAAATACAATTATTAATTACATTAGACATTTTTTTGAGGTAACACATATATTTTTATATACGTTTTTTATTCGGATAAATTCGAATAGCATCAGTAATAAGCGCCACACTGTAGAAAGTTTTATCTACAGCAGAGGTTCCCAGACTTTTAGACAGATCGATTGTTTGTAGTGATAAGGCCGTCACTTGTGGCACATTTATTTATTTCCTATTTTCTGTCTATTATTGTTGTCTTTTTTATATGTGTGTCTACAATAAAGAGTTATTAACTATCTATCAAACAAAACAACTTATTCAAATCGGTCTATTCCTTAAGTCACTACAATGTCACACACGCACACACGCACGCACTAACGCACGCACTCACGCACACACAACCAAATTTATAACACCCTTATTTCGAGGTTTAAAAATACATTAGACGAGACGTTTTGGCGGGAATTCTGACAGTGCGGTTCATCGCTTATTTTAATTCATTTCAAAAATTAGTTTATAGTTGTTTGTTGTATAAAAGTGGTGTGGATTTGTGCAATAAACATTGACGGTGATCAACAGTGTTTGGAAACATTGAAATAAGTGAATTAAGCATCGTACTGAAAGGAGTTAACACCAAAACTCCGGCAAGACCTTGAAATCGACCGCACCCGTGTTTCATCGTTCTTGTAAAAGTAACTTGAGAATAAATCATACTTGACACTGGCAAAATGCATAATAATGCGAAAGGCATAAATAAAAAAGAAGAAAAATACATTGAAATGAGCAACCTGAAATTATTGACGGTAGCGATGAGATCCCCCCTGGTCAGTTGTTTGGTGACCGGCGGCGCGTTGGATGCCTTCTTGTACAGATCCTTGGCGGTGCTGGTCTTCAAGTCCACTCCTATCTCCGCAGCCATGTCCAGGTAGGGTTGGGCCGGGGGGATCAGGTCGAAGTTGGTCGTTATGTATATGTTCTTGTCCGGTATACGGAAGTCTGTGTACGGTTCCACGTGCATCCAACGTTGCATCCACGATTCTGGGATCTCTGGAATAAAATTTTACAAGGTGGTAGGTAAATAAATAAATACACCCAACAGTCACATACATAGTCCTGACCCCACAGTAAGATACGAGTCTTGTGTTGTGGGTATCAGGAACTACGAGGGACTTTCGGTCTCACAACACCCAGACCCCGAAACAAATATTTGTGGATCACACAAACATTTGTCTCGGTGCGGGTATCGAACCCGCGGCCTCTCACTTCACAGCCGGCTACTCGCCCGCTGCGCCACGGAGGCTGTGAAGCGTCCCTCGTATGCGAGAGGCCGTCTAGGTTGGTAACACCGCGCCGCCTATTTCTCAAGCCCAACCAACAGTGTGTAAGCACTGTTGTGTTTCGGTTTGAAGGACATTGAAGCGAGTGAAATTACTGGGCGTTATGAGAACATCTTATGTCTCGGGGTGACGAGCGCAGTTCAGTGCCATGCAGTGCTTTGTAATTCAAAGTTCTGCGTGGTGTTGCTTCTGTTTATGGGCAGGCGTGGCGCTTACCATCAGGCGAGCGCCTTGATCGTCTCATTATTCAATCAAATAACAAGATAAAAATCAAATAAAAATATATATAAATCGTTTTTTTCCATGGCGTTAAACCAATTGAGCATTCACAGTGAACTCATTGGCGCTTATATCATTCCCTTATACATAATGCCAGCGCCTTATGGGCAGTCAATTTTTCTATGAAAATATCCCTAAAATACGACCTGGCACATAGTATTTGTACTGGTTAAATATGGATATGGATGGATAAACCTATTGTCTGTCGATGGTTGCTGGTTTTTTGGACTGCATTCCGCTTATCATCAGGTGTAGTGCAGTCACTTTGCGGTGCTCGGATAATAAAAAAATATTGTTTTAATGTTTCAAAATGAATTTACTTTGTCTTCTATTTCTTAAGAATGCCTGAAGTTATTTCAAATTGAAATTAAAGTAAATATAATCTGTTATTAAAAAATAAAGAATCTTGAAAATCTGAGCACTTTGTAAAATAAAATGGTAATGGTAATAAAATCTCTAAATACGCGTCTTGATGAACACAGTTTTTTTCATCGGTTAACAAATTGGCATTTACACTTGGGGAATCCCGGCTAAAGGATATGATAATGAATAAAATTACCTTGTCTCTGGTATTCGGTGCCGAACCACTTCTCCTTCTGGTCGTATCGTATCGACAGGTCGCGGCGATTCGTCATTATCATAATGTTCGCCATGTCGGGCGTCATGTACTCCAAGATTTCCATTATTGCCTGAAATATAATGTCTGTTTCATCCTCAATGGCGCAGTGGGCGCGCGAGGCCGCGGGTTCGATTCCCGCACTTACTGAGACGAATGTTTGTGTGATCCACAAATATTTGTTTCGGGCCTAGGTATTGTGGGACACGAGTCCCTCGTAGTTCCTGATACCCACGATACAGGTTAACCTAGTTTGGGGTCAGGACTATGTGTATGACTGTTGGGTGTTTTTATTTATTTAATAATTTTGTTTTCAAGATCATACATATAAATAGCCATATGCAGCCTGATAGGATGTTGTTAATATCCAAAATGATTAATGTGTAAAAACAAAATTAAGATTTTTGACAATTATAGTTTACCAGCTGTTCACGCGGCTTCATCCGCGTGAACAGCCTTGGCCGAGATAAAAAAATCTTGTATAAAAAGTAGTCTATAACCGTCTCCAGGGTTCTATCTATCTCTCTACCAAAATTAATCTAAATCGATTCAGCGTTTTAGGTGTAAAAGCGTAATAAACAAACAAACTCACTTTCGCATTTATAATATTAGTAAGGAGAATTACCCATAAATATTACTATGATAATTATTCAGTAGATAAACGGTGATAGTTTGCCATTCATGCCGTAGACAGTGGCT
Organism: Amorpha juglandis; assembly: GCA_949126905.1. NCBI lineage: Eukaryota > Metazoa > Arthropoda > Insecta > Lepidoptera > Sphingidae > Amorpha > Amorpha juglandis. Next base: position 12,188,546 of record OX421385.1, on the reverse strand, counting down.
CTACCACTTCATAAATATAACATTATAATCGTTATTGGTGATAGGATATTCATATCCGCCCGGATAGACCACCGTACACATGGTGTTAAAACCTGACATAGTGATCGCGTTCCAGGATCAGCCAATGTATATCCGGTTCTCCCGAGGGGCTTGCGACATGACTTGATGGTTGGTTGGGGCGGGTATAGGGGTACATCCTCGTATCCCTGCAAAATCCTTCTCTTATCCATACTTATATCCCTGTGCCTTCATCGATCATCTACCTATCCTGTCGCAGGCCCCTAGACTTGCTTCTCTCCTCTTCGGAGTGCGAAGAAGCAGTTATATAGGCCGCTATGATTCTGGTGACCACCGATGAACCCATTGTTTGTCGGTGGTCGCTGGTTTCTTGGACTGCAATACGCTTACCGTAGCGTAGTCCAGTCACTTGTCGTGCTTGGATTTTTTTTTATAGCATAGGCCGGCAAATGAGCAAGTGGGTCACCTGATGGTAAGTTATCTGCACCGCCCATGCATGCCCATCACCAGAAGAATCATGGGCGCATTGCCGACCTTAAAGGAAAGGGATAATTAGGGATTGGGAAGGGGAGGGCATTTGGGATTCCGGATATCTCACTTACCGTACGAAACACAGCAGCAAGCCGCTACTTTACGTCGGTTTTCTGTGAGACAGTGTTAACGATCCGGTCGAGCCGGCCCATTCATGCTGTAGACAAAACTATCTACAGCGTGGCTCTACTACTCAAAAAATTTACTTGAAAAAAAAAAAAAATTTAATTAATTAATTTTTTTTTTTATTAAATTTAATTCTTTTTTTTTTATTTAATTTTTACTCACCTTCTCATCGTACTTGAAGTACAGTTTCTCCCCGGTGATGTAGTGGTGCGGCGGGTAGAACTGCATGTTCTCAGATAACGTCTCCACGTAATCTGACGGTTGCATCTCCTCCTCGAACCGGAAGTTCGTGTCCTCCACTGACTGTACCAGATGAGAGATGTTATGGTGCTGCCACACCGGTGTTATAAAATGTTAACAAACATTTTCTAACATTAAACATTTACTAACATTATCTAACATTGTCATAAAATGTATCAAATTTTTGTTTACAAACGTTATAAAATGTTTTGTAAACATTTTATAACAGCGGTGTGGCAGCACCATTAAACATTTAGGGCCTGTTACACAATATGCGATCAAATTTTAAATCATAATCAAGTTCAACTGATATCAAGTTCACATGGGTCGATTTTAATTAACATAATATTTAAATGCAACAACAGCTGTATTATTGTTTTTATTGATCAATTCGATTGAAAGTTTATTCAGACGATTCAAATAGCATCCGATGTAGCAGTTGATCAACTAAAATTGATCAGTATGAACCTGCTATAAGAAATAGTATCAGAATAATTTATTGAATGCTTACCTTAATTTCGTCGAATATATGCTTGGATGGTCCGAGTCGTCTCAACATATTTATGTACGAATACGTAGCTTCTATTACCTGGAAACAGAGGCTATGGTTATCCTTTTCTTGAGTGGCTCAAAGGCTATGGTTCTGGAGTGGAGACCACGACTCGGTAAACTAAATGTGGGACGCCCTGCAGCAAGATGGAGCGATGACATACGCAAGGTAGGTAATAGTTGGATGAATAGAGCCGACAATCGGGCTCAATGGCTTGCTTTAAGAGAGGCCTATGTCCAGCGGTGGACTATCACAGGCTGATAATGATGATAGAACAAATTAATAATTGAGGCTGCTAGAACCAGAGTGGCCTATCTGCATTTTGATGAGTTTTGACCTATATGTATTTTCGTCAATTTAAACTACGGCCGAAATGCACTTGTACTGCCATCTATGTCAAGATGGTGTTACCAATTTTAGGCCGGTCTGGTCTTGTGAAAAAAAATGAAAGGAAAATATTTATTCAAAAATTACAAATGTTTTAACACAAGTATACCTAATATTATAGTTCAAGAACATTGTTAAATTTGTAATTTCAATGTTTTATACAGTGTTCTCATACGCGGTCCCCTCACTAGGCAAGCCTGTATCGAGGGATCCCAGGTTAGGATCGTTATACATTAGGTCTACCACTGACACACATTTGTACCCGTACAAGTCTACATATTCATACATCTTAAAATATAGAAAAAGAAAAAAATAATAAAAAGAAATATGAGTAAAATAAATTAATGTAGATTAACATTTTTAAATTACGAAAATACAAATAGGTCAAAAATCATCAAAAATTCAGTTAGGCCACTCTGGTTCTAGGAGCGTCAATTGTATACACTTAACAACATTTACCTCGTCGACGTGTTCCAGCCCGGCTTGTGTGAGGACGATCTGAGTTGAGAACAGACTGTACATAGAAGTGTAGTCGATACCGCTCTCCGAGTTACCCGTGTAGATGCCTAACGCCCACACCCTGTAACAATGATTTTTTATTTTTTTTTACTAGCCCTGTGTTATATACGTCCCACTGCTGGGCGCGGGCCTCCTCTACTCCTCCACCACGCTGGCCTAATGCGGGTTGGCGGACTTCACATACCTTCGAAAAATCTTATCCGAGTTCTCGGGTATGCAGGTTTCCTCACGATGTTTCCTTCACCGTTAAAGCAAGCGATAATTAACAATTAATATACACGTAACTTAGAAAAGTCAGTGGCGTATACTCTTGGGGTTGGTTTCGAACCTGCGACTTTCGTCTCGACAGTCCATACCACTCCCCGCTGAGCTATCGCTGCTTTTACCTGCTGTAATAATGATGCTTGGATTTAAAGTTTCTAAAATTTTACGTATGTATTGGTCATCTATACAGGGTTACTTTTAAAACACCAGCAACCTCGCAGGACTGGATAGCTGACCCCATAAGGAACAACTTTTGTTCTACGACTTCGGACATAACTCAATACATGAAAAAAAAAATGATTGAATGATCTAGTCCTGCGAGGTTGTTGGTGTTTTAAAAGTAACCCTGTTTAAATAAAAAACACTACAAACACAAGCTAAATCTAAAATCCCAAATTCTTCGATACCGGCACCGTAATTCATAGGGGTTTTTGGTCCCTGCTCGAAACTAATTATTTTAGCATGAAGCGAAAATAAAATATGGCAACACTAGCGGGGATGGTTAGGTGTATGCATAGCAGGGACTTATAAAATATACATAAGGTAGAACCGGCTCTGAATAGCAGTTGCGCGCGAACTTTACAAGGTACTAGCTTTTGCTCGCGGCGCCGCCCGCGTGAACAGCATTTAAATATTATCATCCCCTATTTTGACCCCTTTGGGGTAGAATTTATCAAAATCCTTTCTTAGCGGATGTCTACGTCATAACATCTACCTGCATTCCAAATTTCAGCCCGATCTCTCCAGTGGTTTGGGCTGTGTGTTGATAGATCACTATGTCAGTCAGTCACCTTTGAGTTTTATATATTTAGATACTCACTTTTTCTTGAGGTAGGACAGTAGACTGCCTTTGCCCTCGTGTCCGAGTAAAAACGATATGTACTGGTGTGGTTTAGTCTCGTACTCCTTCATCAAGGACTTCATGCACCATGTTATGTGAACCTAGGTAATCATAATAAATTTGTTAAAGTGGTTAATTAAAATATTCTTATATCTCACCGTACAGTATAATTGTGTCTGAATTACATATAAACAATACAGATTATTTGTATTTCAAAATCAGCGATATTTTTTTAATAGAATATACCGGCACACGAGCAAGTGGGTCACCTGATGGTAAGTGATCTCCACCGCCCATGCACGCCCGTAACATTAGAAGAATCATAGGCGCGTTGCCGAGTTCAAATGGAAGAGATTGGGGAGGGGAAGGGGATTTGGGCCTCTAGATATATCGCTTACCGTATGAAACGCAGCAGCAAGCCGCTACTTTACGACGCGACGGTTTTCTGTGAGACAGTGGTAACGACCCGTTGGAGCCGGCCCATTAATTTGTAGACAAAACTGTCTACAACGTGGATTTACCACTCAAAAAATAATTATAGCGATTATTTTACCACGAGGCAAGGTAATTAGATAGAGGTCATTTAAATAAACTAGAAACAGGATTGGCCCCAAAATGCTTCCTTGCGATACGCCGAATGATACAGCTACGTCACTGTTTAAGTTTCAATAATTTCGACCCACTGAAGGCGGTTCGAGAGATACTCTAAATAATTCATGCTGAATTCCTCTAACTCCCAACCTATCCAAGTTTAGTAATAATTTAGGATGACGGGACCATGTCAAACGCCTTGGCCAAGTTCAAGAAGATGCCTATGACTTTTAGTCATTCTACGCCGGTGAAGTCACCATCAAAAGCTAGTACTAATAATTATCTCAGCACGCTGATATTACTGCAGCGATACTTGTGAGGCCTTATTTATGTATAGTACACATAATGATTTCTTACGTTTACGCGAATGTTACTCATTGAAATAAAACTAATTTAAACGGATTTTATCGCGGTTTTTTATTAATTTTGATCCCGACGTTTCGAAGACTTTTCAGCCTTCGTGGTCACGGGGGGGACTCCCCAAAATTAATAAAAAACCGCGATAAAATCCGTTTAAATTAGTTTTATTTCAATATAGTACACATACCTCCGTGGTGTCTCCGACCGGTTTGACGTAGTAGAGTCCTTTGAACTGGTCGGTGACGATGTCCGGTGTGTACGCGTACGGCTTGAAGTCGTCGGGCGCCAGCTTGTTGTTGCGCACGCGACCGAACGTGTTTATCACGTACTGTTCCAGTGTGGCGAGATCCATTCGAGCCTACGAATATAGATAATATATTGTAACTCCGACTAGAACTTAAAACTAGTACTAGACTAACTACTAAAAGAAATGTACTTCTTTTTTATTTATGGCTTTCGCATTATTATGCATTTTGCCAGTGTCAAGTATAATTTATTGTCAAATTATTTTTACAAGAACCCTGCCGATAAACAGAAACAACACCACACAGAAATTTGAATTACAAAGCACTGCATGGCACTGAACTGCGCTCGTCACCCCAACACATAAGATGTTAAGTCTCAAATACCCAGTAATTTCACTAGCTTCAATGTCCTTCAAACCGAAACACAACACTGTTGCTAGGCGGTACAAATAGACATAACGGTGGTACCAACCCAGACGTCCTCTCGCATACTAGGGACCTACCACCTTTTTTTGTGTTGACGCTTGCTGTAAGCCTGACACTGGTCGGCTGTATACAGCTTCACCGGACTTTCGGGTGAGCGCAATAGGAACTTGCAACCCTTACAAACGCTCTCAACCCTTACACCTACCACCTTGTAAACATGTTACTATCGCCTACCTGTACAGCAACAGTCATCCTATGCGCGCTGTAGTGTCTCCTCATGAACTCATGCGCAGCTCGGTGCAGTTTCTCATCGTCGTTGATGTTGTCGCGCAGACTCTTCAGGTTGCCCCAGGTGAACGTGCGCGCCGGATGCTCCTCCGGGAAGAAGCTCGACAGCAACTGGTCCTTGCGATTCGATTACAATGGTAGGGCCATTGCGAACTCTTATAAAGATGTTACTACCGCCTACCTGTACAGCAACAGTCATCCTATGCGCGCTGTAGTGTCTCCTCATGAACTCATGCGCAGCTCGGTGCAGTTTCTCATCGTCGTTGATGTTGTCTCGCAGACTCTTCAGGTTGCCCCAGGTGAACGTGCGCGCCGGATGCTCCTCCGGGAAGAAGCTCGACAGCAACTGGTCCTTGCGATTCGATTACAATGGTAGGGCCATTGCGAACTCTTATAAAGATGTTACTACCGCCTACCTGTACAGCAACAGTCATCCTATGCGCGCTGTAGTGTCTCCTCATGAACTCATGCGCAGCTCGGTGCAGTTTCTCATCGTCGTTGATGTTGTCTCGCAGACTCTTCAGGTTGCCCCAGGTGAACGTGCGCGCCGGATGCTCCTCCGGGAAGAAGCTCGACAGCAACTGGTCCTTGCGATTCGATTACAATGGTAGGGCCATTGCGAACTCTTATAAAGATGTTACTACCGCCTACCTGTACAGCAACAGTCATCCTATGCGCGCTGTAGTGTCTCCTCATGAACTCATGCGCAGCTCGGTGCAGTTTCTCATCGTCGTTGATGTTGTCGCGCAGACTCTTCAGGTTGCCCCAGGTGAAAGTGCGCGCCGGATGCTCCTCCGGGAAGAAGCTCGACAGTAACTGGTCCTTGCGGTTCGAGTCCGACGGTAGGGCCATCGCGAACTCTGCGAGATAAACGTATTGTGTGAAACTGCTTTATACAGGGTTAATTTTAAAACACCAGCAACCTCGCAGGACCAGATAGCTGACCCCATACGGAACAACTTTTGTTCTACGAGTTTGGATATAACTCAATATATTTAAAAAAAAAAAATTACAAGTTTTTGTTGTGTAGTGTTATTCTTCGTAGACTGCGGCGCGGCGCGGTGTGAGCGCACAACATCAAAGACGGCGGTCAGCTGCTCGAGCGGTCAAGGTCAAAGGCGCTAGCCCGGTTCCCCACGCTTCGCGTGTTTGTTTACGTAATCTGCGATGCGCGTTGTAACATTCAAGACGGAAATTAAATGAATACTTATTTTTGTATGAAAATAAAATCTAACAAATTATCAAAAGTCGTAGAACAAAAGTAGTAGCTTATAACCTTAGGAATCTAGTCCTGCGAGGTTGTTGGTGTTTTAAAAATAACCCTGTATAAACGCTTTTTCCCTCTTCGGAGAGAGAAGAAGCAAATCGAGGGGCCTGCGACAGCACAGGTGGATGACCGAAGTAGGCACAGTGATACAAGGATGTACCCCTATACCCGCCCCAACCAACCATCAGTCATGTCGCAAGCCCTTTGGGGGAACCGGATATACACTGGCTGATCCTGGAACGCGATGCACACAAGGTGTGTGGGTCACGATGGCAGGTTTTAACACCATGTGTACGGTGGTCGCTATCCGGGCGGATATGAATATCCTACCACCAGCAAATGCTTGATGAATGATTACTTGGTAGATCAATATTCACCATTTCATTATCGTTTTGTTTATTTTTTCCATATTTATGTTAGTTTGTGATTAAAAAATACATAGTATATAACCATTGTGAGTTATAAATTGTATTCATAATATTTTATTGCCTTGTTTTGATAGTAAAGTTAAAAAGTATTTTTCCGTCAATTTACGTGCCAACTTTAGACGAAACAATGTTACATAACATACAAAAATAGTATAGGGCTTAGCACACATGATAAATAAAATAAATAAATACACCCAACCGTCACACACATAGTCCTGACCCCACAGTAATATACGAGTCTTGTGTCGTGGGTATCAGGAACTACGAGAGACTTTCGGTCTCACAGCGCCCAGACCCCGAAACAAATATTTGTGGATCACACTAACATTTGTCTTGGTGCGGGGATCGAACCCGCGGCCTCTCGCTTCATAGCCGGCTACTCGCCCGCTGTGCCACGGAGACTATCACATGATATTCTTATCGTCAGATCATGCTTAATCGGGTACGTTTACTTTTTTATAGCATAGGCTGACAAACCAGCAAGTGGTGTCATTAAATGATCTCCATGGCCCATATGCGCCCTACAATACTAGAAGACTTATAGGCGCGTTACTGACCACAAAGGGTAAGGATAATCAAGGTATTGGGAAGGGGAGAGGGATTTAGGCCTCCGGATATCTCACTCACAGTACGAAATGCAGCAGCATGCCGCTACTTTACGTCGGTTTTCTGCGAAACAGTGGTTACGAGCCGGCCCATTCATGCCGCAGACAAAACTGTCTACAGCGTGGCCCTACCACTAATATGAAATACAATAGTATACCGTCAGTATAGACACAGCCTTATTTATATTTTTTACAGTTTGTAGTCATTATAAAAAACAACCTCACACGTTGAAGACGATAATACCATGTCTAATTCTTTAAAAACTAAAAATAGAAACAGACCAATAATAAACGTTACATGAAACCATATGAAAAAATTGTAGACCGGATTGTTTTTTTAAACAAGTTATTATGTGAATGACGCATGATGTAAATTCTCTGTGGAGTTAACCGTATCTATCTGTTACCTATTAGTGTTAAATTTAATACAACTATTGTTTTATTGTTTACTACATAGATGTGTAATTTGAATGCTGTGTTTTTTTTATCCTGGCTCGGCAAAGTGACTACGCTACACCTGATGGTAAGTGTAGCGCAATCCAAGAATAGTATCGGCCAACGATAAACAATGTGTCCATCGTAGGTCGGCAAGATCATGCCGGCCTGCCAAAGGGCCTAGGGGGAGGGGAAGGAAAAAGGGATGGAAAAAGGGTTAGGATCAGCGGGCAAGCCCTCTGGGAAGAACCGGATATAGACTGACTGACCCTGGAACGCGACCCACACAATGTGGGCCACTATGGCAGGTTTTAAGCACCAGTGTACGGTGGTCGCTATCCGGTCGGATACAAGTATCCTCCCATCAGCAAAGTGTACAGTAGTATATGGACGCCAGATTTATATCATGTCTGTTATGAATGTAACTCTATATAAAATGTAATGTGTTGTCTGTATCTGTACTAATAAATAAACACAATTTAAAATATCGGTGCTCGTTATTATTTTCTAAAAACATGTCAAATGCGAGTCGCATCCGCTTTCCGAGCGCAGGATCAACCAATGTATATCCGGTTCTCCCGAAGGGCTTGCGACATGACTTGATGGTTGTTTAGGGCGGGTATAAGGGTACATCATTGTATCTCTGTGCCTGCATTGGTCATCCGCCTGTCCTGTAGCAGGCCCCTCGATTTGCTTCTTACCTCTTCAGAGTGTTAAGAAGCATTTATACAGGCCGGCATGATTCTTGTGACCACTGATAAACTCATTGTTTGTTGAAGGTCACTGGTTTTTTTGGACTGCACCGCACGTACCATCAGGTGTAGAGCAATATCTTTGCCGTGCCCGGGTAGAAAAAAAACCTTATTTTGCTTTTTTTTAAGTGGCTCAGTGTATGGTGCTATGTTTGTGACGTACCATTATTATTAGGTGGGTACTGAAAACCAGCGCTGTGTTGCCGCTTCTGTTGTAACACAGCACTAAGCTGAGCTGCCCACCTAATTTACCACACTAGATTTAATAGTGTCTGTTTTTTTTTATAATTCTCTTTATTTTATTATAATTTTTTTGGTGTGGTAAATAAATTATTTCTTTCTTTTTTTTTATGGCATAGGCCAGCAAACGAGCAAGAGGGTCACCTGATGGTAAGTGATCTCCACCGCCATGTACGCTCACAACCAGAAGAATCATGGGCGCGTTGCCGACCTTAAAGGAAAGGGATAATTAGGGATAGGAAAGGGGAGGGGATTTGGGCTTCCGGATATCTCACTCACCGTACGAAACGCAGCAGCAAGCCGCTACTTTACGTCGGTTTTCTGTGAGACAGTGGTAATGACCCGGGCGAGCCAGCCCATTCATGCTGTAGACAAAACTGTCTACAGCGTGGCTCACTCTCACACTCTTTTTCTTTCTTTCTTACCAGATTCAATGGCCTCCCGTTCCCTCTGCATAGCCTCCTTCAGCATGAGCGGGCTCACGAAGAACTGGCTGAACATGTCCATGGCGTGCGAGAGGTGCTTCTCGGGGATCTCGAAGTAGAAGGTGGTCACCTCGCAGTCGGTCGATGCGTTGTCTGAACCGCCTTTTTTCTGGAAACGTCCATTATTGATCAATTCTTTTCAGTATTTGTGACCGTAAGTCCTTTGTAGTTCCTGATACAAACGATGCAGGTTATCCTAATGTATTGTTGTTTTTTTAATCCGAGCACTGCAAAGTGACTATACTACACCTGATGGTAAGCGTAGTGCAATCCAAAAAACTACCGACCAATAACAAACAATGAGTTTATCGGTGGTCACCAGAGTCATGCCAGCCTGTATAAATGCTTCTTTCGTCTTCGGAGAGGGAAGAAGCAAATCGAGGAGCCTGCGACAGGACAGGCGGATGACCGATGCAGGCACAGAGATACAAGTATGCCCTATACCCGCCCCAACCAACCATCAAGTCATGTCGCAAGCGCCTCGGGAGAACCGGACATACACTGGCTGATCCTGGAACGCGATCCACACAAGGCGTGTGGTTCACTATGACATCTAACACCATCTGTACGATGGTCGCTATCCGGGCGGATATGAATATCCTACCACCAGCTGTGTGACTATTATTATTCCGTTGGCACACTTTGGGTACGAAACGCTAACATTATCATATTACAATATTCGCATCCGCGATATTTCATATCGCAGTTTGCCAAATAATCGTCTGATGCGTTATAGAAGTTTAGTTAGAAATAAAATGGATATTATTATGAAATGAAATGAAATCGTTTATTAATCATGTACGCAATTGCAATAGCGCTTATGACAAGTCAGTACAAAAGTAAAAGAAACTTATACATATATAGAAATCAGTATCAACTAATGCATACATACATACATAGCATCATCAAAATACACTCGACAATTACATTAAATCTATTTATTATTATAATTTTTCCATATTTTTACTATGGGATAGTCCAGAATCATTATATTAATATATTTTGGGGGGTCGTCGATTACGTTTTATCTTTATTAATATTATTATTATTACTTATCACATCATGACACTAGCCTGATTGAAACGTAGGTGTACTAGTTACATATCCGCTTACCCATTTCGAAGATAAAGGCGTATATACATATTAAACCTTACCTTTATAAACGAGTCGAATTCATTCTCCTTAGGGTACTTCTCGCTGCCCATGAAGACCATGTGCTCCACGAAATGAGCCAAGCCCTGCATGTCTGGTGGGTCGCTGTAGCTTCCAACGCCGACCGTGAGAGCGCAGGCCGCCTACAACAAATACAACGGGAAATCTTGTAAAGGGTATAATCAAGCAGATAGAAGAGTACCTCAAACATTTTTTTTTATGGCATAGATCGGCAAACGAGCAAGTGGGTCACCTGATGGTAAGTGATCTCCACCGCCCATGTATGCCCACAATATCAGAAGAATTATGGGCGCGTTGCCGACCTTAAAGGAAAGGGATAATTAGGGATTGGGAAGGGGAGGGGTATTTGGGCCTCCGGATATCTCACTCACCGTACGAAACGCAGCAGCAAGCCGCTACTTTACGTCGGTTTACTTTATTTGTAAGTGAATAGCGACTACTGTACGCTGTACTCATGGTGAAAAACTCGCCATAGCGGCAAGTTCGAGTCGGGTTCCTGAGTCAGCCAATGTATATTCAATAACTTCATCATCATCATCATCATCATCAGCCACAAGACGTCCACTGCTGAACATAGGCCTCTCCCAAAGATTTCCAGACCGACCTGTTGGAAGCGGCCTGCATCCAGCGACTTCCTGCGATCTTTATCAGGTCGTCTGTCCACCTTGTAGGTGGACGTCCAACGCTGCGCTTGCCAGTACGTAATAATAACTTCAGACCGGCATAATTCTGCCGACCGTCTAGCGACACAATGTCTCACAACAACTTAGAAATAAACCAATCAGAATTCAGGCGTACGTATAAATCACTTTAATTGGTTGATTTCCGGGATCTATTGTTTTTTTTATTGATTGAATGACGAGAGCAAGGCGCTCGCCTGATGGTAAACGCCACGCCTGCCTATAAACAGAAACAACACCACACAGAATTTTAAATTACATGCACTGTATGGCATCGAACTGCGCTCGTCACACCGAGACATTAAGTTAATCTCACAATGCCCAGTTATTTCACTGGCTTCATGTCCTTCAAACCGAAACACAACAGTGCTTACACACTGTTGGTTGGCTTGAGAAATAGACAAAGCGGTGGTACCAACCCAGACGGCCTCTCGCATACGAGGGACCTACCACCTTGTCAACTGGTTAATTGTTAATTTATTTGATTTCCGGGATCTGTCGGGATAATCAAAATAAAATATTTAATTGCAATCCGCCATTAATATTGTAATGGCCAGTAATTACGAACGCGACGATAACATTAATTACATCCTATACCAAAGCTTACATAGAACAAATTACATAACACACAAAAACTATACTAATAACAGTACGATTCAACTTGACATAAAAAGAGAATCCTAAAAACGACCTTCAACTCATAATTATCTGCATATAGCAACATATAATATTATTATGCTTTTCAGGAAACTTTGTTTACTTTATATTTTATACATTCGTTTTGCAAATGTAAATAAATAAAATTATTAGCAATCCTCTTTAGCTAGAATGTGATATGGAAACGATTTAACTGTTGTGACAGGCACACAATACTATTCGATAATAGATTAATTTCCTGTGTTGAATTTTACAGAACACAAAAAAAAAACACGGAAAAGAAACTCTTTTGTTAAAACACAATCAAAATTGATTCAAACAGAAGTCGGTTAATGAGTCGCAGTATATTTGAATTTAAGATTGCTCTAGCATTGTTTAATGGTAGTAGTGATCAAGGGTAGTTCATTTATACAGGCAGTGACTGGTGACCACCGATAAACTCATTGTTTGTCGGTGGTTGCTGGTTTATTGGACTGCACTACGCTTAGCATCAGGTATAGTGCAATCCCTTTGCCGTGCTCGGATAAAAAAATGTTATTTTTTCCTGATAGATCGCACATCAGAATGCAGTTTGAAGACTGTCACTCAATGAGTTTTTTTTTCTGATTGAATGACGAGACGAGCAAGGCACGCGCCTGATATTAAGCGCCACGCCTGTCCATAAACAGAAGCATCACCACACAGAACTTTGAATTACATAGCACTGCATGACACTGAACTGCGTTCGTCACCCCGAGACATAAGATGTTAAGTCTCATAATGCCCAGTAATTTCACTGGCTTCAATGTCTTTCAAACCGAAATACAACACACTGTTGCTGGGCGGCAAGCGGGTTCCCGACGATGGTAGACGGCGACGGGGCAGACCCCGAAAGAGATGGCACGATGACCTTGACCACTTCGATAAAGACTGGCTGACAACTGCCTTACATAAGGAACTTTAGAAGGAATTAAGGGAGACCTTTGCCCAGCAGTGGGACAGTATAGGTCAGTGTTTCCCAAACTTTTTTAGGCCCCACCTTAACATTTTTTTGTTAAATTTGTCACCAATATCTAGCATTGCATTTAAATAACCCAAAGCGAAAGGGTTAAAGTTGTATCGAGTCCATTTTTAAATTGCCCTCCTTAACTATCAAATTGCCCCCTGTGGGGCGTGGGTCCCACGTTGGGAAATACTGGTATAGGTTATAATAAAAATATAATAGTCGATAAGTATTAAACGGCAATAGTATAAAATCCTGTTCCTTGTTTGTAGGCGGTTGGTTACTTTCGCCGAGTGAAAGTTGTTATGGAAAAAAATACTCTCACTTGTGATGGTTTGTTTATGTATATTATAAATGTAACACATAACACTGAGCCTATATTATTCTTCTTCCTGGTCGTCCTCTTCATTTCTGAAGGTCGTGTCCGTCCTGAAATTTCCTTCGCATCTGTTGGATTAATTCTTTCCTGGTTTATATGTCCTTAGCATTTCTCATTGCTGTTGTTACTGAGAGCCCCGTGAATGTTTTTATTTGGTCAGACCAACGGCTAGGTACGCGCCCTCGCGATCGCATCCCCTCATCTATATTCTCCTCGCCTATATTATTACAACATTATCAAACATGGTTTATATTACAAGGTGGTAGGTCCCACGTATGCGAGAGGCCGTCTGGGTTGGTACATTATGAGACTTAACATTATATGTCTCGGGGTGACGAGCGCAGGTCAGTGCCATGCAATGATTTGTAATTCAAAGTTCTGTGTGATGTTGCTTCTGTTTATCAACAGGCATGGCAATTACTATCAGGCGAGCGCTTGGCTCGTCTTGTCATTCAATCAAATAAAATAAAAAATTAAGCCGCTTCCGCTATCTGTTCGATTAGATCTTTTAAACTATTCAACGGATTTTAATGCAGTTTTCAGAAATAGATAGAGTGATTCATGAGGTAGGTTTATATGTATAATACATAATTATAGTACAGGAAAGCCGTTTTTTTTTCTAAACTACACTAAGTGGAGCAATTACATGCGCGCGGGTGAAACCGCGAGGGAATGCTAGTTTTTACATAAGTACATTACACAACAGAAACGTAACAACTGAAAATAACTGCAAATACAAAACCGTATGAAGTCGTACCGTGTCGAACGTAAGCTCGGTAAATAATATCTTGCAATCTTTTTTACACATTTTCTTGTATGCCCGTTTGGCTAATTTAAACATTTTGCGACCGCGGTGTGTGCCCTGTCGAATTACAATTTTATTAATTTCTTGAGTGGTAGAGCCACGCTGTAGACAGTTTTGTCTACAGCATGAATGGGCTGGCTCGACCGGGTCGTTACCACTGACTCACAGAAAACCGACGAAAAGTAGCGGCTTGCTGCTGCGTTTCGTACGGTGAGTGATATCTGAAAGCCCAAATCACCTCCCCTTCCCAATCCTTAATTATACCTTTCCTTTAAGGTCGGCAACGCGCCCATGATTCTTTTGGTGGTGGGCGTACATGGGCGGTGGAGATCACTTACCATCAGGTGACCCACTTGCTCGTTTGCCGGCCTATGCTATAAAAAAAAGTTACGATCTCAGCAGCAGACCCCAACGACACAACTGCTAGACCTGGTATGTATGCATTTGACAGCCTCCGTGGCGCAGCGGGCGAGTAGCCGGCTGTGAAGCGAGAGTCCGCGGGTTCGATCCCGAGATACCGAGACAAATGTTTGTGTGATCCACAAATATTTGTTTCGGGGTTTGGGTGTTGTAAGACCGTAACTCTCGTCGTTCATGATACCCACGATAAGACTCGTATCTTACTGTGGGCTCAGGACTATGTGTGTGACTGTTAGGTGTATTTATTTCTTTCAATGGAATTACCTTTGTATTTGCCTGTCAATACTGTCTTGAGAAATAAAACCATAGATAATTTATAATCCGCAACGAAGCAACGATATTCGAAAACGTACATAATATTATTTTTGGTAGAAATTACTACCACTAAGATAAATCCGTAAGTATCTCCCCAGAGGGGTTGACGTCAGGCAGGCGGTCGGTCGGTCGTAAAAATTACAAGCCATATCTTTCTGGAACATGTGTTAAAAGCATGATGCTTGGCTTGCGGTCACTGAAAACCAGTTGTAGCTCGCCCCATAATCACAGTATTATGGTCAGCTGACCTTATATTGTCACCGCGAAGGCACGCAACTGTATATTTTTAATTTTAGGCTTGTTGTATTATTACGCACTGCAATAAGTATGTGTCATGATGGCGATAAACTTTTATTTCTTCTTTCTTTCTACAATAATAATAAATAAATGTGTGTGTACAATTCACACACGGCAGAAGTGAAACTTCAGAATTGTCAACATAAATTAATTAACCAACGAATTTTAATACGCAAATGCAAAAAAATAAAACACGTGAATAATACAACACGTTGTCACGTTGTTTATGACCCATTTTACGAAGCCTTCGTTGTACGCGGGAGCAGACACGTGATAGCGTACTTGTAATCTATCTCATTCTCTCGCAGGCTAAATTCTATTTATGAATAAGTTTGTCTTTGTCGTGAAGCATTTTCGTTTCATCGAGTTTCAAATCACAACGATTCGAAAGAAGCTTCACTTCAAAAATATATTCCTCTTTTTGCATTAAATTATATTTAGCACTCTTTTTACATTTAGCTGGTGGTAGGATATTCATATCCGCCCGATTAGCGATCACCGTACGGTGACAACATGGTGTTAAAACCTGCCATAGTGATCCACACGCCTTCTGTGGATCGCATTCCAGGATCAGCCAGTGTATATCCGGGTCTCCCGAGGGGCATGCGACATAACTTGATGGTTGATTGGGGCGGGTATAGGGGTACATCCTTGTATCTCTGTGCCTGCATCGGTCATCCGCCTGTCCTGTCGCAGGCCCCTCGATTTGCTTCTTCCCTCTCCGGAGAGGGAAGAAGTATTTATACAAGCCTGCATGGACTGGTGACCACCGATAAACTCATTGTTTGTTAGTGGTCGCTAGTTCTTTGGATTGCACTACGCTTACCATCAGGTGTAATGAAGTCACTTTGCCGTGCACCGATAAAAAAAAGTTAGCATTATACAGGGTTATTTTTAAAACACTGACAACCTCGCAGGGCCATATAGCTGACCCCATAAGGAACAACTTTTGTTCTACGAGTTTGGACATAACTCAATACATAAGAAAAAAAATGATTTTACAAGTTTTTGTTGTGTAGTGTTTGTGTTCGTACGTCAGCTGACGGCTGGGTGTAGGTATCATCGATCGATACGGCGCGGCCGGTCATTGAACCGACGCGCGCGCTGCGTGTATTACGTAATCTGCGATACGCGCAGAGCGTAGGTACTTTCAAGACGGAAATTAAATTCATAATTATTTTTGTATGAGAATAAAATCGAACAAATTATGAATAGTCGTAGAACAAAAGTAGTAGCAAATGACCTTAGGAATCTACTCCTGCGAGGTTGTCAGTGTTTTAAAAATAACCCTGTATATAATGAGCTCTATAATGGTGCTGCCACACCGCTGTTATAAAATGTTTACAAACATTTTCTAACATTTGTTAACAAACATTTTATCACAATGTTAGATATTATTATTAAACTAGCTTTTGCTCGCGGCTCCGCCCACGTGATCAATCAACAAACAAACAAACAATCAAACTCTACAGCTTTATAATATTAGTATAGATTTGGTAGCTTAGCAACGGAAGCCTTCAAATAATATTATTTGGGTAGCTTAGCAACGGAAGCCTTCAAATATGAATAATTTTCCCCGTTTTTGCAACATTTTTCACTGATGCTTCGCTTCTAATGGTCGCAGCGTAATGTTATATATCCTAAAGCCTTCCTCGATAAATGGACTATCCAACACAAAAAGAATTTTTCAATTCGAACCAGTAGTTCCTGAGATTAGCGCGTTCAAACAAACAAACAAACAAACAATCAAACTCTACAGCTTTATTATTAGTATAGATGTTTAATGTTAGAAAATGTTTGTAAACATTTTATAACACCGGTGTGGCAGCACCATAACTATCCTGTGCTTTACCTCCGAAAATAAATGAAGAGTAAACACGTAATACGAAAACTCGTCAAGTGACATTTTCAATTGACGAGTACAATAAGTGGTCTGCATTGTACAACATTACCACCTAGATAACTAGCGGAGTGTGACGCCATTATTAGCACTGACTTTTCACAAATATCGGAGCATAATTATTATGTTTTTATTGAACCGTCTTCGGGGACAAATATTTGCTAGCTAGCTTTCGATCGCGGCTGCGCCCGAATGACTTTTTTGTCGGCATAAAAAGTAGCTTATGTCCTAATTCAGGTCATGGCCTAACTTTGTGCAAATTACAATAATAAAAGATTGACTTTTTATTTGATGGAATGACGAGACGAGCAAGTCGTTTGCCTGATGGTAAGCGCCACGCCTGCCCATAAACAGAAGCAACACCACACAGAACTTTGAATTACAAAGCACTACATGACACTGAACTGCCCTCGTCACCCCGAGACATAAGATGTTAGGTCTCATAATGGCCAGTAATTTCACTGGCTTCAATCCCCTCAAACCGAAACACAACAGTGCATACACACTCTTGCTTGGCGGCAGAAATAGACCTAGCAGTGGTATCAGTGTCCCCCCGAGAGTCCGTCTGCCTCTCGCATACGAAGGACCTACCTTGTAAAGTATAGTATAGTAGTAGTATAGTATTTAACCAAGATAAGCATCAAAACTGCAAAAGATCAGAAAGATTAGCAAGATAGTGTTGCTTACTGTTTGAGCTTATTCAATTCGATCCAAAAAGCTAATAGCTCGTTCACACCGTCCGATATTAGTTGATTAATTGCTAAATCGATTTATTTATTTCCACCGTCTAGGCATTTATTTAATTACTAACTGTCCCTCGCGGTTACACCTGCATGTTACTGCCCTGCTCCCATGGGTCATAGCGTGATATATATTAAATCTTCCTCATGAATCACTCTATCTATTGCTGAAAACTGCATTAAAATCCGTTAAATAGTTTAAAAGATCTAAGCGAACAGACAGCGGAAGCTACTTTATTTTATACTATGTAAAGATGCTTTCAATAGAATTGATCGACAAATACCTTACAGACCTATCATTAAAAAGACGGAATTTGAAGATGAAAAACATTGAAACAGCACCAGTGCGTGCACAAACGGTTCATCCACACCTGAACCAAAGAGACATCGTATAATTCATATAAAAATTCGAAAATGGAATATACCGTAACATTCCACATGTGTTTCAAGTCAATTGCTTTCCTGTGAACACATGTTATGAGAAAGAGAAAGTAATAATACGATGCGCGCGCCAGTGGCGAAGGCGCCTTTCAACATGATTCCTTCCAGCTTCCCTTTATAAAACTTGTCTACAAGCTAAATACTATAACTATACTAATAGTAGTGTCTATGTAATGAGTAAGTAGCCTTAAATTCTCTTCTGAGAAAAATCACCATTCCACACTGGAGCCCACGGTTCATTTTCATTGAGACAAGCCTGAGCCAAAATTCTTGAAGTATTTTTATTGAATTACTCGAAACGAATGACCAAAAAGATACATTAACCTAACCAAACCTAATATAAAAACGACGACATAATTAGAAAAATATCTGTAATTTCTATATTAATAAAAACATTATTTTGTTTATTCGTACCAAGAACTGTTTTGATTAAATAAATAAAAACCGCATTCATATCGGTCCATTCGTTTAGGCGCTTCGACGCCACAAACTGACAGACAGACAAATAAAGGGGATCAACCTTATACCTCTATTTTTTATGATGTATTAAAATAACCTTACGGGTGAGTGGAACTGCCATTCTCTAGTTACGAATAACAACTTCACATCCTACTAATATTATAAACGCGAAAGTTTGTAATTATAAACGCGAAAGTTTGTAAGTATGGATGGATGGATGTATGTTTGTTACTCATTCACGTAAAAACTACTGAATGGATTTTAATGAGACTTTACAATAATATAGCTTATACATCAGAATAAGACATAGGCTACTTTTTATCCCGGGAAAAGCAGATCACGCGGGCGGAGCCGCGAGCAATAGCGAGTATAAAATAAATCGAAGTTAAATAAGCAAGATGTCGTTCAATTCGTCACAACTAACTATCGTCCTTCACGACAACAATGATTTTAAATGTTGCAATAAAATAGATCAAAGGCTTTGTTGCACTTTTAGAACGTACCTTTCCATTGTATAACATTTTATAACCATTTGTATTAACTAGACCAAATTAATACTAGCGGGTTCACACGTTTCAACTTTAGTTGATCAATTGACTTGAAACAACCTTCTTGAAATAAAGTTGTTTTCTGCCCAGGGGGTTGACGTCAGGCACGCGCCACGCCTGCCCATGAACAGAAGCAACACCACACAGAACTTTGAATTACAAAACACTGCATGGCACTGAACTGCGCCCGTCACCCCGACACATGTTAAGTCTCATAATGCCCAGTAATTTCACTGGCTTCAATGTCCTTCAAACCGAAACACAACAGTGCTTACACACTGTTGATTGGCGGCCGATATAGACAATGCCGTAGTACACACGGCCTCTCGCATACGAGGGACCTACCTTGTCGATCCTTTCCAACCTTTTCGACCATCAGAGGGCGCAGTATCGGAATCTCGCCTCAGGTGCCAATGAACTAGCCACGACTCATGTAGTCACTGAGTCATGCCAGGCACGGCGACGTACCGAGATGCGTCAAACTCCCACATAATCATTCTCGAAACGGGAATAACTAAGCATGACGAAGATTCTCCGATTTAGTGATAGCTACTCATTTGGGTTCTCCAATAGCATGATTAAGCTCAAAGATACCACAATTCCCTCCTACGACATCCTTATATTCTTGGTGTGAAGAGAATATATGCATTTATGCATATCTGCAGCGATACCTTAGCGGGGATTGGTACGGACTGTCGAGACGAAAGTCGCAGGTTCGAAACCAGCCCCAAGAGCATGCACCCCTGACATTTCTAAGTTACGTGTATATAATTGTTGATTATCGCTTACTTTAACGGCGCGGTGAAGGAAACATCGTCAGAAAACCTACATACCTGAGAACTCGATAAGATTTTCAAAGGTATGTGAAGTCTGCCAACCCGCATTAGGCCAGCGTGGTGGACTAAGGCCTAATCCCTCTCGTTCAGTAGAGGAGGCCCGTATTCAGCAGTGGGACGTATATAATACAGGGCTAGTATTATTATTATTTATCATCTCAGCCGTCCACTGTTGGACGTAAGCCTCTCCAAGTGTGCGCCAACCATCCCGGTCTTAGGCAGCGCGCATCCATCCGCTACCTGCCATCTTTTTCAAGTCGTCGGTCCACCGTGTAGCCGAGCGCCCTACACTACGTTATGCCACGACGAGTCAGCTGCCTGAGCCTCATTCGTTAGCCAGCAGAATGCACAGCGAGCAGGCAGGGTTGGCACTTGGGGACGTGAGGCGTTATTCGCGTTATAACGTAGATTTGTGTAGCTATAAATTATGTGGTAAATATTGGGCGCATTAGTTCTTATTAGGGTTGCGTACTGAAAGGGTACCAGTGAACACCTATTACAGAGTCTACGCCGCGCCTCGGTCTGCCTATCCGTCCTACGTTATCTTTATAGAGTTATCTTGTGAACTATAAAAAATGTTATGTCAGATATATAAAAAAAAACAAACATAAACAACAAAAAGTTTAAATTTTGGTGGGTAGATCGGAACCCAGTGCGTGAGTCAGACCCGGCACACGGCCAATTATTCATGCTCGTAGCATATTGAAATGCCAGAAAGCTCGCGTGTAGTTTTCGTGCGAAATTCATCGAAATTTTGCGCGTCCGTAGCGCAGTGTGTATCGGCTGTGAAGCGAGAGGCAGCAGGTTCGATTCCCGCACCGAGACAAATGTTTGTGTGAACCGTATGCCCCCCGTAGTTTCCGATACTCACGATACAGACAAACATACCAATTATGTACAGAACCTTAAAAGGTGACAATTAACATACTTTACGGTAAATAGGGCAAACGTTCTACAAAGACGAATCAATAGAAAAATTACACAACATTGTCAATGCATCAAGTTCTTAGACGAAGGTCAATAGACAGTTATTTCAATGCTACAGTAAACAATAAACAAACAACTTGACATACAAAATTTAATTTCAACGTTTATACTGCAATTGGATTTCACAATATAGATGATACAATATAGTTGTTTGAGTACATAGAAACTACATTTAAGAAAATACATTTTACAATAAATACAAACAAGGCAGGCAAACAAATGCAGGGCCTATGCCACAGAATTTGGGGTCCTTTTTAACCGATACAAAAAAAGGTTTACTTTTTTTAAACACGCGTGATTTCATTTAAATAATTTTGGATGGAAAATTCTATCATTCTGTTTAGGCATTACGGGGCCTCATCAAGCCAGTGCCCTGGTATACATAGGGTTAAGACAGACTTGTTCACAAGAAAAATCGAAAGTGATTTTTTTGGTCCTTCGAACAAGATCGTAATTTAATTATCTCTTTATTAAATCTAAAATTTATTTTTATACTTAAAATCACATGATACTATTATTCTCAATATCTCATACGTCCTTGGTGTAAACTTGTTATAAGCTTAGTATTATTGTATTGCACATAAAGCGGTTACAAGTAATTCAATTAGAAGAAACGGCAGTCACGAGCACATGGAACGAAATACATTGTATTTTTGCGATGATGCATAATATACTATTATCCATAACTTTATATTGAAAAATGTAACACAGTTTCATGTGAGGTAGACCTTCATTAGGCAGGTAGCCTGTTATGTTGAAAACGAAATTTTTTTAACGAAATTTTTTTACACGTGCAATTTGTTTACGGATCTCTCCAAGCCGGAACTTGAAGTTATGTCGGACATATTGGCGCATACCCTTCTATTAACTGAGCCCCGCGGTGATCCGCTCTCACCGTTATGTGACAATGGGGTACACAAGCGTATGTGACCGCAACCTCTGCGGGAGTTAGCCCTGGCATAGTGTCAATAGCGGTCTAGTAACTGACCCTTCAAACAAAGCACAGGAACGGGTTCATGTCATATCCTATAAGAATTATGTCGCAGCGAAGTTTAGAAATGTAGACCTAGTGTAGTATATAGAATATCCATCACCAAAATAATATTTCGAATATAAATTACTACGAGTAAAATAAAGCCGTAGCCAAAAGGCGCATTTTATTTGTAGCGTGCGATGTTATAATTTTTATGTAGGTACTGTTTCATATTCTTAAACACTAACATAAATATATGAAATAGAAATAATCAATCATTTTTCATTTATACTTTTACACATGGCTTTATTTTAGTAGTGGTAATGACCATAGTAATGACTATTAAAAATATATTATTATTGTTTTTTTTAATATATCATAGGCCGGCAAACGAGCACGTGGGTCACCTGCTGGTAAGTGATATCCACCACCCATGTACGCCCAAAACCAGAAGAATCATGGGCGCGTTGCCGACCTTAATGAAAGGGATAATTAGGGATTGGGAAGGGGAGGGGATTTGGGCTTCCGGATATCTCACTCACCGTACGAAACGCAGCAGCAAGCCGCTACTTTGCGTCGGTCTTCTGTGAGACAGTGGTAACGACCCCGTCGAGCCAGCCCATTCATGCTGTAGACAAAACTGTCTACAACGTAGCTCTACCACTCATAAATTGATTGTAATAAATAATTGTAATGCCTACAATAAATTTTATACCTACTATAATATGTACGTTTACGATACGTTGTAGATTATAGCATGAGCCTGATTCTGAAGGTCGTATATGTTACCAGGCGTATGGATGGATCTGGACATGGTTTTAGAAGCTTCGTGGACAAAATAAATCGTTTTCGTACTTTTTAATTGTGTGTTGTCTTGTCGTGATTGTTTTGTCGTGAAGGCAGTCACAATAATTTGGCAAAGGAGGCTGGACTTTCTGATCTTAAGACCTAACAACCGCGCAGTTTTTGTCACCATGGCGCGGTTAAAGGGACGTATAAAAAAGATCATAGAGGCACTACAAATATATCGAATGTGTATCGATATATGTGCTCATTCGTGCACAACCGTTGCGAGATTTTGTAAAAAAAAATAACGGAACAACCACAGATAATTAATATCCTTAAAACCAAAAAAAAAATAACGTACCAGTTTCTCCTCATCAAAGTCCTGTTTCCTCATGAAGGGCACACGGTCACTGTCTCCAGATTGATCTGATTTCCCACTCTCACTCTCATCTCCAGTGTCTTCTGAACTGATAGACTCTTCGTCACTCGATTCAGCCTCCGCTGGACGACTCGGGTCCGATATAAGAAGAGCTGTGAGACCATTCTCTAGTCTTATTGTCCTGTTAAAAATATTAATGTTTTCTTATGTTTACGCGAATATTACTCATTGAAATAAAACTAATTTAAAAGGATTTTATCGCGGTTTTTTTGTTATTTCATCCCGATGTTCCGAAAGCTTTTCAGCCTTCATGGTCACGGGGTGGACTGACCGCGATAAAATCCGTTTAAATTAGTTTTATTTCAATATTAATGTTATAACATCCATATTCAATAACAACCCATGAGTGAACTCTTTACTATGTGTAGATTTGGCGCCAAAAACGGACCAATCACATGTACAGAATGATTTCTTACGTTTACGCGAATATTACTCATTGAAATAAAACAAATTTAAACGGATTTTATCACGGTTTCTTATTTACAGAAATCACCACTATATGTTTATGGGTACTATGAGACTCACAGACACATGCATATTGCACGCACACAGATTTCTTTTTGTGCTTTGCATCGTAATTTGCGATCTTACAAGATTAGATCATTTTGTATGATAATACTTGCAAGAGGCGTCGGGTCTTCGGTCAGACTTGCGTATTTCCTGTGTTGCTTGTGCTTTTGTCACAAGTATTATAAGTTATTATATTTTCAATTCGTAAATTTTAGAAATGGTTTTATTTGTTAGTTACTTGAGATTATACCTAAATACTATTGAATTTTGTGGAAATATCAGCAAAAGATAAACTATCTAATTCTTGGTAGTTTTAACCACAATATGTCATATCTTCACTCTACCTTTAGGTTACTTCACACTACCTATTACAATCACTGATTATAACAATGTCAACCAAGCAAGGTTAACAATATTTTGTATATGAATGTAGAAATGTTATAATAAAAGTAGAGTAGATATACATGGCAACAATTGTCTTAATTAGCCAATTAATCTTAGAGATGTTAGTATTTCAGTTTCTTAGTACTTGAAAGAAGGGAAGAGGGAAGAAGTATTTATACAGCCTGGCATGATTCTGGTGACTGCTGATGAAGTCATTATTTGTCAATGGTCGCTAGTTTTTTAGACTGCACTATGCTTACCATCAGGTATAGTGCAGTCACTTTGCAGTGCTTGGATAATAAAAAAAAACCTATTTAAAAATACCTACAAAGTGTTCCTAGGATATCACAACAACAAAATCAAATAAGTGCTTTTCAATTTAAAAATAATGTATCCTTTCATACTTTAATTATACACCAATTCTTATTGGAAAACTCTAATCAGTGATAAATCAAGGCAAAGTGTACAATGACCATGCTAATTTCACTATTATTACTTTTTAAACACCAGAGATTATTGCTTTAGAGGAAAAACCATGTGTCTCAAAAAGTGATTACAAGGGGAAGACAGAACTGCACCACACAAAATTATCTAACCACAGCATATTCAAAAAGTCTCTATTTATGAAGTTCTCATTAATCTTTATAAATAGCATTACAGGTTAGTAATGTTTTCTTGTGTGGTGTGCATCTCAAGGTTTCCTTTTAAAACAAAAAAAAATGTGTTCCTGCTTTTTCCTCTAATGTGACAATATTGTTTTCCATAAGATAATTTGGCTGAGATCTAGTAACAAACATTCAGATTTTGGGACCAAAAAGCTGAAACTGATAGAGTCTTGATTGCTGATTAATCTGTTATCATTCATACTGCTAGGTCATACATTGTTTTTGTGAAATTTTAATAAAACAAGTGTTATGTCAAAGTTTATTTTCAGCCTAAGGAATATGTGTAGCTAGTAATTAAATGATTAGATTTGACTCTGGTGATTACAGGCTGTGACCCACTCAATTCCATACTAGTATTTCTATTGCCAAATTAATTTTCAAAGTCCAACTTAACAAAACAACTTATTTCACATGATTTGGAACATTTCAACATTGTCTTTGACTTCTGTGACAATGAGAAAAACTATAGGATTTTGTAAGAGGAATATGAAAAGCAAATGTGACAAATATTTTTTTTGTTTATAGGTAGCTTCTACTGTTTATTATCAGGTTTACATTTGAGTGAAAAGTGATAGATATTGAAATACAGAATTGTCTTTAAATATGCCCTTATCAGGGCTGAAAGAAAGAAAATCCAAAGGGTGCTGACATGATGCTACTTAATTACACTTGTATTTTCTAAATTTTTGTTGATTGTGATTAATATAAAAAAATATTTGAATGAACTTTTGTTAATTACATTCATAATATTTACAATAAAATTATAGGGTTCAATTCATATTATAATAATTTATTTTAGACGAGTTTATAGAGGATTTAGCCGAAAGTAATCATGTTGTATAGAGCCAGCCCCACTGAACCTTATAAATTTTGACAAAAGCATCAAGGAATGTTTACATATACACTTAGTTTGTAAACAAACCTGCCAATTTGTAAGCATTCTTTTAATGCAATTAAAATTATAGCAAGATCTCAGGGTACGTACTTGTACACAGATTCTAAATACAATTAAAACCATCAGCTTAAATGTTTATCAGGCAAATTACACTAATCATTTCCGGTGCGGTTTTAAAAGTATTTTCATTACGAATTTCATATTTCCTTCTGAGTTTACGAAGTCATAAAACACTAAACTCACTTGTAAAGCTTTTTATCAGCAACAGACTTCACAGGTTCTTGTAATACTTCCACTTTCTCCTGTCTATGAGACATGGTTGCAACCTGCCTTGGACGGTTGCCTACCACTTTCACTTCTGGCTTGAACTTAGGAGTTCTGTGTGATGCACCACGTCTATGCATTATTAAGAGAAATATCTGTCGTGCTTGCAGAGGAACAGATGTATTTTGAATAAAATGTGACAAAAATTTTGACATTTATTGGCGCATGTTCAGTGCTGCCAGATAATAAACCTGACTTATACCACTGACCAATAATAAAACTTATACGATAACTTTAAGTGTTGTATGTCTAAAGACACAAAAGTAAAACTTTTAAAATGACAAAAGAAAAATCTTTGCTCATTGGACTTTTATTAATATTTACTTTAGCTGATATTTATTATTCAAACATATGTATGAAGTTTTGTAACACATAAAGATATTATAGGTACCTTGCATTTTATATATTATATTTTATATAATAATTTATATATTCTCAAAGTATAAATAACTAGATAGGTGCTACTTAGTTATATAAATCAATATAAAATAAAATGTTAAGTTTAAACTCTGAACTCTGAACTGAGAATAATGGGACAGCCACATACAAAAAAATTAAGGCAAGTCCATAATATAGTAGGTTCTTGAGCCATTTAGTTATATTTGTCAGTGAAAGTACAGTCAACCTGGGTAACTTAAGCTTTCAATGTAACATTGACTCACTAACTTGTATTTGAACGTTTAATTTTTTCTCTTTTTACTGAATCACTGTATAATAATAAGTTGTTTAATTTATGAAAGTAAAAAGTGTTTTTAAACGAAACCTGCAGTGACAATTGACATTTATCAAATATATATTTATTTCTCATCATTCAAAATTTTGGCGGTAAATGGAGTTAAAAATAAACTTGCTAAAAAGTTGTGTATAGCAGTTACTACAGAAGAACTACAGAAGGCGAGTTCAGTTTTATGTTGAAGAATCATATGTTTTTTATGTTATAACACTGAAATATCCCGCGATATTGATAGATTTTTTTAAAAATCTTTAATTAATCTTCGATCCGTTTAATTTTCAGACCACTTGGGGTAACATTAGCTCGGGGCGAGGACAGACAATGCGTGAAAATTTCAATTATGCAAAAAAGTTTTGAAGGGTGGAAGTGGCCATCAAAGCTTGACATATTTAATTGTCACCCCCGAAATATAGTAATACTCCAGTCATTTTAGTAGGTTCACCTCGGAATTCGAGATACCCGGCTGTAACTCTGTAAATACTTGTGTATTGACACCCTAAAAGTTGTCTCAAAACCTACATGTGGTAGGGTGTGCGCAACTATAAAATTTCAAGGTCAAAGGTCACAAAAATCGCTTTTTTTGTAAATATCTCATTTCCTATGGGTTTTTTGCTATTTATATCCATTATCAATATTGTAGAATACAAAATTCTCTACAAATTTTGTTTAAAACTTTTTTTCATACGGTGAACCGTTTTCGAGATAGAGGGCGGAGAGCGCGCGGTCACAAGTCCGTCATTTTGAAAGTTACATAAACGAAATTTTGTATTTCGGTTATTGACGTAAAATAAATAAATACGTGTTTCAGGAATTTTGGAAATTTTATTTATTAAGGGATGAAAAAGGGGGTGAAAGTTTTCACGCTTTCACGCCTAAATCACTAAACCGATTTTGATGAATTTATCTACAGAGACAGATGGAGCCCTGCAGACAGTTACAGGCTACTTTTATCCCGGAAAATGCTGTTCACACGGGCGGAGCCGCGAGCAAAAGCTAGTATAACATAATAGTTAATCAAAATTGTCAAATATTTATAATCATTGATTTATGGATAGTTCATCAACTATATATGGCGCGTTTTCGACCGGAGGCACCGTTTGACCTGAACTGATCCTGTGACCGCGCGCTCTCCGCCCTCTATCTCGAAAAGGGTTCACCGTATGAAAAAAAGTTTTAAACAAAATTTGTATTCTACAATATTGATAATAGATACAAATAGCAAAAAACTCATAGGAAATGAGATATTTACGAAAAAAGCGATTTTTGTGACCTTTGACCTTGAAATTTAATAGTTGCGCACACCCTACCATATGTAGGTTTTGAGACAACTTTTAGGGTGTCAATACACAAGTATTTACAGAGTTACAGCCGGGTATCTCGAATTCCGAGATTCTTACCTAATTTAAGCTAAAATGACTGGACCATAAGTCGATTTGGAGGATCTAAAATCACAAAACGAGGCGATTCTTATGCGATTGATGATCAATTTCTATACATGGAATGGGGGAATTGAGAGCCGATATTATGTTTCTTTTTTATATGTGATTGAGTTTGTTTTATTATTTTTTATTATTTTAGGCATTGCTCAATAATTATAAGTACATCAAAACCTGATTAATACAATAATAACTTGATTTAAGAGGTCCATTAAATAGAAGTTGATTTCGATAAACCAGGCAGTTTAATATTGTATTAATATGGCATCCCTACGTTGCCACTATAAAGGAGATAGTGATATAAATGAAATGTATGTTTTTTATCAATATGACAAGCTAATCTTACCGAGGAGTAAAAAGAACTACATAAATTAGAGATTTTCTTCATCAACTCCTCATACTTATTAATGTTACCCAAATGTCAGTGTAACTTTGGCTCACCAAATTTTTGGTAATTTAAGCGTCTTTTATTTATCGTTTTGATGAATAACACAGGAAATTAGATTATAAAGGCCAATATCCCACTAGAAACACTCATTTATGAAAAATAACAATAAAAGTAAATCCGTACTACTATAAATTACCTCTAAAGTGAGCCAAAATTACCCAGGTTGACTGTATCGAATAGTATGTAATTATTATCGGCCAATTAAATGTACAAGAATCAATGAACAGCTATCAAAATTGAAACGTCAAGAATACATATATCAAGCTGTATAGGCTAGCACCCTTTGCGTTTAAAAAAAATTAAATGTCAAATCCAAAATTCAAAACTTTGTGACTGTTTGCTATTTTTGTTTGAGTGTTTTGCGATTTGTATCATGAAAAGTGCAAATAGTTGGCAATTAATTGGCATACAACATTATCACAGTTAAAATGGATGAGTCGTATTCTGAGAGCGATCTCTGTATGTCTCCCACACAAATACTGGAGCGTTTACAGGTTCTACGACAACTACAATTGTTGCAACGCCGGAAACTGCAAAAACAACGCTTACAGTACCAAGAAACTTCTGAAAACTCATCAGGATTCACGGAAATAGTCAGCCATTTTAGTAGTAGGACTAGTAGTGATATTTTTCGTACTTTACTGGAATCCCCACGCGACGATCACGAAAATAGTTCTCAAGTAAATATTACTGATATCTCTCAGAAAGTAAACGAAAGGGATCTTATAGAAGGTGTGTCTGTTTTGAATTTGTCCCAAGAGTCCGAATTTATAATTAAATCGCCAAATTCAATAAAAAGTGGGTCATCTAAACAAGAGAATGTGCCTTCAGGATGCCCTAATCAAGTTCAACCTACAGCTAAGCACCTGGGAACGAAATCTCCCGCCAAAAAACACATATCTCTAGATGAGATGCCTATACTGTCACCAAAACAAGATTTTGAGGCGTTAATCATAGAAAAATTACAAAACGAAATAGCAGCACCATCACAAAAGAGTTCCAAAATTGAAACTAAACCCATCAGTCAAGGTAAAAGGCCTTTTTTAAAACGAGGTGAGGGTATGGCTAGATTTGGTTTGAGGAAAAAAGACCTTGTTATACAAAATACAAAGTCTTTGCCTTGGAAATCCCAGAGTAAAAGTAAAATGATTGAATCACCTAAACCCACTCATCAAAAAGGTAAACAAGATGTTCCAGTCATAATCCAGGAACCAAAACAATCACCTATTATAAATAGAAATATAACAACTTTTGAAAAAACAGAAATAAAAGAAAAACGCATATCACCTTCACAAGAAAGTATTTCCCAAAATGCTGAAGCTACAAATTTAGTCACCCCAGAATCATATTTAAATAAACCCAATCAAAAAATAATAGAAATGCCAAAAGGACAACACCCATTGAAGGGTAACAAGGGAAAAACATGGGCTGCTATCTTAACAAAAGAGCAAAATGACTTTCTCACTCAACTGAAACAAAGTGATTATTACAAAAACTTTGTGTCACCAGCAAAAAGCACTGTATCAGAGGCTAGTTGTGATGAAAACCTTTCCAAATTGACCCAAGAAAGGGAAGCTGCAGAGCAAAATATGTTTGAATTGCTTGAAAACAAGGTTTCTAGTGAAAGTTTTGACTTAGAGAGCTCATTTTTTAACAGATTTATCAAGAAAAATAACCTTGAATGCTCAGGAGAGAGTACTCCATTAATGATGCAGAAGTGTCTGGCAGCTAATCCGAATTTACTGCACATAGTGTCAGATTTAAAGCAACGCAAGAAGAATGAATTTTCACAATGTGAAATTGAGACTTGTCATAGTAAATACACAGAGTGCTGTAGTGACACCTGCTCCTCTGTGTCCAGTTGCTGCTCATGCCAAACAGTTGAGCCTTCCCAAACATCACAAAGTTGCATTTATAACCAAAAAGAATCTATGCACAGAAAAGCCAAAACAAATACTAATAGAAAAGAGGTTGAAAAAGAAATTGACAAATGCAAGGTTGACACTGTCTCAGAAAATGATGTTATGAAAGCCAACATAGCAGAAATGAATACAAAATTAATAAACACAAGTGAACTACTAAAAGAAAGACTCCATGAACTTGAAGATGAAATAGAAACATTTAGGAAAGAGAATGCAAATTTGGCCAAGTTGAAAGAAGAAATTGATTTGGAAAGACAGAAGTTCTATGAAGAAAAGAAAGATTTTCAACAAAAGTTTAATGAAGAAAAGGTTTTATCAGAGTATTATTTGGCTGAAGAAAGGGAGAAAATTACTAAACAAAAACAAATGTATGAGCGTTATGTAAGGGAAATGAGAGGAAAGCTTAGTAAAAAAGATAGGGATGAAGTGATAAATCTGAAAAAAGAAATTGAGAATTTGAAGGAAGAAATAAGAATGAAAGATGCAAAATCTACTTCTACTATAGCTAGACTCCGAAATCAAATTAAAATTATGGAAAAGGAAAAGAAAGACATGACAACAGAAATAGAAAAATTAAAGAAGGAAAATAGGAGAATTCAGCATAGCAATGACATAACAAGGAGGCTGACTAATATGAAATATCTTGCGGAAATTAATAAGAAGTTAACCAATATGACTTCTAAAGAAAATAGATCCGAAGTAGACATTGACTGTGATTCTAAATATAAAGCATTTGAAATAGAAAGACAGAGTAGAAGTAAAAAACGAGAAAATGTAACAAAAGGGGCCCTGAGACCTAGAGCTAAAAGTGTTCCAAACTTAAAAGTTACATCAAGATATGCAAAATACTTCAGTCAAAGAGATTCAGTTAGTCAAATGGAGCGGAATGGTCTTGTAAATATTGAGAGATTGAGTGCTGATTGTGGTTCTGATGATGGAGGAATAGATGATCTGGAAGAAGAAGGAGAAATCAATATATCTGGAGAAGCAGAGTCAATACATTCCAGAGTAAACTCTGAAAATGGTGATGAAAATAATTTAGAAAAATTATATATGGAAACATTCCGCTCAATATCACCAAAAAGCAACATATCAAATAGAAGTTCTAATCGAAATCAATCAGAAAGACTTAGTGCCAATGACTTTTTCCTTCGTCAATCCAATTCGAGATCTAATTCTGTCAGAAGTTCTAAGTCACCTCAAGAACCTGCAGCTTGTGTAAATAATTCAAGTGGGTCTTCAAGATCCCCTGTTTCAATCCTCACCAACAGATTAAGTAGCCGATCACCAATCAACTCATATCGGTCTACTGAACACATTACAAATTTGTCAGCCGGCTCCAATCATTCTCAAAGATCCAAATCACCAATATCTTTGAGTAGTCATTCTCAAAGCTTCTCAAAGCTGAAGTCTTCCACAATAATACATAATGATCAATACAGGGACAAGTTAATGATTGTAAGCCCAGAACCATTTTCCAAATCAAGTCTTACGAAAAGTAATTTGAATCCAACAGAAATAAGGAAACCGGATGGTTCTAAAGAACTGAGATTTCCAAATGGGAATGTTAAATTATTATCAGCTGATGGGAAATACAGTAAATTCATTTATTACAATGGAGATGTTAAAGAGAATTTCTATAATGAGGGTAGAATTAAATATTTCTATGCAGAGACAAAAACTTACCACACTACACACCCAGATGGACTTGAAGTACTTGAATTTCCTGAGTAAGTGGAATAATTTGAATACATTATTTCAAATTCAGATCTCACTGTGAAATAGGATAAAATATGCATGCACTCATTTGAATGAGTATTCTATATTTCTGCCTGACATTATACTGGCTTAGTAACATGATCCACAACCCTATTTAGATGCTTCTACTTCACCTTATTTTGAGTACTGTAGTGAGAGTATTGACTCTTGTGGCTTCATGTAAAACATCAAGTTATCGTTTTTTGAGATATTTTTTTTATAGCATAGGCCGACGAACGAGCAAGTGGGTCACCTGATGGTAAGTGATCTTCACCGCCCATGTACACCCACCACCAGAAGAATGGGCGCGTTGCCGACCTTAAAGGAAAGGGATAATTAGGGATTGGGAAGGGGAGGGGATTTGGGCTTCCGGATATCTCACTCACCGTACGAAACGCAGCAGCAAGTCGCTACTTTACGTCGGTTTTCTGTGAGACAGTGATATCCCCAGGATGCTACTTTAATGCAAGTATAATTTACCAATCGTCTGATAATAATGATGCCATCATATTTTAGTGGACAAGTAGAAAAGCGCTACAAAGACGGTTCTACAGAGATCCGCCTGCCGAATGGCAGTGTTCGGTACTTCGATCCTAAGAACGAACACGTACGAGAGGAGTGGCGGTTCCCGGACGGTGCCATGCTGACGGTGTCCGCAAACGGCGACCAACGGATCGTGTTCGCTAATGGTCAGGTTGAAGTGCATGCTGCTGATCATAAGGTAATTAAATATCAACATAGACTAGCCATGTCAAACTCAAAGTCACTGGTGCAAAAGCATGAAGACCATTACAAAAAAATACAATCAACTTCTTATGACATATACAGCTTTCCAAAAAAGTTTTTAACACGCTCGCGAACCGGCTGTTTTACAAAATTGCGGGCCGCAGGAAAATGCCGCATGTTTGACATGGCTGACATAGATCATGACATAGGCTAATATAAATAAATAATAATAAATCATGTATTGATCAACCACTGAGTGGTAGAGTCCTCAGCACAGCAATCATACCGCGTACGCAATACAACTGAGGAGAATCTTAGAACAAAATACGTTAAACTATTCAAACTATTAATATCTATTTCTAACGGGCATCACAGACTATTAATTAAATAGCCTGCCTTCACAATGGTTCTTTTATTCCAGCGTCGCGAGTTTCCCGATGGTACTGTTAAGTTGGTGTACAACGACGGGACTTCAGAAACAAGATATTCTTCAGGGAGAGTGCGTATTAAAGACAAACATGGCAATTTAATCATGGATTCTGCTCCGGAGTGATGTCTACTCAATCGATGAATTACCTAACAATTTTATCTTAAAATGAATTTATGGTTAAAATGATTGATTTCGAATTTTTATAAAATGTTAAAAATATAGACAGTATGTTTGATTTTCAACCATGAATTTGTGAAAACTAACCCGAAACTAATTTATGAATGTGATAGCTTGTTTCGCATCTGTTGAAATTTTATTTGCAATATAACACTGTGTTACGCATACCTGTTAGCAGTCAGTTTAGAAAGTACTACTTTTTCAGAAGTTCCTCTATACCTTGACAACATAATAATTTTGTACGCCCACATATTTTATTTGATAAATAATGTTTACTCAGATAGTGTGAAATAGACGTCTCATGTAATATGTTTTAAAATGTATTTATTAAATCTAGAAAACCCTTATGAACTAATAGTGTCCCACAAAAATATATTGTTTTATAAAATATATAACGTGAAACTTACAGGACGACTGATGAAAAATAAAAGAACGAATTTATGCCATTTTCGAAAACTGTGCCAATTTGTTATGAATTTTTATTGTAAGTTATAATTTAATGTTTAACATGTTTGTAAACTTTATAAGGGTATCATTTTAAATAAAAATATGTTATTTAATGACATTTCGTTTATTTTAACTTATTTTCATCTACACTAATTAATGTTTTATTTAACTAGCCGTTATTTGGTATCGCGTCTGTGATATTGGTTTTGGTACGCCTTCTAATTTAAAACTAATTGGTTTCATGTGATCTTCAGTGCCGAATATCTTTTTTAGGGCTTCCCTTGCGGCCATTTCCTTGGCTATGGTAACGCTTTCACCAAACCCTGTGAATAAAAATAAATATGATGCGACAAACAGGAATGAAGGATGTTGAAACCACTGCAATTACTGGGCATTATGAGACAACATTTTATGTCTCGTAATTATGGGTGCAGTACAATGCCATATACTTTTGTAATTCAATGTTTTGGGTAGTGTTATTGTTTACGGGCAGGCGTGCATTTTACCGTCAGGCGATCGACCTGCTCGTCTTGTCGTTCCAGTTGTATATAAAAATGTTGGAGGTAGATCTTCATACGTTCGTGTTTTCGAAATAGACGAAGACTGACAAAGCTTCGTGCTTAATGATATTTTTGCTAATCGTAGGCCTGTAGATACTTAATACATTGGTAAATCGATTATTTCACAATCATTTGCGACAGCCTCCGTGGCATAGGTTCGATCGCACATCGAAGCAAATCATGGATGCAACTAGTGCTAGTTATGGTTCGCTTCGATTAATGTAGGGTAATTATTATTTAATGTAGGGTTCCATGAAATAAAATCAATTTAATGATTTATTACGTTTACGCAAATGTTACACATTGAAATAAAACTAGTTTAAACGGATTTTATCGCAATTTTTATTTTAATTGTGTTCCTGATGTTTCGAAAGCTTTTCAGCTTACGTGGTCCACCCCGTGACCAAAAAATCCGTTTAAATTAGTTATATTTAAAATTTATAAAAGGAATTTGTTGTGTCCAAAGCTTTAAAAGTTTGGGAACCACAAAATTAGACCAATCTATGTTTCGAGGCGGGGTAATTGCTTCTAATGTTGTTTTACATCTAACATCATTAGCATTGATTCGATCCATACCTGATGAAACCATCTTCTTGTCCACATAAAGGCCGACCCTGTAGCAGGCTAGCAAGGTGTTTTTGCCAACCTCACCAATCAACCTTGGCTCTATTGTAGCTCCATCCTTCTCAACGAAACCAGTGAGCATTGCCCACGGGTCGTCTATTTGCCAGTATTCGTTCACATCTTTGCCTGGAATACATAGGATACTGTCTTTATAATAGACTTTAAAATTATTTCGACGGTGGATGCAATTACGCAGTAACGTTCAACCCAGGTCAAGTAAAAATTAAGATATTCATTTTATTTTGTTATATTCATTAACTTAAAATAAAACTAATTTAAACATGGTGCGTGAGTCCATCCCTGTGACCACAAAGGCTGAAAAGCTTTCGAAAGGTCGGGACCAAAATTATTATAAAAACCATGATAAAAACTATTTAAATTAGTTTCAATAAACTTTTTACCTTGCAGTTGTGTTATGACGAAGTCCCTGACAAAGTGTGCTGCTCCCTCTTCCCCTGTGGACTGCAGTAAAGCACCCACAATAGCTCTGAATGTGTTTGCTAGTGTATAATTGTTCACTGGGTATTCCTGAAAGGAGTATACATTGGCTGAATAAAACTAAACATATACTATTTGTGCGCTGCTTTCTTTCTGCCTGCCATTTTCCGGTTTAATGCCAAGGTAAAGTTAAAAGCTGATGTAATGTAAGGCTAATTAAAAAAATCACATGACGATCAAAGTCAATGTCAGTGCTCACTTTGTACCTTCTATCTACTTAGTATTGCCTGTGATACCCACACTCATTTACTTGGAGTTTAGTGCACTTTACAATTTGGGTTTGCGAAATGTCAAATTTCCAAAATAACTAGTAAATATCAAAGGAATAGCTTTTCCATTTATGTGTTTTATTGCTCTTTAGGCTTCAGAAGCATGCTCTTACTTGCAGTATATCAGTAAATCACCCTTTAAAGAACACATTCACTTTGTGTATTAAAATTTGTTATAATTGAAAATAATTACCGAGGCCAGTATAATATCCTTTGTGCCAAGATGTAATGACACATGAGCTAATGTTTCCTCACTGA
The DNA here is from genome assembly GCA_949126905.1 of Amorpha juglandis. Lineage (NCBI taxonomy): Eukaryota > Metazoa > Arthropoda > Insecta > Lepidoptera > Sphingidae > Amorpha > Amorpha juglandis. The sequence goes on along the minus strand of OX421385.1, from coordinate 12,152,067 downwards.
CCAGGTGGTTCCTAATACCTCGTATTCCTTGCAACGGAAACTTCGGTAGCACTGCTTCCAAGTACAAATGAATGTATTCATTTATGAATTTACCACCTGTAACATTATAATTTTATTTATTACACTATGCCCAGAAGCCACATACTGGTAGACGTAAGTCCAAATACTTCAATGACCAACTGTCTTACGGCTACTTATTTTTATATAACTTTGATAATTTCTACATATTGTATAAAGTATGTAGACAATTTTTGAGAATTGAGATATTATGTGTGATTATGATTTGAAATCCAAATGAATGAAAGCTATTGTTATTGTATTAGGAAATAGTAAATTCATATTGAAATACTGGACAACATTTTTGTTTACAATGTCTGCAATTTATATGATTATTATACTTCATTTACCTTCATCTGATAACTCTCTGTTATCCTTCATAGCTATGTCTATTCCCATGTCTTTCTGTTTCATTTCTTCTTTAATAACATACGACCTGTCTGTGAACGCTAGCAACAATAAGTCCGAGTCAAATTCTTCGTTCAATCGTTTCCCGAATGCATAAATTTCCGCTTCCAAATTCCAGTCTAAGAAAGTGTTTCGGGGGAATGTGACCTTTCCACCTTGCTTCTCTTCCCTACACTTTAACTCTTTCAAAGTCGGCGCCACCCATCTATGGATCTTTTGAACTAAAATCAGGAAATATAATAAGCACATAGATCATTAATAGATATCTTCAAATTCAAGTGGTATTTACTTTGTCTAGTAACTGGTACATTGTTAATAGTTTTAACAAAAAGAGGCACACAACGTCTCAAAAGAGCCATGCTTTATATATTGCAATGTTCTTTTCTATTTTACTATTTAAATTTTATTTCAAAACATTTTCTGTCTTCAAAACAAACGCAATTTTTAAGGTTATGTTAGGGATTAGGAGTGCTCGATATGTATCGATATGTGATAAAATATCGATACATTTATTTGATATAATAATATCGAATCAATGCGATATTATCGAATAATTGAAGTCGATATATAATATCGATATATTTTATCCGATATATCGAAATAAGGATATCGTAGAATATTTATGAAAAATCATCATTACAGCTCTGTGGCATCTGAAAGACTTTTTTCTATCGGATGGAGCTAAAAAAAAAACAAAAACAACATCAAATACCAGAATAAGTATTGGATGTTGTTTTTTTTTATTTCTTTAGCTATTCGATATTATTTTTGTTAATCATTTTCACAATAACAATATTGGGATTAATAAAATGAAAGTTGATTGCTTTTTTAACCTTAGTGGGTTTACTTATTTACTCCTAATAAAGTCTTTTCCTTCGTACAATTCGATATATCGAAAATATCGATATTTTTGACCGATATATCGCTAAATATCAATACAATATTTCGATATATTATATCGGAAAAAATATCGATATTTTTTGTACATGAACATCACTATTAGGGATGTTGAAAAAATATCGATATATTTTTAAAAGTGTATCGATATTATTGGCGATATATTTTGATCCGATATATCACTTTATCGATTTTTTTAGGTATCGAAATCATATCTAAAAGAATATTTCTTTTCATTTTAATTATTTAAAATTAGATAGGAAAATAAATTAAGACGCCAAAAATAAGTCGTCGAAATGTAAATATATCGATATATCAATATTTTCCTTTTGATATATTAAAATCTATATTGATACTTATAAAAATTAGCCATACGATATAAAACTATATTTTTTTGCATATGCTTACCATGTTTAAAATCTGTATGACATAAAACAATATTAAGTTCTTTTGCGATTTATTATCTATTGTAACATATCATCATCGATATTGCAATATGTTTCATACGAGAGGCGAATAACACTTATTTGCAGAAACTAGCGAGTTGTGGCAATAGTTATTAATTCTCCTGTAATGGCCGGCGCTCATAGACGGCATGGCACGGCATGGCATGGCAAAGGATTTTATTACTAATCAAGTTATTTTGAATCTTATTGCCACGAGTTTAGAATTCACGTTACTTTATTTCAATACCACAGTGCCGCGACGTGCCGCGGGATGCTGTGGCATGACGCGACGCGCCGCGGCATCCCGCGGCGTCCCGTGGCATGCCGTTTCATTCCACGGATTGCCGCGGTGCGCGAGAGAGAGAGAGTGGCTGGGCATTCAGCAGGATGCCACGGGACGCCGCGGGATGCCGCAGCATGACCTGCCGTGCCATGCCGTGCCATGCCGTCAATGAGCGCCGGCCATAAAGCGTACAAAAACTAACATGACACGTATTGCAATATCAACGACGATATTAGACTTATGTCCAAATTAAAACTATATACTAATCTAAGGCGGCACTGTCACTACGTAGTAAAAGATAACATCCCCAAAAAACATGTTTATTTAAATGAAAACATCTTGAAAATATAAATCAATAACACGAAAATCATAAATTCTCACAAATATACTGTAAATGGAACATATCATTTCTCAATTTTTTCGACTAGTCAAAAATTCTCGCACGGAGTTAAAGAAGCCTCGTTTCATTTTGCTATTCACTATTGGCAGAACGGAGTGATTCGTGTAGAATGATGCAGTTGTGTCATATAAAGACGACCCCATCTGTATAGCCTGCAAAAGTCATACAATATTATGTATGAAAACATTTATGGAAATAATTTTAAAACGACTTGGTATGGGTAACACTAAAAGTAGGTGAACACATTCAAACCAAAACCCATAAGCATTCAGATACACTAGTCGCTCAACAAGATTAGCACCGAATTAGATGTACAATATCGTCAAAGGTCTAAAATTAGTTAAACACCAGGCTATCAAAAGTAGCGGAACATTATACTACCATGCCCTACAGTTATTAGACTACTGTAGTTTAGGTTATAATATGAAAAAATCTTTGATTAATATTATTCATGAAAGGAAAAAAGATATAGGTATGTTTTAGCAAAATGTTTTTGCTAGATTGCCATAGAACATAGAATTAAATTTCTAAATTCGATGCAGTGTATAAAAATGTTCGAGCTAGAAACAAAATTCTCAAAAGAATTAAATAAAATTGTTTACTTAATCGCATGTCTTATACATATTTCCATCAGGACCTGATCACTATGAGCCCAGATATTAAAGCCATTTCTGGTAGAATGCTTAGTACACAAAATAGCATTCGGCGTCTTATCCAACTGCTCCGCGTGCGAAAGGGGCGCAAGTTGATTTTATATAAAAATAGATAGCACCTAATTAATGAAATAATCAGAAACATTTTATAAAATTTATAATCTCCGTCACTACTTGAAAGATCACATGATTATTATTCCTTTAAACAAAATTGTTTAACGTTCATTTATTAACTACCATTTACTATCACTTACGTTCATTGAACTATACGTTAACGCTTTCCGTTGCATTCAAATTCAATTTTTAAGTGCTCAAACAAGTTTCACTTCAATAAAGTACTTTCTCAACTCTAATCAGCTAACAGGTTACTAATTAAATTCCAGTAATTCAAATTATCTAACGAAACACTTACTCCAAGAGAAGAACTGAAGTGATAAGAATCGATGGAACTGTTTACAGTAGTCGGTACGTTAGGCTGAACGGGGAGCTTGACTTCCGAAGTCCTGGACCGCATTACCAAACAAGACATCAGTCTTCGTAAGAATGGTTTCTTCGGCTTTAAGTCGGATGGGATAGGATTCATAAACCCCTTGGCGGACCGTGAATGCAATTCTATGGGTGGTAATGAAAAATCCGAAGTTCCCAAGTTCGGTGTTACGGATCTTTTGCGACCTAAAAAATATAAAAAAAACCTAATATAACAAAATCAGTAAAATTCTTGAAGATGCAACCACATTATTCAAATAATCATGCTAGAAGGACCAAAATGAAAAATAGTGATTATTGATATTTAATTCTTTTTCTTGTTATTTTAAACCACGAGCTACACATAACTTAATAAAGTTTCGCTATATTCTTTATTAGTTTACCAAACATAGTTTTAAAAAGGCGTTAAATTTCTACAAAATTCTACTCAACTAAATGACAATAAAGTGTACACACGACATTATTCGTATGAAATACCTTTGAAAATAGTAAAGAGTGAATCGTTTCGGCGAAGAATACTGGAAGAGGATAAACTTCCAACGTTCGTTGATGAAAATGTTACTCGTCTCGTGTAACCAACAGTCGCGTAATGTATTTCCAACGATGAACTATTTTTTCTCGGTGAGACGATTTCATTTGCTAGATCCTTCTTTGTGTTTCTAGCTTCTTTTGAATCAAATAGAACTATAGTTTTTATTTGCGATTTATCTGGCTCATATGATTTTGATGCATGTTCAAACAGTTTCTTTTCATTGGATATTTTATATTCATCATCCTCATCATTTAAATTCGTGTTGAATTTAGAATAATGATTTAGTTTTTCCGTTTGCGTTTGTTTATCAAACTCAAGGCTTATCTGTGGTTCATGTTTGGTTCGTTTTCTAACTTCTCCTACAGAAATTAAACTGCATTTACATGTCTTTTTCCTCTTTTCTTGGCAATTTTTTTTTGATATGGTTCTTTGAATGGTTCTTTTTACTTTATCGTACTGCTTTCGCGATAGTATAATGGGTTTTTGTTTAGTAAATTGTTCTAATTGTAAGAATACTTGTATATTTCTATTGAGAATGAGTTGTTGGTACAGAGATGTTCGTTCTACTGCAGACCCACCCTCACTGGTATTTGTTTTTATTTTTTGTTTGTTATTAATATTTGTTTGTATGGGCTCACAGGAACAAAGAGCGTGCGGATTAAGTTTGGTCTTTAAATTCTTTTCGCTGTAAGAAATTTATAAAATTATTATCATGATCACAATTTTATTTATGATCAAATAAATGAATGCACTATTCAAGCGATATGGAAACAACAATTTTAAAGGAAAAATAATTAAAAACAACCGGTCCCTCTTGTCAAAACAATCAAATAAACATTGATCAGCAACAACACCATCATAAACATCAATCTAAAAAAAAGAATAAAAAATATATTTTATAGAACATTTTAATAAAACAAAAACTCCTTTATAAATCTAATGACCTGTTTACTACCACCACTTGCAATTTTCTCTTTGTCGATACCAAGTAGATGACGTATCTGTTTATCCCTTTCTACTGGATCTGGTAGTACACAACTATCTCCTTTGAAATGCTTGATTGGTGCTACGGAGGCATTATTATTTTATTAACCTTTTTCTCTAAACCTATTTAAAATTTTAGGATCACATGTTTTTTACCAAAAAAATCTGTGTCTTTGTAGCATGCATTCTGTTTGGTCGATTTATTTGTTTGCACATCTTTCTTGCTACTTCTGACTTCCCGTCTGAAATAAAAATAATCAATAATCCATCTATAATGGATATAATGGATAAGGATTATTTATTCGAAAATAACTTACTTGTGACTGATTTCTAAACTGTCCCTTACATTTATTTTTGAGTTACGGATTCCGATATCTTTAGATTCATTTGTTTTACGCTGAAATATAGAACAGTGATAATTTTAATCTTAACGGTTTTATTCAGTGATCAATGCGTTATTACTAAACTTACTACCGGACAAGTCCAGGGCATAGGTAGCACTGATGACACCCGGGGCGAATTGCGGTGTCATCCCAAGAATAAAAACGTTAAAATGATATTTATAATGTGTTTAACCGATTTCAAAATAGGACGAAATTCTCAAACTGGCATGTTTTTTTTTTATTTTTTATATGTGTACATCGGTTTCTTCGTCAATTTGGAAACGAGTTTTATTAGAAAAAATATTAATTCGATAGAGTTTAGCAGCGATATGGTCCCGGTGCCGCCGCCGCACCGGTTAGGTTAAATTATACCGATTCCAAAACGACCTCTAAAAATTGTTATTGCTGACCTGTTCTTTGTTTTTAAGTCCGTTTAAGTTTTTTTAAAATTTACTTTATTTGGTTAAAAAGACGAGTTTAGCTGCGACTTCAACGATGTAGTCATAACCCATTTTTTGTTTAAGATCTGAATGATCTCAACTCTGAGTACTCAAAACACACACTCATCACACTCGTCGCGATTGTGTTATTTTGGTGGAATTTACATGCCAAGTCAATAATACCACTTTTTTCGTCGGTAAAAAAGAGAACGAAACTTTATGTCTGGATTTTTGTGCAGTGTGTATACCGAATTAATTTTTTCCTTTTTAACCGGGGCGTACCGACCCAGCTACGCTACCGGACACAACCGGTCTAATTGCACTTAGTTTAACCCCTAGTATATAAATCGAATGTAGCAGATATAACATTTTATTATCATCGTCGTGCATATTCATAAAACTTAGTTGAGTGTAGCAATGTAGCCAAGCAACCTCTAATGTTTATTGCATTATAAATGTATTGCTAATGTTACTTACAACAGTTTTACTTGGAGAAAAGTGTTTCCCTCTGAGTGCTTTTTCAGGTAGCATATACACGTTCTCCGGAGAAGCAGGATGTTCGTTATATTCGTGTTTTTGCGAAGCAGCTTCCTTCACAGTTTTTCTGATTTGTAAACCAGTTGTCCTTTGGCCTTGTTCAAATTGAACATCATAATATTCATTTTCACTATCAATATTGATTTTTACTTTGGATGTTTCAAGGTTGGGAGGTTTACTTGCATATTTATCCATTGTATCTGTTATTCTCTTAGTATAATCATCAACCAAAGCTTTTTTGATCTCTGTGTTTGTTTTCTTCCCACGTGACATTAAAATGTGATTTATTTTGTCCATATTCTTATTCGTAAACATATCCATGTCATGCATTGGTTTAACATTTGAATTTGATTTTAATCGTTCATTGTTTTGTATTGTTCCACCTCTATTTGAGCTGGTAGGTGAACGATTTGGACTATCTGTTTTCGATCGAAGTAATTTATTATCAGTTTGGTAAATATCTTTTCGTCTTTGTTGTATTTCAACGTTTTTTCTGCTTGGCGAAGGGCTGCGACTGGGTTTTGGAGATCTATCATCCCTTTTTTCGAAAACTTTATAGTTTCTGTCAATTCTACCTAGTTTTATATTCTGCCTAACATTCGTTGTGTTTTTAGGAGAGATTGGACATGTGTTTGTTGTAGCAATACTTTTCATAGTTTTTGCTTCATTGAATTCTTGTTTGGGGTATACAGATATTATAACCAAAGGACTTTGTGATTCCTTAACCACATTATGTTCGTATTCGTTTTCTGTCATATAAATATTTGTTGGAAGACTTGCGTGATTACACTGAACTGTTTGATTTCGTTTTAAAGATGATATTGTTTTATTGGTTGGGCAAACGTTAAAATTAACTTGTGTTCCTTGATTTTCCACGCTGAAAATATTGGAATGCATCCTGAAATTTTGTTAATCGTAACTCGTATTCACATATTTACTTAACTACCTTCTAAATGTTCTCAAACTTGGGTTTTGATTGCTTCCTAAACTTGTAAAGTCCACTTGAATATTTGAGTCCCTCAGGCTTCTGTTAAAAATAATAGAAAATAAGATATTATTTAAAAATGCGTAGTAATTGCTAACATATCACATTTTATACGAAACTTGTACATACCTGTAATTGTCATTTTGGCAATAACCACCAAAACAAGCTATTGTATCATAATCAGTTCGGTATCTAAAAGTAATCGTATTAGTACAATATTTATATTAATAATATGAGCCGAAGTGTATTATAAAATATTATAATTATATTTAAACAAAAATACGATATCTTAAGCATATTTTGTACTGACTTATTCGGCTCCACAGCGTCATTCGCAGTGTACTCAGGTGGAGTAAGCTTTTCCGACATAATTTTGGTCATGACTGTAAAAAAATATTATATAAGTATTTTGTTATTATACGACTCTTGTATCAAAATATTCTGTTTACTGTAGATGACAGGCGTTCTACAGACTCTTCCTAAAAGCCAATGGTACCAACCACCTACTACAAAGGAACTAGATATTTGGCAGTTCCAGAAGCGTGATTAGAAGAATACTGTCTATTTTCATTGACCCTACTCTAATTAAAGATAAACGATAAATACCCTGTCGTCAAGTACAACTATAAGTATTTATATAGAAATACGAAACTCACTTGGTTCACCATCAACCATGGCATCGCATTTCAAAACGTATCTTTCATCCTCAGTGAGACCGACTTGTCCAAATATCTGGACACGACTCTTTGAGTCGTCAACATATCTACCATTTCGCATGGAATTTATACATCTGCAGTCATGATGACTTTCAAGACGTTCAGGATCTTCGTTTATCGACATTTTCTTTGTATTCTCTTTTCTAATCTTTCCTTTCTTTTTATCCATATTCAATGAATCTATTATTTGTTTCACACTTGATCTTTCTATAGACTCCTCTTCATGGTTTAACGGGTATTTTATCTTCTCTGCAGACAATTTCGCGCTTCCTGTTGTTCGGATTTCGTAAATCTTTTCTTTTTTCCGTCCAGCGACAACAAGGTATAAATTTTTTGTGTGAATAGAGTTTTCGTGATTCGATACAGTCGTTTGGATTTTGTTCCTTGTAGGTTTTCGTCTTCTGTGCTTAGTTGTTTTCGTCTGCGACAATTTTGGTATCACAGTTACTTTGATCAAAGGTTTGTCTCTTGACGTAATACTAAGATCACTGCCTGGATTTCTGTTAGCTCGCAGAAGGCTTGTATAACTCAACACTGAGTATTTTTCTAGTATCTGTTGGAGTAACATAATATTTTTATATATGTTCTTAGTTAGTCTTTTGAATAGTCAAGATGGTGAAGGTTGAAGTGAGTCGAGTGAAGATCTATATGCCTCAACTCTGTATAAAAATATCTACACCTTGGATTTGGAGAGCTTTATTGGCTCTTCTAATTTACCATAATATGTTTTTACTAAATAAGTAGGGGAAATACGTACAAAACGACATATACGTACAAAATGACATAGGTGTTATAATTCGAAATTGGTGAACTCAAGCGCACAACTGCCAACCGCATCACATAACCCGAACGACTTTTAAAAACCTGCCAAAACGTGAACGCACTGCTCTCATTCGCCCCGGTGCCATAGCCGATGACAATCTTGGGCACGTTAAGAGTTTTTTTTCCTTACAACATATATTTTGTGTAAATGTTAAGTTTTTCTCTATTGTGTCTATTTGTGTAGCATTTATTTAATTCTTTAAGGAATTAATGTTGCATTCCAATAATTCTTTCCTTAAAAATTATCCTGTTTGTATTTATTTTAGAATTTTGTTTTTTTATAAAGATATACGGACAAAATAACATACATAGGTAACGGACATAATGACATAGGTATGTCATAGGTATGTGTATGTGTAGAATTAATGCAGAAAGCTATAGAAGCTATTCGAAATAATAAAATGGGCTGGCTATTAAGATCTAAAACATTTGGTGTCCTGCAAGCCACGCTTCGAAGGCATGCTTTGGGTTGTAACAAAACTTTGGAGTCCAGTTAAAAGGGTCTTGGATGTTGGAAATCTACTTTTCCACCTGATGTGGAAAGACAATTTGTTCAGCATTTGAAATTACTTGAATCTCGTTTGTTTGAATTGACGCGAGGGCCGGTTCAAGAATTATAAGCATATGGCAAGGCAGCTACATTGCAAAATGGTTGTCACGGATTTAAAAGCACTGGTATTTGTCCTCTAAATCCTGAAATATATCCCGATTATATGTACGAACCTGCGGAGACTACAAACATACCGCTGGAAGACGGCTCCAATGAGCAACATCATCAGGGAACGACTCCTGGTCCAGTTTCTATAGCTGGGCTATCTATATAGCAGCATGACGGTTTATTTTTGTGTCCTGGAACAGACGTTCTTCAGATGGCTGTAACTACACAACCTCAATGTCAGCTAGAGAGATCCCGTGCCGTGGCACCTAAAGATAATAATATAGTTGAAATTGAATCACCTACTAAACAAGAAGCCGACAATTCATGTTAGGTTCCGTCAGGAAATACTGTCCAAGAACTTGTATTAAGTTCTTTAAATCAAAATCACCCATCTTCTGCTAATGAAGAACAGCCATCGTCCTCTACTCTTAATTTCCCTATTGACGAGATTTCTCCAGTCCCAAAAGGACGTTTTATACGTGGATTAGGAAAACGTAAGCCTAAGACTCGGTAGGTAAACCTCATCAATTTTAACTTCCACTCCAATATGCAGGCAATTAAATCGAAAAAAATGTCTAAAGTTCCGCCAGAGAAGAGGTGACGAAATATTACTAAAACTTGATTTGAAAACGATAGTAAAGAATAAAATTTTCGTAACGATTCTCAAGATGATGAACAGGACTGCCCATGCATATATTGCAATGATCTCTTTTCCCGATCTATGCCTGGAGAGGACTGGTTGCGATACTTAAATTGTTCGCATTGGGCTCACGCTTCTTGCGCTGATGTTCCTAAAGGAGCCAAGCGTTTTATTTGTGAACTTTGTCAGTAATTTTATAGCTTCAACGTGTATATCATTTTGTCCATATGTAATATGCCATTATGTCCATAGCATATGGACAAAATGGATTTAGGATGACCTCAGTTAAAATAATAATATTTTTTTTCCTATTATTTTTATTCTATAAATGCTTGTTAGATTTAATAGACAAAGAACCAAAGATGATTAGTGTAAAATATGGCAGTGCTGTGATTTACCAATAAAGACTTATGACCCAAAAACAAAACCATATGTCATTTTGTACGTACTTCCCCTACTATAGACATGCATACATGGTACCATGCTTATATCGTATAGGGGTTGGCAAAAACTATGGGTTTCCACTACGCGGTCCTGACATGCCAGTTTCGATTCATCTACTTTCATTAACCACTCAATCTCAACTCTCAACGGTTTAGAGTACTTCTGACCTGTCTTATTCGTCGTGAATTTATTTTATGAATAATATTATCTTAATTAATTTTTCACAACATTACTAGCCTCTCTTTGTGAAGTTTTCTTCAAAACCAACGAAGTTGATGACGCCGCTTTTTGAATATTGGTACCTACAGAATGTCCTATAAGATTGTTATCGTCTCTGAACACACTCAGGCGTTTGCCTTCATTTATTGTCTTTTCAGATATATTCTCATGAAATCTTTTCACACTAGGTCTCAAAATATCCAACGAGTCTAAAAAAATAATAAAATAAAATAACTTCACTCCAATATTTTCTTTTTCAGAAAACAAGTTAAATGATTACCTACCAATAATTTCAGAATCGACACTACTGTAATCCATGTTAAATTTAAAATAGATATAAAGATAATAAAATAAAATATTAAATTAATGTTTATCCACATTAAAGTGGAGACATATTTTGACAACCAGAGAGAATATTATTTCAAGGAGATCTAAGATCAAAGAGATATTATACTTTAAATAAAACGGCTACTTGGCAGGGGTTTCTGAAGAAAAGAATCGTACCCGACTAACGTCTACTCAAAAGAGTCGGGTTAAAAAGCGTGGGCCAAGTGTGAATTGATCTCACGCACTGAATGTTTCGGAACCACTCCTAAGCGTAATACATTTTGTTTTCCGGCCCGGCCCCGGGTTCTTGAGGCTAGAAACATCCCAAATTCTGAAAAATACCGAACAACCGTTCATTATCAGTGTCGCATTTAGATTTCGTGTGCATTAATACAAATACTTGAAAAAGATAGGTAAGATGTATCGGCGGAGCGTGGAGTAAAAAAATAAACTCATTAGAGCTATTGATATTTTATTTGTATATCAATGATTACAGCACACTCGTCGCGTTTATGTCATTGGACCAGCAGTTAAACATAACAATTTTAATTGTACCCGGTAGTAGCAGCGGTATGGCCTACAAAAGTCCTAGAAATTACCTACTCAAACAAAATTGTTATTTGACTTTTCAGTGTCATATTTTAAAGTAGATTTGGAGTTCTAATATATGGCCCATGACCGTCACCATACAGATGGCTCGCGCCTCCCTGCTCAGGTCTTCGCGTCCCCAAAACACTGCTCTAGTTTTGTAATTTAAATTAATTGTTGATTAAAATAATTCCGCATGTTGATACAACTTAAAATATTTTCTGAAATGTAATGTGCTCTCGACGATTGGCGTCGTCGAGAGCACATTCACAGTGCATTACTAATTTTCAACCAACAATGATGTCAATTTATTTGGATAATGCACCTGAATATTATTCTTATTGTCGTTATTAGGCGTGTCGACATTTGCTGGCGTTATATCGATTCAACATGTTTAATAACATGTGCAACACTGCAACATATTGGTCAGGGGGCCCTCGGGTAGCTGATCCACTTGATTACTATAATTTTTTGAGTATCATCAAATCGAAATATTCTATCCTTGCTACCTCTGTTAGCTACCACAATAGAGAATTTTCGCATAGGGAATTGTTGGGCGTCTCATCGAAACGAAGCTACTCACGGAAAATGAGCTTGATAGTAGTCAAGTGGATCAGCTACCCGAGGGCCCCCTGACCATATTGCATATTCTTTGCGAAAGAGTATTACATTAATTTATACTAAACAGTTGTGGTTACAAAGAGTACCTACCTATACGAGACCTTAGGAAACTCTTTGCTGTCATTTGACGAACCCAGAAATTAAAAAATTGCCATGAATTCTATCTCTTTGAATCAATTTTAATTGATGACAAATAAAATTAATTATGCTACAAAGTTACAAATAATGAACTTGTACAATATTGTGCAATAGACTGCAATATTTTTTACACTTTCCAGTTTTAAATAACCCATCTGTATGACGATGTTCCCGCCAGATTTCTTAAGGACCGGAATGGTAATACCAGTGTCTAAAGAGACGTATTTCAATACGAAATGGGAGTCGATTGAAGCTCCGTTATGCGCCTATGATATGTTGTATCACCCTCCAGACTATAATCCTAAGTCGGCGAGATCCGATCGTCAAGAGCCGAAGATCATACGAAGGAATATTTGGGACCAAGTAATAAACTTTTAATTTTCCTAGATGCACCTCTAATCACCAGTGTGGTGGTCGGCAGATCTCGAAGTATACTTGACAAAAATAACATTGATTTATCCTTAACTTAAATATTCTTTGTTAACACACTCATAGAACGAATAGATGACTTATTTTTTTATTATTTAAATCAATAAGTTACGTTATCTAAAACCTATCATAGAAAGGACTTCATTAATCCGTCCATAAAAAAATAAATTAGGCGCGATTAAAATCTGATGGAGGGGACAATTGTCAAATAACAGTCAGCGCAAACTTTAACGTCACTGTGTAAAATGGCCAGTACGGTCCAGGGCCAAAGGGGAGGGGAAGGAATAAGGGATGGGAAAGGTATAGGAAGAGAGGACAAGTCTCCTAAGGAGAACCGGCTAGGTATACACTGGCTGACTTCGGAACGCGATCCACACAAGGTGGGTCACTATGGCGGGGGGGTCGGGTCACCGTATATGGTGGTAGCTATCCGGGCGGATACGCATATCCTACAGCATGGTAAGGAAACTGGGAGGGGAAGGAATCAGGGAAGGGATAGGAAGAGGAGGCAAGTCCCCTCGGGAGAACCAGATATACACTGGCTGACCCTGGAACGCGACCCACCCAAGGTGGGTCACTATGGCAGGTTTTAACACCAGTGTACGGTGGTCGCTATCCGATCGGATACGAATATCCTCCCACCGGCATACTATTTAAGTTGACAAATTCGAAGTAAGTAGTTGCTATGAGAACTGTGTTTAGACCAGTTGCTGATGCAAAACGAATCTATTATTTAGAAAGGTATACATACATTTTTCACCATCCTTTCAGTAATGATATATTCCCACAAATATGCATGTGTACAGCATGCTGTGTTCACTAATTTTAGGAATAGCACAAGTTTAAGTTGTGTGTATATTCCAAGTTGTGAACCAAATAAATTTTAAAAAAGGTAAATTCTTTCTTATGGATCGGCTGTTGAAATTGAGTACAAATATTGCTAATTAAAAATAATAAGACATATGTGGTGGTAGGTGGAAGGTCCCTCGTATGCGAGAGCCCGTCTCGGTTGGTACCACTGCTTTGCCTATTTCTGCCGCCAAGCAAGAGTGTTTAAGCATTTTTGTGTTTCGGTTTGAAGGACATTAAAGCTAGTGAAATTACTGCACATTATGAGACTTAACATCTTATGTCTCAGGGTGACGAGCGCAGTTCAGTGCCTTCAACCTTGTTAGTGAATAGTGCAGGATTATGTGTGTGATTGTTGGGTGGATTTATTTATTATTATTTATATTTACAGGAATATCACAAAGGTATAGCGTCGACCACGCACTTTCAACTCGGCCGGCCGAAATGGAAGACCGCTGACATACCAACTAAGCAATTCGTACGAGTACAAGGTATATAGTGTACTTGACTTGATTATTATTTTGTTACCCAAAATCTAATGAAGAAAACATTTTATAAATTCATCCAAAAATAAATAAGGTAGAAGTCACGCTTATTATCACATGTTAAAGATTTTTGTAAAAAATTCACACACTTTGAGCCAATAAATACAGTAACGTTTTATCCAAATAATATTTAAAATCGTATTTTTTATTATAAACGCTCGGAATCAACTGTGCGGTAATGCGAGCGGTTTTGACCCCGACTATAGCATTAGTACGCTTTACATTGCGGGCTTACGTTTCCAAAATAGGAAGTAAACAGCAAGGGAGTAGCGTTTTCCGTTTATGTAAAGGTAGTGTTTTATTACCGATTCGGCTTCAAATGCGGTACCCTTACACCCGATAGTTATATTTGTTTAACTCAGACGATGGTTTACCAGGATTTCAAAAAGGACGTGCGTTTTTTTTAAAGCATAGGCCGGCAAACGAACAAGTGGGTCACCTGATGGTAAGTGATCTCCACCGCCCATGTACGCCCACCACCAGAAGAATCCGGTGGTAACGACCCGGTTGAGCCAGCCCATTCCTGTTGTAGACAAAACTGTCTACAGCGGGGCTCTACCACTCAGAGTTTAAAAACTGGCTCTTAACGTTTTTATTTCTTTTCAGTTAAGAACGAGCATCCACACATGCGAATTCACCACGTTTTGGAATGGTCGGTTATGCTGAACGAAGGGAAACCGAGCGTCTGTTATCAATAAACGAACCATACTGCCACTTGTTTTATTATTTTGTGTATTATGAATCATTTGAATATAGTAGCGCTAGTTCATCGGGAAGCGGTGCGGATTGCCGAGATGAAAGTCACAGGTCACCAGTCCCAAGAGCAAGCACCTCTGACTTTTATAAAGTTAAGAAAATATTTTGAATCTCCCATCCAAATCCATACAAAAAAAATGCCTAAGATGAACAAAAATGGATTATACACCAATTTGTAGTTAAAATCAAAGTAAATCTATTTTTCGAGTGGTAGAGCCAAGCTGTAGACAGTTTTGTGTACAGCATGAATGGGCTGGCTCGACCGGATCGTTACCACTGTCTCACAGAAAACCGACGTAAAGTAGCAGCTTGCTGCTGCGTTTCGTACGGTGAGTGAGATATCCGGGAGCCCAAATCCCCTCCCCTTCCTAATCCCTAATTATCCCTATCCTTTAAGGTCGGCAACGCACCCATGATTCTTCTGGTGATGGGTGTACATGGGCGGTGGAGATCACTTACCATCAGGCGACCCACTTGCTCGTTTGCCGGACTGTGCTATAAAAAAAAAAAAAAAAAAAAAATATTACAATTAAAATGTCTATCCAAAAACTTGGAGGAAGCTGGTTAAAAACATTTTACCAAAAATATATTTTACGTATTGAAATTGGGATCTGACAAGTGCAAATATCGGTAATTTAAATAGGTTAAGGATACATCATCATTCATTGATAAAACAATGAGGTATTATATTGGAGCGGACGTCGAATCGGAAGCAAAAAGTTTGGTACTTACGAATAACTTAAACAGAAAAACTATCTGTCAAATACGATTTGTATTTACTAATGTCAAATTCGACATTCATGTACATTTACGACAATCAAATTAAATACTATAATAATAATTATAATACTTTCCCCCTAGTGTGTAAAACTTGAGAATAATACAACTATTCTTATTTTAATCTAAATAGATTATATGACTATTTGAAGTTTCTGTCCATTTCCAGGCATTTTATGGGCATTCCCCTTTGAAGTATGAAGTTAACATTTGGTGTAACAACGGTTGTACCTCGCTAGTTACCTATCGAATTATACATGATCGGCGAGCTATGATGTGCTAGATCAGAGGTTCCTAGACTTTTTTCTCATAGAAGTCTTTCAAAATT
Source organism: Amorpha juglandis (assembly GCA_949126905.1). Lineage (NCBI taxonomy): Eukaryota > Metazoa > Arthropoda > Insecta > Lepidoptera > Sphingidae > Amorpha > Amorpha juglandis. The sequence continues at coordinate 12,135,719 of OX421385.1, read as the reverse complement.
GAGCTGGTTCCGATGGACACATTTGTTTGCAAATTTTATTAAAATATTATCTGCCTACATTGATAGCTGAAGTCAAGCCAACATTTTAGTTCTTCACTATCGAAAGTAGATACATTTTCGGGGTCGAAATTTACGAATTGTGAACCCCCATTTTTTTGTCACGCCAGACCCCTGTCGAGTCTCCCGTAGACCACCTGGACAACTTTGAGAACTAATGTGTTAGATTATGCAATAACGCTATAATTATAGAGTTATATGCATTTGCATGTTTGTAAATGCATATAATCTAATGATGATTGTTACATTGCGGAAAGTGTTTGTCTTTAATGCATAACAAATAACAATGCACTGATATACCGAACTTGAAATAAGCATCCTTGTAGGTACTTATACCTCAATGTGTCACTATATACTTTGACCACTTCAAATGGAGAGTCTTGAAAACACCACAGGTAATTATGCTATGTTCCATTATGATAATTATATAAATAATAAATAAATACACCCAACAGTTATACACATAGTCCTCACTCCACACTAGGCTAACGTGTATTTTGGATATTGCGAACTACGAGGGGCTTGCGCTCCCACAACGGTGGTAGAGCCACGCGGTAGACAGTTTTGTCTACAGCATGAATGGGCTGGCTCGACCGGATCATGACCACTGTCTCACAGGAAATCGACGTAAAGTAGCGGCTTGCTGCTTCGTTTCTTACGGTGAGTGAGATATCCGGAAGCCCAAATCCCCTCCCCTTCCCAATCCCTAATTATCCCTTTCCTTTATGGTCGGCAACACTCCCATGATTCTTCTGGGCGTACATATGGGCAGTGGAGATCACTTACCGTCAGGTGACCCACTTGCTCGTTTGCCGGCCTATGCCATAAAAAAAACAAACATTTTTGGATCCCACAAACATTTGTCTCAGTGCGGAATTTAAACCCATGCTCTCTCGTTTTCTCCTAATTCACCCAAATACCGTTACAGTTGTCGGCATTAGCCGTTTTAGCGATGGTAGGTCAAGAGCAGCGGTTCCCAGACTTTTAAAGTTACTAGACACAACAAATTCCTCTTATTTTATGGAACCCCCTACATTTAATGATGATTACCTTACAATACATGAGCAAACGTAGAAACATTTAACCTATGTTTGATTTAATCTCCAACGTAGTCGGATATTTTGAGACTCTGGTCAGACATTTAAAGGTTCTGGAATGGAGGCCACGTACTGGCAAGCGCAGCGTTGGACGTCCACCTACAAGGTGGACAGACGACCTGATAAAGGTCGCAGGATGTCGCTGGATGCAGGTCGCTTCCAACAGGTCGGTCTGGAAATCTTTGGGGGAGGCCTATGTTCAGCAGTGGACGTCTTGTGGCTGATGATGATGATGGTCAGACATTTGCTGCAGCTCAATGACTAATGCAATAACCAATGCAACTAATTCGCGGAACTCTGGTAACTTTTCCTCGAAATTCACTATAGGCATTGCTAGTCTGATGTATATAACAAAAGATGTCTGAGATTACGTTAAAAAAACCCCACAACAAACAAAAGAGGTAAATTGTCCGGGGTAATCAAAAGAGGTAAATCCGGCTGACGCGAATCGTTCAATCAAATCAACCAACAGAAAACTATACAGCTTTTGTTTTTCTTCTTATTGCACCTCTGCGACAGCCTCCGTAGCGCAATGGACGACCGGTTGCGAAGCGAGAGGCCGTGAATTTGATACCCGCACCAAGGCTTAGACAATTTCGAGTAAGGGTGTTGTGGGATCTCAATTTTTTTTTTTTTTTTTTTTATCCTGGCTCGGCAAAGTGACTACGCTACACCTGATGGTAAGTGTAGCGCAATCCAAGAATAGTGTCGACCAACGATAAACAATGTGTCCATCGTAGGTCGGCAAGATCATGCCGGCCTGCCAAAGGGCCAAGGGGGAGGGGAAGGAAAAGGGATGGGAAAAGGGTTAGGATCAGGGGGCAAGCCCCCTGGGGAGAACCGGATATACACTGGCTGACCCTGGAACGCGACCCACACAAGGTGGGCCACTATGGCAGGTTTTAGCACCAGTGTACGGTGGTCGCTATCCGGTCGGACACAAGTATCCTCCCACCAGCTAAAATTCCTCGTAGTTCCTGATAACTAAGATACAGGTTTAACCTAATGTGGGGTCAGAACTATGTGTGTGACTTGGGTCTGTTATTGTTATTACCGGCCCTTATCCCACTCCCAGTGGGGTCGGTGCAACATGCCTTTTAACTCATGTTATAGAATGGTTTGTTTTGTAGTTTTTACGACCGACTGCCTGCTTGACTTCAACCCCGTCTAGGGAGGAAACACCCAGACTCGAAACAAATGTGTGTGGATCACACATACTGCTTTTGTTGATCAACTAAATTCGAACCGTGTGAATCCACTAGCGATAATATGGTGATGATCCAATCATTTCACACTATGAAAAACCTTGCAGGGCAATGAACTGCTAAAAAATAAACACCAATCTCCTTTTAAGGGTTTGTTTACACGTCGCGCCGATAACAGCTCTAAGTGCTTTTAATCATGCGTTGATCAATATTTATTGCAACTTGCTAATCTTACTAACGTGACAATAAATACATTAAAATATTGTGTCCGATAATCGGTCACCTCGGATCGGATGCATTGACTATAATAAAAAAAACAAGAGCATATCGGACTCGCGCACCGGCCGATCCGAAATAATTTGTTTTCTTTAGTACACAGCCTCCGGGAGAAGTAGGTGAGTGACGGTTGTCTAACGAGACGCCGCGGGTTCGATTCCCACGCCAAGACAAATGTTTGCGTGATCCTCAAATATTTGAAATGTATATATTACCCCTCATACGCCAAAAACTGTTGTGTTTTTTTTTACTAAAACGTATCGGTGAATCAGGTGGGACATTTTTCTACAGCATGAATGGGCTGGCTCAACCGGGTCGTTACCACTGTCTCACAGAAAACCGACGTAAAGTAGCGGCTTGCTGCTGCGTTTCGTACGGTGAGTGAGATATCCGGAAGCCCAAATCCCCTTCCCTTCCCAATACCTAATTATCCCTTTCCTTTAAGGTCGGCAACGCACCCATGATTCTTCTGGTGGTGGGCGTGCATGGGCGCTGGAGATCATTTACCATCAGGTAACCCACTTGCTCGTTTGCCGGCCTATGCTATAAAAAAATCCCTAATGATGGTATGTGGCTGACCCGGTACGTTAAATCCCACATTTTATGAGCCTACGCCACTTCAGGATAAAAGCCTCCCTTCCGTTTATCGGAAAGGTCTCAACTAATAATCAACCACGATGAACAAATTGCAGAATATCTTATCGCTATAGGCTTGGTATAGGCAGGGCATACATCAGATGACGTCTTAGTTACCGAAAGTTGTATGAACTTGTGTCCCCTGTACCCCTATAAAGTCACGTAGGTGCATCTTAGGCCGCTGACTCGAAGTCAGCGGCAAGCGGCGGCGGCGCGGGTGCGGCGCGTTCAAATACATAGATTTAAAAGGACCTGGCTTCGAAAGCAGCGGCGCGGCGCGGGCGCGAGGAGCGATGTACGAGCGGCGCGCGACAGTCGAGCGGCGCTTGCTTGACGTAGTGCTGTGTATTTTCAAAAATGCCCGCCGACGTGGTGGAGTGAATTATTTCAATGATTTTTTATATGGAACATCATATTCACATAAATTTTGTTCGCGAACAGACACTAATTTCTCATAGCACAACACTACGCCGCTCTAGCGCCGCGCGATCTGCCCGCTGACTTCGAGACCGGGTGTCTGCCGTTGCCGCGCCGCGCCGCTTGCCGCTGACTTCGAGTCCGCGGCCTTACAGTTTTCGCACATCTCTGGAATCCATTGAAAATTTGCGCTGCAGTAGGTACTAGCTACTGAGTCCGTACTGCTATCCCTACTGGATGAGAGGTTCTGAATTGAATGACTTATTTTGTTCGTAGTTGGGTGAAACTACGGGAATAATATATGATCTCATTTATTTTAGTCATAGCTGTTGCTTGTTGCAAGTAATGTAAGCAATAAAGCGTTTCCCTTTATTCTTTTATCATGTACAGTTTTTATTTCATTGATAGGTTTGCATTTTAAACTTCTATTTATACATGCCTATAAATTTATTAAGCTTATCGAGGTTTGACAGATATCAGACTAATTTGGGCCGAAGATATAATACTTACTTTGGGCACATCCTCATAATTATTTAGAGATACAAATCAGAATAACAAATTATTGACATATATTCAAATTCAAACTCGTTTCCAGCTAATTCGGGCATATTGGCTCTCCGCATTAGTAGGTACGACCCTTGTTCTCGGATCGGCTGTTTTAAAAAACCTTAGTGTTACAAGGAGTAGTGGAAAATATTTATTATCAAAAGTGAAATTTCGCGGAATAAATGTGAGTTAATTTCCAATATTTAGTGTACAATAATCCTACTAATATTATAAACGCGAAAGTTTGTAAGTATGGATGGATGGATGTATGTTTGTTACTATTTCACGTAAAAACTACTGAATGGATTTTAATGAAACTTTATAATAATATAGCTTATACATCAGAATAAGACATAGGCTACTTTTTATCCCGGAAAAAGCAGATCAGGAAAAGCTAGTACCCGAATAATTCGGACATCCTACAATAGATGCATTGTTTGTCATTGGTAGATTCTTTGTGGATTGCGCTGCACTTATCTTCAGGTGCAATAACGTTTAGTCACTGACGAATCACAATAAAAAAAATACTATTCACTTATAACAGATAGTACATAATATACTTATCAAATTTCATGCAATATTTTCATATTGTTATGAACAATGTTTTAATATCAGTATTAAAATAATCTTTGCCAATAGTGCAGGTAATTTAGATTGTTGTAAAGATAAAGGAATCTATAAAAAACATTAAAACAAATACCATAATTTTTAAATTGCACCTACCTAGAATAAAACTGTTTTTCTGTCTGGAAAGATCAATGTGCATTTTGATATAAAACGAATTTAAACGGATTTTACCGCGGTTTTTTATTCTAATTTTGTGGACAGACCACGTCCACCGCGTGACCACGAAGGATGAAAAGCTTTAAAAACGTCGGGACCAAAATTAAAATAAAAAAAACGTTTACATTAGTTTTATTTCAATGTGTAACATCCGCGTAAACGTAAGAAATCATAATGAAAAATTTGTTGGTATGTTACGACCAAATGCCGACGCGACGTGCGATTTCATCTAGATTACGCCGGCTACAACTAGGTGCAGCGGCCGGTTGCAGTTAATAAAATTTGCCTCACAGTATTCTAAGTTTATTACATAAGTAATCAATGTGATAAGACCAAGAAAAATGTTCATCAACTTTAAGATATGTAATAAGTTTAGGTGATATTATAAGTGGTAGAGCCACGCTGTAGACAGTTTTGTTTACAGACACTGTCTCACAGAAAACCGACGTAAAGTAGCGGCTTGCTGCTGCGTTTCGTACGGTGAGTGAGATATCCGTAAGCCCAAATCCCCTCCCCTTCCCAATCCCTAATTATCCCTTTCCTTTAAGGTCGGCAACGCGCCCATGATTCTTCTGGTGTGGGTGTACATGGACGGTGGAGATCACTTACCATCAGGTGACCCATTTGCCGTTTTCCGGCCTATGCTATAAAAAAAACAAACCTTGGTCTTTAAAAAGACGCCGAATTAAGAACCTCATCCTTTTTTCGTGCTGCTGTACACGCTGAGAGTGTCCTTCCAAGCTCCAAATTGGGCGGACCGCAAAGACAGCGTGCAGGAGTAGTATCAGAAGCTATCCATATAGTATACATAAGTCATTATGTGGAGCCGCGAGCAAAAGTTAGTTCCTTTTTTTAATTTTTAATGTATACCACTTAAAAAGTTTTCCGTCTGTTACTTACCAATTCATTATAAAAGCCCTCGTGTGGTGATTAGATAGTGAATCATGTTTGTCTATCTTATAAGTGGCTAATATAATTGTAATTACTTGCTTGTAATTACAAGTAAGTACAATAGATTTGACTCATGATATTTACTGACAGCCTCCGTGGCGCAGCGGGCGATGCCGGCTGTGAAGCGAGAGGCCGCGGGTTCGATCCCCGCACCAAGACAAATGGTCGAGTAATCCATAAATATTTGTTTCGGGGTCTGGGTGTTATGAGACCAAAAAAGTCTTTCGTAGTTCCTGATACCCATGACACAAGACTCGTATCTTACTGTGGGGTCAGGACTATGTATGTGACTGTTGGGTGTATTTATTTATTTTATTTGATTCTGAATAATAGGGAAAGTTTCAAATGGACGTCTACCAAACAAAACCCAAAAATGGCAAAAACTTGAAACTATTTCTTACATACCTGTAACCCCCGAAGGGATAGGCAGAGGTGTGACCAGTACACCCATATTTATTAGTATTTCCGGCCCATGCTGTAATGGGGGCGAGTTTATCGCCGTACCGGGCACAATTTCAGACTCCGGGCTGATACTGAGCATTTCGTGATAGAAAAACCCAATATTACTTTAACCCTGGGATCAAACCTGAGACCTCAGCATAACAGTGGTACCGCGTACGCAATATAGCTACGCCACCAAGGCAGTCCTTTTTAACACGCTTTTTTTATTACATTAGCTTCATACGTATGTTTGTATGTAACGGAAACTTTGAACATGATTTTGTCCTCCTTCAAAACGTCGCATTAAATCGAAATTTGGCATACTTATAAAGGACCGATGACAATTCAATATTTAATAATATTGAATTGTCATCAACCCGACCGATGACTGATCGATGACAGATCAATATTTAATATATTGAATTGTCATCGGTTGCATGGTGTCAATAGTTATAAATATTTTATTGGCAGATATGAGTAGAAGGATTATCATTTTGATATTATCTTAAAAAGCACCCCACGCTTTCTTTACAATAAATGGTGAAAAACATTTTTTCTTCAAATTTATTAAAATTTATTTTCTATGTTTTATATTTTTTTGGATTTTCTATAAAAGCGTGTTTTTTAAACTATTATATTTCTTAGTGGAACAGAATTTCGTGTTGAGACGAGGGTCGCTCGCCGTGAGTCGTAAGCGCTACGCCTGCCCATAAACAGTTCTTAGTAGAACTTAGAATTATAAAGTAGGTAGCCGTAGCACAGCTGGCAAGTAGTGAATAGTGAGTGATCGGTCAGCCGTGTGATCCACACAGCAGATTTTTTTTAAATGTCTTGCTAACTATTACTGTTATTGTTGAATTGAATGAACGATTTTTTTACTAGCCCTGTATTATACATATCCCACTGCTGGGCACGGGCCTCCTCTACTGAATGAGAGGGGTTAGGCCTTAGTCCACCACGCTGGCCTAATGCGGGTTGGTAGACTTCACATACCTTCGAAAAATCTTATCGAGTTCTCAGGTATGCAGGTTCCTCACGATGTTTCCTTTACCGTTAAAGCAAGCGATAATTAACAATAAATATACACGTGACTTAGAAGTCAGAGGTGTATGCCCTTGGGGCTGGTTTCGAACCTGAGACTTTCGTCTCAACAGTCCGTACCAATCCCCGCTCAGTTATCGCTGCTTAATGAACATTATTTTATAAGTATGCCTACAAACTGTTGCCAGTGTGTCATTACAAATAAATAAAATTACAAATGAATTTGACCGATTTATGTAATTCATTATTCACACGCCAATGGGTATAATTGGGAAGATGAGTTTCAATTTTATAAATTTGACGTCATCTCGATTCATAATTTTAAATTCATATTTTTATCTTCAGAAATAAAATAATTACCTACATTTTATCATACATACCTAACATATTAAGCAGTAATAATATAATATATTCGGAAAAATAAAATAAAGTCATTTACTTAATATTTTTCTGTATAAATTACTTTTATTTCAATGAAATATGTTAAGGAAATGTTGAAATATTTCTTAAATTTCATAATTTTAAATAAATTAGTCACGTGTTTTTCTTTCTTTGAGCACAGAGTCGGATTTTGGGGGACCCATAAACCTCGCGGCTAGATTGGCCGGGCCTGTGACCACATCTGGTGGCAACACTTGACAGGCCACCGTGGCGCACCGGGCGAGACTGCTGTGAAATGAGAATTCGCGGGTTCGATTGCCGCACCGAAACAAATGTTTGTGAGATCCACAAATATTAGTTTCGTGTCTGGGTGTTATGGGACTGAAGGTGTCTCGTATTTCCTGATACCCACGACACAAGGCTTGTATCTTACTGTGGGGTCAGGACTATGTATGTGACTGTTGAGAGTATTATTTGTTTTATTTTTGGTGATTCGGATATTGTTTGTGAAAAATAACCAGACCCAGTGCGGGTAGAGCTCGCGCACCAAGGGTTCCGTACCTTAAAGTTTGTAGATTTTATTTTTATTACTATTTGTTAGGAGGAATTCCACCACAATAACATATATTCCGTGAAAATTTAAGCTGGCTTTATATTACGATTTAAAACATAGACCCATATAAAAGTAAGACAGATAGCGCGGCGCCGTACGAGCTTACTAATAGCACAGTAAAGGTATAGTATCTAATAGGGTTCGTTTGATTCACTTTAGGTAGGAACCTCTGAAAAAGTCGTCGGCCGACTCCCGCACCGCGCTGAGACAAATGTTTTGGTGATACAGGGTTATCTAGTGTGTGGTCAAGATTATTTCCCGCCATATTTTTCTTAGTTCTGCCTCTGGTTATATAATCAAAATACAGAAGCAGTTTTAAACAGGTGAGTAAATGAAAATATGTTAATGTACGTCTCGATATTATGCTAATTATTTTATCTTATCGCCAATTAACTAAACAGCGCGTTCATAATGTAGGTATTAATAATAATTAATTCGTCTGGACTTATTTTCACTGAAAGTGTTGCAAAATAATAACTTATCAAGCGAGTAGAAAACATCACTTGCAAATACGTGACCTCTTGTCAGATGGATCAAAATGCGGCTAATGAAATGACTATGCATTATAAGACATAACATTTTTTATCCGAACTAAGTTACTGCACTACACCTGATTGGTAAGCGCAGTGGAGTCCAAAAACGCACTGACAAATTATGAGTTAATCGGCGGTCACCACTCACCAGAATCATGCCGACCTGGTAAATGCTTCTTCGCACTCCGATGATGGAAAGAACTCCTTTATTCCATATTTCATGATTAATGCGTTAGGCAGTGAGTGGGTGGTATTTCACTATACTTTTTTTTTTCTATCCTGGCTCGGCAAAGTGACTACGCTAGACCTGATGGTAAGTGTAGCGTTATCCAAGATTAGTTTCGACCAACGATGAACAATGTGTCCATCGTAGGTCGGCAAGATCATGCCGGCCTGCCAAGGGGAGGGGAAGGAAAAAGGGATGGGAAAAGGGTTAGGATCAAGGGGGCGAGCCCCCTGGGGAGAACCGGTTATACACTGGCTGACCCTGGAACGCGACCCAAACAAGGTGGGCCACTATGGCAAGTTTTAGCACCAGTGTACGGTGGTCGCTATCCGGTTGGATACAAGTATCCTCCTACCAGCTATCCTCCCACCAGCACTTAAACAAAAATAAAATTATCCGAAGCAAAAATGATTTCAGACGTCCAGAAAGTGCCTTTGGGTAAAACATGAATAGTGTTCGATATTTAATCACCATAGTCAACTTTCTAACTCAACGTAAGAATGTTCATGTTACGTATTGTTACGTTATTTTTAAAAAAAGCCGTAAATCTATTAAGTGATATTCATCAGGGAAGAAACGAGGCTAAAATTTTCAATTAATCTAAAGAAATACAAATATTTTATAACATGATGTCATTGTGAGTCGAACTCACGGGGCGATCGAGTCACCGTATTGTAAGTTCAGACTTAACGAAGTCATTTTTGTACAAAACGATTAACTTAAGTCTTAAGTTCCATCGCTCTTATGCTGGATTTCACCAGATTACTTATTACTAAAATACAAAACATAAAATTAGTTGAAAAAAGTTAAAATCTAAAATATACCTAAAATAATTTTGAGTCTGTGGTATCAATCATTGACTGCACCGACTCAAAAATGTTAAAGCATAAGCCGGCAAGTGGGTAAGTGGTACGTGATCTTCACCGCCGCGTTGCCGATCATAGAGGAAAGAGATTGAGAAAGGGAGAGGAATTTGGGCCCCCGGATATCTCACTCACTTTGTGAAATGCAGCAGCGATCTGCTACTTTACGTAGGTTTTCTGCGAGACCGAGGTAACGACTCGGTCGGGCTAGCCCATTCATGCTGTAGGCAAAACTGTCTACAGCCTGTCTTTACCACTCACGAAAATTTCCTCAAGTTAGTTCGTAATATCCATAAAAGGTAGCAAAATATACTCATGACTCAATAATATCAACGCGCCATAAATAATTTTCTGCTAACTTTTCCCAATACTTTGTTTTTTTTTAATTCATATTTGCTTTTGATGGCGATGTTGCATATTATATTAAATTATGAGACGTTTTGAAAAATAACAGTTCGGGTAACAAAGTTTTAAAAACGTTTAAAGGTATTAGGGAGTATGTTACTTTTTGGAAATATATTATAATAGAGAAAAAAGCTAATATGCAGACAAAGTAATTTAGTTGTGAGCTCGGACATAAACGTGACTCATTGGATTCATGTAATTATAAAGTGTATAGATATGGCTGTTATTTGACATTGTTTTTTGTAACTTTGACCATAAGCATTTAGTTCCACCATTCAATGCATACAAACATAAGGTAGCGATGTCTTTTTGTATATAAGATGATGTGTTAAGAAGGATAGAAGACACAGAAAGGAAGGAAATAGTTCTAAGTATTTAATTTATGCCATAAATATTTATTTATTTTATTATATGAATTTTATTATATCACAGTGCTTAAACCGCGGCCATCGACTAGAAGAATCATTCCCCTTTGATTTTATCATTATTATATTATAAAACGAAGCATTTAAGAACTGAAATGCGAATTTTGGAGATGAGATATGTTCTAAAGAAGAAAATCATTTGGCTGATTGTGCTCCCTCCCCTTGGTAGGGTATGCTTCTCTTCTACATGCCTCTGTTGCTAAATCCTTTCTATCATGGCTATCTAACGTCGTAATGCTGACTAAGGTATATCAGATGTTTCATAGGCCAATAAAACGATTGCGATGTATGACATTCAAATAAACGAAAATTGTTTTTAGACTGCAGTAAGTCTAGACACGTATCACTCAAGCTAATAAAACACCAGATAATATATTTTGTTACAGGTCTGAGTGTTTTAGAGCAAAATTAATCTTATAGTTTCTGATCGCCAATATACACTCTTACAAAGTTGTTTTTTAATAAATTACAAAACAATAAAGCTGCATCGCACGTAGTGTGTAATGTTTTAACTAACGCAATAACTTTAATTAACGCATCTGAATAAACTCGTAAAATAAAAAATATGAATTTAATAAATATATAACATACTGTTATTAAAAGATTATGGCAAAAAAAGCATTCATAAATCAATCCATACTTACTATGAACTCTGCTTTCATCTGCGATTATTATATTTGTAAGGGTTGAGAGCGCCTAAATCGCTCGCCCGAAAGTCCGGTGAAGCTGTAGAAATCCGACTCTCGTCAGGCTAACAGCATAAGGTCAAACCGAAAAAAAAATTGTATTTGCGATTTCATGTTTTGTATAATCACGAAAATCGAACGCAACATTTGTTTAGGTGGTTTAGTAGTTGGTAGGTTCCACGTATGCGAGCAGCCTTCTAGGTAGGTACCATTGCTTTATCCATGTCTGCCGCAAAGCAGTAGTTACTCAATACAGCGGCGTTGTTCCGGTTTGAGGACATCGAAGGCAGGGAAATTACTGAGCATTATGAGACTTATGTCTCGGGGTGAGGAGCGCGTCCAGTGCCTCGCCTCGTTATTATAGCTATAAAAAATGGAGATATTCCATGTAAACGTTATTTAACTTTAAAATTTAGAACGGCAAAATAATTTGCTCTATGCTTTACCGTCATAATAAATAAAATTTAATTGGATATAGAAAAATCATTGAAATAAAACTAATTTAAACGGATTTTATCGCGGTTTTTGGTCATGGTGGACCACGAACGCTGAAAAGCTTTCGAAACGTCGGCACCAAAATTAAAATATAAAACCGCGATAAAATCCGTTTGAATTCGTTTTATTTCAATGAGTAACAGTCGCGTAAACGTAAGAAATTATTAGAAAAAAATATTCTTAATATTAGCTTTCCTGTATAAACATTCCTATTTATTTCAGAAAGTAACTAAAGATCGCCAAAGCGTCAAGTTGATTACTACTTCAACATTATTAAAATATTAAACGATGTTTCACTTCAGTCGAAGCGGTCATTCCATAAAATGGCCTTAAAATAATCTTCACGGTGACATGATATACGTTATAATGATGCTTTACACTCCATCCTTATATAAAGCAGAAAAATATCTTTGCAGTCAGTTTTTGCACGGCTAAATATAAGAAAGTGTCAGGTAAAGAACTAAAAAAAATACATTAATTAATTTTAATAAGAAATACCTTGCCTGTACATATTAATATAAATTTATAATATTTGCAGATTAATTGTTCGTTGCAATTGGATATCGAAGCGTTCAATATGATCCTGGCACCTCAGGTAAGTAGGAACGTAATGATTTTATAGTATACTATCTCTACCTCGCGTTTTCACCGCCGTACATGCTTCTGCTCCGCTCCCGTGGGTCATAGCATTATGTTATATAGCTATGAACCGTCTCGACCAAAATATATGGTGTGAATTCACAAATCCTCAATCATTGAAGTCGTTCAAAAGTTCCCAATCGGTTACACAGTGACGAACAATTTATTATTTGGATGCAAATATGCTTTAACTTGTCAACCCACGTCAAGTTAAAATTGAGACCAAAATTTTATTTTGCTAAATTCGTTAACTGAAATAAATAATTTAAAGTTCTATTTAGAATAATGGTACATGGGAAATGTTCAATTTATGTTTTTTTTATAAAATACGAAATTTAACTTACTATAATCCAATGAATCTAGCAAAACAATATCTGAATTTTTACCCACATCAGGGTTGACATGTTATTGCATCCATTTTCAGTTGAATTGGGATTTTTCTCGTTTTTATTTTTGCTGATAACATTTTCAGTACAATAAAGTAAAAAACGAAAAAGATATAATTATTACGCATATCAACCATCCGGATTGTGGAATATAATCCTTGAGGTCATACAAAAGTCTTATAGAAAAAATTACATACATATTAATACATTCAATTTCTTCGGAATTTTCCAATTTTCCGGGCAAATTTTCCAGTTTTTAATCGATTTCAAACCTCCGGTTCTCAATTCGGCGCGTATATAATATTAGTTTTTGCATTTTAGTAGTAGCAGTAGAGGATCAATTTGCATGGAAAAAACATTCGATAGAGTTTAGCTGCTATATATACGTAATACGTACGTAGTACGGAGTAAAAAAATTAAACTCTTCAATGGATAACAATACACTCGTTGCAATTGTGTTATTGTATTAGAAGTTCTATGCCATAGCTGTACCTATCACAAAAAAAATAATAAAATAATTTTTAACAAAATTTTAAAAAGGTCTACACAAATAACACTGAAAGTAAAAAAAACAAATTGTATTTGGAGTCGATGCATTTTATTTGACCGGCAGCGACACAAAAAACCACATTAGGACGAATATATCAATTAAAAAAAACTGCCAAACGGTCCACAAGTATGCTTACCAACGAACAGCATTAAATTTTTAACCTCCAACAAAAAAGAAAGATGTCATAAGTTTGTCCCCTTTGTCTTTGTGTGTGTTTGTGTAACTGATATCGTAGCGCCTAAACAAATAGACCGATTTGAATCCTTTTTTGTTGAAATAACATTTAGTCGAGTGTTATAGCCAGTTAACATTGGTTTGATGCTGCAACTAAGCCCTCTGCAGCTCCCAACTTTACGTTTATGATGCGTTTCGATGGAATACATAATATAATAAGAGTTTTCGATAACGATGACAGTTTTCGTTTTCTCCATGCATCAAGTAACATTAGCCACTAGTAGGAACTACCTGATAGTAAGCACAGTGCACTCCAAAAAAACAGAGACCACCAACAAACAATGAGTTTATCGGTGGTAACCAGACTCATGCCGGCCTATATAAATGCTTCTTCACACTCCGAAGCGAGAAGAAGCAAATCCAGCAGCCTGCGACAGGACAGGCGGATGACCGATGCAGGCACAAGATTCCATTAGCTAGGACCCCTGCAGTTCATCAAAAGATAAAAAAAATCGGTACTCGTTTAGTAAAGTTATGCTTGGATAAACATAAAAAACTATTCAAATTGAGAACTTACTTCGTTCTTTTCATCGTTAAAAACGCGTCGAATTTAATACCACCTCCATTTTTATCGTTGGTTAAAAAATGGTCAACGCCAGTGCAAATTTCACCAAACAAGTTTTGCTACGTGTGTTGACAGTACATTACTAATTCTTAATTCGCTAGGGAAAAAGTATCTGTAAAAGTAGGTATGTAATGCATATTTCCTATATTTTTGCCGTGTAATTGTTGTGTATCAAGATAAGTCCTGGATTCCGCAACTGTTTTGCATATCATGCTAAGTTACTCTCCGATATTCACTACATTGATTAGTACTCTTGTATGTCAGCTATAAGAGGATTGTCGAAGAAAATCAAGCATAATATCGAGTACCCTACTCTGAATTCTGTATCGAAACCAATAGCGCACAATGCAGACATGCCTAGTCTTTTGCCACCAAGTAAAAATCAAACATTGGATGCAGGCTGCTTGCAACAGGTCGGTCTGGAAATATTTGAGGTAGGCCTATGTTCAGCAGTGGACGTCTTGTGGCTGATGATGAAAAATCAAACTGTAGAGTTCGATCTACCGAGTAATGAAGATAACAATGATGAAGACGTGGAAGTTGACAATAGAAAATTTGTTTTTACCATCTTCAAGTGATTTCCTCATTTAAGTCAACAACCGAAATTGAGCGATTTGATACGAGACTTGCATAATAATATGTGTGTAAGATAAGCTGAATTGCTTTAATCTAGATTACACGAGTGGAACTAGTATGCACTAGGTACAAAAATATTTGTACAGCAAAAACTAAATAAAGAAAAAAAAAGTGTGTGTACAATTCACACACGGCAGAAGTGAAACTTCAGAAAAGTAGCCTACAAGAGAATTAGATAAATATAGAGAACCAGGAGTATTAGGATAATTGGTATTAGGGTACTATTTTTATAATATTTAAGATAAGAGCGGGGCGACAACGAAAGCCCGATTGTAATCTATCTCATTCTCTCGCAGCATATCATTCACAAAAAAATCTGGTGGTTGGATATTTATCTTCGCCCGGATAGCGACCACCGTACACACGGTGTTAAAACCTGCCATAGTGACCCACACATCTTGTGTGGATAGCGTTCCAGGATCAGCCAGTGTATATCCGGTTCTCCCGATATTGCAACATGACTTGATGGTTGGTTGAGGCGGTTACCCCTACATACATCTTTGTATTCCTGTGCCTACATCGGTCATCCGCATGTGCTGTCGCTGGCCCCTCGATTTGCTTCTTCCCTCTCTTTACTGCCACTTGCGAACCGTAGACAGATAGCTAATATGTTATAATAAAATATTAAATGGTGATAATGGTTGCCCCGAGCTCCTTTCTAAAATAAACTTTAATATAACATGTAAATCACTCCGCCCACCCATGCATCAACTAACTATAGACAAAATAGTTTCATTCTGCGATTGTGCGTACGCATTGTGCGTACCAGCTTTATTAGGCTTTGTAATCAGCAGGATCTGCTGTTTTAGTATGTTTGCATTTCATTTGCATTTGATTTCTTTAAACAAATTCTATAAATATATCGTATTAGACGTGTAAATATATTGAGTTTCTCACACTTGTTTTTTAATGGTGACTTGTTATTGGTTATCTGAGTAATATATTGATGTTATGATATGTTAAAACTGTAAGTCTTCCAAGAAAGAAATAAATAAAATGCGATAATCATGTTCTAAATAAACAGGAAAATTTGCAGAGGGCATACCATTTTTATTTCAAATTTGTAACGCGGTGATAAAAAATTTAATAATATAATAAAACAATATTATTGTCATACATATTGTTTTTGAATACTTATAAAATCCAAAAAAGACTGTCTCGGTGGTGGAGGGGTATTGCGTATGCGGTACGACTGCTGTCCTGACGTCTCCGGTTCGATCCCGGGTCGGGTAAAAGTGATAATGGGTTTTTCTGTCACGAAATGTTCAGTATCAGAACGGAGTCTAGAATTTGTGGTCTATATCGCGGTAAGCGCATCCCCTAATATGGGCTCTATCATATAATGGGACCGAAATACGCTCGGTGAAATGTGATTGTATGGGTTACACCTTTGCCTACCCCTTCGCGGATTACAGGCATAACTGCGTACATAAAAAACCTGTCTGTACCTAAATTCAAACGTGTTTAAAATATTATAGCGTCCTGCCGAAGAGTGTTGGATCGAACCCACGAGTATTATATGCCGTATCCTTTTACAGGAATGTGGGTGTCCCCTGGTGGAAGAGGGAATTTCGGCGGTAAATTCTCCAATATGTAGTGGCACATTGCTTTTCATGGTGCTGTTAGAGGGGTTCATACGAGGCCAATGCGATATCGCTACTCCGTGCAATAATGTCGAATCTGAAGACGAACTGCAGCTTGCATATGACTATATCGTGGTGGGAGCTGGACCGGCAGGATCCATTGTGGGTGCTAGACTTAGCGAAGATGGCGAGAACGAGGTGAGTTGTTTGCACGGTTTTTGGGAACGAGATTTATTTTATTTTATTATTTTAGGAAAACAAAGTGGTAATACATAAAAAAGTAACTAAATAAATAACAAAAACTGCACATTTACATGTCTTCACAAGTGCATAACTAAGCGTAACACAATACAGCTTGCTTGTGGTAGAAGATGGATATAATGGATTTTACATTATAAAAACTACGTTATACATTATATTATACAGCTGTTAGATAGTTGGAGAACCATTGAACCATGATTCTGTCATATTTTCTTTAAAGTTATAAGGTTTGGAATGGAAAAGGTCCTGATCTGAAAATATGTTGACAATTTTATTAAATTCCCTTGCTGATCTCATGAAAAATGAATTATATTATAAGTAGATGGTTAATATTATATGATGATGTAATCATGAATATACAACAGAAAAATGTCGGAGAATAGTCGACGTAATGACGTAAATATGGATTAAATCCAACAAAACTGAAATGAAACTGGGTCCTTATTGTGCAAGAAGCCGTCTGAGTATGTACCACAGCTTTGTCTATTTCTGCCGCCAACCGTTGTGTGTAAATCCTGTTGTATTCAATATTGAAACGTAATTATAGAGAGATGAATTACTCATGGTCATAAATTCCTTACAATTTTGGCTAGTCTCCGATCGTGTAGATGCGAGTAAAATGTATAATATAATTTAAACAGATGTTTTATTAAAACACGTGATGGAGACAATTTAATCGCATAAATAATATGGTCAATTATTATTTTATTTGAATCTGAATCGGTTTTCGTATGGTAAGATCACGTGTTTGTTTACGGAGACAATAATTTTTACACCCGTACATTGGCACACTATATCCTGGCCCCATACTAGGTAACCTGTTTAGTAGGATTCAGGATTCAGAAATTATAAGGGACGTACGTCCCACAACATCCAGATCCGAAAACAATATGATATGTTGTGGAACACACACACATGAGTCTTTGTGCGGGGTTCAAACCCGCGGCCTCTCGATTCACAGGCGGCTACAAACCCGCTGTGCCACGAAACCTGTCATTGTAAATAATAGTTAAACATATGGTTATGTATGCGCGATAGCTGTTTCGAATATGCAATTTTCGGTTTTCTGTGCCACGGAGAAAAATAAGTACATAATCTAATTTAAATACAACAATTTTTTTTATTGCATAGGGCGGCAAACGAGCAAGTGGGTCACTTGATGGTAAGTGATTTCCACCGCCCATGTCGCCCATCACCAAAAGAATCATGGGCGTGTTGCCGACCTTAAAGGAAAGCGATAATTAGGGATTGGGAAGGGGAGGGGATTTGGGCTTAAAACTTATTTTATCACGGTTTTTTTATTTTTATTTTAGTCCCGACGTTTCGAAAGCTTTTAGCCTTCGTTTTCACGGGGTGGACTCACCAACGCCACGAAGGTTGAAAAGCTTTTGAAACATAGGGACCAAAATTAAAATAATAAACCGCTATAAAATCTATTTAAATTGATTTTATTTCAATGAGTAATAATCGCGTAAACATAAAAAATCATACATAATCTAATGTTATAACTAGAGAGTATCTAACTAAAAGTAAAGGCTTTACAATATTTAATTGGAAAACGACCAGCTCAATTTATATGTATTAAGAACCATATAAATAATATCTACGGATTAGATGAACATACACTATCTCTATATTAGCGTAAGGAAACCTAAAAATGTGCTTGGAGAACTGTGTCTAACCCCACATTCCTTCTCAGGTGCTCCTCTTCGAAGCAGGACCACAGGAGCCTACTACTGCGCGGATACCCTCGTTCTACAGGACGTTCTGGTCTAACGAAGACGTGGACTGGAATTACAGGACAAAACCGGCTAATTACTGTCTCGATCAGGATGGCAAAGGATGCTTGTGGCCCAGAGGCAAAGTTCTAGGTGAGATATTAATACCAAGCTAACATTTTACCTGGTAGAGCCGCGCTATAGACAGTTTTGTCTACAGCATGAATGGGCCGGCTCGATACCGCTCTCACATAAAACCCGACATGAAGTGACAGTATGCAGTTGCGTTTTTTACAGTGAGTGAGATCGCCGGAGGTCCAAATTCCCTTATCCCCATACCGTTCCACTTAGGCCAGCATCGCATCCATGATTATTTTAGGATTGTAGAGATCAATTACCATAAGGCATTTGCTTGCTTGTGTTTACGTTTTCTAAAAAAAAACTACCATAATAATAATAATAAATACACCCAACAGTCACATACATAGTCCTGACCCCACACTAAGATACGAGTCTTGTGTCGTGGGTATCAGGAACTACGAGAGACTTTTTGGTCTCACAACACCCAGACCCCGAGACAAATATCTGTTGATCACAACAAATGTTTGTCTCGGTGCGGGGATCGAACCCGCGGCCTCTCGTTTCACAGCCGGCTACTCGCCCGCTGCGCCACGGAGGCTGTCAAACCTAACCTAACCATAACATCGTTCATTTAAAAAGCCCCTATCGTATGGGAAGTTTTTAAACAACCATTTGTCGTAATAAGTACCTAACTTACCGAACAACGTTTTTAACACTAAACCTCTACAAGTTCTGTCGCAGTTTAAAAAAAATGTACCTTTGATATTTTAACGTCCTAATAAAAAAATATCAAATAAATATCTCTAAAAAATTTGCGACCAACCTCTCTGACCAGTCATTGGCGTTTTTTAGCTTAAAAAAACTGTATCCTTATTGACCGTTATAACATTCCAT
The DNA here is from genome assembly GCA_949126905.1 of Amorpha juglandis. Taxonomy (NCBI): domain Eukaryota; kingdom Metazoa; phylum Arthropoda; class Insecta; order Lepidoptera; family Sphingidae; genus Amorpha; species Amorpha juglandis. Next base: position 12,116,095 of record OX421385.1, on the reverse strand, counting down.
TACGATGATCCTTGTCAGACTATATTTCACAAATCTTAACGGCCTTCCGTGAGCAAATGACCTTGACTGACTCGCGCCATACTACATCGTGTACTTGGTGAGTGAGTTTTCGTACAGAATATGCACGTATTTAGCGAATAATTGATTTAAAAAATCAGGTTTTGGTCTTTTCGAAAATTTAAAACGGACAAAATATTCGTTATTAAATAGCATATCTAGTGATGTTAATCTCATCATTAAAACATTCTGTACTTTAAAAGGAGACGCACGGAATCTTTGCATCTTTCTCATTTTTATGGTTCATTTATAACGACAATTTAAAAATATATATCAGCATTAACATGAATTTGAATCGAACAAAGTAAAGCTGACAGATTGTAAAAATATATTGTATATTTTTTTAATCAATATTTATTTTAAGTAATGACTAGATAGCCTCTAAAAACATCGATCGCGCGGCGTTTTGCTGGGGGCATGGCCAGAAAGGATGTGCGGTTGCGCGTGTGGGCGGGACAATTTTAATCTTGAACGTAAATCGGTGTGCAAAAAATAATGTGAATAGAGATGATTAACCCCCATGACCTATCCCATCCTTAATCACAATATGAAATTGTTAAATTAAACATGCTGTTAAAAATATATAATTAGATACCAAATTTATCAAGATTGGCTCGTGTTTATTGCATCCTTTGAAAAGGCAATTATCATACATATATTTCCTCCTTCGGATTAGTAAATTTTATTGTTATGGCAACACATAAATTATTTTTTATTTGCAGTTATTTTATTAAGATTAGACCCTCTGCGATAAAGTCGCGGTTTTATGTTACTAATATCCATCGATCCATTGACAGAAAGCCCGTTTTCCTCATGTTATCCTATACGGCGGTATACATGGAGGGGTTCTGGAGGTCCGCACCCACCGATTAGCATACGCAGAAAAAAAATCGCGGAATATTCGCCTCCTGCTCTGTGGGTTTTAACGTTTTAACAATTTCACTAAAACATCCTTTGCTTGTCCTTATAGGTCAATAGTACAATAGTAGTAGGTACTTTATCTGTGGCTCACTGGGTAGATACTTTACTAGGCATTGCCATTGGCCTTGTAAGCCACAAGAGGAAAAAAACCAGCACCAGTTTAATAACATCTTAATTTACTGCGTGTTATTCACCGATAAATGAACGACTTAGCTTGTAGAAATCCACAATCACTGCAACAATCAATACCAAATCCACCGTCAAATCATGACGTGATGGCTGACCTTGGCACCCAGTCTCTGAGATCCCTCATGCTTCTGCTACCTACCTTTTCAAGTCCGTCAATCATCCTCCACCTAGGCCGAGTGAATGCTACAGAACGTCGGGCTAAGCGTATTCTCCACTCCAGCACATCTACTCCACCGATCAACCATTCGTCTGCAGACATGAGCGGCTCTCTGCCACTTAACTCTAACTTTTACTAAGTGGTAGGTCGCCGGAAGACCGCCTGGCTTGGTACCGCCACTAGTTTTTTTTTTTTATACCATAGGCCGGCAAACGAGCAAGTGGGTCACCTGATGGTAAGTGATCTCCACCGCCCATGTACGCCCACCACCAGAAGAATCATGGGCGCGTTACCGACCTTAAAGGAAGGGGATAATTAGGGATTGGGAAGGGTAGGGGATTTGGACTTTCGGATATCTCACTCACCGTACGAAACGCAACAGCAAGCCGCTACTTTAGGTCAATTTTCTGTGAGACAGTGGTAACGACCCGGTCGAGCCAGCCCATTCATGCTGTAGACAAAACTGTCTACAGCGTGGCTCTACCACTCAATTTTTCCCACAAAGTGTGTATCCACTATTGAGTATCGGTTTGATGGACATTGAAGGCGCTTCAACCACTGGACATTATGATACTTAGAATCTTATGGCTAGGGGTGACGAGAGCAGCCCAATGCCATACAATGTTTTGTAATAAAAAGTTCTGTGTGATGTTACTTCTGTTTATAGGCAGACGTTACGCTTACCATCAGGCGAGAAACCTGATCGTTTCGTCATCAAATAACCTTTTTTGTTTTTTTATAGCATAGGTCGGCAAACGAGCAAGTAGGTCACCTGATAGTAAGTGATCTCCACCGCCCATCCACCACCAGAAGAATAATGGGCGCGTTGCCGACCTTAAAGGAAAGGGATAATTAGGGATTGGGAAGGGGAGGGGATTTGGGCTTCCGGATATCTCACTCATCGTACGAAACGCAGCAGCAAGCCGCTACTTTACGTCGGTTTTCTATGAGACAGTGGTAACGACCCGGTCGAGGCATTCCATTCATGCTGTAGACAAAACTGTCTACAGCGTGGCTCTACCACTTAAAAAACTTGACTGGTTTTTATTGTATAACTTAAATCCACTTTGTTTCCAGGTGGAAGCAGTGTGCTGAATGGTATGATGTACCACCGCGCAAGACCGCGTGATTATGCTGATTGGGTAGAGGCCGGCGCAGTAGGCTGGTCTTGGGAAGAGAACCTGCCGTTCTTAAACATGACCGAAGGAAATAAGGAAATCGGGACCGTCGTCAGTGGACAATATCACTCCAGTTCCGGACCATTGCCTGTACGACGGGTAAGAAAACGGATTTTATCATCATCATCATATGTAGGTGATTACCGTGAACAGTCACAATTCCAGAGGAATCGTGGTGTGCGCCAATCTTGAGTGGTAGAGCCACGCTGTAGACAGTTTTGTCTACAGCATGAATGGGCCGACTCGACTGGGTCATTACCACTGTCTCACAGAAAACCGACGTAAAGTAGCGGGTTGCTGCTGCGTTTCGTACGATGAGTGAGATATCCGGAGGCCCAAATCCCCCTCCCCTTCCTAATCCCTAATTATCCCTTACGTCGGCAACGCGCCCATGATTCTTCTGGTATTGTGGGCGTACGTGGGCGGTGGAGATCAGGTGACCCACTTCGTCGTTTGCCGGCCTATGCTATAAAAAAAAAATCTTTGTGCGGGAGGGTTCTTTCACTCCGTCCAAGCTTGGCTCCACAGAATGGCCCAAGGTATTCACCAGACATTAGGTTTAATACCTTGCATTCCCCTTCCACTTTGTACACTTGGCATACTCTGCTGGTTAACGGACGTGGCAACGAGTCAATGGCGAACTCGGTTCTCGTTGCGGGTTGTGGTGGTACAAACGGCGAGTCGCCCCACATAAAACAATCTTTTTTTTTTTTTTTTTTTTTTTATCCTGGCTCGGCAAAGTGACTACGCTACACCTGATGGTAAGTGTAGCGCAATCCAAGAATATTGTCGACCAACGATAAACAATGCGTCCATCGTAGGTCGGCAAGATCATGCCGGCCTGCCAAAGGGCCAAGGAGGAGGGGAAGGAAAAAGGGATGGGAAAAGGGGTTAGGATCAGGGGGCAAGCCCCCTGGGGAGAACCGGATATACACTGGCTGACCCTGGAACGCGACCCACACAAGGTGGGCCACTATGGCAGGTTTTAGCACCAGTGTACGGTGGTCGCTATCCGGTCGGATACAAGTATCCTCCCACCAGCAACTACTGCCAGATCATGTTAGGAAGGCGGACTCTAACGCGAGACAGGAAAAAAGATTTATAGGTGGTTTTATTCCAGGTGGTAGGTCCCTCGTATGCGAGAGGCCGTCTGGGTTGGTATCACCGTGCCCCTATTTCTGCCGCCAAGCAACAGTGTGTAAGCACTGCTGTGTTTTGGTTTGAAGGACATTGAAGCCAGTTAAATTACTGGGCATTAAGAGACTTAACATCTTATGTCTCGGGGTGACGAGTGCAGTTCAGTGTCATGCGGTGCTTTGTAATTAAATCAAATAAAAAAAAACGTTAATAAAAAAATTATTTTTTCAGTTTAACTATCAGCCCCCAGAATTGTATACTATTATGGCAGCTCTCACAGAAGCTGGATATCCCATCATCGAAGACATCAACGATTTAACAACACCAGAAGGTTTCGCCATCGCACAAACATTTAACGAGTACGTTTACATTTTTTAAAAGACTTCAAATAATGTCCCATTTTGACAGGGCCGGATTTAAACTTAATGCCGCTCCTGAGCACCGGAAAAAAATCCACCCCAATACTGGAATTTTACTTAAGCTTATAGTTTATATATTTTATAAATATTTATATTTTTTTCAAAATTAAAATTTATTGCAGAAACTTTATAATATGTTATTATATATGCAAAAACCAAAAAAAAATCGCTTTCAAAATTTTGCCGCCCTAAAAAATTTGCCACCACTTGCCCCGACTGCCCCTAGTATAAATCCACCGCTGCTGCTTTTGAAGTCTGTGAAAACGGAAAGGGTGATTCTCGAAATGAGTCGTATTTTAGGTATCTGATGTGTAGTTCCGCAACTCGATAATAGATGCCGCTATTATCAATTTATTTATGCTTCCCAGCGTGAAAATAAAAGTATATTTTTCAGTAACGGACAGCGTTACACCCCAGCTAGGGCGTATCTTAAGCCTAAAAGCGTTTATCCTAACCTGAGCGTGAAACTGAACTCCCAAGTGACAAGAGTGATCATTGAAAACAATCGCGCTGTTGGAGTGGAATACGTCGACAATGGTGTATTCAAGACTGTCCAAGCTAGGAAAGAGGTACCAAAAAATTTCAACATTTGCAAGTTCTTTTTTTTATCTTTTTTTTTTTTTCACGCCAAGCGTATGGATCACTATGGCAGGTTTTAACACCATGTGTGGTGGTCGCTATCCGGGCGGATAAGAATATCCTACCACCAGCATCCTATCAAATACGAAGTATCCAATGCTTCTCTACAGCATGAGTAACCAAGTTAATGCTTCGTACAGTCAACACCAAAAGTCGATGAACTCATACAAATTTCCAAAAAACTCTATAGGTATATCTCTTGACTAGGTGGTAAGGTTTTCGTATGCGAGAGTTCATTTGGGTAGGTACCATCGCATAGTCTTTCTGCTGCCATGCAGCGGTGTGCAAACATTATTGTTTACCGATTTGACAGACATTGTAGCCAGCGTGATTACTGGGCATTATGAGAATTAACATATTATGTCTTAGGATAACGAGCGCAGTGCCACGAAGTGCTTTATAATTTAATTAAATTATAAGTCGTGTTACAACTGTTCATGGGCAGTCGTGTCGCTTACCATCTGAGCGGTTTAATCGTCCGTAATTTAGTTGTAAAAAAAATAGATGGATACATAAATCACCCATCGAGACTTGCGCCACAATTGGATGGTCATCATAAAGAGTCATAATTAGCTGAATACTAGATTATCAAAACTAACTGAACATTATTGTTTGCATTGGATTTGAAATTAAAATGCAATTTAATTTTTATTTCCTCAAATCACATCAACTACTATATGAACTGTACTGTAGCTCATGCTGGTAAACTTAATCTTTAGCTACTTTTGACAATCTGGTGTTTAGCTAATTTCAGCCTATTAATAAGCTCACCGGATTTTGGGCTAATCTTGTTGAGCGACTTGGGTGACTGACATTAAATATATAGGGGTTTTGTTTGTATGTGCTCATCGATTTTTGGTGTTGACTGTACCACAATCACACAAAAAGCAATATAAAGTAGCAGCTTGCTGTTGCGTTTCGACAAGTGAGTTAGATTTTCGGAGACCCTAATAATTATAAGCTCATCATAATGAACTCTTTCCAGGTGATATTAAGTGCAGGTGCACTGAATAGTCCACATATACTGATGAACTCTGGTATTGGACCACGAGACGTCCTGGAGAAATACAACATACCAGTGGTAGCCGATCTAGCCGTCGGTACGAATTTAAGGAATCACGTGGGAGCGACGCTTTACTTCGTGTTCAATAAAATTAAAAATACTCATACATTGGACTGGAGTTCGCTAGTTAACTATTTGTTGTCTAGGGATGGGCCTATGACTTCAACAGGACTTACTCAGGTTAGTACGAATCTATAGCATATAATAATGAGGTAACAATTTAATAGAAAACAGATGGGGTTTGAGTTGGACTTGTCCGATGAGTGAAGTCTACCACCCTCTTAATTTTTTAAATCGTGGAGATAACACTGGAATGGAGGCCACGTACTAGCAAGCGCAGCGTTGGACGTCCACCTACAAGGTGGACAGACGACCTGATAAAGATCGCAGGAAGTCGCTGGATGCAGGCCGCTTCCAACAGGTCGGTCTGGAAATCTTTGGGAGAGGCCTATGTTCAGCAGTGGACGTCTTGTGGCTGATGATGATGATGATGATGGAGATAACACCGAAAAAAATATTAGTGGATCACACAAACATTTGTTTCGGTGCGGTAATAACCCGTAGCCCCTGCACAGCTGAATTATTATTGTTGGTTATTGCAGTTGACAGGTTTCCTGTACTCAAGCCTTGCTACCGACAAGAATCAGCCCGACATTCAGTTCTTCTTCAACGGTTACTACGCCGAGTGCTCCAGGACCGGCAAGATCGGCGAGTTAGTCGATCCGAACTGTGCTCAGGAAGGATATAACATTTCGTAAGTAAACGTTTATTTTGCATGTAGGCCACAAAGGACTCTTTTACACGTCAATAATAGATACATTTCATTGAAATGTATCTACCGGTGCTTCGGAAATGCCAGCTAGTCTGGTTTGATGAGTGGTAGAGCCACGCTGTAGATCGTTTTGTCTACATGAACGGGCCGGCTCGATTGGGTCGTTACCACTGTCTCACAGAAAACCGACGTAAAATAGCGGCTTGCTGCTGCGTTTCGTACGGTGAGTGAGATATCCGGGGCCCATTTTCCCCTTTCCTTCCCAATCCCTTCCCTTTAAGGTCGGCAACGCACCTATGATTCTTCTGATATTGTGAGCGTTCATGGGCGGTAGAGATCACTTACCATCAGGTGATCCACCTGCTCGTTTGCCAATTTATGAAATAAAAAAAAGAAGATGCGCCAAGAAACGCAGCCATAGGTTTTTAATAGTTATAGTTATATTATCAAGGACGACATTGAGTTCTTCTTCAGCGGTGTATAACTTTTCCCGCAAATTCACTTGCGTGATTAGATTTAGCAGTTGTTCTTGGCATGCGGCTCTTTGATCCCTTCAGGGCGGCTTTGCCAATTACCAATTACAGGGAATGTCTCATTGAAGTGTGGTTAAATGACCAAATTTAAAACTTGAAACTCAACCTAAACTGTTTTTAATTCACGTACAGAGCAAACGCAGCGGTCCTGATGCCCAGAAGTATTGGATATCTGACCCTGCAGTCGAGCGACCCTCTGGTGCCGCCGATATTCGACCCCAACTACTTCGACCATGCAGACGACATGGTCATGGTTAAAGATGGCCTTAGATATCTGCAAAAAGTCTTTGAAAGTCCGGTAAGATTTGTCTTTTTTATGGCGAACGACCAAGTGAGCTGAGGGTAAGTGATCTCCACCGCTCATAACACAGCCTCCACGTGACAGCCTGACAGCCTCCGTGGCGCAGCGGGAGAGTAGCCGGCTGTGAAGCGAGAGGCTGCGGATTCGATCCCCGCTCCGAGACAAATGTTTGTGTGATCAACAAATATTTGTTTCGGAGCCTGGGTGTTGTGAGAGCGTAAGTCTCTCGAAGTTCCTGATACCCACGACACAAGACTTGTATCTTACTGTGGGGTCAGGACTATGTATGTGACTGTTGGGTGTAATTATTTATTTATAAACGCCGATAATACTAGAATCATTAGTGAGTTGCCTAAATTAAGGGAAATAGTGGCTAAGAAAGATTTTTCCTTTCTGTTTGCCGTTATCTCGGCTTAGTGCCAGGGTTAGTCTTTCTTCGTCTACGAATACATTTTGCCCAATCTTGCATATTGAGCCGTTGGATTTCACATAATTTATGTCAAGCTAGAGCTTTATGGGCCGTTCACGAAGTCGTGCTTCTAGTACAATACTATTTGCGACAAACATACTTCTGCAGTTTCCTGCCACGTCACGACAACTGGACACCAATGGAGCAGCGGATGCAGACTCTAGACCCTCTCCCCCTTGCTCTAATACTGCAGCCCCTGGAACCGCCCTCAGATCTCTTCGATTTTTCCTTTTGCCTAAATTATTTTTGAGTGAACCACACCCAAAAATTGCTCGTCCAATGGAAAGGTCCGCGCCTGCCCAAAAATATCTGCAACACAACCAAAATTTTTAGTTTTAAACTACTTACCTACTTACTACATGGCACTTGCGCTCTTCATCCAGACACTTCAAACGTAAAGTATCATAAGGCCCAGCAATTTCACCGGCTTCAGTGTTCTTCAAATCGGAGCACAACGGAGCTTCCACATTGCAGCTGATTAGCGCGTATTGCAGGTAGGTACCTACAGATATTAAAGATCGAATTTTTTCCAGACCTTCCAAGAGTTAGGCGCCCAGTTGGACAAAGAGTCCATAAGACCGTGTAAACGCTCAGGCGCGTTGTGGTCGGACAAATGGTTGGAATGTATGGCCCGACTGCACACCGACCCTCAAAACCATCAACAAGGCACGGCCTCTATAGGCATTGTGGTCGATCCCCAACTCAGAGTCTACAATGTTACTGGTTAGTATGCTTTTTTTTAGCAGAATCCGCCACCCGCTCAATCGGTACACCTGATAAGTCTGAAGAACCGAAGAGAGAAGAAGCATTTATACAGGCCGGCATGAGTCTGGTGACTGGTGGTCGCTGGGTTTTTGGATTGCACTACGCTTACCATCAGGTGTAGTGCAGTCACTTTGCCGTGCTCAGATAAATAAAAAATCTATGTAGGGTCTAAATTTTAATTTTTCTCCCATTTTTTTGTCGTACACTGCCGCACTGTACTTCTTTTAGGGCATATATTTAGTAAGACGACTTAGAACATTAAATTATAATATTTAAGTATTAATAATTAGTACTTAGTAGTAGTAATTAGTACTAATAACATTAATAAATAAACATAAATATTAGTGTCGGGTCTGAGTGTTGTGTGACCGAAAGTTCTTCAGAGTTATTCGTACCCACGGTACGGTTACCTAGTATGGGTACATGACTAGGTGTGACTTAAGTATGTTTATTTATCATTGTGAAAACATTTTTTTAGGTCTAAGAGTAGCGGACGCTTCAGTAATGCCAACCCAAGTGACGGCCAACCCTCAGGGTGCGATCATGATGGTGGCAGAAAGAGCAGCTCACTTCATAAAGAATGACGACCAATACGGATGTTATGATGATACAGCCAGTGACTACGCCACGATATAGTCACTTTTCTAACCAATATTACCAATCATTAGCGTATTCATAGACAGATATATAAAATATTCTTTCTTGTACACCAAATAAAGTTAAAAGTAAAGATTTAAAAGTAAAACCAAGTACCAAAACTTAAAAGTAAAGATCATACAGTACTGTAATATGTGCGGTCTTGTCGCACCTAGCGATTTCTACCAACCTTATTCTTGTCAAACAATTTCGTGCGGGAAAACTTGTCCTGTATTTTCCTACATAAACAGGACAGTGAGACTGGTGTGGTTCAAATCAATCAAAAATCGATTTTGTATTTACTTTGACCCAAGTGTGAAGGTAGAATTGGGTAGGTAAACAGAACCGACATGCAGCCCGAGGTGCCTACCTTTCTTTGCCTCTATTGGCCTGAGACCAAATATATTTAACCACTGCGCTAGCGGACTATAATATAATTATATGTAACAACTGTTTAATGTTGATTTTTCATTAGCATTACCAAATAATTGTTCTCGAAAAAAAGAGATTATTGTCTTCTTTTTCACATTATATGATAAACGCGTTGCAGGCATTGGAAAATATTATTTATTCTTATACTGTCTACTTTCTCTTGTATTCTAATTATTAAATTGCATTTAATAAAATAATATGTTCCTATGTGCTTTTTTTTATTTATGAGAATAAATTTCTAGGTTTCGATAATTTAATATCAAAGGCATCATTCCATAGATGGTCGAGATATATGGAGGGCCAAATACCCCGTTCTCATCCTAATCCCTTAATTATCCTTTTCCTCCTCGGATACTGTGGATGTTCATGGGCGGTGATCACTTACCATCAGCTGAACTACTTACTCTTTTGTCTGCCAGTACGACGATTATAAAATAATAAAGTAAAATAAAAGTTTTTTTTTTCACTTTGATTCGACTAAACAACAACTTATTTTCCGGCAAAAACTCAATGTTGCAAATGTCGTATAACACCTATACGGAATTATGGGCCAGGTAAATAAAACAAAACAAACAATAATTCAAGAATTTATACGGAAAAAATACATACATGATTAAGTTACTACTACACACATGTTAAATATTTATAGTTATAAAATAATTCATAATTTATAAACACAAAGTGGATCAGTGACACTTCATTTGCCGCTATAACTAACAGATTCCAATTAATTCAAGGAATGATAATACTTCGCCAATGCAGATGCAGGAAGCGAAACTACACGTATACAGAGAAAACTAGTCTTAAATGTGGTCCAATTTTATAAAATGCATGGCTATCACTTCTTCAAATGCAACTAATTACTTCTAGCGGTATAGCACCTAAGTATTAAAATTATTCAGAAAATACATATCAAACTAACTTATTAATAATTTTTTATCATACACCAATTTATATGTTTGGCAAAAATGTATAAAAAATAAAGTCGCAGGCTGCTAAATGGCAATGTTGTCAATATAAAAAAAAAACTATTTTATATGGCATTAATAATAATACAAATTGGTAAGGGGCATTAATAAATTCGATTGTACCATATAATTTAAAAAAATGATTACCAATTCGAATTATATTGAGACATTACTCATATTTAATTTCCCAATCGATTAAATAATCGATTAAACAAATCGATTGTTGGGCAGCCTGCTTCCGTTGGCTGTTTACTGCTCGTCCTTGTCCTTGGCGCCATGTTTGAGGATGCGCGTGAACTCGACGTAGTCAAAGAGTCCGTCGCGTATTGGCGCCTCGCGTAACATCTCGTCGACGTCATCGTCGGTGAAGCGATCGCCCATGGTCGTCAGAAGTTCGCGGAGACGCTCCTCGTTTATCACGCCGTTGTTTTCTTCGTCGAAACATCTGAGACCAAAAATGACACGTCATTTTTATGCCAACCATGCATACTGTATACCAGTGCCTCCCAACGTGGGGCCCACGCCCCACAGGATTAATAGAATTTGATAGTTAAGGGGGGCAATTTAAAAATGGACTCGACACGACTTTAACCTTTTAGCTTTGGGTTATTTAAATGCAATGCTAGATATCGGTGACAAATTTAACAAAAAAGATGTTAAGGTGGGGCATGGCCTAAAAAAGGTTGGGAAACACTGCTGTATACTGTCCCCACATTAAAAACATTTGCATGCATGGAATATGTTTGAAACGACTGAAGTGTACTGTGCACGTCGGTATAAATAATTTTCAACGCAATTTGTGTATACACTTAGTGACACAGAGTTATTTGCGTCTTAAATTTTGTTTACCGTTCAAACGACCTAATTAACAGAAAAAAATACAGCGAAATGCACTAAATTTGCATTAAAATTGCAGTTGGGTTGCAAATTGGATATTACTTTTTTTTATCGTTGTATCCCCCTTGATCATGGTGATTGTAGGGACACACACATGTAAACTGTAAACTAGGTTACGTTTGTGTGATGTATGCGTGAGTAACGTACGTAATGTATGTTAGTAGGTCACCTACTGGTCACATTTTGTACAATATTGTAATTTGCTTTTGTTTTCTTTTATGTGCGTTTTAATACTTCTATGTGTTTGTGTATTTTGTTTATCTTGTGGTGTGTCCCTGTATTTTGTATAAGTTTTTGTACCCCATATCTGTGCAGTTTGTTTATTTTTTGTAAGAGGGGGAGTACTGTAGGGACACACACATGTAAACTGTAAACTACGTTACGTTTGCGTGATGTATGCGTGAGTAACGTATGTAATATATGCTTAGTATGTAAGATTTCTAGATATATAGTAGCGGCTGCGCCCGCGCATAAGTAGTTCTTAGTTCGTTATACACAGTCGCGATCAAACCATGTGAATCAACACTTGTCTATAATTGTCCATCCTCATCTTAGGTAATAGACGCCACCACTATTATTACCTAAAGTGATGTTCTTTGTATTTATTTTCTTAATTCTATTTTTATTTTTTTATAATTTAACTCCTAATGATGATAAGGTCCAAGTTTTTCCTAGATCTTATGCTTATCGGTACGCAATCGGGTCAAAATGACCGTATTATGACACTTAGACGTAACCATTTCAGAGACAAATAATATTAAAGAAAATATACGTCAACTGACTTGAACCAACAATAACTGTACGGTTTTTGGCGGTCAATTGATTGAGTATGTTCAGATGTTTCAAATAACATACTATTTAATATTTCATCACCTAAAATCGAACCCTTCTATTATGAGTAGGAAACCAACCCTACCTAGGAGAATTTATGTTCATTTAAATTGAACATAATGACTTCTTACATTTATACGAATGCTGCACATTGAAATAAAACTAATTTAAACGGATTTTATCGCGGTTTTTTATTTTAATTTTGGTACCGACGTTTCGAAAGTTTTTCTACCTTCGTGATCACGGGGTGGACTGAGTCCATGATAATAAAATCCGTTAAATTAGTTTTATTTCAATAGGTTGAACATACTTAGACGCAAGCCACACAGAAAAGGTGCAAGACAGGACGGTGCGAAGACATGGTGTCCTTCAAAATATTCAGTGTCTCCGAAAGTCTCATATTTCCTGATACTTAACATACAAAATATGTATCTTAGTGTGTGGTCAGAACTATGTGTGTGACTGTTGGGTGTATTTATATTTGTATATGAAACGAAAATTTGCACGCGGTTTCGCGCGCGTGAGATTCTGCAACGTTTTATTTACGGCATACTTCCATGCAACAATTCACCCCTTATTTTACCACCTTAGGGAAGAAATTTCCAAAAATCTTTCCTTAGTGGCAACATAAAAGGCATCAATTGCCAAAATTTTAAGATTGTAGCCCCAGTTTAGGCTCTGCATTGATAAATCAGTCAGTTAGTCAGGACTAGGGATTGCAATCCGGCGTTATTTTCAATCCGGCTGGATCCGACCGGATTCCCACTGATCCGGCCGGATCCGACCGGATTGATCAAGTCAAGATGATTTTCGCTTTTCGGTTCAAAATGAACTGTTAGTAAGTTAATCAAGTGTTATTGTGCTTAATATAGGTAGTTTATAAAAATAAAACATATAAAATCAACTTTGTGTCCAATCTAATGTTAAGATTAGACAACGAGCAAACAAAATCTATTAGTGTAGGTAACTAGTAAAATTTTAATGATGAAACAAGTAGCTCAGTCTTCATAGATTTCACTTTCACATATAGATCAATTATTTTAGTAAGTAACATTATAAAATCTAATATAATTAACCTTACGTAATTTATTGAGATCACAATAATTAATAAAGTATTTGAGAATGCTAACTATTGCAACAAACAAGTCTTATATTTATGACAGACACCATAATGATTCGATGAATCTTTGTAATGAATGGCACAATTATAACAATAATGAGTTTGTCTTATAATTACAACTTTTTAGTTTAATCAACTTACGAAAAATAATTATTTTAAGTAGAATTTTAAGTAATAATTGTCTTAGTATCATTATATACAGAAAATCAATGTTGACTTTGGAAAAGGATCGTAGAAAACAAATAATGTTAATTGTGTCATCTGCTAGTCGACTTTTAATAGAGCTGCAAATATAGCCTGCGGCCAAAAAGGCCCTTTCAGTTTCTACACTTGTTGGCTTTATTGTCAGCAAATAATCATAAATAGCAGACAAGTATTCTCTTCGAACTCCGTCAAAACTCGGTACTTTCAAATGTAGTCATTTACTTTTTTAGTACTTTATGAAAATCTTTCTCTTTTTTAGTATGTAAGCTATAACACATTATTTTCTTGCTGGATTTGTAATTGTAATTCTTCCTGTAATGTCAAATCTTTCTTTAGTGAGGGTGAATCTAAGTTCTCTTCTACTATTTCTTCCAATTTTTCTTTAGAGTTATCATCTTGAACAACTCTTTCTAAGATTTTTGTCAGTTCTGATCGCATGACTTTTTTCTTTGGCATAGTAAAGTACCTAATCATGCAACAGCTCTATTTAAATAGCTAAAAATTGTAGCACCGGATCCGGTCGCCGGATCCGGTGGACGTTAAATGATGCCGGATCCGCCGGATTACCGGATCCGTTTTTCCGGATTGCAATCCCTAGTCAGGACAAGTAATTATATATGTTTAAAATATACTGTATGTAGGTCGTAACATTAAACATTTACTAACATTATCTAGCATTGTGATAAAATGTATCAAATTTTTGTTAACAAATGTTTAATAATGTTTTGTAAACATTTTAAAACATTTTATAACAGCGGTGTGGCAGCACCATGAAACACAGGACGCGGAAGTGGAAACGTTTCGCTATATATTTTGTATGAAAATATTTTGAAGGACGCCGTGTCATCACCCCTGTCTTATGTATTCTTTGTGCCTTACAATCTAGAATGTGTAGGGACTCTGTAAGTATGCATAAAATGATGAATCAACAGTTTTGTGCAAGCGAGAAGTATGAGACTGTCACCGGGCTGTTGCTGCGCGCTCCCATATACATATTATATATTTATACATATATTTGGTCAATGTGAATGTGGTTAGCATTCGGGGATCATTTGGACAAGAATAAACCAAGATTAATTTCTATCCACGTTTCATTATATCGCCAGTGACTCCCAATGCAACACATACAAGGAACATTTCCTAAAGTAAATGTTAACATACATTAAAAGCCTAAAGAGCGTAAAAAGCATTTTACACTGATTCATGAATATTAAATTCACGATTAGTGTTTAAGTTTTGTTGTTTTATACAATATGTGTGTAAAATAATAGAGAGTTTAAATGGTTAAGGGATTGTGATAAAGTTTGCAGTAATTGGATGTAAGATTGGTGATCTCTTACCCGAAAGCGTTTTTAATGACATCCTCAGGATCGGTGCCTTGCAACCTCTCACCGAAGAGCGTCAGAAACATGGTGAAGTTGATAGGTCCAGGTGCCTCATTCATCATGCCCTCGAGGTAATCTTCAGTGGGATTCTTACCTGGAGATGGAATTCAATTTATTTAATATTTTTTTACACAATTGAATCACAAGACGAACAGTTTGCTCGCCTGATAGTTGCCTGCCAATAAATAGTGAAATTAAATGAAATAGTTTATTAATCATGTAGGCAATTTAAATAGCGCTTATGACAAGTCAGTACAAAAGTAAAAGAAACTTATATATAGAGATCAGTATCAACTAATGTATACATAGCTACATAGCATCATCAAAATACACTCGGCAATTACACTAGATTTAGTGTTAATAGATTTATTTATATATCTATTATTATTAGCCATAAATAACAATGGTAATCACCCGAGAAACAAGATTTTAAATCTCATAATGCCCAGTAATTGAAAATTTACTCATTTCATCTGTTTCAATGACTTATACTACTTTTACTAAGTGGTAGGACCCTAATTATGATCTTCTAATGCAGTGTTTCCCAACGTGGGGCCGACGCCCCACAGGGGGGCAATTTGATAGTTAAGGGGTGCAGTTTAAAAATGGACTCGACACAACTGTAGCCCTTTTGTTTTGGGTTATTTAAATGCAATGCTAGATATCAGTGACAAATTTAACAAAAAAATGTTAAGGTCGGGCATGGCCTAAAAAAGGTTGGGGCACACTGTTCTGATTAGTATATTCATTGTGAAACTAACCAAGAGAGGCCAGCATATCATGCAAGTCATCCTTGTCAACAAATCCGTCTCTGTTCTGGTCGATCATGTTGAACGCCTCCTTGAACTCCGCAATCTGCGCCTGGTCGAACATGGCAAACACATTGGAGGTGGCGCGCTGGGCACGTTTCTTGTTCGTGCCGCGGCGGCCGGCTGTCTTGCGGGATGACATTTTGCTCTGCGAAAAATGGTATTGCATTAAAGATTTAAACACCAGATTTTGCTTGCGGTTCACCCCGCGTGATCTGCTTTTCCCGGGATAACAAGTAGCCTATGTCTTACTCTGATGTATAAGCTATATTATTGTAAAGTTTCATTAAAATCGATTCTGTAGTTTTTACGTGAAAGAGTAACAAACATACATCCATCCATCCTTACTAACAAATTTTCGCTTTCGCGTTTATAATATTAGTAGGATTAGCTGTCCCTTGTGGTTTCACCTGCATGTTACTGCTCCCATGGGTCATAGAGTGATATATGTATAAACCTTCCTCATAAATCACTATATCTATTACTGGAAACTCCTTTAAAATCCGTTGATTAAAAGATCTAAGCGAACTCACAGCGGAAGTGAGTTCAATTTATACTATGTAAAGATTCATACTAAGTACAGACACAAGTACCTACATTTATTAATATTTGTTGTACGAACACAAATACTCATATGCCATTTTGTACATACATAATGTAGGTCAAATTCCAAAATTAGCACTGAATAAAATGAGTAATGGAACATTTCATGGAAAAACGTGGATGATTAATATATTTAGAAATTCTGAAATTGCGCAACACAGAAATCACAGGTGTTCTTTCAAATAGCTTTTTCTTAATAACTGTCTTGGCCCTAGTAATAAAGCACAGGTGAAAGATAATGTAATAGATGCCTACGGTCTACACCATCACTTTTAGCACAATTCACCAACATTCACTGTATAAACTAGTTTGTACATACTGTGATAATGATGTCTGTATACCTAGTAAAAACTAGCACTCTTGCTTTCTACACAGATTGTAGAACATATGGGATCTATTATATTGTCTATGATCTGTGCTATTATTTATTTTTTTTGAATGATGAGACGAGCAAGGTGTTCACCTGATGGTAAGCGCCATGCCTGCCCATAAATAGAAGCAACACCACACAGAACTTTGAACAAAGTACTGCATGGCACTAAACTACACTTGTCACCCTGAGACATAAGATGTTAAGTCTCATAATGCCCAATAATTTCACTGGGTTCAATGTCCTTCAAACTAAAACACAACATTGCTTACACACTGTTACTTGGAGGCAGAAATAGGCTTCACATGTGTGATGGTCTGTTACAAATACATAAGAGCACCAATGTTGGAAGTCAAGCTACCATACTGCTGGTGTTATAAATGTATTAATAATTGTGATTGCACTTAGTTTAATTAAGAGTATTTAATTATTTTGATAATTTTCAGTTTCTGCATTCTTATCTATTTTAATGTACACTGTCATTAGCCTTTGTCAGTGACTAATAAAAGTTAAATGCAATGTTTTAAAATACCTTGATCATTTATTAGAAATTCAGGTTGTATGTAGGCCATTTTTGAACTAAAATAACTCAACAAAGTACACAAGTTGTTAAAGATCATCAATTAATCAGCATTAAAATTATCAATACTAGTTAATTCAACAATATAATTATCAATATTGTCACTGAATACACAATGGAAAGTGTACGCAAACATTTAACACTTTAAAAATATTAGAACTTAGATATCCACACACCTTGGCTTGAGAATAAAGAAAAAAAATACTATCAGTAAGTTACACCCTTATTTGCATATTGTTTTGAATAATACCAAGTACGATACCTGATAAACTCGGCAGCTTTGTCTTGTCCAATACGCGACGATACCGACGTACTAATGAAATTTTAATGATGCACGTAAAACGTTTATAAATAAAATCTAATGAAGGGTGGACCGTTTATAGTCAACTTATCGTCACCTGCGACCGCTAACGAGAACATGAGTCATTGCCAAAACCGCTTCTCAGTTTAAAATGAAGTTTATCTAGGGCACACCAAGTCACGGAGTCATATGAGAATTCCATACAAGGTAATGAATTTGCAACGCTACATATGCTGGAAACAACACTGATATTGTTTATTAGTAATATGTAAAATATACTTACGTTTGTTTATTTTGTTCCACACAATAAAAAGAAGTCAGTTATTAACTGAAATAACACAAAATTAACTTTATTTTACCCAGTGACTAATAAATTAATGACGACATATAAGCACGTTTAGAAATTATGACTCGAAATTCGAAATCTAATTGTTCATAGTATGCGCTATAACGCTATAACTGTACGCGAAGTAATAATTTTTATAATCAAAACAAATTATAAATTGTATATTTTTCAATATGTTTATGTACAAAATCAATAACTATTATTTTTTACTCGGTAATTATTTAAATATGAAGAAATAATTATTTACTATGTTTTAAACGCACGTTTCAAATCTTATATTTACATGCTACTTCTACACGCTTGGAATATCGGACTGGCGACTCCGCCTTGTAAGAGTCGTAAGCGCGCGTTTACTCACTAGCGTTTTCCACTAGCTTGTATTAATTGGAGTCAAAACCTTAGGCCTAACTTAGCTTAGATCCAACTTAGTTAAGACTGGTATTCATTTTACCCGGAGCACCTAACACAACAAAAACGATTCTGAATTTGTTGAAAATCGATCCCCTGCTCGGTTTTTATAGCGCAATAGATACAATCTAATCGCATGGGTAATGAGAAAATCATGCCAGTTACATCTTTTGGTTAAGTGGGCTAAGCAGAAAAATTATCAGTATACTTCGCACTTGCGACGCAAGGACGCAATGACGTGACGCACGCGTGTGAAGACAACGCGACTACAAACTCTTTCAAGCCTCTGCTTAGTCTAACCACTGCAACGCACCGATCCTCGTATTGGTATAGAATAATTGAGTTTATAGTTCTCATGAGTATAATTAATAAATTACGTTACCTAAAATTTGTTATCAAAAGAATTTTATAAAATAAATAAGTTAAAATTCGGAAGGGAAAATTGGCAAATGACAGAATAAGAACGAATAGTAATATTGTGATATCAAAATCATAATACCTATTACTTTGCAGGCGTACGATGGAGATAATCGGTCTACTAAAAGGCCAAGTGAATTGATCTAATTGTTTAAAAATTTTTATAAATTTTAGTTGCTGGTAAAAAAATGTGGGAAATAATGTCCCTAAAACTTTATGATTTATGGGAAAAAAATGTGAAAAATAAAACAAAAAGTGGTTAATAATGTAATTTCTTAACGTTTTAATAAAGAATAATATTTTCATTTTAATTGATTTATATGTTTAAATGTAAGAAATGCATACTAATTGTTTTATAGCTTAAGGGCCCGCCTTGTTTGACTACCCTATTTGTGAAGGCTTGGCAAGCGTGTAAATCCGTTATTAAATTAACTATTCGTTTTTGAAGTGAAACTTCTTTAGAATCGTTGTGATTTGAAAATTTGATGAAACGAAAAAGGTTGGTCACTAAAGAGGTTGAAAAGAAACAAGATCTCAAGTATGTAAATATATGAAATGTAATATTTCGCATTAAAATTTTAAATATTTTTTAAATAGGTGACTTTTGACAAAATATATTGACTGACCTTATGCGTTCGATCTAGAAAAAGAGAAGTAACTTTATGAAAGAAATAAACACCAACACTCTAGTAAGACCTTGATATCGATCACACCCGTGTTTCATCGTTGTTGAAATACCTATAACCACTGAAGTCTATTATACTAGTACGTAGACGTCAATGCCTACAACTTATGACAGGGCTGTATGGACTACCCCGCGGCAACAACAAAAAGAAAAGCTGTATGGACTAGATCCCTTTGCCTGCCCAATAAAGGGGGAAATTTAAAAAAAAATGTAAATTTTACGATTTCGGCAGTGAATATCAGCGTTGCCAACTTGGGGGTTTTCCCCCTAAATTTAGGGGGAAAAAATCTCGACAGGGAGTTTTTTAGGGGGAATAATTTTTTGGGGGTATTTTTAGGGGTAAAATTTTTATTGATTTATTTTTAATTGCTCTACTCTCCATACTTCTATTCTATCGATATATCGAATTGTAGGAAGGAAAAAACAAAAATAATATCGAATAGCTAAAAAAAAAAAAAAAACAACGTTCAATACTTATTCTGGTATTTGATGTTGTTTTTTTTTTTTTTTTTTAGCTACATCCGATAGATATCGAGCACCCCTAACTGAATAACTATTCTAATTTATGTCATTATATTTAAAATGATATACTTGTGTCACCGTCAGGGGTTTTACTTTGAATTTGTGTTAAATTTAGTGGGTTTTGAAATTGCTTTAGGGGGAAAGTTTTCAAACAGTTGGCAACCCTGGTGAATATGGCTGTCAAAATGTCCAAATTGTATCGAATAACATTTTAAATTATTCATTATTCATTGGATCGTATTTAACAAACCTTTGCATTGGCTAGAAGTCAGTAAGTCCCTCTCTATAGATATGTTTAAAGATTATCTAATATTCAGCGCGTCGAAATAAGCCATAGGATATTTTTTCACAGATGCTCCGGCAAAGTCGTTCAAAATTGGTACCATCAGTGGTGCGAACACTAAGTACAACCTCTAGGAACTATGCGAGCCACTATGACGTCCTTGGACTTACGCCCAAGGCCACACAGAATGATATCAAATCCGCATATTACAAATTATCTAAAATATATCACCCGGATAGATCGAAGGTGAGCAGAAAAACTGATTTTTTTCAAGGTTAGATATATATTTATTAGGTAAACATGTTAGGTCATCTATCATTTTTTTTATTTCGTAAAGAGCGAGTATGCAATCTGGACCCTAGACTTATATAAGAGTTTCCTACTGACCTTGTGTAATGAACTTATAAAAATAGGCTTTGTGGTAAAAAAAAATATTATTTGTTTAAAACATATTGTATCTTTATCTTGTTTTTATAAACATATTGGCTAAAATGTGTTCAAGCTCATTACTATAGATACCAGAAACAGTTTCCAGGTTGATATATTGTTACTATAAAAACTAAACACCAATGGCCAAATAGGTTTAATATTGGGTTGGATCTGCTTTTAAATTACAAAATACAGAGTGAATCTAGGTGGTAATTGGGATTCTGTGGTAGACCTACTAGATTCTAGACTATCAAGACTACACTTCCCTTCTATGTCTATGCTACACACTTCTATATTTATTATTAATTGATAAGGAATATATAATATGAGGTGCTGGCAAACAAGACTGTAATTGCATATTTCCCTCTTATTTTTTTTAATGATAACATTATAATGCTTCCATCTATTTTGGCCTTAAAAGTTAGTAAAGATAAACTAAAAGTAGGTTAAAGTAGGTTAAAATCTGAGAAAAACTAATGGTTTTATTCATAAAATGATAGATATTATTGTTTTCCTCATGCCAATTAAAAGATCATAAATTTGACATGAACATGGTTTTACATAAAAGTTGTACGTAAATAAACATGTTTTAACTTTTGACTCTAGTAAAATAAAATAAGTATTTTGCAGTTACAGCTTTTTGTTTGCCAGCTTCTCATCTGAAATGATATTAGATAACATAAATTCTGCTAATTAGGATGTTTTACAGTACTTTTGCTTTTAAAGTTTAGTTTTATTATTGTAGTTTGTTTTTCTGCTCACATAATACTGAAATAAAATCAATAGTAATTATAAAAAAGAATAGTTTTCAAAATCTGTTTAATCACCATTTAAAGCAGGGTTATTATTGTATTAAAATACATAAATAAACCTTCCTCAATAGATTCTTTAAACAATTTTTACAGTGTTTTATTTACATTTGTATTTTTTCCTTACAATAAGTAATTTGAGAGCCAAAGACTATATAAGAAAATACAAATCAGCCACTGATTAAAAATGTGTAGGCCCTTAGCATTTTCTTCTCTAACATAAACAGACATAACAAAAAATAATTGAGTTTTAGAAGTTAAATAAAATGTGATAACTGCTGTACTTTCCAGGATGAAGCTTCAGCTAAACAGTTCAGAGCTATAACCGAGGCGTATAAAGTGCTAGGGAATATCAACTTGAAGAAAATGTATGATAAAGGTAAGTCTTACCCATGACAAATAGATAGTATAGTAATAATATTATGACATATACAGTCTACAAGGTGTACTGGGCGAGTAATCGACTGTGAAGCTAGGAGCCGCGGGTTTGATCCCCGCACTGAGACCGAATCGCAATCGAAACGCACCTAAAAATAGCAGTAAATATGTTTTAATTCCATAAGGTAATGATATATATTGCAATGCTTAGAAAGTGCTTTTTGAGTGGTAGAGCCACGCTGTACACAGTTTTGTCTACAGCATGAATGGGCTGGCTCGACCGGGTGGTTACCACTGTCTCACAGACAACCGACGTAAAGTAGCGGCTTGCTGCTGCGTTTCGTACGGTGAGTGACCCTCTTGCTCGTTTGCCGGCCTATGCTATAAAAAAAAATAAAAAAACGTGTGCGTCGCGGGACGTTCTACAGAAGTGATAACTTAAACTAATGTGGGTTAAAGTGAGATAGGAGGAGCCTGCCTACTGCTACCGTATGCGTGAGAGAAAGGGAAGCCAGAGTGGCGCCGTAACACGTTACGTCATGTTACAAAGTCGGGTCAAAGTCCGGTCAAAATCTTGTGATAGTCCGGTCCAAGCCGACTGGTCACTGTGTGCCGCCACCTGGGACTTCGAAATAATCGATGTTCCATCCCTGGACCTCCCGCTCGGCTAACGCTGGCTGGTCGATGGACCGCTCGCGTTACGGAACGTTTCGGTTCACCCTCCCATAAGAAGTTATCACTTCAAAAATTCGCTATCATTAACTTTGATCATTCCAGGGTTACTGGTGGGTCAGGAGAACACGACTCGTATGGATTACCAGCCCGAGCCGGAACCCACCGACCCCACGCTCAAGTTCTACAAATCGCGCGCCAACCGTCAAGTGACACCCACTATGGATGGAACGCGACCTGTCTACGATTTTGATTCATGGTAATTAGTATGGGTTCTTTTTAATCAGTTATTACTTTAATTAGCCATCGTTGATAAGCCTAATGATAATTTCTGTAGGTGGAATATAAGTTTTAATAGTTTTCTAAACGATGACGGTTTCCGTTTTCTCTCCATAAATTGAGTAGCAGTATAGTGGGAACTATGATGAAATAAAAAACTTGAGAGGTGTCAAGGACACCCGGATGGAACGAAGTTCCTTTTGATTAATTAGTGAAGGAATTGTAATAAAATTTTATTTTTTTTAAGTTATAATAATATATTTTTTATTATTAACAAATATAATGTTATATAAACTTAATCAGTAGGCTCAATTTTCGTAATAATATTATTTACAAAAAACCTGTATACACTCAACAAAAATAATCGTCGCGACACCACACTGTTCAATGCGAAATAGAAATGAAATACACCGGCTGCTACGTCGCCCAGCCCGTAAATCGTGTTCGATATTCAAAAAAATTCAAATGCAAATTTCGAACTGCCTCTACATTTCTAAATGTCATAAGTTTCACACCCGTCTGGATGGGATTAAGTCCTTTTACTTTTATTAACGGAATTTTGACTTTAACTTTGTGTAATAGATATCAAATTATTTAAACAAATGTCATAAGTTTCACACCCGTCTGGATGGGATTATATCCTTTTACTTGTATTAACGGAATTTCGACTTTAACTTTGTGTGCTAGATATCAAATTATCACTTTAAAAAAGTGTCGTGACAACTTTTCGTGAGAATTTTTTCCGTCTAGCCCCCTTTCACAACGCGCGATAAGGAACTTCGTTCCAATTATAATATAAAATTCAGGGTTCGAAAATATCCGATATTTATTATAAATATCAAAATATCGGATATTTATGATATATATCCGATATATATCAAGTTCGATATATATCCATTTTGTATGAAAGCCATATTATTATTTTATTGTATTATTTATGAATACTGTTTGCATATTGCAAAATCTACTACTAAATAAGATATTATCAACTAAAAAATATAAAATCTCCTTTTAGGACAGAAGTGTTGCCATTAATGGATTAGAACTTACCATTAGGGAGTATGTTTTAACTCTACTCCCACGCCATCTACATTTGGGAAGTAGAAATACAGTAACAAACGCTAAAAATTACTTAATATCAATTTATTTAACCATTTTTGTATTGCAATCTATATATATAAAAATGAATCGCTGTGCGTGTGTCTCGCCAAAACTCGAGACTGGCTGTACCGATTTGGCTAATTCTGATCTTGAAATATTTGTCAAAGTTCAGGGAAGGTTTACCCGGTGAGAAAAAATGAATAACATAAATAATAAGTAAAGGAAAACAGTAAAAACGACAACTTAATTTTCCAATACAAACTGTTCCTGGCTATGAAACACTTGATGTCTATTTGATGTGAAACATCTATAAGTGCAGGTATAAACCGGATTGTTGACCGTCAACGAACGACAACCGTGGTCGCCACGCTATACTAGACAGGGACAGGGACAGGGACAGGAAAAGAGACAGGGACAGTGACAGGGACAGTGACAGGGACAGGACAGGGACAGGACAGGACAGGGACAGGACAGGGACAGGACAGGGACAGGACAGGGACAGGACAGGACAGGGACAGTGACAGGACAGGGACAGGACAGTGACAGGACAGTGACAGGGACAGGACAGGGAGAGACAAATTTTACACAAATATATGTAGGTGATACGAAGTTCACCGGGTCATCTAGTATATTATAAAACATTTGATATATATATTCATTGATATATATCATGAAACTGAGTCTGTTATATATCGGATATATATCGGATATATATCTTGATATATATCCATTGATATATATCCTCGAACCCTGATAAAATTATAATTTCACTGGCTTCAATGTCCTTCAAACCGAAACACAATGGTGCTTACAAACTGTTGCTTGGCGGCAGAAATAGACAAAGCGGTGGTACCAACCCAGACGGCCTCTCGCATACGAGGGAACTACCACTTTGAAAAAGTACCACAACTACCACCTTTAAATAATATAGGAAATTAACATGGTAAAATGTAGTATTACGTATCGCGACGGCTTGTCTCATTCATTTCAGTTCAAACGCAGTGTGATAGTGTAGGTTCTCGTACAAATTGACGAGTGACGACGTGTTCGAATATGAGGCTCGGTACCGCGCCGTATAGAGCGGCGCACGCGCAGTGCTTATTCCCAATACGACACACCGGTGCCGCAAATATGCGCTTTGTTGTGTCGCTATGCCTCTTCGCGTCGCTGTTTTATGCAGCGCGGTTTCTCGTGAGTCTATCTAGCTTCAAGCCTCAGTCCGCCTATTTCTGTCTCAGTGTAAACTCATCCTAAGAAAATCATGAAGAGATTTTTCATATTGTTGCTATTTAGTATGTACTAATTACATATAATAATTATTATTGTTTAATTTCAGGTCTAGACAGCACTATGGCGACTTGTTCCAAAAACAGCAATATGACAAGCGAATGAACAGAATAAAGAAGGAGAAACGAGAACGCAATGCCCAGTCTACACAGCAAGAGACCATTGTATACATTGTGATGGCTTTAACGGGTCTCTTATTTATAATGATTTCTAAATCCTCTGATTATGATGTAGATAAAGTAAAAGTTGCAGAAAAGAAGAAATCAGATTGATGTTGGTTTTGTTTGTTACATTAAGTATTCGAATGTCAGGCAGCAACTGTCTCCGTGGCTTACCTCTATCATCATCCTCACTTTGCTGGTCCTTGTAATTTTTATGCAGCTAAAAATTAGCTAGCTAGAAATTAGCCAAAATACAGGTATAAGGTAGAACTAACATTTTGTTCTGTTGGTGAAACTTGAGTCCATATTTAGGTAGCATGCAGCATCTGATTGTTTAATATAAAATTGCATTAAGAGATGGAAATAGGTTTGATGGAACGTGTATATACTAGTATAGTAAAAGTCGCCCTTCTAAAAACGTCTTTGGTGAATTTATATTATATTTTTAACATGAGAATTGCGATACAGAACTTAGATAATTAAATATCACTCCACAACTGTGGGTGAAGTGAAATTGAGGTAAAAAGGACTATTCTAAGCCAGACGGAGAAAGTGTGTTAATTCATTCAATAAGAATGTAGTTAGATGTTTATAAATTAAACAATGGGTCAGTTTAGTTGGTCCCAAAACATGTTAAAAAACAAGGCTATTTCCACATGTCTGAATAAATGTTTATCTCAGATAAAATATTCGACAATTACTGCAAAAGTATGAAATGCTACTTCCTAAATTGACTGTGCTTTATCAGGAAGTTAAAATTTTATCGACATTGTGTCACGGACCCTAATTTTTTGTATGTTAATACTGCATTATTTCAGCCATGAGAAATTACTTGAACCAATTTATCATAGACCCAAACTTTAATATCGAAATCATTTTAGAAATGTAGAATAGTTTAATTGAATTAATAATTTAAATTTGTAGTGCATAAAATGCACAAAAGAAATAACTTTTGACATAGTACAATTTATTGTTATGTTGCTTTGTATATATTGTATATAAATCAATTACCTCTATATACATAGTCGAATTGTGATAATGTAATAAAGAAGTGCATTACAATTTGTTTTTTTTTTATTTCACTTATATATAAAAAGTGCACATTAATTATGGCACTCATTTCGTTTCTTGACAATAAACATATAGGTACTAGGCAACAAAAATAAATCGTTAATTTTGGGTAATTTTTTTCTTGATTCTCTTTCTATTTATTTCATACTGATTTTGGACTTTGGTTTGGGTGTTGTTTTTGTTTACAAAGTTAGATCTATTCAAGTATGAAATGCGGTTATCTTGAGTTGTTTAGTCATACCTACATGATTTAACCATAATTTATTTCAAATTCATATATAAAATAAATAATAGCATTTTAATTACGAAATCAGTACCTACAGGACTACAGTTAGTTATGCAATCGTCATCAAATACGAATGTGTGATGTATTTGGTCTAATACACAATAAATATCTGTTACAACCTCACACTATGTACTTATTTTTCTATTGAGTGAAATGGTTGAGCATTACTTGTACATTCGTATCTACTAATTCGCATGACTAACCATACTGTATATACATACTTTGTATATATAAAATAACACTGAAATCGCAATATATGAAAATAATTGAATCAAATGTTAACAATAAACCAGGTATGTATACATATTCACATAGTACATAATAATATAAGACATTGTGTAATTAAAAATCTTTTAAATGCTATGACTTATATACCAATTGGTGCTTCATTCTCCTAGAGTCGATCATTACTACTAAATTTCAACAAATCTAAGAAATATTAAATATAATCATTTACATCACATTTATCTACCAAGCACCAACATGAAGTGGACAGTTTTGTGGTCAAATTAAAAGTGTACGGAATTAGCTATTTCCACTTAAATATACAATTGACATACAATAAAAGATCTAATGGTTCGAAAACAGACCTATAAATTTTATATCTGATTATTTTAGTAAAAAAATATAAGAGTGCATGGTCACTAGATTGGCCAGTAGTCCCCCTTTCAGTGGGACGTCAATTTTTCTGATCCTTTCGCAACGTGTTCCGGCCAGCAGGCTAAGCGAGACGCCTAAAATCCCACATTTTCACCTCAGATAACTTTGGCGCAATAGCAGAACTTTTAGTCAGATAGCAGAAGTACATGTTAAACTGAGTCCAAACCAAAAAGTAAAATGGATCTGGCAACACTGATGGTCACTCAAATTAACTAAAAGTAGAACGACTATGTACAGATTACGGAGAATATAGTAGATAACATATACATACGTTGGCCGTATAGGAAGAAGCCCCTTTCGAATGCAAAAATTAAAAAACGAAAACGCGTCGCCTCAGATTTGTATCGGAAAACGTCACACGTTAGTCTCTCGACCAATCATAATCAGACGGCACGAACGTTTGTTTCGTTTTTACACCATATTCTAACCCCATTGGACAAATTTGATTATGTAGTAGACTTACGGCATTGTAGTGCACATACATTATATGGATGCAAATACGCAATAACATTTCAACCAACATGAAATTAAAACTATATAGATATACTAATTTTGTTTTGCCTAATCATCAGATTTAGGTAGGTTTAATTCCGTTTTTATTCCGTTTAAATCATAAATAAAACATTCCCCATTTACGATTATGCAAAATATAGGTTTAAATTATTGATTTAAGATAATGAATTTGGCAAAATAAAATTAAGATCTCAATTTCTACTTCACATGGATTGATATGTTATTGCATATTTGCATCTATACATTGCAGGTCGCCCTGTTGCGTATTACAGTACGCCAAGTAAATACACATACAAAGTCAGCTATATTATTCGTGATCCTTATAGACAACTTAATATGCAAATATTATTCTGCTATATGAACACAACACAGTACTAGAGATTTTTAAAAATGGCCTCCAAACATCCCAGGCATTGGCATATTTAGTGGTCCAGTGGGATATGGCACGTTTGGCACATTCTGTGGAGGTCCATAACTTGGGTACGGTAAATAAGGTTTTGCGACACCATTGCCGTAACCCTGACTACTGGCTCGAAGCAATTCAGCCATTTTCTCAGCTTTAAACTTTCTTACATGCATCGTTCTTCGAATGGGTTCAAAGTCTTTTAAGAATTTTTCAACACCAATATTTCCTAAGAGGAAGTCCTGTGCCAGATTTTCTGATTGTTCCTCTGATTCCGCTGCAGCCGTTTGGAGTAATGCTTGTGTGGTGTCAGGAGAGATTCCAGCTGATTTGGTTTCTGAAATAAAAAAGCAATTTACATTTACTTTATATGTTGCCTGTGACATCGCATTTCTCTTGTGTTTTTAAAATATATTAATATTATTAATATTAATATGCAGCTGGTCTGCGCAAGGTATGTTTGTATGTGCGGAAAACACATCTAGCATGTGGACGGATAACCTGTTATGGTACTGCAATTTATTGTTTTTTTTTATGGATTATGGGCACTTGTATGTTGTTTGATCTGTGTCCTTAATTGTCATAGTACGCAAATTTCTGGACCATTCCAGAAGCTGAAATCCCCCTCCCAAATATAATTTCCTGACCTTTAAGGTTAACAATGTAGGGATGATTTTCCTTGTATATATTCCTAGGCATTAGAGATCATATTTGATGAGGTCACCTACCTACTCATTTGCCAAACTCTGCTATTTTTTTAAGTATATTAACATTTTGTTTGTTGGACGTCCGCCAACAAGACAGTAAACAGACAACCTGATAAAGGTAGCAGGAAGTCGCTGGATGCAGGCCGCTTCCAACAGGTCAGTCTGGAAATCTCTGGGGGAGGCCTATATTCAGCAGTGGACATCCTGTGGCTGATGATGATGATTAATATTATGTTGTATTGTATTTATTTGTATGTCCGTCTGCAAGTTGCACAGACAAGTGGCTCAGTTTAGTGAAACCCTCATTCCACCTTAGTCATATTACTCACTGTACTCCTCCAGCAACTCTTGGATCCTGGTACAGAGTTGTTCTCCCATTTCAGATTTCTCCTGGATCTCAGCCTTCAGTTTCTCCAGCTGAGGCTCCATTCGCAGGTTGAATTCTGCTAAAGATCTGTTACTAGCTATTAACATCTCTCTCTCTGTCTCCCAGTCTTTCACCTGTAAAATAAAAATATATAAAGTTAAATAATGGAACAAAATACATGGTAATTTCTATTTTATTGAGTGAATTTACTGTTTTCTCAGTACTATGAAGTCCTGAATTCTTAAGCATTATGTTAGTCAGTTCCAGCCCTCTACTCTCCTGATCACCTTTAGATTCTGATAACAATAATCACCACAACGCTCATTACCAACTTTAGGCCTACCAAGTTATTTTTTGAGTATTATACAATGATCAAAGGAAAAAGTTAGCCTCTATTATATTCAAATTGATAAAAGTAATTCATAAAATTATAATTGTGTGTAAGTAAGGGTCCATTCATCATTTAAAGATTGTATCATTTGTTTTCAGATGATTCAGAGAGATTTTTATGAGATCAGATTATCAAAATGTCAAAATCTGTAGATATTGTCAACCATTGTTTTTATGATAACTTTAACATTAACAGACTGATGATAAAACCCACACTGGATCTTAAAAAGTTTATATGTATTATCTATTATTAATAATTATCAGATGTTATGTTAATTCTTTTATGTTCCATTGTTGATTGCTTCCTGTATTTAAGTTTAGAATAATACTTGCAGGTTTTATTTTCTTGAAGTTTGCTATCAATGTAATGTCTTCATGAAACTAGTAGTTGTGTTCTATTAACATATATTTAAACAAGCAACAAATACATAATTACTACTGTTATCAGGTGCTGTAAGTGTGGTGAGAATAATTATTATTAATCATTCTGAGTCATTCGTATAATTTACAACTGACATCATATATTCATTTTGCTTTAGTGATTGTGTTGCGGCAATGCAAAGTGCTACAAAGAATTCTTTCAATGAATTAATTGTTATGTTATCACCTGTTTCACATCCTTCAGTACGGAGTCAAACTTTGTATCGTCATTTAACATCTCTTTAAGCTCATCCGAGTTCAAATGGGCCAGTAAACCCATCGCCGAGGGATAATCCGGTTGAATCATTTTTGTATTTTCAAAACCAAACAGCAAAATAATATCTAAAATGCAATTTACGTTCCCCAAGAGAATCAGAAAAGAGAACAAAGTGAATTCCAAGTAATTCCAACAGAATGAATGAAAAATTGAAGAAACAAAATCCAGAATTGCCAGCAAAGCCAACTGATTTTATACAATTGGATCTATAAATCAATTATAATATGGCACTCCTGGGACCCTGGACAGTTACACAATTTAATTTCAAGATTCAAACAATGGCTAAAATTGAAACAAAAAGTTTTTGTTCATTTTTTTTATACAAACTTTGATTTTGATTTTGTACATAGATTTCTGAGACATTCTAATTAAGCAGTCTTTGTATCCATTTAGAAAATTGGTATAATCCTTGTCACTTGTCAGTGAGACGCTATCAAATTCGTTCGTCTTATTTTTTTTAAACGCCTAGCATAGTCTTTCAGCCATACAGGCTAGTCTTACGCATAAATCTTTTCTAATGAAAACATCATTCAATTACTTCTAAAACTACAGTCAACCTGGGTAATTTTGGCTCACTTTAGAGGTAATTTATAGTAGTACGGATTTACTTTTATTGTTATTTGTCATAAATGAGTGTTTCTAGTGGGATATTGGCCTTTATAATCTAAATTCCTGTGTTATTTATCAAAAGGATAAATAAAAAACCCTTAAAATACCAAAAACTTGGTGAGCCAAAGTTACACTGACATTTGGGTAACATTAATAAGCATGAGGAGTTGATGAATAAAATCTCTAATTTATGTAGATTTTTTTACTCCTCGGTAAGATTAGCTTGTCATATTGATAAAAAAAATACATTTCGTTTATATCACTATCTCGTTTTTAGTGGCAACGTAGGGTTGCCATATTAATAGAATATTAAACTGCCTGGTTTATCGAAATCAACTTCTATTTTATGGACCTCTTAAATCAAGTTATTATTGTATTAATCAAGTTTTGATGTACTTATAATCATTGAGCAATGCCTAAAATAATAAAAAATAATAAAACAAAATCATATATAAAAAAGAAACATAATATCGGCTCTCAATTCCCCCATACCATGTATAGCAATTGATCATCACTCGCATAAGAATCGCCTCGTTTTGTGATTTTAGATCCTCCAAATCGACTAACTATATTTCGGGGGTGACAATTAAATATGTCAAGCTTTGATGGCCACTTCCACCCTTCAAAACTTTTTTGCATAATTGAAATTTTCACGCATTGTCTGTCCTCGCCCCGAGCTAATGTTACCCCAAATGGTCTGAAAATGAAACGGATCGAAGATTAATTAAAGATTTTTTAAAAAATCTACCAATATCGCGGGATATTTCAGTGTTATTACATAAAAAACATATGATTCTTCAGCATAAAACTGAACTCGCCTTCTGTAGTTCTTCTGTAGTAACTGTTATACACAACTTTTTAGCAAGTTTATTTTTAACTCTATATACCGCCAAAATTTTGAATGATGAGAAATAAATATATATCTGACAAATGTCAAATGTCACTGCAGGTTTCGTTCAAAAACACTTTTTACCTTCATAGATTAAACAACTTATTATTATACAGTGATTAGGTAAGCAGAGAAAAAATTAAACGTTCAAATACAAGTTAGCGAGTCAATGTTACATTGAAAGCTAAAGTTACCCAGGTTGACTGTAATTATAGCTTAATTATGTAATTAATTCCCCTAAATTGTCAGTGATGTTAGTGCACTGCATGATGTAGTGCACCATAGTGAGTTAGGGTAGATTTTGTTTTATCCGAGCACGTCACAGTTAC
This sequence comes from Amorpha juglandis, assembly GCA_949126905.1. Lineage (NCBI taxonomy): Eukaryota > Metazoa > Arthropoda > Insecta > Lepidoptera > Sphingidae > Amorpha > Amorpha juglandis. The sequence goes on along the minus strand of OX421385.1, from coordinate 12,083,661 downwards.
TGTACTACACCTGATGTAAAGCGCAGTGCGTGCTATCATCAAACAATGAGTTTATCGGTGGTCACCAAAATCATACCGGCCTGTATAGTGCTTCTTCACATTTCGCATCGAGAAGCCTGCGATAGGGCAGATGGATGACCAATGCGGGCACAGGGATACAAGGATACCCGCCACAACCAACCATCAAGTCCTGTCGTATCCCCTCGGGGGAACAGGATATACACTGGTTGATCCTGGAACGTGATCCACACAAGGTGTAATTAGCAGGCGGATGGGGCTGTAATTAGCAGCAGTGACACAGGTAGCAGCCGCGAAAGAAAAGGGTTATTTTAGAATATTGTTGTTCTGGAAAAAGTCACTGAGATATTCTCAAGCGACCGATCACTGTTATATTGTCACTTTCAGTTATATAATAATTTACTCTGTGATTGTCACTGTGACCGTTATTTATCATCTTCCTCTAGGACTATAAAAGCATTTGCAAAATCTTTGATCCCTATAATAGGTAGGCAATCTGTGGGCAACTGGCAACACATATCTAAACACAGATCACTATATTAGTAATATATCTAAAACGTCAAAATGACGTTACCTAAAAGTACAAGATAGGAATTACAAAAGTAATATATTTTTAAATTAATTAAATGACTTAATAATTCAATAGTACCAATACATTATGAGTTTTTAAAACTACATCAAATCAGTTGGTTGAATAGTTCGCAACTCTAGCCTACATTCTAGTCAGAAATGTTACCTATCGACTCTCCGTATGACTTAGAGTTTTTCTATACTTTTTATTTAAAGTTTGTGGCCGAGTCGTTGCTGTATTTTAGAAATTTCGCGTTGTACATTTGCCTGTGGGTGTTGTGGTATTTGTTGGTGTGCTGTGTGGTATACAGGAGATACGCTCGGAGGCTTCGGACGAGGACGCGCGGCGCTCTTGGTGCGAGAAGAGTTTTGGTGGTAGTGGCGCATCCAGACGACGAATGCATGTTTTTCGGTCCCACTATATTCAGACTGTGTGAACAGGGTGCTGATGTACACATACTTTGTTTATCTAATGGTATGTTTTGCTTAATAACATGCAATTGAGAACTATATATGATAAAAATCTTTCTTTCTTTGCTATGCGAGATAGCAAATTGAAAATTAGCTATAAAGAACTATTGTTTATCAATATAAATTTTAAACTATTTGTCAAGCTTACTCTAAGAATTCATTGTAGATTCTAGTAGACTATGTTCATTGATATCTTAAAGGAAATCTTTTTTAATTTGGAGTCTATATTTGATTATATTGTATGTCCAATAACCAAGTAAAAACACCTTGACCTTGATAGAGGCCAATAATAATCCAATATAAGTATCATCATCCTTCATCTGCTCACTGCTGGGTGTAGGCATCTCTGTTGGTGAAGTCAAATGGTCCTGCACACTCCATATCCAGAAATGTCCAGCTTGCCTTACAATATTGGCTAGCCAAAGGCATGCTAGACTGCCCACAGACCTTATGCCCAGTTTTAACCTCCATTCTACAAATGCCTCACACCATCTTCCATCCTCACTCCCAATCAACATATCGTCGTTGCGCTTGCCAAAACCGCTATGTGTTTTTTGTCAAGTTTTCAGGGGAGATAAAAAACTACTTTATTAAACGATGGATGCACTTATCAATAAATTAAAAATGTAGTATGGTGGCAAAAAAAAATATGCTATAACTGATATACAAGTGAAATTGATTACATGTACTGATGATTCACAGTAATTTTTTTTGTCATTTTGATGCACATATCAGAATTGTTTGCCGAGAATTTTGCCGAACCATTTCTTACAAGTGAAAATGTTCATATATCAGATTTTTAAGGAACTGAACTGGATAAATTAATTCTGTTATGTGAATAATAGAACTGCTGGTGCTAAATTAAAAATATGTATTCACTCAATCTGAGTTCAGTTTGAGGTCGTGGGTTCGATTCCCACCCAGGGCAAATATTTGTGTGATGAGCACGAGTACTTGTACTGTGACTGGGTGTAATTTATCTATAATTTATGTATGTATTTAGAAATATATTATTATAAGCTCTGCTTAGTTTGGCACTAGATAATCGTGTGTGAATTGTCTAGGAATATTTTTATTTATTTATTTTTATATTTCAACTGATATTATTGAGAGCCTCTTCTTCAATGGGTTGTGAATTTAACATTTCCTCCAAGTCTTCCTACATATTTTTGAGTGGTAGAGCCACGCTGTAGACAGTTTTGTTTACAGCATGAATGGGCTGGCTCGACCGGATCGTTCCACTGTCTCACAGAAAACCGACGTTAAGTAGCGGCTTGCTGCTGCGTTTCGTACGGTGAGTGAGATAACCGGAAGCCCAAATCCCCTCCCCTTCCCAATCCCTAATTATCCCTTTCCTTTAAGGTCGGCAACGCGCCCATGACTCTTCTGGTAGTGGGCGTACATGGGCGGTGGAGATCACTTACCATCAGGTGACCTACTTGCTCGTATGCCGCTATGCTATAAAAAAAAAACAAAAATGGAATACTTTTTAGCAATTTGTATGTACCTATGTACCGTTTAGATCCGCGAATAAAGAAATCTTTAGCCGCGAATATAGGAATTGGGTCGCATTTTTTTAATCCGCGAATAGTGAAAACGCGACTGAAGGAAACGAATAAAGAGCTTTTTCTGTAATTTAATCTTAATCTAATGTAGGAACATGTTACTTCTGGAGCTTATTATAATTCAAAGTATGCTTAAAGTTAATTTGGAAACATCTACTTCAACCATCAAGGTGGGCAACCTTGACAATCAACAAATTATATAAATAAACAAAAAAATAAAGATATAAAATCACACCAACTACTAAAATTTCTTTTCTCTATTAATAACAAAATATTATGAATCAAATAATATTTGGAATAGTATTACACTAAGGTCTAGGTATCTATTTAGGAATCAGTCTTCAGATTTAATGCATGAGGCTGTCGTAGAAGATGTGGTTAGCCTCGGTGCATGTAATTTTTTATGATTGTAAGCTCTCGTATTTGGTCTTCTCTATTTTTCTTGGTGTGTTGTTTACAACACTTTTAGCACTTTAATGCTGTGAGGTTTGGGTTTGTTCGCATTCTTCTTTGAGGCAGTATTTGCCATTTCTCTGGATGCCGCAGTTTGAAAAAAATGTTTCCCTTTTATACAGCAAGCCTCTGATGTCTGAAACTACAGGATCCCCAGCCTTTTTCCCTGGTCGTATCGAATCCAGCTGACATGTACGATCATAGTTTTTGAAAAACTTGTAGTAGTAGTGTTATATTAATACGAAACTATCCTTGACCATATTTTTTAGGCAACCTTATTAATATGTGTTCAGCAACACATTTTATACCCTAAAATATATTTTTCATTCGGTAAAGAGATGGGTGAAGGTCGATGTTACCCGGGATCTCAGACCATGTGCAACAGATGATAAAAAACTTTCGATTTGAACACATAACGACTTTTGCATTGCCAGAAATTAAAATAAAGAACACATATAGGATTTGTTAAATCGACTCCTAGACGGAAAAAACACATAATTGTTTTTTTATTCAATGTGGAAATCGATTTCAAGGCCGATAAACGAAAAAAAAAAATTTCAAGAAAATGCACATAACGAGTTTGGCAAGCGCAACGACGATATATACCTGTTAATTAAGTATAATTTCTCATCTAAAGTCTGATGCCTGATTTTTACCCATGAACAGCACAAATTAAAAAAACAAATATTAATAAATCTGAAATGATTCTGTTGACTTTACAGGTAACTATGAAGGCAAGGGCACCATAAGACGTAAAGAATTGTGGGACGCATGCCAAGTACTGGGCGTCCCTGATAAGAACATATGCGTCATATCAGACACAAGGCTCCAGGACAACCCTAAAATCAACTGGCCAGTACCGGTGGTGGCCAAACTAATACACCACCAGATAGAATCCTTAGATATAGACACCCTAGTGACATTTGACAGAGGTGGGGTGTCTTCACACGCTAACCACTCCGCCGTTTTCTATGCGGTTGCTTATATATTTGTAGAAAAAATTATGCCTGCAAGTAAGTTCCACTTATTTAAAGTTTATTATAGCTAAAATTATTTAAGTTACTTAAATTTAGTTAGGTGTGTGCCAAATATATCTATCTTATTGGTACCCTAAGCACTAGTCCAGAGCCCTTAGCCTAATAAGGATGCCCTAAAGCAGAAACAGTACCTATCTTACCTACCTACCTATTTTAGAAATCTAAGTCATAAAAACAATTCACTTAACACCATTTGACAGTAATTTTGGTGATGATATTTTTCTTTTACATTTTAAATGGGCGAGAACAGTGTGTTAGCTTTTTTATCTGTGCAACTGAAACAGTATTCCATTCAGAAACCAATCATTTTTACTATCGACATTGGCGAAATCACCGATACCCGGTGGAACCATACCCAACAAAAAAAGAAGAAGAAGTGTGTTAGCTCAAATGTATCGAACATTCGAAGTTACACACTTTTCTTTCAAAGCAGCTTTATGTTAAGGTTGATTACTGGTGAAACAACCTTTACGACCCAATTTTCGAGATCATGACTTTGTAACTGTATAAGTACATTTCTGTAATTGCGTTGCAAAACTAGTTTCATAAATTACAGTGACTTTTATGGCAACAAGGTTATTTTTTATGGACACTTGTTAAACGAGATTGTGAAATATTAAATATTACAAGTCTCTATAAAGAGCGCAGTATGGTCACCTTGGTATAGCGCCGGACTGTTTGACACGTGAAGAGAGATCCTAGGTTTGATATCCAGGTTGAAGACCTATTTATGAATGATTATGCAAAGATCAGTCACTGCCTAGTGCTTACGTGAATAATGTAAGGGTTGAGAGCACCTAAAGCGCTCGCCCGAAAGTCCGATGAAGCTGTAGAAAGCAGACTCGCGTCAGACTAACAGCATAACGTCAAATCGCAAAAAAAAAGTCAATAATTTAGTGAATATTGAATTGGGGTTTGGGCTACACGTATTTCATGAGCGTCGGTAAATTACGCAACTGTCCCTCTCGCCAGAGACGACTCGAATTCCCCCCTTCATCTTCATTCTCCGAAACGGTTCCTGGCTAGCATGTAGCCTCTCTCTGGTACACCACTTAACAACTCACTTGCCCTATCTAATTTGGTAAAAATAACGTTATTTTTCTGATTTCAGGATGCACAGTATATACACTGGATTCAGTAAACATACTGAGAAAATATTTAAGTTTCTTAGACCTACCACTGAGCTTTGTTTTGTCTTCCAAAAGGTGAGTAATGTATATTTGTATTTAGTAACTACCACTGACTCAGGGCTCCCTGGTGAGGGCCCCAAATTCCAAAGTCGATAACCTATAAATATTTCTTATCATAACAGTTCTTCAAATCGCAAAACAAATCGCTTGACACTACTTGATAGCAATTCCGGTGATGACATTAAACGAAATCGAATCAAATGAAAAACCTCCTTTTTTGAAGAAGGTTAAAAATAAAACTTTTTTATTTTTTGTAAGGGCCTTTAATGTGTGCCCAGTGTCCCCGACATGGCCTGAAACGGCGCCGGTAATACAACACCAATGAATTCAAATAGTACAAGATTTTTTATGAGCAGTAGATTCACATTGTAAACAGTTTTGTCTACAGCAGAGGTTCCCAGACTTTTTCTCATAGACCACTTTCAAAATATAGCTGGTTCCGGTGGCCCCACTGCAGCTACATTTCTAACATATTCCCAAAACTCGACAAAAATGAAAATTTCGAATTGTGAACCATTTTTTTGCCATGCCAACGTCGAGCCTCCCGTGGACCCGTGGGGTTCCACTTGGAATACTTTGGGAACTAATGGTCTACAGCATAAATGGGCTGACTCAAGCGGCAATCTAGCAATCTATCTAGCAAGTTTATATTTTCTTTAAAGACGACATCAATTACATATTACAATAGTAACCTTAGCTCATGCCAGTAAGCATAAAGTTCAGCTACTTTTGACGATCTGGTGTTCAGCTAGTATCGACCCTTTACAAAGTTTATCCGAGTTTACTTTAAACTTGTTGAGCAATTTGTGTATCGTATGTAGAGATTTTGAAATTTTTTATCGTCGAAGTGTGTTAATCGACTTTTGCTGTTGACTGTACCCATATATTAAGTCTAAAAAATTATACCTCAGGTACTTTCTCCGCTGGACAGAGAGCCGACGTATCGTCCTCGCTATGAAGCGCCATCGGTCCCAAATGGTATGGTTCAGGTACCTATACGTAATATTCTCCAGGTATATGGTCATCAACACGCTAAGAAGAATCAGCCTTGCTGACATAGAGCTGGAACTCGAAGTGGACGATTGAAATAAGACTTTTAATTTGTACGTGTGAAGCCGAGTGATTGTTGTCATACTTGTCGTTACGTGAATAGATTATTTTATATCTATCAACCAGTCGATTAACAAGTTGACACAATAGCAAATTGTGATGTGTAGTAGGCGATGTGGACTCCGAGATTTTCGTATAATAGTAACATTTCAATAGGGTACCTAGTTTGAAAAAAATAACAATAGAAGTGCTGACGCCATTTATACACGAAGCACCAGCCTAGCACCGCCTTGTCTCAAGATATGAGTGTTAAGAAACCTTGCTTGCTGCTGCGTTTCGTACGGTGAGTGAGATATCCGGAAGCCCAGATCCCCTCCGCTTCCCAATCCCTAATTATCCCTTTCCTTTAAGTTCGACAACGCGCCCATGGTTTTTCTGGCTGTGGGCGTACATGGGCGGTGGAGATCACTTACCATCAGGTGACCCACTTGCTCGTTTGCCGGCTTATGCCATAAAAAAAACATATTTCAAACCTGGATTACATAAGATTTCCGTAAAATGGAACACATATTATACATTTACCGAGACGAACTTCTAGACTACATATGTACGTTACAGATTACGAAATTTAATTACAGTTGTAGTAACCAACTTACAATACTGTTCAAACATCATAATAAACTTTATAATAGAATGTTTCACCTAATATTAAGTGACCATGCCAATAAACATGATGCTAGAGGAATTATTGTATAAGAGGAATATTGTCGACATAAGGAAAGAGATCAGGATTATTACAGATTGTTATCAAAAGCAAATGTTTTATTAGCACAAGTTCATATGTGTTTGGTCCTCCACCGTTGTCTATGCACCGTCGATTCGAGGTAATTTATGTTTAAAAAACACGCCATGGAGCCATTTTTCTAAATGGGAACCAACTTAAGTTGAGCATCAGTCATGGCTCAAATTAACGTAGAGGTCTTGTTAAACTTTATGACCGCTCTGAAGTTAGTTACGAGAAGCGTAAGTAGTATTGTTTTCCAAAGACTAAATAATGACAGGAGGCATAGAAGGCGAGGAGTTGACTAAATTCAGAACGGTTGTATAGTTTTACAAGATATTTCCTTTTATTTAGACCAGTGTTACCCAACCATTTTTAGGCCACCTTAACATTTTTTTCTTAAATTTGTCACCGATATCTAGCATTGCATTTAAATAACCCAAAGCGAAAGGGTTAAAGTCTTGTCGAGTCCATTTTGAAATTGGCCCCCTTAACTATCAAATTGCCCCCCAGTGGGGCGTGGGCCCCACGTTGGGAAACACTGATTTAGACACTAGGCTAGCCAATCATAGATATTTCCCACATTGAAAAGTTTTAAGGTAATACAGCATTCTGGCCTATGTTTTAGTAAATGATGGTACATTCCGTTTATGCCCAAGACTTTTAGACTGTAAAATATTGTTGTGAGTGAATAATTGTATATTAAGCCTTTCGTGAATTGGTAAACCTCAAAAGAACCTCATAAATGTAAATAAACTATCAGATTTCTATTCAGAATTATATATATTGCTTTGTGTTTTATTATATTTGTTATGTGAAAAACGAACCTTGTTTAGTTCTGTGATATTGAGTTTGTATGGTCCCGTGATTTTTCAAGCTTATCGGCTTTTGATTTTTGATGGAGATTATTTCGTTTGTTAATAAAATTTGTCACAGCGTTCGGAAATAATGTCCAATCTGACTGTACACGTAGTTTTATTTCACCTTAGGTCTACTCACTGTCACTCCTGCGCACCAGGATCAACAGTGGCACGCATTTTTGTTGACACCGAGCAGTGAAGCTCGGCGAGTCTCTGGGAATGCTTAAATGTCTTTGTCCCGCAACGAAATTAATCAGACAGAAGGTTAAGGAGGAGTTCGAAATATTGTCACCTTAGGTCTAGTACTCATTTAGACCATGCTATTTAGGATACGTTTAGACAACATGATAGCCCTAGACAGCACGACAAAAATCTTATAGTATTACGATTTAATACGATGATTGCGGCGCAATACCTGCCGTTTTGTTATTATTGATATTTATACGATATTTTACAAGGTGGTAGGTCCCTCGTATGCGAGAGGCCGTCTGGGTTGGTACCACCGTTAACGTCTCCGACTTGGCTTGACGATTGCTATCAGTAATTAATAACACCCCTGACTGAAGTTTTACGTGCCCTCCGAAGCATGGAAGCTCAGTTGAAATACCACTAAGCGGTCACCCATCCATATACTGACCGCGCTAAGGGTTGCTTAACTATCGAATCATTTACCGATAAGTGAGTGTAATTGGTTATGATCGTAACAGCGTTGATTGTGATGTTCTTATTGAGTCAAAAGATTATATTGTTGGAGAAACCTTTCGAAAAGTACCCGTCGCCCGATGGCTCTTCTGCATTAAAATTATAAAGAGGAAGGATTTGTATGTAACGAATAATCTTAAAAACTACTGGACAGATTTGAAAAATTCTTTCACCATTACAATCCTACATAATCCCTGATGAACATAGGCTACTTTTTATCCCGGAAAAAGCAGACCACGCGGGCGGGGCCGCGAGGAAAAGCTAGTCTTAAATAAAAGTGTTCATGTATGTAGGTCTCAGCACACTTGATCCAAACATTAGGAACTACATACGTAATAGAAAACTAAGGGCCTATTTTTCAGTGGCCGAATAAATGTTATCTGCCGAATAGCGCATTAACATTTAAGAAGTACCAATTTGATATACGCTTCTCCGTATACGGCAGTGTGGTAATTTATATTTACCAGCTGTATTTTGATTTATATTTTATCTGATAAATAACGTTCACTTGGTAATTGAAAAATCGACCTTCAATGAAACTCAAACAAATCATAACAGATTAAATTATTTTTATTTGTGTTGGCCTCAAAATATTCATAGTACATTTTACAACAAATGTTATTATTACATATTACATTATACTTACGTTTTTTTTAAATGCGAGAACTTCAAAAAGAGTAATTAGCTAAACATTTTAAAATTGACAATTTTAGCTTTCTATAGGTAACTATTAATATTTGATGAAACATTGTTTTATTACTAATATCTATGGAATACTGAGAAGGAGGGTAGAAAATTCATTTTTTATTGCTGGCAACTACGACGAAAGCGAAACCAAACAAAACAACACCAATCATGCACTATGACGTCATTACACACGTATTAACACATTTAACGATATTACACAGATTATGAAAGGGTGGTACTCAAAATAAAAATAATCTGCTATTTGTATGTAATTTTATTTGGTAACTGAAACAAATAAGCTATTAACATCGGAGAAAAAAAGCATAAAGTTTTGCTGTAGAATATTCTATGGATTTTGAAGTTGATTGAGTTATAAATACCGATTACTCACGATATTGACATTCATACGGAAAAATTGCGCTAGATATGAAATTACCATTATAGTACACGGAGGTAATATGTAGGCATTCAAAAATAATAAAAAACAAGCCTTGCGATGAGGGTAGCAAACAAATCTAATTTTTACTAAAAAAAAAGACTACTGCAAATATATATCACGCTGTATTTGATGTAAAACTTATTACAACATAAGTAAAAAAACTTAAAAACATAAAGTGCATCGTTAAGCAGTTATAAAATTGCTACCTTTCGTGAGCCCCCATAGATGGTTCATACATGAACATTAGGAATATTTGAGTGATTTATAAAATCTACGGGAGCTCGCAATAGGCTAGTGAGACAAATAAATATATACCTAAGTCGCTGTTAGCAACATAACTTCATTGAGAATGCGAATTTTTACATAACTATTTCGATAACATAAATTGTACTGGTGAATGCAATAAGACGCGACGCAGAACGCACCGCGCGTCACAACTGACACATTACAGAGAGCTATTAAATATATGAAATAATATTAAGTAGCAAATCAAACTAGAGACAAATTTTCTCATTTAATTACCGTTGGTACATGGAATGTCACACAAATATTAAAATACTGATTTGTTAAACAACAAAACTTATTTTTAAATACAAAAGAAATATACATGCAATCGCTATAACCGCGGGTGTTGCAATATGTACCGAAACCCTCGGATTAAAATTATATTTTAACGATATCCCCTCAATAAAAGCACCACAGAGACGGCTGACCACAAACCCGACGTGTTAGTGAGGAAACAATTAATGTACTTGCAACACCCGTAAGAGACGGCCCATGTAAACTGTTCTAAGTGCAAATATCACTAAATGAAATTTTAGAAGTGACGGACCGTTCAGTTAAATTAGTTAAGATTTTTCATTTTATTTAATTATAACATTCATGTTCAAATTTTAAACCGTTAAAATGCACATAGAACAATTTACGCGGGACGTATCAAAGACCAAAAACACCATGACATGCGAACGGAACGAACCGTCGCACGCGTTAACTTATATTGCACCAATAATATTACTAAGACATCGTGCCGGAAATCGACGCTATTGCGCAACTCACGTACATGTATATTCAATTTATTTATAGTAAATCATATAAATACACAACAGCCAAAAATCGTCCGCACTACGCGGCCACCACAACTAAACCAGATTATTATTATAATTTTATTGTTAAAACACTGAACTAACATGCCACCTGATACAATTTCAATCTTGCTGCTAATGAAATATTTTAGATGTCCATAAAAGTTTTGTATCGAATTATATTACTAATAAATAGGTAACGGCAACACTACCTGTTAATTACAGACTACATCCACTTAATTGTTATTTGTTTAAACATTATCTAAACCGCAACTCGATTATTTTTCTAATGGTAATCGATGCCCAAGCGTCAACCGAGATCGTTACATCACATCCCCAGTTATATCATAAAGCAGAAACAACTTCACCTAACGCTACACGTCAATGTGTCGACAGATTGTGGAATACTAAACACTGGACGAGAAGAAGTGAAATGGACAGACTCGACATAAAAATATATTATCTATTATAATGTTATGTAAGTAAGGCGACAACTGCCAGCAGTTGTGTCGTTTGGTAGTGTCATCGCAGATAGTACGCGAGCGTGCCAGAACCTTACAGTTATTCAAACATTTGAATTTAATAACTGTACTTAATACTTTATACGTGGGACACGAAAGCAACGCCCAAAGCAAATTGCGCTTGAGGTGTCAGCATAAAATAACAGACAATAATATATGGCAAATATTATATTTGTCTTGTTTTTTGATACTGAAATTTGCACTGAGCTTTACTCTCGTAGCTCTCAGGTTCATATTTCTGTACAGGATACTTGGTCGTATGCACTGCAATTATTCCCGATAACACCACCGTGACTGAGACGCCCTATACGCGGAATAAGGAAATTATTGCTTGACAGAGGGAAACCTACAAGATTGGGCCGCGTCTGATTGATTTCCCTCGTAGATACACATAATCACTGAGCCAACGAAACTCTATACAAAACAAAATCTGAGAGGGGGACGTACGCGGACCAAATATCTAAACAGACACCATAAGTTATAATAAATATCCAAATAGACACGTAAGTTGAGCTTATGATCTGTATGAAAACGTGTCAACTTTACCACGTACACTGTCCTAACTGCATTTCCCAATGCATACGAATTGGTAGGACGCAAGGTGTTCTATTTTGATGTTTGGTCCGCGGGGACGTAGAATTCATATTGAAACATAACACGCGTCAAACACACGTGCGTTTGAATTCAAAATTCAAACTCGAAGTTCGCCCGTTATATATATATTTATAATAGAGATCTAATTAACGAATGGGGCTATGTTTATGTCAAGTTGCTTACAGAGCGGCGGCGGATTGGTGATGGCGGAGTCGCACGCTCGCACGTTCGCGCACGTTCGCTCACGTTCGCGCACGTTCGTTCGCGCTCGCGGTCCAGTTTACTCGTTGTCGGCGCGCATGCCGCGAACCTCTCCCTCGCGTCGGAGCTTCTCCAATTCTTCCTTGGTGCGATCCTCGATGGCTCGGATGTCGGCCATCGTCATTCCGAACCAGTCGTCCATCGAGCAGAACACTTGTCTGTAACGAAAATGCATGAAATTAATTAATTATATGCTGACACTATACAAGGTCGCAGGAAGTCGCTGGATGCAGGCCGCTTCCAACAGGTCGGTCTGGAAATCTTTGGGGGAGGCCTATGTTCAGCAGTGGACGTCCTGTGGCTGATGATGATGATGATGACACTGATAATGGCGTTAATTAAAAATCTCGTGGCTTATGGCGAGTGGCCGGCTGCGAAACGAGAGGCCGTGGGTTCGAACCGAGGGCCGAGAGAAATATACCCGCGAGATAAGACTATCATATTATTATTTATGATGTTTTTTATGTGGGTATTTTATATTACTATTTTTTGTTGGTAATTCCTTATGCGTGGAGATTCTGTGGCATGACTTATTTAAGAGGTGAAAAGCTAAATCTGCGGTTTTATACAAGCTAACTACAATCAAACATATTACAACTTGGGAGTATAACTTGACAAATCGAATACTCCATGAACATGACTGAAGGGACTGACTGTTTAATATTTAAAGACATAGACATAAATCTAAACAGACGATGCAAGTACTTCAATGAGTATGAAATTAAGAATGACACATCATTTTTGTACCTGTTGTGATGACATAAGAGCAATAAAGTTTATAGAGTTTTTAATCTACAGCATGATAAAGCATTTTTCTTGTGTTCAGCTGACCTATTAATGCAATAACGATATCCTGCACAGAATCATAAGCACATGTACTCTACACGTGCTTGTGATTTTTCACAGCATTTCATTCTAGTTACGGCATAACTAGATGGTACACTTGCGTCATCTAATAGATTTAACTCTGTGCTAAATAGTTGCAACTCGGCAGGCCGGCATGATCTTGCCGACCTACTATGGACACATTGTTTATCGTTGGTCGACACTATTCTTGGATTGCGCTACACTTACCATCAGGTGTAGCGTAGTCATCACTTTGCCGAGCCAGGATAAAAAAAAACTCACCGATGGAATATGGTAAACAACCGCCGCTCTGATTTTTGAATTACATTTTCTACTTTGCTCTGTAACAAAACAAAATAAGTTTTAAATAATACACGTTTCTATACAAATTATTCATATTTGATAACAATTTAAAATGTATGTCAATATAATAAACAGTCCAATTGTTATTAAAATACGATTAATCTGAAACCGGAATGAACGATAAGTAATACGAGTGAATAGAAAATTTAAATACAAATAAAGGCTATTGTACGTATATTTCTATTTCTCTCCAATTAGTTTTTTCTGGATGCCGAGTTTTGAAAAATAATAAATAAGTACATAATATGGCAATCCTAAAGCACTCGATAGGGACGAATGGAAGAAAGATAGGGAGGTCTTTGCCCTGCAGTGGGACATATCAGACTCATATAAAAATATCCTAAATGACAACAATTAACGCATTTCTAATTCCTAATTCGTTAACTATGTTCATCAGGTGACATATAAATGTAATTCAAACTGGATACATAGATACATACAACCTCTCACGCCTGTAATCCCCGAAGGAGTAGACAGAGGCTAACCAGTACACCCACATTTCGTTGAGATTTCCTTCGTATGATGTGTTAGGGGGCGAATCTATCGCCCACACCGGGCACAATTCCAGACTCCGAGCTGATACTTAGCATTTCGTGATAGAAAAACCTAATATCACTTTGATCCGGGGATCGAACCCGAGACCTCAGCATAGCAGTCGTACCGCGTTCGCGATACAACTGCGCCATAGAGGCAATCTGATAAATAAAAACTGATAAATACATTTTAGAGTCGAAAGATTTTGTAAAGTGGTAGAGGTCCCTCGTATGCGACAAACCGTCTGGGTTGGTACCCCCGCTTTGTCTATTTCTACTGCCAAGCAACAGTGTGTAAGCACTGTTGTGTTTCGGCTTGAAGGACATTGAAGCCAGTGAAATTACTGGGCATTATGATACTTAACATCTTATGTCTTGGGGTGACGAGTGCAGTTCAGTGTCATGCAATGCTTTGTGTGTGTGCGTGCTTCTGTTTATGGTCAGGCGTGGTGGCGCTTACCATCAGGCGAGCGCCTTACTCATCTCGTCATTCAAACAAATAAAAAATTAAAGTCTCGTTACCTCTGACTTCATTTAAAAAAAAAATCACCAACCTGCAGTCCGAACCACTTGAACTCGGCGGTGACGAGTTTGTAGCACGTCATCACCGGCTTGACGTCGTTCTTCCAGTTGGGCCCGACCAGCGGGCCGCGGCCGGTCTTCGCGGACTTGAACTTGGTGGGGTCCGTCTCCGGCTTGTAGTCGGCCGACGGCAGCGGATCGTTGGCGATGTCGATGTTCACCACCTCGCGGGTTTTCAACTTCTCAGGAGGCAGCTCGTGCACCTGGAGCGATGGAAACTTACATTAGAACTTCCAGACGATATATATTATCCCATCATCATCATCAGCCACAGGACGTCCACTGCTGAACATAGGCCTCCCCCAAAGATTTCCAGACCGACCTGTTGAAAGCGGCCTGCATCCAGCGACTTCCTGCGACCTTTATCAGGTCGTCTGTCCACCTTGTAGGTGGACCTCCATCGCTGCGCTTGCAGTGGCCTCCATTCCAGAACCTTTCAAGCCCCACCGGTTACTACTATTATAATATAAAAGTTTGGGTGTTGTTACTCATTGAAATTAAACAAATTTTAACGGATTTTATCGCGGTTTTTTATTAATTTTGACCCCGACGTTTCGATAGCTTTTCAGCCTTCGTGGTCACGGGGTGGTCCACGTGTTTGTTAGTCAATTAAAGAAAAGTGGTAGACCCATGTTACAACATGCTGCCCATTCGTGCCAGCTTGATGGGAGCAGTACCACTGGGTCATAGAAAACCTTACTGTTAGGTTGTACGGTGGGTGACATATCCTAACTCTATTTAAAGTAGGGGTGCTCGATATGTGATAAAATATCGATACATTTATTTGATATATCGAATCATTGAAGTCGATATATAATATCGATATATTTTATCCGATATATCGAAATAAGGATATAGTATTATTATATTTAGGAAAAATATATCGGAAGTAGCTAAAAAAAAAAACATCACCAGTATTGAACGTTGTTTTTTTTTTTTTAGCTATTCGATATAATTTTTGTTAATCATTTTCTAAAAAAGTTTTTTCCTTCCTTTCGAAAATATCGATATCTCGAAAATAAAATATCGATATTTTTTTGACCGATATATCGCTAAATATCGATACAATATTTCGATATATTATATCGGAAAAAATATCGATATTTTTTGTACATGAACATCACTAATTTAAAGTTACATTACATTACATTGCGCTCGGTTTAACTGTGAATGAACACAGTTTGTATATATGAGCTCTCCACAAGAATTTCGGAGGTATGCAAACTCTACCAACCCATTATTATATTATAAGGCCTAATCCCTCTTAGCAATAGATGGTGTACAATGAGTGGGGAGGTAAAGCTAATAAAAATCCGTGTAAACCTTTCTCTGTAAAACTCGTGTTGTACATGACATATGATAATGAAATATTCGTTTCGGGGTCTGGGTGTTGTGAGACCGAAAGTCTCTCGTAATTCCTGATACCCACGACACAAGACTCGTATCTTACTGTGGGGTCAGGGCTATGTATATGACTGTTGGACCTACCTACCCTAATACGACAAAATTGACGCCGTGAAGACTACGATTAAACATAACAAGCTAATAATAATATCTGTCATCTAAGATAAGATAATATCCGTGGTGAACGAGGTTTTCATATACATAGTCACAAATTATGATGAATTACTCGTAAGTACTTAGGCGTAACGCTAACTTCATTCCAATACAATAATTAATCATATTTTTTGTACTCAAGACGAAACCCTGAGGGTTACTTGATAAAAACGTATACCTATATATTAATGGTTTATAGATATTTTGTCATGTTTATCATAAAACGTTCTCGTGTGTTTTTAACATTTAATAAATGTATTATTGTGTTAAAAAATAAAACTCACGATTCACACAGCTTATTTTGCTTTCCTTATATGACAGGAGCGAGCCTATCGCAAAAATTCCGTTCATCATCATCATCATCAGCATCAGCCACAAGACGTCCACTGCTGAACATAGGCCTCCCCCAAAGATTTCCAGACCGACCTGTTGGAAGCGGCCTGAATCCAGCGACATCCTGCGACCTTTATCAGGTCGTCTGTCCACCTTGTAGGTGGACGTCCAACGCTGCGCTTGCCAGTACGTGGCCTCCATGCCAGAACCTTTCTGCCCCATCGGTTATCGGTTCTGCGAGCTATGTGGCCTTAATTGGCCTTATTCCTCTCGAGAGTTTTAAAAACACTTATTGTGATTGCTTGTGTTATATGATTGCGATAAGATTGATCACATCCCTAGCAATTCAGTGAAGTGTGTGAGCGAGAATAACAAAAAGAGTAATGTAATGTGTACTGACTGTATCGGGGTAACTTTGATTAACAATGGTAACTTTGACAGTCAAATTGCCAACTACTTTTTCATTTTTAAGTTGACAACGTTAAGTGCAATAACATTGAATTTATGCAATGTGTGTACACAACAAACTTCGTAAATGAACTCTTAAAAAAAAACGAAGCTCTTAAACGAAGTTAATGTCAAAATCTTTCGAAAAGTTACTGCGCTCAACTGTTGTATTTTTTTAGTGGAAAACTTTCAGATAACTCGTGATTCGTGCTGCTATCTTTAAATAAAGATAGAACTACAATTTTATGGTTTTATTGGCTTAACTATGACTCCATTGCATCTGACATTTGTTATAAATATAAAACAATGCTACCCTGAAGCTATAAAATGTTTAAAATTTATGATTCCTGTGATAATTAACATCTGTATCAAAGTTACCCATATAGGGGTTGTAACTTTGACACACAACAAAATAGCAAGTTTTTAATATAATTTACTATTTTTATAGGCCATAAATAATTTGAGAGTATGAAAACCAACCTGAGAGCACTGATTATGCTAACTCTTTTGTCTCATATTTACCATGAGTAAAAGTGAGCTATAAAGTATAGTTTTGATCTGTCAAAGTTACCCTGATTGACTGTAATGAAACTGTAATAATGTATTTCTAATTAAATATTACTTTATCTAGCGTCTAGGATCTGTCTCGGTGACGTACATAAACACACACACTAGTCGAATATAACGCAAAACCAGTTTAAAAGACGGCGTAGTAACTCGTCGTGCAAAATGATTTAACTACCACATTATTATCAAGATAATGACCGGTTTCGCAACCTCATCGTAATCGAGTCGTCAACATCGCCAGCAGGTTCTGTTCATGCAACATTTACGCAATACTTGATATTGGCATAAATGCACAATGTATGTTTCGAAAATATCGATATAGGATATTCATTATCATCATCATTCAAAAATATCCGCTCGAATAGCGACCACCGTACACATGGTTTTAAAACCCTGACATAGTGATCCAGACGCCTTGTGTGGATCGCGTTCCAGGATCATGTCAGTGTATATCCGGTTCTCCTGAGGGACTTGCGATATGACTCTCCGAAGAGGGATATTTATACAGGCCGGCATGACTCTGGTGACCACCGATAAATTCATTGTTTGTCGGTGGTCGCTGGTTTTTTGGACTGCACTATGCTTACCATCAGGTGTAGTGCAGTCACTTTGTCGTGCTCGGATAAAAACACTGCAATGATTTTATAGTGTGTCCCTTTAAAACATCCGACGTCAATTAGGAAAACATCTGTGACTGTTATTCGACTGAATACACTTTCACCGAATATGAATACACGCAACAGTCACACATAGTCTTCACTCCACACTAGGTTAAACCGGTATTAAGAACTACAAAGGACTCGCGATCCCACAACACCTAGACACTAAACAAATATTTGTGGATCTACCGCCCATGTACGCAGACAATACCGGAAGAATTATAGGCGCGTTGTCGACCTTAAAGGAATGGGATAATTAAAGGATTGCGAAGGGGAGGGAATTTGGGCATCCGGATATCTCACTCACGGTACGAACCGCAGCAGCATACCGGTACTTCTACAGTGTGGCTCTACCACTCAAGCCAAGTTTCTGTTGATTCAAATCAATTGATCCACTAAAATTGAAGTAGCTGATGGTAGAATATTCATAACTATTTTTTTTTTTATCCGCCCGGATAGCGACCACCGTACACTTGGTGTTAAAACTTGCCACAGTGACCCACACATCTTGTGTGGATCGCGTTCCAGGATCGGCCAGTGTATATCCGGTTCTCTCGAGGGGCTTGCATCCTTTTCCTTTACCTTCCCGAAAACCCACCCTTCCCAAATCCTTTAACCCTGGGATGAGATACTGCAGGGGTTGCCAGTATCCCATTAGCATGGACCCCTGTAGTTAATTACAAAGGATTAAAAAAAAAATAACAACTTGAACCATGAGAAGCCGTTATCTATTACTTGTGTACGTCATAACATAAAAAATTACAATATCTCACGGAAAATCTCATTTCCTCCTCAGTTTATCAATAAGTTTGTGATAGTCGGTTATTAGTCACTTTACACGTATGACGGATTTCAAATCGTGCTAATGACTATACACAATAATGACAATATTCAAAACCAATATTATGCTATGTTAATAATACATGAAGTTAAAAATTATATCGTCACCAAGCAATATCAACAAAGGTTTTAAAACGATAGTTAATCTATTTTCCATTACCCTTCGCCTCATTGGTCTGTTGGCAGCCGACTTAGGCTGAGAAGCTGTGAGGTCTTAAATTCAAACACTGGTCAAAATCAAAATCAAAATCAAATCATTTATTGAATCAGTAAAATGTCAAACATCATTTAGATTCAGTCAAATTTTAACTCTACCGCCAGTTCGGAATGCTGATTCGTTAAAGAAGAACGGGCAAGAAACTCTAACGTTGCTCTTTTCTAAACTTATTACAATATATATTAGCACTACATACATTGAAGTATTATTTATTTGAGTTAGAGCAGCTCAATTTATATTTATGGTGTTTGAGTATATTCAAAAAATCACACACAAGTGTCCTGGGATTGGAAATTTTGGTTGGTATGGCAGCAGGCTCGTCCTCTATATCATAAGGCAGAAATAAGCTCGGTGAATCGTGGCCCGCTGCCTACCCCCTACATCCGTGATGCTTTACATCTGGCTTCTCCAGTTGTAAATGTCCTTACACTTGAGGTTAATACCTCCTCAATGTTTCCAATAAAAAATTTTTTTCCTCATTATTTTGTCTCCCGTTTTGCTATGGAGGGAAGTGGACAAGGAATATTTCCAACTCCTCCCTAACCTTCTATCTGATTAACTTCGTTGCGGGACATGTTATGGATGCGGATTGCGGTTATGGATGTGACTTTTAGGGAATAAATGGTCTATTTTTGCGTCGTCCAACCGGATTGGTGTGTATTAATAGTTAGGGGTCTCCTTGTGTTAAAGGTAGGTTGATGAAAACGAGCGACGGAGCCAAGAACATTTCTAAGTTTTCATGTTTTTTTTGGCCAACAAACTTTTTATGATGTGATGATTTATAATTTCGAATAACATCAAATTCAGCCTATAATTGTATTAAGCCAATATAAAATAATTCAATGATTAATCTCTACATAGTATAAAATGAAGTCGCTTCCACTGCCTGTTCGCTTAGATCTTTTAAACTATTCAACGGATTTTAATGCAGTTTTCAGCAATAGATAGAGTGATTCATGAGGTAGTTTTATATGTTTATAACGGTATGACCCATGGGAGCAGGGCAGTAACATGAAGGTGAAACCGCGAGGGATAGCTAGTAAATCATAAACCGTGGAACAGTCTCGCATTACATAAATTGTTTGAGCACATTATACTACTTTACAAGAACAATACGCTTACTTATTTGATATTTTTTACGATATATACTAGAAATGTGTGACTTTAACGATTGATATCGGCAAGTACACGCGATAACGCGCCTTTTTATAGTTCACCATGACGGCAAACAAGAAAAACGTTTTTTTATTATTATAACTTAATTATTTTATGTGAATTTCATAAATACGGGCGCACTCACGAGGCGTGCTAGCTCGAGACGAGTCGTGGACGATGCGCAATCTATTCGTGTAATCATCGCAACGCAATATACAATACGTTACGGAATGCTGTGGTCATATTTTAGGGTCGTTACATACACCTGACAGTAAGTGTTTCACGACTGTTGTCAGTTGATAACAGCCGGGATCGACTTTTTTACATGCCCTCCGAAACACGGAGACAATCAGTTGAAATACCATTGAGCAGAAATATATATCTTTGTAATTATCTCTATCGTTGATAAGTTCCAACAAATAAACTATTTGAAAAGTGGGTACATAAAAGTTTTATTTACATTTCCGGAACAAGTATTGCAATAGGATTCTAGGTCACACCTCGAGTTTAAATGCCAAGACAAAGACCTAACCACCTAAGCAACTACACGAGTGGCAATTACGAACACCCGAGTCAAGGGCGCAATCGACAACTAATTGTGCATCATTAGCGCACTGTCCAAGGAGAATACAATGTACATTATTCAGAGAGAATAGAATATGGGCAAAATAACAAAAAAGGATCTTTATATGATACTTTGGGCACATAGTTCGTATCCGTCCAGTCTTGAGCGACTCCTAATGGTGGGAAAGGTGGAGGGGATGCGATCGCGAGGGCGCGTACCTAGTCGTTGGTCTGACCAAATAAAAACACTCACGGGGCTCTCAGTAACAACAGCAATGAGGCATGCTAAAGACAGATAAACCTATATATAGATAAAATATAAAGAATTTGCTGGTGGGAGGCTACTTGTATCCGACCGGATAGCGACCACCGTACGTGCTAAAACCTGCCATAGTGGCCCACCTTGTGTGGGTCGCGTTCCAGGGTCAGCCAGTGTGTATCCGGTTCTCCCCAGGGGGCTTGCCCCCTGATCCTAACCCTTTTCCCATCCCTTTTTCCTTCCCCTCCCCCTTGGCCCTTTGGCAGGCCGGCATGATCTTGCCGACCTACGATGGACACATTGTTTATCGTTGGTCGACACTATTCTTGGATTGCGCTACACTTATCATCAGGTGTAGCGGAGTCACTTTGCCAAGCCGGGATAAAAAAAAAACCTGGATAGAAATAATCCAACAGATGCGTAGGAAATTTCAGTACGTACACGATCTTCAGAAATGAAGAGGCGACCAAGAATAATAACTTCACCGTGCTGAAGTTGGCCACTTCACCCACCCTCTACTTCTCCCGTCACCCTTTAGTCTCTGAACACAATAGCCACGACGAAGCGAGGGATACGCGGATTGTACGGTAGTTTTTAACCCGAAATAAAAAAGATAAGTGTTATTTTAGGTTTGGTTTTAACTCTATACTGTACTTATATTTTTACAGAGCAATGGTAGGTGGCAGGTCTCTCGTATGCGTCTGTATGACTAAGTACGGTTATGTTATGAACACTTGTAATGAAATAGATATATTTGAAGGTACTATTCTTTGTGAAAAAATCACATTTAATTTGTTAAAATAATAATCAACCCTATGAATACAATACAATACGTAAAAAAAAAGCGCGCGGCCAAAGTCAGAACTTCTATTTATAAAATCAGGGTTTTATCCGGATTTTTTGAATTTATACATAAAGGAGATATTTCATTTCGGGCCAGGTCTATGTACACTATGTTTACTCGTTTTCTACGCCTCTTGCCATCATCTAAAATTAAAAAAAAAAAAACAATGGCCGCGACGCCGCGCCGCTCTTCACTAACAACGAAACCACAAACTCGAGAACAGCACGATAGCCGTGTACAAATTTTGCCGATGTTAATTTTTTATCGGCATACAAATTAACGTTCCGCTAAAATTAAGGTTAAGAGCCGTTATCTAATAGGTATTACGTTACAAGGCCGAATATGAATATTCCTTAGCCCTGATAAGGGAATTTACTTCGTATCAACACGTGTGCCGCGGTGTTTTACCGCAGTATTATGTCAAATTTTATTATCACAATGCTTGTTAAAGTTTTGTTGTATGTTTACAGCGTGGCTCTACCTTTTTTTTTTATAGCATAGGCCGGCAAACGAGCAACTAAGTCGCCTGATGGTAAGTGATCTTCATCGCCCATGTCGCCTACAATAACAGAAGAATCAAGGGCGCGTTGCCGACCTTAAAGGGAAGGGATAATTAGGGATTGGGAAGGGGAGGGGAACAGTGGCACGCATATTTTAATACCGAGCAATGAAGCTCGGCGAGTCTCTCAGAATAGAATCTGTCTTTGTACCGCAACGAAATTAATCAAATATAAAGACAGAGAGGGGTTGGAAATATACATTATTTTCCACTCCAGGGAGTTCGTTGTCGCTAGCTAAATCGGTCATGGCAGGATCGTCCCAAACTTCAATGAGAATATGTCTTCCTATGCCCAGCAGTGGAACGTATGTAATGGGCTGGTATAATTTACAAGGTGGTAGGGCCCTCGTATGCGAGGCCGTCTGGGTTGTTACCACCGCTTTGTCAGTCGCAGGATGCAGTGCTTTGTAATTAAGTTCTATGTTTTGTTGCTTCTGCTTATGGGCATGTGTGGCACCTGTCATTAGGCGAGCGCCTTACTCGTGTAGTCATTCAAACAAATAATAAAAAATTGTGTCAACTTTCCTTGATCACCCCGAAATCCGAAACTATAGAGCATACACAATACACAACCATTAAAATACATTCAAATCTAGATTACTGGCAAAAATTCTTAAAATAACTCGAAGAAATTTATAACTATTTACGTCATAAACTTAAAGGTCATTGAAGAAATGTAATCTCGGCTAGAGCTACATTCTAATTAGCACAAAGCCGTCGGATATTGTTCGTTGAAGGAGTCCTTTGTAACAGTACACTAATTGGCTCAAACTGGTGGGAGCAAGCTTTCACAGTGACGTGAAGCGCAATTAAGCTTACACGGTGCGGCGCACAAAGTTTATTCATAGTGTTTGTCAAAACTCCAATACAAAACTACTTTTTTTTTATCCTGGCTCGGCAAAGTGACTACGCTACACCTGATGGTAAGTGCAGCGCAATCCAAGAATAATGTCGACCAACGATAAACAATGTGTCCATCGTAGGTCGGCAAGATCATGCCGGCCTGCCAAAGAGCCAAGGGGGATGGGAAGGAAAAGGGATGGGGAAAAGGTTTAGGATCAGGGGGCAAGCCCCCTGTGGAGAACCGGATATACACTGGCTGACCCTGGAACGCGACCCACGACACAATGTGGGCCACTATGGCAGGTTTTAGCACCAGTGTACGGTGGTCGCTATCTGGACGGATACAAGTATCCTCCCACCAGCAAACGTGACGTTTAACTTCACCATTATTGTTCTTTTACTGAAACATTAAATTAATAATCAATAAAACTTACATTATACTGATCTCCTGCGTCAGGCACGTGCAACGACTCTATGCAAATAACGAAGTTCTCCTTCATGTAGCCAGGGTTCTGAAAATAAATACGTTTTATTAACAAAACAAAATCAACTTCAACATTATTATCGACCACTTATACTTCCATCAAATAATTAATATTTATTGAATAAATATTTATATTTATTGAATAATAACAAATGAGCATCTAATCTATCGAATAACAAGCTTTCACTCGCAGCTTCACTTTTTCGCCGATAAAAAATTGTTCGTCTCGAAGTGAAATACGTATTTCATTTCTTAAAATACCT
Organism: Amorpha juglandis; assembly: GCA_949126905.1. Lineage (NCBI taxonomy): Eukaryota > Metazoa > Arthropoda > Insecta > Lepidoptera > Sphingidae > Amorpha > Amorpha juglandis. The sequence goes on along the minus strand of OX421385.1, from coordinate 12,059,465 downwards.
ATTTCATTTCTCTTGTAACCTACAAATATTTGTCTCGGGGTCTGGGTGTTGTGAGACCGAAAGTCACTCGTAGTTCCTGATACCTACGACACAAGACTCGTATTATACTGTGGGGTCAGGACTATGTATGTGACTGTTGGGTGTATTTATTTATTATTTATTTATCTTGAAGAGCTAATAAATAAATAATTACGCTCAATAGCCACACCCATAGTCCTGACTCCACAATAGGTTATCCTGTATTGTGGGGGTGTGGTAACACTGAGATCCTAAGCAAATGTTTCTAGATCACACAAACATTTGTCGCGGTGCGGAAATCGAACCCGCGGCCTTTCTGTTCACAGCTGCTTACTCGCCCACTACGTCACGGAGGTTGAAATATTAAGTTTAAAGAAACTGACCAGATCAATATCATTTCGCATACAAACATTCCCACACCGCGGAAAACGCCGAAATGTGTCTTTCAACAAGTTTATTAATAAGCATCAATTTGAAATGAACAAAATTGGTACCGAAAAATAATATTTCCATACAAACTTTCCACTCCTGTTCCGAGTTTAATATATGGAATATAAAAAAACTCCTTTTTTATTTGATTGGATGACGAAACGAGCAAGGCGCACGCCTGATGGTAAGCGCCACACCTGCCCATAAGCAAAAGCACTGCATGGCTAAACTACGCTCGTCACCCCGAGACATAAGATGTTAAGTCTCATAATGCCCAGTAATTTCAATGTTCTTCAAATCGAAACACAACAGTGCTCCACAGTGATACTCGGCGGCAGAAATAGACAAAGCGGTGGTACCAACCCAGACGGCCTCTCGCATACGAGGAACCTACCGCCTTATGAAATCAGTGATTATTTACATAATGTCACTGTAGGAATACTTTATTAAAGTTTCAACATTGTAGGTGCAGCCAGCCGCCGCGCGGCAGCCGCGCGGCGGCTGCACGTAATTTTTCAGTCATAGCAAATGTATGTCTTATTAACTAGGACTTAACGTTGAAATTCTTTGTGAGTAACTAACCGCGCGCTCGCATCGCGCGATCGCGCAGTCGCCGCGTGGTTGGAGCGTTGCGAAGAATTAAACATTATGGCTTAGTCAATAGAGTTTACATTAGTTTTTCGAGTTATTCGAGCGAGGCGCCCGCGCGGCCGCAACGCGGTGGGATTCCTTGTCATATAAATGCGCCCTTATGGTCTCTGCGTTGATACATCAGTCAGTCTGAACATGATATGATCGCTGAAAAAGGCAACAACACACGTCTTACGCTCGAAGGCACCGAAAAATAAAGTCCAGTTCCATAAACCAACAGAGGCAAAGAAAAAGTCGGACACTATAAAAACATTAATAACAGATAATTTTCCTACATAACCTTCAACTTTGATGGCCACTACAGAGTAATCGCGACCATGCCAGAAAAAAATGTAGCGACAATAAGTCAAGGTCACTTCTCAGATATACACCGCCGCGTCTTGGCAAAGGCCGTTACTTTGAAGGGTTGCTTGAATGACAACGGGTAAAGTGTTTTATTAAATGTGAAGTATAATATACTACGTGTTTCAGAAAGAAAATCTTAAAATAAACTTTAATTTTAGGTTTTGATAAAATCTGGTACATAATCATTCGTTGTCAGGTGTATATAAATAATACCTTAACAGCTATTATGGCAAAACCATTCTGCAACACGTTTTACATAAACAATTTATTAACTCAATCAATCAAATCATTTATTGAATCATTAAAATGACAAAAATCATTTATATTTAGTCAAATTTTAACTCTACCGCCAGTTCTGTAATGCTGATTCGTTAAAGAAGAACGGGCAAGAAACTCTAACCTTGCTCTTTTCTAAACTGATTTACAGTACATATTAGCACTACATACATTGAAGTATTATTTATTTAAATTAGAACAGCTCAATTTATGCCAATGAGGAACGTTATAAAGTAAAATGAATAGATTATAATAGGCTTTGTGCATGATCCTCTAGAACTACTATCTGAATAAAAATGAGTAGCTAAAGTGCGGAAGATATTTAAACATAACATTCCTCGGTGTGCTAACCTATCACAAACCAAAGGTATAAAATAGACATCGCAAATATCAGTTATCTGCATGTAACCAAGCACGTCACGTGTTTATTACTGTTGTAACGCCACTAGAGCAATGTTATTAAATGATGAGAAACAAAGTTAGAACATTTTAGAGAAGTTCTTACAATACATTATGGCATTTCGTATGTTCGGCTCAAATCTTATTGCAAATACCGTCGAGTGCAGAATAAATCAAATTACGGCAAAGTCTGTATGAGGTACATTCATAGACCAAAGAAGAATAGAAGAAAGCGCTGCGGCAGAATATTCTTGACTCATCCCCTTCACCGCTACACTCCATCTTGGCTTTCGGGCCGACTTCAAAACGCAGGAGGCTCACAATTATTCTGTTAATATTTTTATTTATATTCACGTATAGCTCAGCCATATCAGGACCAATTATGACGATCATTTTTGTATTCGATAGTCTTTGACTCCGACGGTAGTCTCATATGAATTCGGTTATGATCAGCTGATGAATCAGAGGGGAAAATGAGAAACTTCTCAACGGATAACAGCAAACCCACCATGATTCGTGTTTTGTTTTTAATTTATAATCATAAATTCATAACGACTCACCGTGAGCACGGTCCGGCAGTAAGGGTAAGCGTTCCACGCCTCCTCGTGCACTTCCAGAGATCCCTTCGGCGCCAGCAGCCTGATGAACGCGGGCACCTTCGACGCCAAGTGGTATATCTTGTAAGTGTACTGGCCTGATGAGTATTTGCCACCTGGTGATACCATAATTATGTTAAATTTCACTCAAGAGTTGAAAGCAGTTCAAGCGTTTGCCGCTAAATGGCGATGGATTCAAATGAACTCTTATACTAGATTTTTTAAGTTCACGAATGGGCATTTGTAAAAATTAATTTGTCCCAAAAAAATATCCACTCGATTTTCATAAATATTCTGGAAGTAAACTTTAAATTGCTACATTATTATTATTTAAAACGGGTCATAATCGCGTAGTATTCGAAGTCATAAATACAAATTAATTCATTTTACGAAGTTTCAACCGAGTTATATTGTGTCTACAAAACGAGAAAGTCTAAAAACATTTAATTACAACATTAAACTAATTACTGTGAACAAATCAATAGTGATGTATTGCTCTCATTAATACGTCATACAGGGCAATGATGAATTAAACACGAATGAAAACTTAATCACGTTTTATAATAATTATGAATTGTTAAAAGGTCTATATCAAATACTATTACGTAAAGTACTTCTTACAAAGTAACATAAATAAATGAAATGATTCCAAAACATACGTCAAATACGTTTGAGTATTCATTAGCGATTTTTTAAATTCGATTCTCATCTCAATATCTTTCTCAACGACGCGACGTTCTGTACTTATTAATTAAGCATCAAGATTTGTCTCTTCATAAAGCATAAATTTACTAGCACTGAGTGTAAAAATAATCGAATTCAGGATGATCATTATTATTCAAGTTAACTGAAAATCCTGATTGGAGCAGATAGTGCGCGTCGGTAGTTTCGTCTACCTCGACATTTAAGTTCCGAAGTCCTAATAATTTAAATAATTATTAAATGTTATGTTAATCGTAGATAATCGGATCATTCCAAACGATGAAATTGAAACATCTCAGAGATCAGCTAGCACGAACACAGTTGTACGTATTTCCTTCAATCATACCGCTTCTATCTGCTTGATGTTGGACCGTATGTGGTGTGGAACTATAGTACAGTAACTGTAGTATATTGTAGATGAAGTTTAAGTCTTAAAGGCACTACTAACTACTGATATTTGGAATAGAAAATTAGGAGCACGATACGTAATTTTTGGAACAAGTCTATTATCGTTCAGCATTAACGTTGTTAGATTTTAATCTAATCCTACAAGTATTACAAATATAATAGATTTGAAGGTTCCCGAATTTGGATGTCTGTGAATCAATCACTCGACAGCTGAAGGGATTTCGTTGATATCTGGCACACAGATATCTAATAAGTTCAGGCTGTTATAAGTTTGGGGACGGTCTAACTTATATTTGGATTGCTCTGTATTTATAATGTACCTTATAATTTTTCTCCCCAGAGGGGTTGACGTCGGGCAGGTGGCCGGTCGTAAAAACTACAAGCCAAATCTTTCTGTAACATGTGTTAATAAAAGTCACGTTGAGCCGACCCTACGGCGACTGGGGTAATGTAGAAGAAGCAGAGTCACTTGCGTGTTCTACACTTGACGAGCCCCTTATAAAATACCCAAATTCAATAGGATTCCATCTCTAATAAAATAGATTGCGCTAATTCGGTTATTACATCGAGTGACGTCACTCGACTAGCCATACATGAGTTTATAAGGAAAATTTCGCAAACACCGCATTCTTTTTATAGTTTATTGGAGTAGTAAATGTACTTTGTATTATCATCTATTGATAGGTCAAAATATTAATATTAGGTGGTAGCGTCCTCATATGCAAGAGACCGTCTGTGTAGATAGATATCACCGCTTTGACTATTTCTGCGACCAAGCTGCAATGTGCAAGCAATGTTGTTTGAAGAAAATCAAAATTTTTAAGAAGTCTGTGAAATTACTGGTCATTATAAGACTTAACGTCTTACGTCTCGGGGTGACGAGCGCAGACCAGTGCCACAGTGCCTTGTAATACAAAGTTCTGTGTGGTGTTACTTCTGTTTATGCCATGGGCAGGTGTGGCGCTTATCCTCAGGCGAGGGACGTGCACATTTCATAATTCAAGCGAATATGAATAACATTCCACCTTCATCATCAAATCAGTTCGATGGTACCATGTTAATTGTAATGTAACACTAATTACGTATACATGCAAAGTTTCAATCGACAGAATAATAAAATTAGATGTAGGTTAATATCGACTTCCAAGATTTGTTTACATATCTACAAGTGAAGCTAGTAAAAGCGTATTAAAACACCATCATATACCAATAAAATGAAAATACAGTGTAACAAAATCAATCAAAACCAATCAGAATAGCTTTGATCAAATACCGTGAGATCTTAATTACATTCACGAGCAGCCTGACTAGAGCGAAAATCTCCGTATCGATTCAAATAGGTCACCGGGTGAATCTGTTTGCGAAATGCTTCATTTTAAATGCAAAGTTGGTGACATCGTTTGTGTCAAAGCGAACTAGTTCCTTATTACGCAAGCAACAAGCTTCGATGAACTGAGATCCTGATTGGTCAATGGCGAGAGCACTTAGTCACCCACTAGGCCACTACTGACGTGAGAGTTGATAACTGCTATTTAAAATGAAAGTACGCCATAGTTTGGATATGAAACGTTTTGTGTCTGAATTGAAATTGTAAAATTTGATTTGAAAGTTCTTTATCTTCAAATGAAACGAATTCGAATCAGTTACTTAAACTAAGCTGAATTATTTTAGTGGATCGATTTAGTGTTAAGGTGTTTTGTTGTTTCTTATAAAAGGAGAGATAAACAATAGTTTGTCAGTCAATTAAATTAAAAAGAAAATCAAAAATGAATTATTATTTTTTATAGCAAATGCAAGCAAGCGAACAGTGGGGCATCTGATGGTAAGTGATCGCCACCGCTCATGAACATACCACAATACCAGAAAAATCATAGATGGATTGTTGACCTTAAATTTATAATTAGGGGGTTGGGAAGTTGGGTGGGATGGGGGGAGGTACGTCCTACTCATTTTTCAGTAAGTCATCTCTTGTCTAAGCAAGTGATTAAGTGTCTAAGTAATATCTACAGTTATGTGCAAAGATATTATATTGTTTAAGCAAACCAAAGTCTTTACAAAATAATTTGCCTTCAAGACCAAATATTTCATAATACACATTTTGCATAGTCATCTTCCAGACATACAAAAACTTATTTGAAAAGCGTTCCATTTCATCCGCGTCTCAACTAACTGACCGACAATTCAAACCGGTCGCGATGTTTCCACGCGTTGAGGATGAAGTTTGCATTGGCCAGAACGAACCATGCCGGACACTAGATATCTGAAAATACTTTATTTAGAACACATTCTGGAACTGTTGCTTTAGACATGATGCACAAGGGCCGTACTTAATTATGGGATTGTAATTGTTTCGACCTAGATAGCACGAGCTTTTCTGGTTACATTTCTGCACTATCATTTCATATTCTTTCCTTGCATGATCATTTGATCACCAATAACATTTCGGCCAAACTATTAATTTCCTCTTTCTCTCCTAACCTAGCCAAATTCCGTTTATTTGGGATCGTTTCCCCTGTCATTCTTCGCCAGGTATGTCTGTTCTGCTTTAAAAGCGTGTTTACTGGGGATTGTTGATGACGAAGGATTAGCAAAAGACATTGAGTTTCCAAAACGGATTTACACTGGCTGCTCCGAAACACCAGAACGAGTTACTATGGCATGCTTTTCCCCGTTAGTACGGTCGTTGCTATCCAGGCGTGTGCTATTATGTTACCCTCCCACCAGCAGACTATTTTTAGGAAAATCCTTAATGACCTCTATATTGTTGCCATGCAAACCTGTTGGTGGACACTAGATGTTAACGAAGCAGTTCCTATATGACATCATGCGCAGAATTACTCTTAATATGTAAGACAAGCGTTGTGTCTAATTATATGCAAAGTGGCTTGATATATTGATACGTCGGCTGTGAACTGGTCATATTGAGCTTGATTCTTGTAAGTGTTTGTAACGATCTTTTGAGTCGAAACATTTTGATTTCGAAAGACACTTTTAACGTGGTCAATCTTAAGACTCTATTAGCTGTGATAAATGTCATTAAAACAAACAGCTGTCAAGGCTGATAGTAATGGAAATAATAAATGTGAAATAAATATAGGGAAAAGGACTACACCACTAATTACAGTTTTGAGGGTACCTATTATCTAGCTTTTACTTGATACATGAAATTCATACGAAATTTTTTAGAACATAGAAATAATCTTTTTTAAATCAGAGGTCAGCAAAAGAGTAGATGGGTCAGCTGATGGTAAGTGATCTCCACCATGAACACCGAACACAGAAGCCCACCGGAACTCATCGAAACCCCATCCGGAAGCCGGAAGACCAAATAACCTTCCCAATCATCATTCTTTCATTAAGGTCAGCCGCGCATCTATGATTCTTCTGCTATTGTCATCTACAATCCATGTGCGGTGAAGATCACTTACTATCGGGTGACCTGCTTGCTCGTTTGCTAACAAAATAAACCTCAAATATAACGCGACAACTTGCTGTGCTTATTTTAAAACGTAAACCGTAACACATTTAACAAGTCGCGTAAGGTCGTAGTGACCCGAGCGCACCTTTACAAACAACAGCTGTATAAACTAATGACGTCACACGGCAACTGGTTAGAGAACGTGCATGAGTCAACCCTATACTCGCTGCGAATTAAAAACTCACGTTGAATATCAAATCTGATGATATTGATACAAGTAAATCAGAAAGTACTTGAATAGATATTTTATGTTTAATTGCGACTCCTCAGCGGGGAGCGGTACGGACTGCCGAGACTGAAGTCGTAGGTTCAAAACCAGCCCCAGGAGAACCTCTTAATTATTGAACTATTGTGTGCATTCATGGGTAATTGTGACTTATTTAATGGTTAGGAACACATCGTGAAGAGCTTCATATATAAGAACTCTCCATAAGAATTCGGAAGTCATGTGGAGTCCCCAGCCCGCATTAAGGCAGCGTGGTGGACTAAGGTTTAACCCCCTCATTAGTAGAAGCTCGTACTCATCAGTGGAATGTAAATAATGCGGGCCTATTTTCATTATTTGGTCATGCATAGGGCTGCCATGTGATCTAGTTTCCTTTGTCAAAGTTTCCGCGGCGCGATGAGGTGTGGAGTACTCATATTTTAATGTCAGGGATAATTCCTAAGATTACGACAAAAAAGTCACACATTTCAAAATTTTACCCCTTTATGTACTTAAAAATATCCAATCGCAACAAAGAGTCACTAATACTGTGAATCGAACTTAAAGCACAGAGATCAGAACTCATCTATACTTCACTAAATAAAGAAGCGAAAATCAAAATATATTTGACCTGTAGATACAAAAGTTATATTAAAAAAAAACAATTTAAAACATGTACATAATAAAAACAGAACTGCTTTTTTAAGCTTGTGGTTGTTTCAAGTTTTTATTTTAGTTCATAGTACATATTCAGCTGTTAGCCACTGCGAGTGTTGCCAGATATCGCGTTTTAATGATTATTAGGATTATTATTCTAACTGACCAGGGATAATACAGACTGTGTATGTCAATGTGCAGAGACAAGTTGGACGCATTCGAGGCGAAATGGGAGAAGCTGACAGGAGATCGAACTCAATAGAAGAGAAAATGGGAGGAGACCTTTGCCCAGCAGTGGTACACATTGCGAGTATGTAAACTCAACGCAAGTGAGCGCAACGCGCCAACGTGCACTTGAAGTCTACACGCACCGCGATGACGTCACTTATCGCAGTAAAGTAGTTTACGTCAAGGACGGATCAGCACATTTTTACACAAGGAACATCATAAAAGATTAATTGCAACCCAGTAGTAGTGAAGTTCCTAGGTTGGCTATAAAAAAACTTGGATAAGAATGGTGAGACATAAGACGAGCGCAATGAGGTGTCATACTATGTAATTGAAAGTTCTGAGTGGTTTTTGTACTGTTTATTGGCGGGTAGGCCGTAGGCGATGCATATCTCCTCGTCTCGTCTTTCACTTGTACAAAAACTTTTAAAAAATATTATTTATATTCATTTTGAAATGTTGGTTTTTGAATCGGTTTTATTTTTTAAAAAAGATTTTATTATTTTCAGTGCAACAATCATCAAAATCAATGGATAAATAATGACGTATTAGTTTTTTTTATCTCTGATGTCAGTCAGTTACTAGGGGAAGGAAAACCTCCACCGTCTTATTTCATCAGTTAAAATAATTTCCGTATTTTTTTTACATAAGATGTAACAACACCATTGAAAGTGGAGGGTTCCGTCAGCCGCCGCACTTGGCCGATGCTTCGCTACAACGACCTTCACAAGTATATACGCGAGTGTTTTTTGCAAATAATTTACCAAACGGGAAATGTATACTCGCGCTATTTCAAGTAACGTATTTGAATAATTTAATCACGTTAACATAATATTAGGTGGATAAACTGTAAATTTAAAATCGAAAGTATACATTCGGGTGAGAGGTAGTAACAGTAGTGGCAGAGACGTAGGTCTAGTTCGGGTTACAAGATCACAGTTTTCGAATTCGTATAAAATTACTATTGTTGAAGTGTCAAACTAGTAACATACTGCAAAAATGGAAAGAATCGCTCGCAAACTAGTTCCGTATTAGACTAATATGGTATGAAATTTGTAGTAATTAGTACTAATTTTAATTCATCACAGTTTCCACTAGTGAAGAAACTATAATACTCATATATTTTTGTAAAGCGATGAGTTTAGCAGGTTTCTCAGAATTTTCTTGTCACCCAATGTCATTTTTTGGGATTTAACCTTAGTTACAGCCTTAATAAAAAATAAAAAAAAACAGTTGCCCCAATGTGTGCACGCCTAGATTATATTGACCAAATTACGAAAAAATAAACAAGACTCGTAGGATTATCTGAACAAAATGTTCAAGTTTTGCAATTATATCGCAACGTTAATGAATTAAAGCCGGGCCACAATCACTTCGCGAAATGATGAAACTCGATTGTACTGACGCAACTACGGTGTTCATAAAACAACAGTTATAGTGCTCTTATGATACTTGAAGGCTGATCAGTGATATTTTGCAAATGTGCTTCACCGTATTATTGGTAACGATTTATAAATAATCAACAATGGGAAAACTTAATCGCGGGATACGCGTGTAGAAACCATTGAGGAATTTCAATTTTGTCCCTCGTACCTCGTCATCGAAAATCAAGCATTGAGCAGTGATATCTCAGAGAGGAGTACGGACTGTCGAGAAGAAAGTCGCAGGTTCGAAAGCAGCATCAAGAGCAAGGCACCTCTAGTATTTTCTCAGTAATGCGTGTATTAATTCATATTTAACAATCGCTATAACGATGAAGGAAAACAGTACCTGGGCGACCGAGCTTTGCTCGGGTGAAAAAAAAAAAAGTAGTATTATTATTCGCCAATAGATATCAGGAATTAAGTCTAACCTCAAAGCAAACACTCATTGACTTAATTAATTAATTACTAATCTTAAGCTAGATGACCCGGTGAACTTCGTATCACCTACATATATTTGTGTAAAATGTGGTCAAAACGTAATACAAATGTTTCATTTACATTAAATGCAATAAAGTGAGGTACTGCACCATTGCACGTGAGGTAGCCCGTCGCACATTTAATTGACTTCGACGACCTAAGTCAGGTCGTCTTCCACCTCCCCCCGGTGGGACAGTCCTGTCCCTGTCCTGTCCTGTCCCTGTCGTGTCCCTGTCGTCTCCTGTCGTGTCCCTGTCCTTTCCCTGTCCCTGTCCCTGTCCCGTCCATGTCCCGTCCCTGTCCCGTCCATGTCCCGTCCGTGTCCCGTCCGTGCCCCGTCCGTGTCCCGTCCCTGTCCCTGTCCCTGTTCCTGTCCCTGTCCCTGTCCCTGTCCCTGTCCCTGTCCCTGCTTCGCAACGCCAACAATACCGGTTATACCTGTGCTTATAGAGGTTTCACATCAAGTGTTTCATACCCAGGAACAGTTTGTACTGGTAAATTAAGTTGTCGTTTTTAGTGTTTTCCTTTACTTATTATTTATGTTCCTCATTTTTTCTCACCGGGTAAACCTTCCCTGAACTTCCACAAATATTTCAAGATCAGAATTAGCCAAATCGGTATAGCCAGTCTCGAGTTCTGGCGAGAAACACGCACAGCGATTCATTTTTATATATATAGAGTCATATTTTTCAGTTTGAATAGGGACTACTTTAAGTTGATAAAACACGATTAAAATGACATTTTCTAAAAATGATTTCTAGCTAGATCGATTTATCGCCCCCGAAACCCCCTATATACTAAATTTCATGAAAATCGTTGGAGCCGATTCCGAGATTCCAATTATATATAAATATATATATATACAAGAATTGCTCATTTAAAGATATAAGACAGAGAATGAACCTGCATACCGGAGAACACTCCACGAGAATTTCGAAGGTATGTAAGTCCACCAACCCGCATTAGGCCAGCGTGGTGGACTAAGACTTAATCACTCTCATTTATAGAGAAAGCCTGTTCCAGGCAGTGGCACAGTATATAATACAGGGCTGATGTTATTATTATTTACATAGTAACTACTGTAAAAAGCATTACTTCCAACTGTAATTTAATTGTTTTCGTACAACCCAATGTGAATAACAATTCCACCGCAATTGTAATAAATAACTCATCAGTCATCTACATGAAGGTCGAGTCTGAGAAAAAAGTTAAATAAAACAATTGTACAAGTTTCACTGCTAATGACGTAAACTTTAAGTACACCTACGTTTCTAAATTAGGGTTGCCGCGACAAAAAAAATATTATTATAACAAAGTTAGGAAAATTGTTGCTGATGTAGGGATCTCGATCTTTAACTTACAGAATCAGATACAATAATAAAAGCGCTGATATATACTGTCCCACTACTGGACCCGGACCTCTTCTACGAATAAGAGAGATTAGGCATTAGTCCACCACGCTAGCTTAATGAGGGTTGACTGGATTGAAATACCTTCGAAACTATTATGGAAAATTATTAGGTACACTGGTATCCCGTTATTTCGTTATTTCCATCACCGTCAAAGCAGAATAAAAGATAAGAATAAGGAGTCAGATATATCTAACAATTATTACACAAAAGTGTTAAAATACATATATGAATTTTAAATACTATCTAAAATAAATAGTATACTCTAAAAAAATGTACTACACAACAAAACAGATGATGACATTTTCAATCTAAGATGTAGAATGAATGGCATGACCCTATAAGGTACAGGTAATATTATGGTAAAAAATACCCATGTCAGTTTCAACGCATGCAGGACACGTGTTACACGAGTCGACGTCATCGTTGTTTGAACTCTTGCCTTTCTTGTCTCCCGTATTCTGAGGTCCTAAGATTTAACTACATACTTAAGAAAATATATTAAAAAATAAAAGGAAATGCTGTTTTTTTTTATCTTAACACGGCTCTGTGACTACACGATACACTGTATTTGATGATAAGTACATTGCAGTCCAAATATAATGTTGATTGTCGAGACTTTGCGTTCCTCGACCGTCGCCAAAATTATGCCGGCCGATCGTTACTGAATATATACTGGCTGATTCAGGAACTAACTATTAAAGAGAAAACTACATCGAATCGAATTGCTATGCCATGCATTGTTTGAGCTAATGTTTACGATACAAACCGTTAATAAATATAAATGATTTTGCTAACAGTTAATTTAGTATTTCCAATTTTAATATCTGTCTGCACCTTCTCAATCCTAGATTTTGCTAACTTTTAATAATCTATGCACGGCAACCCTAATTATAGGTAACGTTGCTTTAACCAGACGTGTAAATAATATTTTTCAATTAATTCAATTAAATAATTAAAAAAAAAATGTGATAAAAATATAAAATATGGGTTCCGCTGGTCGATTAATAATGTTCGACAGCGAGGTCAAAAACTCTTCCGAGTCCGGGCATGTTTTAGAAGGTGATCAAGAAAATGAGGCGGTGATAATAATTGGCAAAAATGTTCCTTAGCCAAAAGTAAAAAAAATATGAAGTTACAATAACAGTAAAAGTATTTTTTATTCGTTTTTCATATAAATATCATGTTTTCTATAACAGTGATTATGTTCAAAACTTAGTTATCACAAGCTTAATTAATTTCACAAATATCATTAAAATCAGTCCGCAATTATGATTTTAAGAATTTGTATTAGCAAAGGTGAACGCGTAGTTGGGACATCTTACTATCTCGCTCGCACACGTCCACCGTAATGGCTATTTAACACGGTGACGTCATGGTTTGCGTCGTCTGTTATTTGACAAGTGCCATCTCCATCAGATTTGAAAGGTTTCTAATTTATTTTTTCATGGACGGGTTAGTTAAATTCTTTTTACAATAGGTTTTGGGTAATGTAGTTTATAGATTTAAATAACTAAAAAAATCAAGTCAACTACCGTACTTTGGATTGGTAGCTCGTCGTTTAAACATTTAATATGTACAACTAAACTAAATTTTAATAAAAATGGACTTACCGAGTAAAGGGAAATCTTTGAAAGGTTCATTTTTTATTACTTCTATGCCTTCACCGCCGCCCGTTTCATTTTTGGACACCTCCGCCACGCAGTACAGTTGAGCAACTTGATACTGTCGGGAAAATAGCAATCATTAGAGATTATGTATAAGTATGTATAATCACCGGCACAAGTCATGGGTAAAGACGGACAGTCGGGGCAGTCATGGGCCCCGGCAGCAGGGTCCAAGTGCACCCCCATGCGCCCCCCGTCAGCGGGGATTCCCCGAGCAATAACGCCAGAGTACAGACCATCCATCGACTACAGATATTAAATATGGTTTCGATTAGCGAAACATATTCAATCAAATACCCGCGCGATTTGAATTTGGCATTACATTTATTTACATAATAAATAATAAATAAATACACCCAACAGTCACATACATAGTCCTGACCCCACACTAAGATACGAGTCTTGTGTCGTGCGTATCAGGAACTACGAGAGACTTTCGGTCTCACAACACCCAGACCTCGAGACAAACATCTGTGGATCACACAAATGTTTGTCTCGGTGCGGGGATCGAACCCGCGGCCTCTCGTTTCACAGCCGGCTACTCGCCCGCTGCGCCACGGAGGCTGTCAAAATACTAAATATGTATAATTCTATATTTTATATTAGTTAATAGTATAATGTGTAGATGCCGATGCGCCTTCCTGAAAGTAATCCTAAATCAGTCGTACCTGTATTATGTATATGGAATGGTCCATTTATGGCCCCAAACAAAAACGGACCAATCATATTATACACATAAATCTACGCTTGGTTGTTCTTAAATACAGGGGTACAATACTTTGTTTTATTAGGACCCTTACAGTATTTTCAATAGATCCAAAGATTGTTGAATCGCATAACGTAAATCTCAGAACTGTACATGTGTAGATGTATACACCTACATGTTAATAGATGTGTAAATATTTATTATTAGTTTACGACATTCATTAGAACTTTGAACTCTTGCTCTTGCACGTGAGAGAAACATGTTTACCAAAACAGGATTTAATAGATTGCGTAAGTAAAACTATAGCAAATTATAAAAAAAAATATCGGGTGGCGCATTATGAGCCAAAGATAATATGTTTTTTTTTACTCCAGAATGAAACAGTAATTAAAGACCTATTTAGATGGAAAGTGTTTCCTCGTACGAAATACTCATAGCAAAGAACAGAAAAGTCATTTACGAGGCCGCATCACACGATTCTTTTTTTAAACGGTATGACGCGACTTCGTAAGTAAAGTATGATATATAAAAAAATACCAGCCCTGTATTGTGCCGCTGCTGGGAACGGGCCCCCTCTACTAATGAGACAGGTTAGGCCTTAGTCCACCACGCTGCCCATTTAGGCGGTGGAGGGATGGTTATGCCGGACTTACCAGCCTAACACATATATACCAACGTGCCTACTTTATGGTGCACCGGTGCCAAGTCGCCGGCGACTGGTCAATATGGGTAAAGGGGACGGGAGGCGTAGAAAGCAAATGAAGTGACGACTACTGGTGGTGGTAGAATTCATATCCGCCCGGATAGCGACCACCGTACACATGGTGTTAAAACCTGCCATAGTGACCCACACACCTTGTGTAGATCGCGTTCCAGCATCAGTCAGTGTATATCTGGTTCCCGTGAGGGACTTGCGACAGGATTTTATGGTTGGTTGGGGCGGGTATATGGGTACGTCCTTGTATCCCTGTGCCTGCATCGGTCATCCGCCTGTTTTATTGCAGGCCCCTCGACTAGCTTATCACCTCTTCGGAGTGTGAAGAAGCATTTTTAAAGGCCAGCATGTTTCTGATGACTACCGATAAACTCGTTGTTCGGTGGTCGCTGGTTTTTTTTGGACTGCACTGCGTCTAACATCAGGTGTAGTGCAGCAAAAACAAACCCGCCCGGCCAAGTTATTTAGCGCGTATTGTAATTTCAAATTATTTTCTTGTAAATATAAAGCGAGACCCGTCTATCGCAATGGCTAGTCAATAAAAACCTGACATCGCACGTTTATTCTGATGCCTAATAAACTTCTCAGCTCTGTGCCTCCACACAGTGTAAATAAATGCAGATAAATTAGGCCAGTTTCAGCGTAAGACTACAACAGATCGAGAGATTTCGTTTGAATTCATCGATTTATCGGAAACACGGATATAAACATTCGTACTTTAAACATAATGTAAATGCTTTATCGTATCGAAACTATACAGTCTAAGAAAGTACTACGTATCGAAACTATACAGTCTAGGAAAGTAAACTTTGGACACTGTATTAAGATTTATAAAGTTCCTTTTTAACAGCAGAGGTTAGCAAACGAGCAAGTGGGTCTCCTGATGGAATCTCCACCACCCATGAACGCTTACAATACTAGAAAAAATATGAGTGTGTTACCGACCGTAGAGTAAACGAATGGAGATTTGAAAGGGAAGGGAAGAGGGGTATCCAACTCAGCACATCGGTTTTCTATAAGCCAGTGGTAAGGACCCGGTGAAGTCGGCCTATTCGTGTTGTAGACAAACCGTCTACAGCTTGGCTTTGCCACTCTTGTTTCTATCGTAATTGATATTTTACATTATTCTTAATTGATATTTGACAGCCTCCGTGGCGCAGCAGGCGAGCAGCCGGCTGTGAAACGAGAGGACGCGGGTTCGATTCCTGCACCGAGACAAATGTTTGTGTGTTCCACAAATATTTGTTTCAGGGTCTGGGTGTTGTGAGACCGAAAGTTTCTCGTAGCTCCTGATACCCACGACACAAGACTCGTATCTTACTGTGGGGTCAGGACTATATGTGACTGTTGGGTGTATTTATTTATTATTATTATTATAACATTACTGTCGACTTTTTTCGGAACATAGTTATGTATCTGATTTTTACCTGATTTATAGTACTAGTACTTAGGCCGCCGTAAAAGATATCAATGTGGTTTTAAGATTTTGTTACTTTTCATTTATAAAATACAATGGTTAATTATCAAGCCTTGTGTTTAATTAGAATTTATAAAAAATAATTTAAGTTAAATTAAAAAATTTGCATTGTAAAATTCGACTCATTTTGGTTTTAATTGTGTGCTTTGATAATAAATAATACAATAATGACGTAAAATATTAACGTTATGTAAAACAAGTTTAACGAGAACTGGCAAGGTCTTCGCGATTAAACTAACTTTTTTTTACTAATTTGTGACTAGAATGTTGTCAGAAGCTATATATTTTGCACATTAACAATATTATATTTATTTTATAATCCCCGACAAAAAAGCGGGAAGTCATTGGTTTGACCTCTTAATGTCTGTGGATGTGTGTGTGCGTCTAAACAGGCCAACGTGAATACGATTTTTGTTTTTGAAAACTAGTTTAAGCTTGATGATTATTTTTTTGTTAGTTTTACTGACACGGCAAAGTGACTACTACAGTGCAGTCCAAATATGTATAGGGCCAATTTTTTTACTTTTTTTTAAACACTGTTACAATGCTTTATAAGCAGAGATGAAATATTATATTGTTTTGCTTTTGCAGAATTTTTGCGTAATTACAAATCTTTTTAAACGACGAAGTTTAATCTGGATGATTATTTTTTTGTTAGTTTTACTGACACGGCAAAGTGACTACACTAGACCTGATGATAACTAGACTGCCGTCCAAATATAGGGCCTTATTTATAAACTTTTTGTAAGCACTGTTACAATGCTTTACAAACATGGAGATGGAATATTATATTGTTTTGCTTCTTCAGAAATTTTACGTAATTACAAATATTTTCAAACGAAGTCTAATGTGGCAATTATGTAATTAACGTGAGGTGTATATACATAGAGTAAACAGAATTGTTTCAAAGCGTGGATGGATATTAATAGTTCTTTAACGACCAATCATTGTTTATATTAAATGATATTACGTAAATAGCCGATTTTAGCAGACCAGAATTGTCTGAAAAAAAGGCGCGAATGATGTGCTACTTTAATCGAATGCCATCATAAGCCTGCCGGGCTAACATGAGCCGACGAGAAATTTTCGGGCGAGTGAGAAAACTATCGACGACAAATATCTCAGATAAAAGCGTTAAGGTTCGTAAACAAAATACCCATAGAGAACTAAAAGATTTGTTTTTTATCCTGGCTCGGCAAAGTGACTACGCTACACCTGATGGTAAGTGTAGCGCAATCCAAGAATAGTGTCGACCAACGATAAAAAATGTGTCCATCGTAGGTCAGCAAGATCATGCCGGCCTGCCAAAGGGCCAAGGGGGAGGGGAAGGAAAAGAGATGGGAAAAGGGTTAGGATCAGGGGGCAAGCCCCCTGGGGAGAACCGGATATACACTAGCTGACCCTGGAACGCGACCCACACAAGGTGGGCCACTATGGCAGGTTTGAGCACCAGTGTACGGTGGTCGATATCCGGTCGGATACAAGTATCCTCCCACCAGCAATTTACTATTACACCCAATACTATTTTTACAATGTACCTAGTTTTATTTCTCTTTTGACGTAAAAAGTAGAGCCTTTTGAGTTTTGTGCAACCATACTAGCTGCGATAGACATAAAGAGATACCAGTTATAACTAATTATTTTACGATAATACGAGCCGACAAAATTTTCTCGAGACGCTATATTAATGCCGCTGGTTTTTTTCTGTTTATATAATTTAATTAAAAAAGCTGACTAAACAGTCAATAATAAGTAAGGTGTTTTTTTTTATTGCCATGATAGTCAGACGAGCGAGCGTACCGCTTGATAAGCGGTCACCGCCGCTCGTGGACATTGGCAATGCCAGGACACAGCCAAGCCACTGCCTAGCAATGCCATTAATCAATATTATATTGATGGGCTTTAACCTGTTTCCCAAATGTTATGTGAGAGACTATCCTACACACCTACCATAAAGCAAATCAGGATCGAAAGTGGCACGCATATTTTGACACTGAGCAATGAAGCTCGGCAAGTCTCTAGGAATGAGAATCTTTATTTATCCTGCAAGGAATTAATCAAATAGAAAGACTGGAAAGTTGTGTTGAGTTGGAAATATACATTTTTCCACTTCCCTCCATAGCATAACAGGAGACAAAATGAACTAAAGAGGTATTAACCTCAAGTGTAAGGATATTTACAACTGAAGAAGCCAGATGTAAAGGTCCACAAATGTTATTTAATTGGTCTTATTATGCAAGTCCTTAAACTTGTTTCCAGTAATAGGTATGGCAAAATACCAGAATTCAATTCATAATTATTATATTAATGACTTTGGAATTCAAAGAGGTATTTTCTAACACTTACTAGGCCTTCAATAATGTACACATGAAAGAAAACATAGATTATGCATTTTGACAATGTTAAGATTTTATAAATTAATTGGAGTATGCAATAAATGACTGGCCATCTGGGTCCGGTCAATCACTCAATAGATTGGTATGTATATAATCTAACAGGATCATGTTGTCAATATCACATGTCCATATTTTCTAGTTATTTGATGATTTTCAAAGCACATAAGTATAATTGGAGCACTGGACATATGCCCTGCAAAACTGCCACTATCCAGCCAGTCGTAGCAGGTTTAATACCATAGATTATAATGATATAGTGTTGTGCAAAAGGTTGCACTATGTCAGCATGTAATAGTACAAGATACAACATCTATATTAAGTGATTGGTGGATCACAAACTGCTTGATTTTATCATTCAATCATTCAGGATAAGTGGAATATTATTATTTAGCAATTGATTCCTATTGACATGCATCGTTAATTTACTTTTGCTTTACCTACATTTCAAAATGAATCAATAACAAATTGTAGTAACTGTTAATGTACATGTAGGCAGGTCTATTATATATGTCTGTATATTATTACCAATCATTCATTCATTTCTCTTGAACAACCTGGAGTGTAATATTTTGATATTACATAGCATATGTGGATATTGTGTGTGTATCAGAAAAAAATACACTATTTTGTAATTGTCATGTTCATAAGAGTATGATTAGTGTACCACTCGTTACACTAATTATATAGCTGGTTATAGGTGGCCATTTAGTAAACTATCATACCTTTAAGTAATTTAACAGGCCAATTTATTCAGTTGTTTTCATATCAAAGTCCTGACATATTACTTTATAAATTTATCAGAATAACATCGAAGAATATTTAATGTTTTAATCATATTGGGACCCAGTGCCCTTAGACAATAACCTAAATTACGTGTTCGAAATTCACTTACCTCTTCTACTGTTAATGGAAGTGTGACACGGCTGGAAAAAAAGACAAAAAAATTACATGCTTATCTATTCATCATAATATGTTTGCAAAAGTGAACATCTGTCAGCGATCGGAAGAGATCTCGATTATCATACAGGTTTTAACTTCTAGGCCATGACCTGAAGTCCTGTCAGTGTCATTAGGTTTTCTTCCTTATTTCGACATGCCCATAACAGACTTCGCCTTCCATATAGCGAGACTAAGTAGCAGTAAAATTTGCTGATAAGACAAAACCCATTACACCGCCCGTAAGAGCCTTTTGGCAGTACATTACCCAAAAATCGATCCACAATAGCAGACACATATAACCTTAACATTGTATATACTTACTATTCTTTGATAATCATCGTGTATTTTTAATTTGTTTCACTTAAATGCACATCAGACAGTCCGCAAGCACAGTAAAATAGATTTATCACAGAAAGAGACTTGAGCGATGGCCCGATTATTGGTAGATTAATGTAATTTTAATCTATGACCGACCAATGAAAATGACAAGGCGCATGCTTCGCTATGACGCAACGGATATTACGTCAACACACTCACAGTTCACTCGCTACAGAATTTTATTAGAATTATTATTTCATTCGTATGCATCTTTTATTAACTGACTGGTACATAAAAATACGAGTATTTATTATTATGTATGTATGGTTTGTATTCATACTATAATCATAGTTATTATCATTTTATAGTTTCGACGAAATATTATGCGTAATATGTAACATAATATAAAAACAACCGGAAGTTATTAGTACAGCTACTGTGCAAACTTAGATTATCTATTCCATAGATAGGACCATCACAGAATGATTTCCCTGCAAAACGAGATAGTTATATAAGTAATTGAACGTTTTAGACAAAGATGCCTATATAATATTGCTGTCACTTTCAGCGTAGCCTATAATTTCTTGTTTGTCACGGTTCGAAGTTTGCCAAACAAACCATAGCGTGATTGTTCTCTGGACTTCCTGGCGTTTTTAAGGTGTTTAAAGCGATTATTATTAGTGTTTGTATTAAAATAGTAATCAAATCGTATTCTAATGATGGTTGGGTGTAGTATTTTTGAGTGTAAAAGCCGTAGCGAGCGAAAAAATCCTGGTGTCTCATTTCACATGTAAGTACGTTATAAAATCTGTTTCTGGGAATTAAAATAGTTTCAGATTGTTGTATTGGCGAGTATTTTCACAAGATTTTGGTAAAATTGTTACGTACATCTTAATTTAATGTATAAATCTAACTTTATAACCTAAAAATAGTGTTGCCGGTTACTAAAGCTAAATGCCGATAAATTATTATTAAAGTAGATACATAATGCATTTTTATAATATGTTATATAATACTCAATACTTATTTCCTGAAAGAAGTGAAATTTATCTTCCGTGTTGTCTTATTTGCAGGTTTCCTAAAGATCCATCACAAAGAAATCGGTGGATCTAAGCGACCGGTGGAATCAATTGGATACCAACTAAAAATGCTAAGATGTGTTACCTGCATTTTTCAAGGAGTATGCAAGTCACCAATGATTTCGCAAAAGATAGAACGTATCAGAAATTTTCATACAAAATTAGTTAAATTTAAAGGTCAATGAAGGGGCGTGTTAGCAAAACGACGCGCTATTACTCTCTCTAACACCGAGGGTCGCAATAGAGCATAACAGGAGCTTCGCTTCCGGATGTCATTAAAAACTAGACATCATATAATATCACGTTAATGCCGAAATGTTACTCATTAAAGGAAAAAGAAAATGCTCTATTTATGTCCTAGCAATGCATTGACATGATTTGGTACTACAGTTGAAATACTTATATCATACACTAGTACTTATATTTGCTTCAATTTGACCACACCTTAGAAAGTTATTAGCCCGTGTATCATAATTTGTGTTAATAAAGAGATTAACCATTCACATCTTTTGACGTGATAACGTCTTATAATTCGATAGAGCCGGCTGCACGCACGAAAAAACATGACTCATGCGTCGTTACCTCGCTAGATGTCACGTTCCATTTAAGGCTTGAAGTGCAAGCGAGAGCGCGGAACGAGCGACAAAGAAGCACAATCGGCCTTTGCGTTCGGCAGCGTTCGAGATTTAAAAAAATTAAAACATAAATATTAAATCTTCCACATATCACAACAACGTGTCTGAAATGACAGGTTAGACCAGCCATCCGTCAAAGGGAACATTTTCTCCTATATCAAACACATTGAGGCGGGCTTTTTAAAACTAGATTTACGAAAAGGACATTGTTCGTCGTCCATACATAGTTGGCCTAAGAACCAAAAGGTAGGTGAATTTACTTTTTGGGTTTTAGATAATGTATATATTTGATTGAAACTATATTAAAACTACGGACACTTGAGAATTCCGAAAAATAAATAAAATACTTTCGGATTTTGAGGTTATAATTAGGCCAATAAATACTATCAAATATTAAACAATTAAAATTTTCTTTTGAAAAATGCTACCATTCCATCAGTATTTTCTTAAGACGTTATCACGTTCAACTATCGTCAGTAAACCGACTTTACAGACAACCCATTTTTTTTATTACAAAAATTAAGTGAAACCTAACATTTAATTTACTATCCCGTAATTTTAATAACACTATTTGGTATTATGAATAATAGGATATTCACACTATTCGTAGGGTACACGCGATTTTTTTAATTATTTTAATATTTTAATTAATGTTGCATATAAAATAATGTGTAAATAAGGATATAGGGCAATATACTATACATAGCCTCTTACATATATATATACATTACATGCATTATATACATTACATACAATCTTCACTAAAATATAATAAAAAAATAAAATAATTATGGATTTTTTTACATTCTGACAACACAAGCGCTGGGTCTCTCTGTCTCACCACAGGCTACGCTATGGCCGTATCTTGTTCATATTTGATCTGAGTGTGCAAACGTTTTTTTACACGCTTTTTATCTCAGATCAAATATGAACAAGATACGGCCATAGCGTAGCCTGTGGTGAGACAGAGAGACCCAGCGCTTGTGTTGTCAGAATGTAAAAAAAAATCCATAATTATTTTATTTTTTTATTATATTTTAGTGAAGATTCTTAAAAGTAAAATGAAATACTATTAAAGGCTATGTATAGTATATTGCCCTATATCCTTATTTACACATTATTTTATATGCAACATTAATTTGAATATTAAAATAATTAAAAAAATCGCGTGTACCCTACGAATAGTGTGAATATCCTATTATTCATAATACCAATTAGTGTTATTAAAATTACGGGATAGTGAATTAAATGTTAGGTTTCACTTAATTTTTGTAATAAAAAGATGTGAATGGTTAATTTCTTTATTAACACAAATTATGATACACGGGCTAATAACTTTCTAAGGTGTGGTCAAATTGAAGCAAATATAAGTACTAGTGTATGATATAAGTATTTCAACTGTAGTACCAAATCATGTCAATGCATTGCTAGGACATAAATAGAGCATTTTCTTTTTCCTCTAATGAGTAACATGTCGGCATTAACGTGATATTATATGATGTCTAGTTTTTAATGACATCCGGAAGCGAAGCTCCTGTTATGCTCTATTGCGACCCTCGGTGTTAGAGAGAGTAATAGCGCGTCGTTTTGCTAACACGCCCCTTCATTGACCTTTAAATTTAACTAATTTTGTATGAAAATTTCTGATACGTTCTATCTTTTGCGAAATCATTGGTGACTTGCATACTCCTTGAAAAATGCAGGTAACACATCTTAGCATTTTTAGTTGGTATCCAATTGATTCCACCGGTCGCTTAGATCCACCGATTTCTTTGTGATGGATCTTTAGGAAACCTGCAAATAAGACAAAACGGAAGATAAATTTCACTTCTTTCAGGAAATAAGTATTGAGTATTATATAACATATTATAAAAATTTAT
Source organism: Amorpha juglandis (assembly GCA_949126905.1). Classification (NCBI taxonomy): domain Eukaryota; kingdom Metazoa; phylum Arthropoda; class Insecta; order Lepidoptera; family Sphingidae; genus Amorpha; species Amorpha juglandis. The sequence goes on along the minus strand of OX421385.1, from coordinate 12,035,951 downwards.
TATCTACTTTAATAATAATTTATCGGCATTTAGCTTTAGTAACCGGCAACACTATTTTTAGGTTATAAAGTTAGATTAATGCATTAAAATAAGATTTTCGTAACAATTTTACCAAAATCTTGTGAAAATACTCGCCAATACAACAATCTGAAACTATTTTAATTCCCAGAAACAGATTTTATAAGGTACTTACATGTGAAACGAGACACCAGGATTTTTTCGCTCGCTACGGCTTTTACACTCAAAAATACTACACCCAACCATCATTAGAATACGATTTGATTACTATTTTAATACAAACACTAATAATAATCGCTATAAACACCTTAAAAACGCCAGGAAGTCCAGAAAACAATCACGCTATGGTTTGTTTGGCAAACTTCGAACCGTGACAAACAAGAAATTATAGGCTACGCTGAAAGTGACAGCAATATTATATAGGCATCTTTGTCTAACACGTTCAATTACTTATATAACTATCTCGTTTTGCAGGGAAATCATTCTGTGATGGTCCTATCTATGGAATAGATAATCTAAGCTTTTTATTAACTTCACCTGTATGTTTGTAACCGACTCCTTTGGGCGCGATTTTGACCCACTTTAAACGGCCCGATTTCGTTCAAACTTTGTAGATTTATCGAGGACCGATGACAATACAATAATTTGATAAAAAAATAATAATAATTTAATAATAATAATAATAAAATAATAATTTAATTTAATTAATTATTGATATTCGGGTTATGAATTAAAATTGTACTCTCTGGATCTTCGTTAATTATAGGGAATATCGTAGTATCTAATAGTGTCAATAGATGGCGCTTTTTTGATGTTCGGGTTTAAAATTAAAATTATACTCTCTGCTACAATATATTTATATTTTAACTAAAAAATGAAAAATAAATAATAGTTTTAAAAAAACTAAAAAACACGCTTTTATAGAAAGTCTAACTAAAAAATTGAAAATAAATTTGAAGAAAACAATGTATTTTATTGTAAAAAAGCGTGAATGAATGAAATACATATGAAACTAAAAAAAAACGCTCCTGCAAACTGCTACTTCACGTCGATGTTCTGTGAAATAGAAAAAGGTATCGTATCTTTCTTGGATAATTCGTACCTTTTTGGCAAGCTTGACGTACCTTTTTATGGCATTCATACTGGTAACACTGGTCTTGTCATGTCTAAATTCGAATGTGGATTAGCAGCTGTCCATTTTTTAAATAAATTGTGGATTTTCTCACTTATAAACGACATAAGCTATAAAAATGTTTTTATACACCTTTTAAACATTTAAACTTCAACTGTGCCTTTATTTTTCCGGTATAAAACTATTGTTTCAAGTGTCGATTATCAGTGGCCTCATTTGAAAATGAGCTTGGTTGGAAAAAAGTCCGAATCAATATCTCTTCGCGAACCAAATAAGGACGACATAATACCATGTCAGATTACGCCCGATGATGTTTTACGGCTGGATAGGATCACGGACACATACCTTTGCAGCCCCGAAGCGAATGTATATGATATTGATTTTACGCGATTCAAAATCCGTGATTTGGAGACCGGAACGGTGTTGTTTGAGATAGCAAAGCCTCCTACTGATTTCGGTGTGGACAGTGAAGGCACAGAAGACGCTCCTGAAGAGCCTCTCGACCCTAATGCTGGAAGATTCGTCCGCTATCAATTCACTCCTCAATTTTTGAAGTTGAAAACTGTTGGAGCTACGTGAGTTTATTTGTATTTTTTTATTGACCCTTTAAAGATCTCCAACGTATCTTAGAGCAAGATCGACAGTGAGAGTGAGACAAGAGCATTGGTACCTGTTGGGCCAACATTTATTGTTTTGTTGATTTATGTTTATTTTGGAGGACTGATCATGGAGAACTGGTCTTAGAATTTAGTTACATATAAGTTCATAACAATTTAAGTATCGAAAAGTTTGCTTATTGTGCTTGCACACATATCATGTTGACATTATGACTGGCATACAGATAAAAACCTTTAGCAACTTATCATTAAATAACAAAGTAATACATCTAAGATTTACAAGTTGTAATACTATTATATATAGTGGTCCAGGGTACTGGGCCACAGGAAATTGAATGGACTGAGCGCATTTTCCGCAGCAGATCTAATCTTAAAACAACCATAAATTTAACTTACCATTAAATTTTGGTTTAATCATTTCCATTGTAAAATATTCGTGATTTTAATGTTGTTAACTGTAATATCAATCCTTCATACAAATAGAGTTAATTGTATTGAAAAAAAAAACATTACAGTATCCATGTTCAGTAGCTTAGTTTAATTTTTTGCTTATTACAGGGTTGAGTTCACAGTTGGTCCCCGGCCCGTAAACCATTTCAGAATGATTGAAAAGCATTTCTTCAGGGATACATTGCTAAAGACATTTGATTTTGAGTTTGGATTCTGTATTCCATTTTCGAGGAACACATGTGAACACATATATGAGTTTCCTACACTACCACCAGATCTTGGTAAGTACAGTCTTAGGTAAAAGTCTTCTTTTTCTTGATCACCACAATGTTTATTACAAAAACACGAATAGTTGCAGTCCTAAAAAAATAATGGGATTGTTTATTGAAAGGTTTGCCACTTCTAGTTTCAACATTAATATTATACATACATAAATACAATAATTATGGATGTATCTGTTTAAGGTGTAACAATAATAAATAATAATTTAAAAAACTAAAAAACAAGCTTTTACATTCAACTAAGAAATAGAAAATAATTTTTAATAAAAATAAAATTTGAAGAGAAAAATGTATTTTATTGTAAAAAAAAAGGGTGGGAAGCTTTGTAAGATACCAAAATAATGATCCTTCTACTCATATCTGGCAATACAATATTTATAACTATTGACACCATGCACCCCACACTTTTTTTTACAATAAAATTTTATTTTCTTCAGATTTATTAAAATTTATTTACTATTTTTTTAGTTGGATTTTCTATTAAAGTATGTTTTTTAGTTTTTGAAACTGTTATTAATTTTCATTTTTTAGAAAAATATAAAAATATTAATTAATCCGACGTTTTAAAGGAGGTCAAAATCATGTTCAAAGTTTCCGTTTCATACATATAAACATACGTATGAAGCTAATAAAAGCGTGTTAAAAATGATTATTTCAGTGGAGGAGATGATAGCTGCACCATTTGAGACATGTTCGGACAGCTTCTACTTCGTAGACAATCATCTGGTAATGCATAACAAGGCCGACTACGCCTACAATGGCGGCGTTAACAATTAATAATATTTCTGTACACTTAATATTTTTCAATTCAGATTGGTAGTACAAGGCAATGTGTTTTTGTCAATCAAAGTCTAATTACAGACACGAGTCGTGAGCACTGATTAACAGTGATAGGGTGTGAGTCCAATAGAGGACGAGCAACGACTGGTGCCCTCGCACTCCTACGTTCTGTCAAACAGATTTATAAATTAACTACTTGAAGTGCTTACGACTCTTGTCGTACAATGTTGTGTGTGTGTGTGGACAACACATGTTTTTTTTCATTAAATTTGTTACACCTCAATATTACATTTAAGCATTCCTTTTTATGTTTTAATTTATTGTTAAGTTTATTTTCATTTAAGTGATGTGATATACAAAGGTGTTCCATGAAACGTAAATCGGAAAAAAAGCGAATAGGTAAGGCTGAGTATCACGAATGCAAATTACGTTAAAGGTAATTAAATGACAAGACGATTTTTTAATAAATGGATATTTTTGTTAAAATTATCTTTAGTCGTATGATTGATGCTTAGAAGTACATAAAACTTAGACCAATATAAATTGGACAAATATATAGGCAAAATATTTATTGGTTGATCCAGTGTTTGATTCAAAGTAAATGGAACACCCTGTGTAGTAAATTTATACGAATGTATCCAAATAAGTGATAAAATTGTTAATTGAGCATTCCATAATGAATATCCAATAATTTTTAAACAATTTTGAATTATAAGTACTTTTTGAATATTCTTTAAAACTTCTACGCACTGCTGCGCTCAGCGATCGCGATCTCTGACCGTAATAGATGTTTTTAGTACATTTTGTATGAGGAAGCGATCGAATCGCAATCTTACACACTGGTGCGCTCCATTGAATTGTGTTGCGACATGGCTTGATGGTTGATTGGGGCGGGTATAGGGATACATCCTTGTATTACTGTGCCTGCATCGGTCATCCGCCTGTCCTGTCGCAGGCCCCTCGAATTGCTTCTTCCTCCGAAGAGGGAAGAAGCATTTATACAGGCCGACATGACTCTGGTGACCACCGATAAACTCATTGTTTGTTGGTGGTCGCTGGTTTTTTGGATTGCACTACGCTTACCAGCAGGTGTAGTGTAGTCACTTTGCCGAGTTCGGAAAAAAAAGAAAAAAAACAGTTGAAATTTTTTTTACTACCCCTACTTAACACGACTGACGGCGTGTAACGGCCCCTGATTGATGGACGCTAGACAGATCGCACGAATAGATCGCGGCTGTGTGTAGAAGGGTTTATTTTGTCGTACTAGACCATTGGTAACACTGTGTTATTAGAATCACTTTGTTGAGCTTAAAGTATACACGATGTCACCAAAGCACCTTTTTGAATGTATGCAAAAGGTTTAGAAATATGGTGTGCAACACTGGTATGTGAATGTAATATTTTTGTATATGGGTGCTGGATTTGTCTGAACACCTTTCTTTCTAGTCATTGTGTAAGATTTTATTTGTTTTGCATAACAATGTGTGTCGTAGGTAATGTCTAAATAAAACAACAGAGAGAAATAGTGTATAGCTTATGTTATGAAATTAAGGAAAAAGCTGTTTTAAACGAAAATGAGGGATAACTTGGCCTGATATTAAATTCTTTGGTGTATGCCTGCTATCACTAAAAACGGATAATATAGTCTATACCATAGACCAATGGTATAAAATAGATATTGCAAGCACTGGTATGAAATCAAGCGTGTCACGTTTGGTACTTAATTTAACGGCGAAAAAGCAATGTGTCTCACGCCTGTTATCCCCAAAAGGGTATGCAGAGGTGTACCCCGTACACCCACATTTCGCCCAGCTTTTTTCCGTCCTATGATGTGAAAACTCATTACTTTTACCCAACTCGGGATCGAACCCTAGATCTCAACTGTCAGCACACCAGTCGTACCGCGTACGTCGTAAAACCGCTGGGGCAGTCAGACAAAAGCAATTTATAGGTGAAATCACCCTCTGAAATACTTAATTTTTGCAATACATTACGACAGGAAAATACCTGTTTTGATATATTAGGCTGAACTCTTATTTCGGTAACGTTGAATGCAGACTAATTCATATGACGCATGCGCAAGATCTCATATCAGGGCACGCGAAGTACTTTTACTTGCTTTATCTACTGTACCTATAACTTTGCTCTACAGGGCAGCCTTTATTGATTGATGTATGTTTTGAATTTTAAAGTTATTCAGATTTGGATAAAACTATAAAACCCCAATAACCTAATAAACTTGTTCCATGCCTAGGGAATCCTAGATGGATAGCAGGCCTACACTAATAGTGGGTTCACACGGTTCCACTTTAGTTGGTCTTCTGATTTGAATCGACATAATCTGTATGGTTTTTGTTGATCAATTTGTTTGAAAGCCTGTTCAGACAGTTTAAATGGCATATGTTTTGGCAATTGATCAACTAACATCGAATCGTATGAACCCGTTATAAGCCATTGTGTGGATTGAATGAGCCTGTATGACCCATTGTACACAGATTACAGGGAGTTGAAATGGGATAATAAATTTCTAATGAGTGTTTCTACTAAACAAAACGAAGTGGTGGTACATGTTACGTTGAAGACGGCTTTTATTGTATTCGAATCGTAGAATATTGTTTTGAATCGATAAGTTTTGTTAACATGTAATACAATTTACTGATAATTTCTGAATGCAATCTAATATTTATTCTGAATTATACTATGTAAATTTATAAGTAGTAAAGTGTAAATCCTCTTTAATACGATGTGTAAAATAATACATTAGGCCTGGATTACATTTGTAACATTTGCATATGTAAGCCAATAACATAAGTGGACTTACAAAGAAATCGCAGCGTTCTAAGTTTCTGTTAAAATATGTAAGCTATAAGTTGGGGAACATGTAAAATATAGTTCATACAGTTGTAAACGAATATACGTGTTCCTCTTACGCAAGCCGGTAAGTAAAACTTACAAATGTAAGTGAGACCTTACCGACGGCGTTGTATAAAATCATTTAGTTTGTGAATTCGACAGAAAATCTCAAGTTATAAGCCGTCCAACGATTGTTTGTTTCGTCAAGTGCCCTTGTTTTAATAAAATATAAATTTTAAGAATACGCACTAAAATGTGTTCACTGTATAAAAAATATTTGTTTTGTTTTCTTTGAAAACTATTGTTTTGCGCTAAACTGCTCTCTATACAATAAATATACTTATATATAATGTAATTGAATATTATTGGTGAGTGGCGATTTGGTTATCACATTAAATAATACAGCGGGTAACTCTAGATGATATTAGTCTGTTCAAAGAATAAAATAAACATTAATACCATGAATAAAAAAAATCAACTTTCAAACAAAATAAATAGACTAAAAATTGCCACGAAATAAAACATCCTGTAGTATTAGTTCGCTGACCTGTAAAAGCGGCAACATCGCAGCGATAGGTACTTTGTCTGACGCATGTCCGCGTCGCGACATCGCTTCGCGTCGTCATAATGTGCGTAGCGCAAGGCGATCGACGTGACGGCATTCACAATTTAACACAACATTAATACTTTTGTTATTGTTGCCATAAGGTATCGTAAGTTAGCGGTAAATTTAAAACCTTGTGAAATTGAAAACAGCTGATTCGAGTCAGGCATAAACGATCAAACAAAAAAAACCGATTCGGAATGGCAACGTTTGTATTTACTTTTTCGCCGCTCATAGGTCATTGACCCAGCTGTATTTGTCAGGTACCTTACGCATTTACATGATGTTCTCAAACATGAAATTACAAAAAAAAAACCCTTGACTAAGATTTCATTCATAATGGTTTTTTTTGTGTATGGTTAAATAATGACTACATGTATAAACAGGGTTATTTTTAAAACACCAGCAATCTCGCAGGGGTAGATTCCTAAGGTTATAAGCTACTACTTTTGTTCTACGACTTTTGATAATTTGTTAGATTTTATTTTCATACAAAAATAAGTATTCATTTAATTTCCGTTTTGAATGTTACAACGCGCATCGCAGATTACGTAAACAAACACGCGAAGCGTGGGGAACCGGGCTAGCGACTTTGACGGTCAACGCCCGAGCAGCTGACCGGCCGCCTTTGATGTCGCGCGCGCACGCCGCGCCGCGCCGCAATCTACGAAGAAAAACAGACACAACAAAAACTTTAATATATTGAGTTATATCCAAACTCGTAGAACAAAAGTTGTTCCGTATGGGGTCAGCTATCTGGTCCTGCGAGATTGCTGGTGTTTTAAAATTAACCCTGTATATGTGGTATCATTTAATGTGATAATCTAATCGCCACATAGTATAAAAAAATTATAGTGTAGTAGCTAAAAAGACTTGTAACTTACCTGTGAAATGATTCATAACACCCATTGCCTAACTTTTTGTGATTTATGCTTATTTTAAACATCTTTATCTCGGTCATCTTCAAGATTCAAACGATGTGATCATTTACCATCAGGTGATACTGTGATACATTTGCTGGCCCCTCTTCGTCAATCCATAACTACCTGACCCCTCTCCCGCCAAGATAGTTCAAGCAAAGCGTGTATGGTCTGAACCATATGTAAATAACACGACACATTTTCATTCAAATGCGTTCAACTACTGTCAATCTTGGCGCTCAGAAGTTGCAGTAGCTGTTGTGTAGGTATTGTAGGCTATCGCTTGCACATCAGTCTATGTTACGCTTTATAGGAGTCAGCAAAATCTTAAAATCCATAAATTTAACCAATGCATGTATAAATCTCAGTCATAGAAGTGTGTAAACCATAAACTTAAGGGAGTATTCTAGTCTAGAAATTTTAAAAAATCGAAATTTTTTATTTTTCAAAATTCGATAGTTTAATTATTCAAAAATATCTCCCTAAAAGGATTTTCCAAAATTCGAATTATTTTCGAAGTTACAACTATTTTAGTGACGCGACAGCTAGACTGGTTTGAGCGGACGACTGTAACAATAGGCAGGTGCACGCTCGGGCTACCTGAGTATGAATAACTCTCCCTTTTTCTTATAAATGATACTAGCGAACCCAGCCCGCTTCGCTGGGCTAATGCTCAGTTTATTAAATAAACTACATAATAAACAATGTACATATTTTAATAAATCTTAAATAATTCATTCTATTATCGAAATAAGTATCTACAATCATCCGTCTTCGAGTTCATTTTCTTGAACCATTCTCTCTAGCGGGTGAAAATTGTTGAACAGACCCATTTTTATTTACAATAACAAATAATATATTTGAAGTTAGCTAATTTGCTTTTTAAATAATTTTATTTGTTTATTGACAAATAAAGATTAGTTATTCCAATTAAACGGTGCGGAAGTTAAAAGAAGGAAGAACTGCTGAAAACAGTCAATATAAAGTAGAGGAAGGTCCAATGTATGGAGCTGGGATAGCAGATTAACAGAATGCAAGTTATATGTACTATTCCATCAGTTACGCTGCCAGAAACTTTAACGTAAAACTTTAAACGTGTTTTTCTCGAAACTACTTCTTTCGATACGGTCGGCACGATATCTCAAGTTCTAATGAACCGATTTGCTTGAAGTTTATCATGAATATTCTTTAAATATATCTCTATCGCATGACGCACGAAAAACGGGAAATTTCAATTTTTTTATATGTGTAAACAATTCGAAAAAGCTTAAAAATTAGGGAAAAATCGACCTCAATTTTTGAGTAGCCGCCATTTTATGAAAAAAAATTGTTTCCCTTTTTTTCTGCGTCATGCGATAATGACATTCATATTAATTAAGAATTTGTCATCTTTTTTTTTTTTCGATGACCACAAGGGTAGAAATCGTGACGACGAGGACACTGCCTTTTGTTTTCTCCTTCCACTTCAAGGACGCATAATTCCATGAATTTTTTATTTTTATTTTTTTAAATTCATTTTGTGTGCTCTTAATATACAAATAAATAAATGATAAAAAAATGGATAGTAAAAATATCAATAGCTTTTTTTTTATTCACCGTCAAAAAATGCTCGAAATTCGGGCCTCTAGACTAGAATACCCCCTTAAAAGACGCCGTACCTATGTTACTTCGCATGCCAACATCTTGGGCAACTTTTTAGTCATACCCACTAAATTATTGAAAGTGTAATGTCAACTGCTAAATAGTTCATGTTACTGCGGTGTCACATTAGTATGGGGTTTTTTAATAGCATAGGCCGGCAAACAAGCAGTAAAAATGTGGCACGCTTGGTTTTCATAATTGAAGTACATGCGTGATCTATTTGGTTAGGCGCTATAATTATTATTATTTTGCGAAGGAACTATATCCATACTTACATTCTCAGTTACAATACAGGCATACAACTTGGCCGGCCTGAACTTACGAGGCTACGCAGCTATTGTTTGCAGACTAATAAAGAGACGGGAGGGGCGGACGGGCAGGTGAAATTACCAACTTCTGCCTTACAATAGGTAAGCTTCTTCGTATATATTGACAGCGCGATAATTTTATATTTTGCAGTCTGCATATTTTGTCTGATAAACGTTAACTTGTAGAATGAAAAATTGCATAATAACTGCACTGTCGCTAATCACTACACTAGTTTTATGGAATTAAAATAATGATTTACCAAATGTCTTTTTATCATTTATTTATCAAAATAATTAAAATTCTTAATTCTAATAAACATTAAAATAGGAAAATAATAAAATCAATCAACAACCCGGGTAATTTTCCCACGGTCTCGTCAAGCGTTAGGTGCGATATTGACGCCGCGTATGCGCACTTGTACACAAATCTTTGGAAGACTATTCATCGTCATATTGCGTCATTAAAGCTCCATTTAGAAATTCTATTCCATGATATATAAGAGAAAAAATAACAAAACACTAAACTTTGGTATACACAGCCGAGTCAAATAATTTGAAAAAAGAATTTTGCCTCTAAATGCGGCTTTACCCATGGCGCCACTGGCGATTGCACTAGGACGTTGATAGGCGATGGCTTCACTGCTGCTTGACGCGACAATCTGAAATCTATCTTTAGACAAAGAACGTGTTCGAACATTGACTAACAGTCCTGTCAGTACGGTTGGCGGTACTGAAAATTATCAATCACCGTTATTTTAGCCACTGGTGCTACGGAATTATTGACTTCGGTTTTGACAAGGCAACACTGGCAGTAAAACTGGAGCACCCATTTACTATTAAACCATTGGTACTGTTATGGCACTGTCAGTCAATTCAATATTACAAGAGAGCCACACTCACCACATGAGATGTAGGGCGGGGCGGATACTATTATTACATTTTAATACAATATTTTTAGAAGCGTTGCATACACTTTAATCACCATATTATCATGTGCCTTAAGTTAGGCTGAGCGCACTTTGTTTCCATTTTTGTCCGAATATATAAAATCTCCGAAAAAAACATAGTGTGAATTTATAGTGCTATTTAGCAGTACCCAGTAGTCCGTCGTGCTATATGATACAATACTATTTTTAAATAGTTAGCACATTGTATACGAAAAAGTACGGTACAAAATTGTATCCAAATTGAGCTTGGCCTGGCGTTTTGTCGAACCAGGGCGAATCTAACAAATGGCAAGATTTGGGGTCGGCTTAATTCATACATATATGTACATTTTTATCAAAATGTACTGTGACGGCCAGAGATAAACATAAGGCTGCCTCACCTTTAAAAATTAGCAAATCCACCCAGTGTCTTCCTCGAGTTGTATGTTTTAATTCATTTAAAGTACACTATAAATTTATAATTCTATATCTATACATAAAACAGTCTTATATAATAAAGTCAATATAAATGATTAATGATACCACCATTACTGTTCTAGAAATGTAAACAAATAACAAAATTCAATTATCTTTATTGTACCTATTCATTATAATTTACTGGCCCTAACAAAAGTATTATTTAAAGAAATCAATTTTGATGTTTACCATATATGTTTACAAATCTGGAACAGGTATGGCGATACGCTAGGAACATACAAAATACCTTAATACAAACAACTTATATTTTAGCGTATAATATTGGTTATATATGGTTCAATATAAAACATAACATTTATTCAAGCAAGCGACGTATAATTAATAAACAATGTGAATCGTCGGTGTATTACGTGACCACATATCGAAATGACCACGGTTACACGTGGAGCCAGCGGTAAACCCAAGGCCGGCCTGCATTTGCTGTTCACAAATGCACTTTTAATCATCTACGATAACATTCTTATCTCTGAAGACCGTAAATCAGTACAAGATATAACGTTTTTAATCATTTACTGCGTCCGCTATCGAGTCATCATCAATAACTATCCTCCTACATTGTAGCATCATTGCGTAAATACACTGATGGAGGAGTAAAATTCTTCACAGACTAAACAAAAACCTGGCATCGGTATGTGCCACATAGCCACAGTTTTATCCGCACCATTTACACGAGTTTTTCAAACAAGATAGGAGATCATCATCATCATTCTGTCGTTCCCTCAATGCTGAGGATCGTGACCGCAGCAGGCCGAGGATATAAGGGTCCTCCATTTGGTTCTATCACCGGCCATGTGAATTGCATCTTGCAGTTTAAGTTGCAGGGGTTTGGTCACTTGTTCACTCCATTTAGCCGGTGGTCTACCTCGAGAGCGTCTGCCCTCTATTTTTATTTTTAGATAGGAGATAGTATAACAAAAAGCGAGTTTACCGGGATTAAACGGTTCTCGCTATCAAAGTGCAGGATACGGTCTCGTATACGAGAGGTTTTGTGTTATATCTCCCCTATATCTTACGATAAACTCTTCTTGTAAATGGGGGTTTATTATTAATTAATACATGTTCAATATATATTTGCGGCTAGTCTGGGATAACTAGTAGTAAGGGAGCGAAGGTCAACAAAAAAAACTCATTCTACAAGACTACTTTCAACCTTCGCTTGGTGTAGTGAATAGAAACGATATTTCATCGACAACTAACATTCTTCTGTTTTGTGGGTGGTTAAAAATAATTTAAGAGAGAGGAAGAAAGAGAGAGAAATATACAAAAAATGTAAAAGTCTAGAAACAGCCAACATGATTAAGAATATTGTGTATCTAAGGCATAGATTTTGAACGGAGTTAAAGAAGATACTTGAAGTTTGTGAAATATCTTTGGAAAACACAATATGTGATGTGTGATGTCCATCCATTGGTGTTCACTACACTATAAATAAAAAAAACGCGATATAACGAAATGCTATCTTTAAATCGCTTAATATTTTTTATGCTACTAATAGCATAGAGAATTGTTTTTTTTTTCTTTAAGTCACTTTACCCAAAATCTATTATTGATGAATTTTAAACATAAATTAGCTGCCAATCAAATCTGTTAGAAAGGGCAGTGGTCAAATAACAGACGTCGTGATCATCTACAATGGCCATTACGGTGCACCGCAGATATCAAATTTGATGCGATGACTAGACGATACGGCTAATACGGCGCCGTTATGTGTACGTTCACCCCTAACCAGGGGCCTTTTTATAATAAACTCATAACACACCCGTGTTAACTACGTAAAATTATTACCTTAAACACCATGACTATATAAATGGCATTAATGCCAATCGTTTATAACGAGCACGTAATGTAACACACCTCACCATGTTTATCAAATTTGACATTGACTTATAGAAGACACTAGAATTTAAGTAACGCGGGCGCGTTAAGAATCTACACAGTCGTAGAGAATAAGGTCCCAGAACGAAGTTTCGTTTTTATTTTCACGGATAATTTATAAATCTATATTTCAGAATGGCTATTAAGTTCGGTTTAGCGCATCTATTGTTATCCGGACAAAAGTTGTTAATAACTTTTAATTATTATTTGTTTTATTATGAAAACCTCTACCGCGACCTCTCCAATTGCCTCTAAAATTGGGTCTGTTAGATCTTTCGGTATTATTATTATCATTGCCAGTAAATTTTGAGTAATCATTGATTTTTTTTATGAAAAATTTGTAAGTCAATATTCCTTCATTTATGAATGTAAGAGCGTAAGGTAAAGGGAGTGTGGCGCATTCAGCCTTGTTAAAAATGTCAGTGACTGGTATTGTGGCGGTGGTGCATGGTGCCACATACATATATTTACGGCGTGGTTCCCTTTTGTTATAAACGTGCACTTCGTAGTTCCATTTCGCGGCACTCATGCCGGTGCCTAACAATTGAGTAGTCATATAAACGCACCGCCGCATGCTATCCACTTTTACATGAAATAAGAAATAATAAGGATTCATTGGTACCAAATATAAGCAGTGACTGTCACTGCAAATGTTAGGTAAAACCAATTCTGTGTCGACGTCACCTTGTCTCTCCGCTGGATGTACATCGTTGAAGTGTGCCAGCATTTGGGACGATTTACCTGAAACATAAAGTGTTAAACATTATAGTAACGCAGCGACGGTCGAGACAGAGGTCGCGGCTTCAATCCCGGCATCCTGTAGATACACTCTTGACTCTCCGGGGTTACTTGTTAATTAACGCCGAAAAACACATAATGAGAAAACCTGCATTCCTGACAGTTCTCCACAATAATTTCGTTACCTGCTATAATGCATTAATGCCAATGTGGAGTAAAGCCTGACAATATCATTAACAGAAGAAGCCTATGCAGTCGGACGTTCAATAAGATAAATTAAAATATTAATTATTTTTACACGCTTTTTATTAACTTCACCTGTATGTTTGTAACCGACTCCTTTGGGCGCGATTTTGACCCACTTTAAACGGTCAGATTTCGTTCGAACTTTGTAGATTTATCGAGGACCGATGGCAATACACTAATTTGATAAAAAAAAAATGATAATAAAATAATAATAATAATTTAATTTCATTAATTATTGATATTCGGGTTAGGAATTAAAATTGTATTCTCTGGATCTTCGTTAATTATAGGGAATATCGTAGTATCTAAGAGCGTCAATAGATGGCGCTTTTTTGATATTCGGGTTTAAAATTAAAATTATACTCTCTGCTACAATATATTTTTATTTTAACTAAAAAATGAAAAATAAGTAATAGTTTAAAAAAACTAAAAACACGCTTTTATAGAAAGTCTAACTAAAAAATAGAAAATAAATTTGAAGAAAACAATGTATTTTATTGTAAAAAAAGCGTGGGGTGCCTTTTAAGATACTATCTAAATGATAATCCTTCTACTCATATCTGTCAATACAATAATTATAACTATTGACACCATGCACCCCACGCCTTTTTTTACAATAAAATACATTGTTTTCTTCAAATTTATTTTCTATTTTTTAGTTAGACTTTCTATAAAAGCGTGTTTTTAGTTTTTTTAATAATTATTTATATCCACGGAAGCCCCGGTGTTCGCGACGTGGCCGATAAATTTCAGGAATTTTTCTTAAGGTGGTTTGGTCACGTTTTGAGGGAAACATAGGGGTATGTCGGTCGCAATTAACTGTGTCAAATCTTTAATAGGGATACGATCCCAAGGAAGGCCTAAAAAGCGCTGGCTTGGCGTGCTAAAGGGAGATATATGAGTCAATGTTCTCATTACAGAGGATGCTCCAAGATCGGGCGAAGTGAAGGTATCTTAGTAGGAAGGTAGGTACCTACATACCTTTCTACTAAGGTAGGTACCTACATACCTTCCTACTAAGGTAGGTACCTACATACCTTCCTACTAAGGTAGGTACTTACATACCTTCCTACTAAGGTAGGTACTCACATACCTTCCTACTAAGGTAGGTACCTACATAACTTCCTACTAAGGTAGGTACTTACATACCTTCCTACTAAGGTAGGTACCCACATACCTTCCTACTAAGGTAGGTACCTACATACCTTCCTACTCAGGTAGGTATGATATAAAGAAGGTAGCCATGATGCCCCAAAAGCCTTTCAGAGCTACAGCCGAAACCCCCACGGTGGAGGCTATCTCTTAGAAGGGTGCAGGTAAACCTGCTAATCTGAAGCGAAAGTGGGAGTGCTACCTATACTGGGACTAGGGGGAAACGGTTCCACTAACGTGAGCTGATCATCTGCCTGTGCAACTCACAGACACTCTCAATATAAATACAATACAAGTTGCTATAATGCCAGGCAGAAGGTGGACTAATTTAAGGAGGAGGACTAATTTTAGGAGATTAAATAGAACTAGTGATGTCCCGAATATCCGAAGGGAAACAAGATCTGTATCCGTATCAGTTTCTTTTTTTCGGATCTTTTATATTAATAAATTTCATTATGTAGATATAAAATACTTTGAAATAACGAAATATTTAACTATGATCTAACTATAATAACTATGTAGTAAATTAACGATATTGTCAGTGGGGAGGCAAAAATACTACAGCTTAAGTGAACTTTACGGTAGAGCATTTTAAAATTGTCATATCTCTGAAGAAAACAGAATATTCTTAGTAAAATATAGGTACAACGACTGGAGAAATGTTAAATATTGATCTTATTGAACTTGTAGTTACCTCGCCAACGGCAATTTCCATAGTTAGTGTTCACCGGGCAAGCCATTTCGGCGAATGGACACTCTGAAGCATGCAAGTCGATGTCCATTGTCTTCAACTGCAATGTGCAACCGTCGCTTGCATTCGGACATGGCACTTTTAACTGTAACAATTTTAGTGAACACATTGACTTTCTTAACATACTTTATTTATTTTATACATGTAATTCTAAATAAGAATGAGTTAAAGTAACAAAACGATTCAACGATTCTCTGGCAAAGTTTATCAAAAAGTTCCATTTTTGAATTGAGTTGTTTGCGTCTTTCAGTTTATTTTATTAACTTGAATGCCAGACGAACAGCTCACTCGTATGATGTTTTTTTTTTTATAGCATAGACAAAACTGCCTACAGCGTAGCTCTACCACTCAAATTATATAATAACTATATTATATTGTAATGACATACCTGTGCCATAAAGTCTTGCATCGCGAAGTTCCTCATGTCGGTGATATTGAGCCCACAAATGCCGCAGGTTGCGCCCCGAATCCGACAATCTTTGCACGAGCTGTGACCGCTTGGACATCCGAATATGTCCATCCCAAACCTTTTATTGCATGTCGGGCAATTGTAGACATCTTTACCGTTCCTGCGGTCCCTAAAATTATTATCTTATTACACACATAGATACTCACTCATTGAAGGAAAAAAGGAACTCAACTCAACACCATGGTCGAGTGTTTGTTTTCTATATTTAAGGTATTATATTATTTAACTAGCTTTTGCTCGCGGCTCCGCCCGCGTGAACAGCATTTTCCGGGATAAAATTAGCCTGTAACCGTCTCCAGGGTCCCATCTATTCCTGTAGATAAATTCATCAAAATCGGTTCAGTGATTTAAGCGTGAAAGCGTAACAAACAAACTCACTTTCGCACTAACTTTCACCCCCCTTTTCATCTCTTATTAACTAAAATTTCCAAAATTCCTGAAACACGTGTTTATTTGTTTTACGCCAATAACCGAAATACAAAATTTTGTTTATGTAACTTTCAAAATTACGGACTTTCATACATATTATCATCCCCTATTTTGACCCCTTTGGGGTGGAATTTTCTAAAATCGTTTCTTAGTGGGTGTCTACATAACAAAATGAATATACAGTCCGAATTTCATGCTTGTAGCCTTGATAGTTTGCGCTTGGCGATGATGAATCAGTCAGTCAGGACATGTTATTTTATAAGTATAGATCACCAAGACCGGAAAAGACGACGTGGCAGACCGAGGCGAAGATGGAGGGACGAACTAGATATCCATAGAATAGATTGTTCCATAAAATCACTTGATAGGGATGAATGGAAGAAAGATAGGGAGGCCTTTGCCCTGCAGTGGGACATATCAGACTTATAAAAAAAAACACCTATCACCAATGAGTAAAAATTGTGCAATCAAAATACACTCGCCATTCTGACGTCAACATATTTTTGATATAACCTCGTTTTAATAGAGGTACTATTTTTTTAAAATCCGTAATACTCAATATTAGTACAACTCGAGTACATTTTTGGTACATAACATGACTGGACTCGTTATGGTACACTCGCCATTCTGATCCTCAACATTATAGACGTAATAAAATAAATTATAAGTAGATTTTAGGCTCCTTTAGATGTTTTTTAATTATAATTCCACATACTTAATATTTGAATTAAAATATTTCCTGATATTTTCTATCACTAACTTCTGCGCTTTCGCTTATGTACCCTATATGTTACGATAATGATTCAGTCAGTTAAAATACACTTTGAAAGGTCATAATCATCTGTTTAACACTAGGCGGCTGATTATTTTTACAGCAGTATGCAATCATATACCTAGAGCTCAATTTTAATTTACATAAGCAACTTAAGTTCTCTTTGAAAACACACTGATTGAAAACAAAGTAGTCCTATAATGGTTTTAATTTCCATTTTGAGGTTTGGAACCTTAAAAACACCCATAATGCATGAATGCTAATGAGTTAAGGACATTTCAATACCATGTAAATCTTTGACCTTAGTGTTACGTAACATATTGTAGTAGGTACAACAGTTGAATGTCTCGATGGTTTAATTAAGATACACATTTACCTGGATGCAGAACGAGAATTAAATGGAGCTGACGATGCCGGTGTAGGTGCCGGTGCAGATGGGGTAACTGACTGTGTTGGGGTATTTACACGCTGTACTGGAGTGGGTGGGGTAAATGAACGCGGAGGCGTTGGTCGAGGTGGGGCAGTTCTTTGCACTGGAGTTGGGGCAGTGCTTTGCTGAGTCGGGTAGGATGGGGTAGTGCTCCGCTGCGTCGAGTACGATAAAACATCTTCTGCTCTCACATATACAAATCCTGGTGTATTTTGCGTGGTATGAGCCCTGGCATGACCACCGTACGTATCACTTGAATTGTTATTCGTTTGAAGATTGGGGTACAACGACTCATTTCGCCTTCTCGCGTCATTTTGCAAATCAGTTTGAGCGTAACTGTATGGAGCACGTTGTCTTTCGTATCTGCAAAAGTAAAATACTGGTTTTATTTTATTGAAAACCAATGGTGGATGAAGTATTTCTATGCTTTATGTAGGGTGGTGCTACGCTGAGAGTGTAAATGGGCCTTGCAATTGGCGCCATGAATCAAAGCGGCCAAGTTATTTTGTGCGTATTGTATGACATGCTGATATTTCTTATTTGGTTGCACTCTTAATGAACGAAAAAAAATATATGAACATTTGCACATATATGTGTGTCAATTACTATGTGAGACTTAACATCTTATGTTTCGGGGTGACGAGCGTAGTTCAATGCCATGCAGTGCTTTGTAATTCAAAGTTCTGTGCGGTGTTGCTTCTTTCTGTTCATGGGTAGGCGTGGCGCTTACCATGAGGCGAGCGCCTTGCTCGTCTCGTCATTCAATCAAATAAAAAATATTCAGAGGTGCATGCTCTTAGCGCTGGCTCCGAACTTGTTTCGTATCGACAGTCCATATTATTTACTCCCCACTGAGCTATCGGTGCTATTCAATGTTTAAGTTTAACATTAACAAAAAACAGACAATTGTTTAACATTAACAAATGAATTTGATTGTATTAAAATACGTACATTACAGCTGAAGATGTGTTCATTTCGGCTTGTCTCTGCCTCTGACTACAACAAAACGAAATTTAAGTTTAAATAATGAATGAAGGAAAACATAAGAATTTCGAATGTATGAAATCTACTGATCCGCATTAGGCTAAGGCCTACCCGCTTTCATTAGTAAAGGGGTCTAATGCCCAGTAGTGGGGTAGTATAAATCCATTTAGGTATATTAACTCCTTGTCCATTTACAAGGTGGTAGGCCCCTCGTATGCGAGAGGCCGTCTGGGTTGGTACCACCGCTTTGTCTATTTCTGCCGCCAAGCAACAGTGTAAGCGCTATTGTGTTTCGGGTTGAAGGATATTGAAGCCAGTGATATTACTGGGCATTATGAGACTTAACATCTTATGTCTCGAGGTGACGAGCGCAGTTCAGTGCCATGCAGTGCTTTGTAATTCAAGGTTCTGTGTGGTGTTACTTCTGTTTATGGGCGCTTGCCTCGTCATTCAATGAAATAAAAATAAAAGTACTCTTTAAATATGCGTATCGGTAGATGCAATGTGAAAGAAAAGAGCACTATTGATCCAGTGCTTATCGCAGAACAACAAACGCATTGTATACCGGAACAATACACAGACCACTGACCAGTAACCGATAATAATATGTGCACATAGTGGCTAATTATAGCTCAAATAAGTTATAGTTTCAATATGCATTGAAAACTAATTATCTATAGACACAAAACAAAATCTTCAGAGAGCCTATTTTTGCAATAGAACCTTTCCACTGCATTGTATTTAGGCCGTAATTGGCCGGGCGTATTTGATTAAGGGTGAATTAGGCGTAGGCCATTTACAATTCGCAAATCAGCAACTCGCTGAGAAACTGCCGCATCTACAGTTATTAGTATACAGTATTATCAGCTTATACAGGGTTATTTTTAAAACACCAGCAACCTCGCAGGGGTAGATACCTAAGGTTATAAGCTACTACTTTTGTTCTACGACTTTTGATAATTTGTTAGATTTTATTTTCATACAAAAATAAGTATTCATTTAATTTCCGTCTTGAATGTTACCTACACGCATCGCAGATTACGTAAGCAAACACGCGAAGCGTGGGGAACCGGGCTAGCGTTGAAGGTCATCGCCCGAGTCAGCTGGGCGGCGCCTTTGAGTCGCGCGCGCACGCCGAACGCTACGAAGAAAAATACGACACAACAAAAACTTGTAAAATCATTTTTTTTTAAATATATTGAGTTATATATACAAACTCGTAGAACAAAAGTTGTTCCGTATGGGGTCAGCTATCTGGTCCTGCGAAGTTGTTGGTGTTTTAAAATTAACCCTGTATAAAAATCAGGGTTCGAAAATATCCGATATTTATTATAAATATCAAAATATCGGATATTTATGATATATATCCGATATATATCAAGTTTGATATATATCCATTTTGTATGAAAGCCATATTATTATTTAATTGTATTATTTATGACTACTGTTTGCATATTGCAAAATCTACTTTTAGATAAGACATAATCAACTAAAAACCATAAAATCTTCTTTTAGGACAGAAGTATTGCCATTAATGGACTAGAACTTACCATTAGGGAGTATGTTTTAACTCTACTTTCACGCCATCTACATTTGGGAACTAGAAATACAGTAACAAACGCTAAAAATTACTTGATATCAATTTATTTAACCATTTTTGTATTGCGATATATTATATATTCATTGATATATATCATGAAACTCAGTCTGATATATATCGGATATATATCTTGATATATATCCATTGATATATATCCTCGAACCCTGTTTTTATTAAAAATAAGCGCTGTTTCATTGCGAACACGATTATATAGGGGTGTCTGAGAAAAATTTGGTTTAACCAATAACCCAGTGTTCCTCAACCTTTTTTAGGCCATGCCCTACCTCAACATTTTTGGAACGTAGTTCCTTATCGCGCGTTGCGAAAGGGGGCTAGACGGAAAAAATTGGTACGAAAAGTTGTCACGAAAATTTTTGTCACGACATAATTCTCCGACCAGCCAGCGTTAGCTGACCTCCCTGGAACATCGATAATTTCGAAGTCCCAGGTGGCGTCACACAGTGACCAGTCAGCTTGGACCGGACTTTCACAAGACTTTGACCTTGAACCCCAACCGTGACCTTGACCTTGACACCGATTTTTACCTTGACTTCGACCTTGACCTTGACCCCGATTTTTACCTTGACCTTGACCCTCAAAATTAAAATTAAAAATAATCGAAAGGAACTTCGTTCCATCCGGTTGTCCCTTAACACCTCTCAAGTTTTTTTTTTTGTTAAATTTGTCACCGATATCTAGCATTGCATTTAAATAACCCAAAGCGAAAGGGTTGAAGTCGCGTCGAGTCCATTTTTAAATTTTGTTATAGAGCCTGTTGGAGTAACATCTAAATAGGGTACAATGGGGCTGGCATGGTCCAAGGAGACCAAAAGTCCTTAGAAAATTAACAGAAAAAAAAGCTATAAATCATTGTTTATAATGCATACAGCCAAGAAGTGAAATTCCCTGCCTGCATCTATCTTACCAAGTGCAACCTCTTTAAGAGTAGTGTAAGGGCGCGTTTATATGACAAGGAATCCCACCGCGTTGCGGCCGCGCGGGCGCCTCGCTCGAATCACTCGAAAAACTAATGTAAACTCTATTGACTAAGCCATAATGTTTAATTCTTCGCTACGCTCCAACCACGCGGCGACTGCGCGATCGTGTAAACGCGAGCGCGGCGGCTGCGCGCCGGTCGCGTGGTCGCCGCGCGGTTGGTTACTCACAAAGAATTTCAACGTTAAGTCCTAGTTAATAAGACATACATTTGCTATGACTGAAAAATTTCGTGCGGCTGCACGAAATTTTTGTCGTCTAACCGCATCCTAAATCAACACTTTCTGGATGCAAATGAAATATTTTTATGTCATGATTCATTATATTCTTTTTACCCTACCCTACCCCCTTATTTACCCTCTTCCTGCCATCTTTCCCTTGTCTGATAAGAAGCCAGGGGGGAAACAAAATAGTGGAGATATAAATATGTCTGATTGTGTATTATTATAGTTAATTTACTCACGGCTCCGCCCGCGTGAACAGCATTTAAATATTATCATCTCCCATTTTGACCCCTTTGGGGTAGAATTTATCAAAATCCTTTCTTAGCAGATGCCTATGTCATAACATCTACCTGCATGCCAAATTTCAGCCCGATCCCTCCAGTGGTTTGGGTTGTGCGTTGATAGATCACTATGTCAGTCAGTCAGTTAAATGACAATTTTGTATCAACGTAATGAACTTTACTTTTATTGCAGAACATTTTATGCATGAGGCCAGTAAAGTCTGGAAAAAGAGCATCTAGCAGAATGATTGCAATACCTTTTCTTTTTCTTTTTTCTATCTGGTATCATGGCTTAATGCTAGATCCCACCTTTCCATCATGATTTGACGTTGGATTTGGTATTAAGTATGTGTAGATCAGCAGAGTGTACCACTTGCAGGTGAGATTGGTGAAGGGCCTAAGATTCTGATGGCGTACTTAGACTTTTTAAAAGAGATTAGTATCAAAAATGATAAAGAAAATCAAAATTACCCAAAAATGATAAAGTACCCAGAGAGAAAAAACAAAAATGACCTTAACCAATTGTGATCCAGAGAACAAAAAAGCTAAAAGTTGTGGAGAAAAAAAGCTAAGAATAAGAATATAGTCTTAACTCTTTACATAATGTGAAGATAATTTGAGATTCTATGTTCAGTCTTTTTGAGTTTAATAATAATAAAAAAAAAATTAGCAAACCATTTATACGTTCTACCATAATAATGTTAGACCCGGCCAGTCATGGCGGTATAGCAACAGGTAGAAAGAAAAAAACATATGTGTAGACATTCGGTCTTATTCATAAAAAATGCTTATGGAACGTTTATAACGCTCATTAGTTAAAACGTTCGATAGGCTTATGAAACGTTCGATAAATTTGTTTATTCATAACAGTTCTATAAACCTTCTATAACTAATAATCGTCTATAAGCAAAAATGTTGCCATTATTATGAATTTTGCCAACAAGTTTGACGAACATACCGAATCGACCACAGATAATACGTATCGTTTGTCCAAAAAGTGTCCAAAAACGTCTAATCATAGACAATATTACGTCTTAAAACCATATTTTGTTGTCTACGGAACGTAAAGTCGTTTCAAATTTTCAAGTAATCAACGTTGTACATACAACAATTATTAATATTAATTGATTCGAATTTCGAAGTAAAAGTATTACTTAATGATGGAATCTCAAAAGATTGTTAAAAGGCAGAGAAGTTTAAACTGGTTGTTGCAAGATAAGGTTTGTACTGGTACACCTAAAATTGGACCAAAGTAATGAAACATTGTTACACCTCCTAAACTAACGCTTGCTTATGATTTTGGAACGAAGTTATTTAATAGATGATATTGAAAGAGTTAATAAAGGAGAGTGTCCGTAATTAAAAATAAAAACACGGACGCAAACGAACGTGAAAAAGGGGGCGGTTTGGCATAATTTACGTAGATACCAAATTCGATATATTTTGAACAATTTTATGAGGTATTTTATGTAAGTACATAGTCATAACTGTACCATCGGTACACTTTTCTTCGACGTGTACTATTTTCAAGTTGTTGAATCGTTTCAATGACTTCTACCGTAACGCTTGCATGATTTTTTATAAATAAAATCAGCAATATTAATTAATGTAAACTCTAAACAAACTACTAATTTTCAATGTTGACTATGTACGGTGTACCTACTTCAATTTTGTAAAATAATGTCAGTTCATAGTTATCAGCTGTTGTGAGTTCGGCCATCTTGTACTATGCGTGCCAAATAAGAATAGGATCGCGTTTGCTGCCAACTTCACACAATAACTGTCAAAGTAGTACTGCTAGCAAAAAAAGTGCAAAAAAGAAATTTCATATATTTTTTATTGTTAATAGATATAGATTTAATTATTGTATAATCATTATATTCATTTAATAAATACTATTCTTGAATTTTATTAATGGATAA
Organism: Amorpha juglandis; assembly: GCA_949126905.1. Lineage (NCBI taxonomy): Eukaryota > Metazoa > Arthropoda > Insecta > Lepidoptera > Sphingidae > Amorpha > Amorpha juglandis. Next base: position 12,012,054 of record OX421385.1, on the reverse strand, counting down.
TTTTGGATGAATTAATTATGGAACTGTATGGAAAGAGTTTAAAAAATGAACAAATACACAGTTAATGCTACTATCACCCTAATATGACGCAATTTTGTGACGCTATTGAGAAGCTACCAGTGTGCCGTTAGCTACGCTTGCGTGTATACGCGCGTGTGTCTTATATCTGTTGCCTACTGGACTTCCTTGTTATTGTTATTTTTATAAATATGCTTTTTCTTTGAAATCCTACTCATTTATAATGAATTTGGCGTGAAATGTATTAGAAATACCAAAAAAGCGTACAGTAAACATTTAAACTGAATATAATTTGTTTGCACACCATACACTTTGGTAATGAAGTTTGCGCGTATTGCTGAACAAAATGGCTTCTTGACAGTCCTATTCTTATTTGGCACGCATAGTATAACACACAGAAATCAACTTGGCACCTGAGTGGAATGCGCTTCCCCTCCCACCACACCCCACTGCCTACCGCTCTCGCCCTCGACGCGTCATTACGGTCAGTAAATTAAATAATACCGTTGCGAACGCGCGTTCTTCGTGTTTTTTTCGTTGTTATTGTTGGACAGATTTTTGAGTGATTGATTATGGGGAAAACTATTCACAGTAGGGAAAGAAAAATTATCTTGAAACTGATGCAGTTTTTTGAAAATGAAAAAAAGAATAAACGTTTCGTCATTCCTGTTAAATTATCTACACCGGGTAAAAAGAGGAAATCGAGTCTTTCACTAATGACTTTTACAATCTCATCAATAAAATAAATAATATATAAAATATATTTCACATCTGGTACTTGAATTTTTTATGCAGTTAGTACATTCCTATGACGTCATTACACCGAGGTGCCTAGTTAACTTCTGTGTGTAGTATCTTATAATACTGTTATAGTAGGGTCCAGGCCACTATAACTTTATGATAGGTTTATAGAACTGTTTAGCGTTAAAATGCTGTTATGAATACGATTTTTTGCCAATCTTCCTATAGCGAGCTTATAGAACACTTTAGGTGTTTCATAACTTTTTATGAATAAGACGGCTAGTGTGTAATTAATTGTTACTTGACTGACTAAAAGGCTTATACAACTATTTACTTACTTGACATACTGCGTCCTGTTGTGATTACTTTCTCTGTTAGAAGACTGATCGGCTCCCATTATTCTTAGTGAATATTAAGCTTTAAAACTCTACGAAATCTTAAAGATGTCAAATGTAACACTGTAAAAGTGCGTACTTTATCACCCCACACGTAGGCGTAACAAACACAATGAAATGTTCAAGTGTAGTTGATGTTTTTTCTTGTATTACAAAACTAAAATGGACTGTTAGTAGATGGGTAGGCAGTACGTATTATATCACTGAATGTCAGGTGTATTTTAAATGTTTTTAATGCTACTCAACTCTATATACACGTATCACGGCTACCCAGTACCTACTTACTGCTACTTACTAATAAAAAGCACAGATGGCACAAGTTCAAAAAACTCAAATAAACACTGTGAACGGGGAAGTCTCAAGTTAGCGCCAGTTCTCCTAAGTAGCTGTGTTCAAGTTTCACAAAGACAAAAATATTTTAGTGACGTTAGTAACAACATATCGATTATTTCAGCCTGTAGATGGCATAAAGCTTCAACAAGGATAATTTTAATGTTATAGAATATTTTATAGAATATATAATATATAATACATAGCTCTACTGTTAGGTTTATTTAATGTAATAACCCCTGAATGAACATGTTCATAATAAATACATCATATTAAATAATGACTTTGATATATATGTTCTATATTGCACAACCTTTTTTATTTTGTTTGCTAGAATGATGATATCTGGACACGCGCCTGATGGTAAACGACACGCTTGCTCATAAACAGAGGCAACGCTACACCGAACTTTCAATTACAAAGCACTGCATGGCACTGGATTGCACTACTTACCCTGAGGCATATGATGTTAAGTCTAATAATGCCCAATAATTTTCCTAACTTTAGTATCGTTTAAACCGAAACACAATGCTTTCATATAGCATTTTGGCGGCAGAAATAGACAAAGCAGTGCTACTAATCCAGAGTGCCTATAGCAAACGAGGGACCTACCACCTTTTGAGCCTCCGTGGTTATTTTATTTCTTGCTGTACAATTAGTGTTTCAAATTGAAATATAATAAAATAGTCCGATACGAAGTTCAAGATAATCTTCTTAAAATAACACACTATGACGTCTCAAGAAATGATTAAATAGGTATTCTGGGTTATAAAATAAATAAAATCAGGTCATTGTAAAAATCAAAAGTGGTTTTTCTCGCGCCGACTCTTCTCCCATCAAATTGTTCCTGAGGCGGCGCGGTGGTAGCATTACACAATAAAGTGTCAATCCTGATTATATTAATGACATAATCTAGTTTTTATCCATTGATAACAAAGTATCTTTTCTATATAGGTTTTTCATATACATATAAAATTAAATCAAATAAGGGGTAGGCAGAGATGGAACTATATTTCTCCGAGCTTATTTCCATCCCATGATATGATAGGTGGCGAACATATCTAGAAGAAAATCAAAATCATAATCTAGAGTTCTGTTGATACTGCGCATTCGTAATAGAATAAGCTTATATCACTTTTACCCGACCCAGTGATCGAAACTGAGACCTCGGCATAGAGTCGTACTAACTATTCGTATAACTGCGCCACTAAGGCAGTTATATTTTTCATAGTCATGGTTGTGCTAAATGAATATGCATTATGTTATATTATTTACTTTTACAAAATTATCGATTTAAGACATAATGCATAATACAGAGCAACACTATCGTCGCGTATAGAAAACTACCAACCATAGACAAATTAGACTTTTTTATTTCCAGTTGAGTTTTCATTCGTGCCGTAAACGACGCGACGTCAATATTATTTTTACAGGATAAAACCATTCTTGATTGATCGATTATATAATGATTTCTTATGTTTATGCGAATGTTACACATTGAAATAAAACTGGAATAATTAAGTAATTGAATTGAAAAGAAATTGAATAATTTAATAAAATACCGCGATAAAATCCGTTTAAATTAGTTTTACTTCAAACAATCGAATATACATCACTTATTAATATTGTGGAGTGTTATTAGCCTAGTTTATTTGTTTCTGGTTGAAGTAAAACTTCTTTATCGGCGTTGGAAAAAAAAAATACCGTCACATTTTTCCGTTACGCTCCATCTTTTTCTTGCCCCTACCACGGTCGATTCGAATGAAGAGTACTTTTTCCAGCGGAGTAGGGATAGCATGACGTTTGCTGTTTTCACTACAATTGATGGAGTTTTTACTCGGTCACTAAATTTTGTGGAATTTAAACCATATATTTCATGTTTCAGTTACCAGCTTTATTTCAGTTAGCCATTAATTGCAAAAATATATAATAAGATTCAGTGTTGTCACTAATTGTAAACGTCATTTTTTTAGATTTTTAATCCGAAGTACCTACATAACGAACACTAAAATGGACGAATAAAAATTAATATGTTTAGTATCATCTCATGAATGTATATTTAATGTGTCGAGCAGAGCATATAGTTACAAATTAGTAAAGATGAATGCGTGTGAAAGAAGAAATGGGAAAACCAGGTAGGTACCTATTAAGTAATTGTTTTATGTAGGTATAACACATCTGTTGCAACCTTGCAAATCCGAAAACAGCCGCTAGATAGGGTTCCGTACCTAAAAGGTAAAAACGGGATCCTATTACTAAGCCTCCGCTGTCTATCATCAGGCTGTATCTCATAAACCGTGATAGGTTTTTTTAGATAAATGTAACTTTGTAAAAAAATGCTAGGGACGATAAAAAAGAAAATAAACGATATATCGATACCTTTCTCAGACAATCGATTGTTTCGATAGTTGAAATACTATCGATTAATCGATTGACTATCGATTTTTAACACTACTTTGACAGTAGTGAATGAAAGGTTTCATTCACTACTAGACATGCGCAAAACAGTACGCTATGAAGTAATGCCATATGGCATGTCATTTCGTACGGCGTAATATGGCACTATAGCATGGCATGGCATTACTCTAGGCATGACCTGAAATGACACGCTATGTGAAGTAATGTGTACGGCCCACTATTACTAATATGGCACTATAGCATTACTCTAGGCATGACCTGACATGACACGCTATGTGAAGTAATGTGTACGGCCCACCATTACTTGTACTGTTGTATACTGTATGTTCAATCAGGACTCAGGTGTAATGTAATAGCAATATTAGAGAGATAGACCTTTTATATATATTTTTTATTTGATTGTATGACGAGATGAGCAAGGCGCTCGCCTGATGGTAGCGCCACGCCTGCCCATAAACTGATGCAACACCACACAGAACTTTGAATTAAAAACACTTCAAACTCGCCATAATAAACAAATACATTCATACCCAAAAAATATTTTTTACGATCATACCCAAAAAAAATTATTTACACACCTAGCAATATTTTTTCTAGTTATTTACAGTCAGAATTAAGTAGGTAACAAATTAAATCCTTTCTTCACAAACACACAAAACAAACACTTTCCAAAACAACATTTTTTTTACCATACCGCATACAATAACCTTGTCCTCGTAAACAAATGTGAATTGTGAAATAATTCAAAACAATAGTAAAAGACGAAAGAAAGCGCGCCAGTCGAGTTATTATTACTTACTGGGCGGTGCCATAGAAATGTAAACCCTATGAACAGTATTTTATATACTGCTCTAAATCAAAATTCTACTAAGGGGCGTGACAGAGACAGAATCCCGACCGCCCGAACGTTTCCGATTGCGCGCCCGCTTCACCGAGCCGCCCGGCCCGTGTATGTACTATGGCAGTGCGCACGTCATGCCATGCCATGATTGCCATGTGCCATGCAACATTTCGCCGGGTACTGTGTACTGTTTCAGTACTCGGTCGTGTCATATAGCATGTCATGCATTACTCACAGTACTTACACATGTCTATTCACTACTGTCAAAGTAGTATTGATTATCGCTCGCAGTGTTTTGATCCCAGAAAAGCATTTTAAATAAATTTCTAGCAAACGATGCCGCATTTTAGAATCGAGACTAATGTGCCTAAAAGCAAAATACCGTCAGACTTCGTCACGAAGGCTGTGCCGATATTGGCAAAAGCGCTCGGAAAACCTGAGCAGGTATGGATAAATCGGACCTTTATAAAAGTAACATTTCGCTGCTTTTGATACCTCGATAATGTTCTTAGTTTAAAAATAAACTAATAAGATATTTTATAGTTGTTTAAGAACATTGAGGTATCAAACAAACAATATTTAATTGCATGTGATATTGAGATTTTTCAATTTAAACACAAGCCGCACCGCAGCCAGTACAAGCTAAAAAAGGAAAATTGGGTCGAGGTTATTTATTACTGGGTATATTGTATGGATACTGAAGGTTAGGTGAATGGAGAAACACAACTGACAGGATATTAGCTTTAAGTTCAAAGGAGTAAACTGTTGTTTTCATAAAAATTTGTCCACACACTATTTGATGTCATTTAATATAATTACATTGTCTTTGCTGTTTAAGCTGTTCCATGACTTCAACATATATTTTTATAAAAATCAGATCCTATACTTTATAGGTTTCTGATTATTTGGAAAGTGTTATCAATAATCTCTTTATTTAATATCCTTGTGCGCTAATTCTAATACAATAATTAAAAATAATTAACAATTCTTGTTTTGGAATACTCATGTTTTAGTATATCATGCAGTGACTGACCAAGGTTTGATTTCAATTTATAATAAATAAAAAATCATGTACAGGTTTTAAAAAATGGTTACCATTATTGAAATACAACAGATTGTGGATAGTATAGTAGTGCATAATTAAACACACACACATACAAATTTATTTATGATTAAACTGTAATCTTTATTTTATATCACATAAAAAAGTTACAAAATGAAAATGTGAACTCATTATTTTTTTGTAAAAAGTTTATTTTGTATCACCTTGTAACTGTAGCAATAGTTTTTTTAAGTAACCCTAATTATTATAAATCTTTAAGGTCTAGGAGATTTAATTTATTTAATTATATACCATTTTATAATTAGAAAAAAAGTGTTATGTCCAAATAGTTTGAAATATAAATAATTGAGTCAGTTGTCTAGGTACTGCAGACATTTTTAAAGAAAATACTGGCTCTGTTTGAGTTTGTTGGGGTATTCACCACTTCGTCTATTTCTGCTATAGTGTAAGTTGAGTTGTGGTTTGAAGGACATTGAAGTTAGTGTTACTGGGCAAAATGAGATTTTACATTCTATGTCTACTGAGACAGGCAATGCACCAGACAATGCACTGGAATTGCCTTATAGTACGTACCTAGTACTGTCTTGCCAGTAGACACTTTACCCAAGCAATAAAAAAAACCTGTGGAAATCTTTCATTATGTTTGTATTTTATGCTATTAGTACATATAAGCAAATTATTATAAATTACCATTTATATTCACTATCTTCATATCCGAAACTGGAAGTAAGACAGGTTTCGATAGATCTTTTTATTAAAAGAAAAAAAGGTATAACTATGTGTGTATCACACAAATATTTGTCTCGTTGCGGGGATCGAACCCTCTCTTATATGACTCTTTTTAAATTCAAAAGAGTTCATAAGTCAAAGTTGAACACATTTCAATTTCAAAAAACTGTTATAAATAAAACTGACTCAATAATAACCAAAAAGCTAAAAAATAACCACTTTTGAGTTAGTCCTTTCTATAAAAAAATTACCTTGATCGCAACTCAGAATTGGATATATTTATTTTGTCGTTTTAGTTTCTTTGTCAGTTTTTTTTTTGTTAAAAAGATTTCAAAAACAATAAAAATCCTATAGCATATGAGGCTGCCCTGTACTACATTTTAAACACAGCATTGTAATTTCATGCTAAATTATTTATTTGTCAATGAGTATTGAATATTTTGTGTTTTTTTATTTGTTTCAGTACTGTGTGGTCTCCGTCATCCCAGAAGTGCCTATGAGCTTCGGTGGAAGTACCGAGCCTTGTGCCATCGCAAACCTTATGTCAATTGGAGCTCTTGGGGTAGAACAAAACAAGAAGCATGCTAAGGTGTTATTTGAGTTGGTGGAGAAGGAACTTGGTGTTAAAAGTGACAGGTGATTTTAAATATGTCTGCTATTTTAATAGCTGATGAAGACAAGTATAGTTTTTTTTTATAGCAGAGGCAGGCGTAGTGGCAGTTTTAGACGTGTTGCCGACTTTTAGGGAAAGGAATCTCCATTGGGAAGTAGGGGATGTGAGGATTCGGAAATCTTGTATTGTATTTATGCTGGGGACATCTGCTGCAGCTCACATTTGTGGAATCATTTCACCCTTACTCCCACTCTAGCTTTGGATGGGCCCTCATCAGAGAGGGAAGTAAATCGAGGGGCCTGCGATAGGACAGGCGGATGATCAGTGCAGACACAGGGATACAAGGATGTACCACTATACACACACCAACCAGCCAACAAGTCATACCGCAAGCCTCTTGGGAGAACCGGGGAACGCGATGTACACAAGGTGTGTGGGGTCATTATGGCAGGTTTTAACACCATCGGTACGGTGGTCGCTATCCCACGGAATGACTGGACTAGTCCCTCAAAAAAAAATTTTTTTTTGGAAATTTAATATCTACATGAAATAAACTCAATAGAGTACTCTCACTTCTTATTTAATAAATGTGTATTGATTATGGTGATAACACAATAGTTATTGTTATCAGTAATGCTCTCATTGTTGGCCCATTACGGATAATAGTATCGTTTATAACTACAGCGCCTACCGTATATCTGTTTGATAAACACGTTTGACTGGCGACAGTAATCTTATTTGCTGAAGCTAATGTGTTTACGAAATTGGCAGAACGGGTTACCGGACTCGCGTTAGAATGATTGAAGTGAAAACTTCCATAGCGGCGTTGAGCACTTTTCTTGGGATGGGTATAAAATGTTAAACTCGCGTCAGGACACGTGACCTGTCGAAAATTCTTAAGACGGAGTGTTAAATTTTTTATGTAATATAAATTGCCATTTTTGTGTACGATAGCGCAATAAATGCATATTGTATTTAACCACATAAATGATAGCACTTTTATACTGGTAAATAAAGCAATTCGTGCGAAATTATTCCCACTTTTATATACTGATTAAATAAAGCAATTCGTGCGAAATTATTCCCTTACCATTCCAAAATATTTAAAAATGCACAACATTAATGTTCAAGTTTTGACTTCTGCCAGCACTCCCGGAGTGCAACCCGTTGATTTTTAATATCTGTTTTACAAATTTTATGTGGTGTTCCTTCTATTTATTACCATGAACTAGCGACATGTTCGTCTCGCCATTCAAGCAAGTAAAAACAGAAGCTAGGCAAAAATGCAACGAGTAAGATGAGCTTATCTCAATTCCATAATGTGATAGGTGGCAAGCTTATAACTATATTTGAGTGGTAGAGCCACGCTGAAGACAGTTTTGTCTACAGCATGAATGGGCTGGCTCGCCCGGGTCATTACCACTGTCTCACAGAAAACCGACGTAAAGTAGCGGCTTGCTGCTGCGTTTCGTACGGTGAGTGAGATATCCGGAAGCCCAAATCCCCTCCCCTTCCCTATCCCTAATTATCCCTTTCCTTTATGGTCGGCAACGCGCCCATGATTCTTCTGGTGGTGGGCGTACATGGGCGGTGGAGATCGCTTACCATCGGGTGACCCACTTGCTCGTTGCCGGCCTATGCAATAAAAAAAAAAACTATTAGGTATATTAGGCAGTGTTTCACATAACGGGCAAACATTTTAAGCGGTTTATAAGCATTTTTGAATTGAAAAAGTTAAACACCTATTTTAATTGTTCGACCTGGAATTTGAGCTCAGGGTCTCATTGGCTGCCACTACACCATAAATTATTACTGCACTACACAGCCAATGAGGAATTAATAATCTTTTTTTAATTTCAGGATGTACATCACATTCCAAGACGAACCGACAGGAAATGTAGGCTTTAAGGGGACCACTTTCCATGCCATTTTTGGATAAATACCAATGTATGCCTTATTTTGTGTTCGAGAATCACGGCGACCCTTTCTTTGTTAAGTTTTAAATCATATTGCTAAATTATTATGAGACAATAAAAAATGCACAGAATATTTCCCTTATTGTTTTATTTCTTCTCAACTTTTATATAATTTAGGAGGAAACAGTTTACTTCAGTTACTTAGATTTTCGCAGCGAGGATTTCGTACCACCACTTATGGAGCGAATTTTATTGTTTCTTGTTATACTATTTATACCAGAATCGCTATAACTTCCAAGTTTAAGATTGCTTGCGCTTTGTAATAGGGTTCTGTGGACACTCGTTAGGTACAGAATCCTAAAAAGTAAGTAAAGAGGCGAGCCCAGACTAGCGGAGGTGAATGTGTAGATCAGCTCTCAACCTCAAGTGAACTGAGAAAACGTACATGCGGAGGCGCTAAGGGCGCATTTATATGACAAGGAATCCCACCGCGTTGCGGCCGCGCGGCCCGGCCGCCTCGCTCGAATCACTCGAAAAACTAATGTAAACTCTATTGACTAAGCCATAATGTATAATTCTTCGCAACGCTCCAACCACGCGGCGACTGCGCGATCGTGTAAACGCGAGCGCGGCCGCCGCGCGGTTGGTTACTCACAAAGAATTTCGACGTTAAGTCCTAGTTAATAAGACATACATTTGCTATGACTGAAAAATTTCGTGCAGTTTCACGTTTCGTGCATTTCGTACCCGCCGCGCGTCGGCCGCAATTTTTCGCGTCGTCTAACCGCAGCCTAATCCGGGGTTGGCGCCTCTTACTATCGTTTGGAGCGACAGCTACCTGCATCGTATTATGGTAGGTATTCAACGTTGTCAGTATCTAGTACTTTATTTGTGAGTATTATAATTGAAAAGATTTAAAAAATAAATAAAAACACCTAATAGTCAACACTAAGTTAACTTTTATCGTGGGTGTTGAGAACTACGAGGAATTTATAGTCCCATAATACTCAGATCTGAGGTAAATATTTGAGGATCATAATACATACATATATAAGCCCTCCCGCCTATTATCTCCGTGGGAATAGACAGAGGTTTAACCAGTACACCTACGTTTCGCCGAGCGTATTTCCGTCTCATGATGGGATAGGGGGCGAGTCTATCGCCATATCAGGCACACTTTCAAGAGTCCGTGCCGATACTGAGCATTTCATGATAGAAAAACCTAATATCATTTGAGCCGACCCGGGTATCTAACCGGAGACCTCAGCATAGCAGTCGTACCGCGTTAGCAATACAACTACGCGAGGCAGTCAATCATAATAATAGTCTTTAAATATAATATTTATTAATAACGTCCATTACGTTTTAACCATTCCAAAATTCTTGTTTACATGAATGATATGAAAATTCTCAGCGTCATTAGTGGCACTGAAGATGCATTCCGTTTACAAATTGACTAAAATAATTTCCAAACTTATTGTACTGTTAACAAACTGGATTTGAACGTCTTCAAGTTCTACGTATCTTTTTATACGCATAACACAAATGTAATGAATTCGACTACACATTAAATAATACAATATTACCTAGGGTTAATTGATAACACGTACTGACGTGACCTGGGCGTTATTTTTGATAATAAACTATTATTTAACCAATACGTAGACAATATAACGAATAAGGCTTCTCGAGCGCTGGCTTTTATACTTAGATTGTCATCAGAGTTTATCAATATTAAGATATGTAAAATTCTTGTATACTTTACAAGGTGGTAGGTCCCTCGTATGCGAGGCCGTCTGGGTTGGTACCACCGCTCTGTTTATTTCTGCCGCCAAGCAACAGTGTGTAATCACTGTTCTTTTCCGTTTGAAGGATTTTGAAGCCAGTAAATTACTGGGCATTTCGAGACTTAACATCCTATGTCTAAGGGTGACGAGCGCAGTTCATTGCCATGCAGTGCTTTGTAATTCAAAGTTCTGTGTGGTGTTGCCTCTGTTTATGGGTAGGCGTGTTGCTTACCATCAGGCGAGCAGTGAGCAGAACTCGTTTATCATAAGGGCAAGCAGATATTTCAATAACGTGTTAGCAAATATTAATAAAGGCAATTCAGCTGTAGATTTGATTTATTTAATACATCTACCAAACGTCTTAAACGCTTGATGACTAAAATATACTTTGAAGTGTCAATACTGGGAAATCTTAACTTGCTGTCTATCTATCACAATACAGTAATAGCAATGTTCTATTAGTGGAAATTAAAACATCTCTAATATCAACTTAGGCATTTCGGAAGTGCTAAAAACTATCAATAGATCGAGTAAAAATATATCAAAATTATGGCTTGCTATTTCAGTTCTTGTTAGGTTTAAATGAAAATAATTGAAATATCGGCTCTTGATTTGAACCACATTTCATGCCAATCAATAAAAAAAAATATTGAATTTGATATGATTTCGATACTTGATAAAAATATCGATAAATCACTATACTGTAGTATAAATCACAAAAAAAATATCAATTGAAATAACAAAAAAAATATCGATTGTTTCTCAACATCCTTATTCCAATCCTATCATGTATTGGAATTAAATTGAATAATCAATGATTCAATCTATAGATCATTCTACGATGTACCTACCAAAGAGGTACCTACTCTTAGGTAGGTACTAAGTTTGAATGAACGAATTTCTATACGTAGTATCCATAGATAAATCTTTGTAGTATAATTACTCTGTGGTAATTACTCTACGTATTATTATTTGTCTCTGCAAAGTAGTCTGTGGCTAGAATCTAGAGCCAGCATTAAAAAGCAAAAAGTTTTGTAGTCAAAAAATGGTTTTTTGATTAAATAATGCTTTTAAATGAATTAAGTGTATAATGTTTAGTGGATAAGTTAGAAATTGTCAATTAGTAATACTTTACGGTATACATTGGAAGCTGTTAAAATGGACGAGCATAGAAGCGTGGAGGACACTCCAGCCTCCCAGAGGCTCACAAATGAAGACTTCAGGAAGCTGCTGATGACACCAAGAGCCACGCCGGCCGCGGGAGCCCATCCCGCTGGCTCGGTGCGCGAAGCAATGGCTAATGCAGGGTAAATGTAGCTTTGGTTTATTATTAACATTATCACAAACAAAAAAAAGCTAAACATGGTTTCTATATTCATGCTAAGTTGTGAAAATGAGGCATATAAATTTGGCTGTTGTAGTATACAGATTAACCAGGTGGCTAACTATTTTCTGTTATAAGAACAATAAATATGTTGGTAAGTGGTAGACAGTTTAGACAGCATGCATGGGCCTGGGAGGTACCACTGTCTCTCAAAACTGGCATAATTTAAATGCCACTCCCCCTCCTAATCACTGTACCATTCCTGTTAGGTTGGTTAATGCATGATCCTTCTGATATTGTGGCTGTTCATGGGCGACATAAATAACTTAAGATCAGGTGAAACATTAGCTTGTTTGCCAAGTGCTACTATGAAAAACACAATTTGTATGATTAGTAGTGTTTTTTTATGATCATGTCAACTCTAGATGTCTTGTAATGGCTATTAATTTCACACACAACAGTGCTTACACACTGTTGCTTGGTGGCAGAAATAGACACCTTGTGTTAACACTTTTGTAAAGTGTTTGTATAAGGTGCTTTATCAAACACGATGTGAATTATCATCAACCTTTGTAGAAAAGATTTTCCAGAGAACATTTTGGTGAATTACTCTGTTCATTGAGACAAGTGGTACTCATATAAACATTTAAACATAATATTATTATGTACCTCTTAGAAACATTTTAATATCAATTTATATTGATTTAATACCATACATGTCTTTCTAAGCCGATAAAAAGTAATATATTGTGTTTGTTGGATTATATACCTACCTATAGTCGACTATACCACAAGAAATTAAAGAAAAAGGTAGGTATGCTTTACGACCATGTTTTTAAATGGGAGTCTTTTGGTTGATACCACTGCCCCACAGAAAATCAACGTAAAGTACATAGTGACTTGCTGCTGCGTTTCGTACGGTGAGTGAGATATCCAGTGACCCCAAACCTTCCTCCCTTACTAATCCCTTAATTACCCCTTCCCTTTGAGGTCGGCAATGCGCCTATGACTCTTCTAATGCTGTGGGTGTTCATGGACGGTGGAGATCACTTACCATCAGGGGACCCACTTGCTCGTTTGCCGGTCTATGCTATATAAAATATATTTACATCTATGTGCAGTCTGTACGTGAAACATATTAAAAATAGTACACAAATGTTACAGGTCCATGCCACCACCAGCCGAGAACAAGGGTGAGCTTCGTCGTAAAAAGAAGTCGTACTACGCTGCACTGAAGAAACAGGAAGACAACAAACTGGCTGAGTTGGCCGAGAAGTACAGGGACAGGGCTCGTGAGAGACGGGACGGGGTCAACGAGCTGGGCCCTGCAGACCCGACCAGCAACACCAGCAGTGCTTACAGGTAACAAAACCACACAGCCTATAAATGTGTATTACTTTTACCACTCATCATCATCATCATCATCATCAGCCACAAGACGTCCACTGCTGAACATAGGCCTCTCCCAAAGATTTCCAGACCGACCTGTTGGAAGCGGCCTGCATCCAGCGACTTCCTGCGATCTTTATCAGGTCGTCTGTCCACCTTGTAGGTGGACGTCCAACACTGCGCTTGCCAGTACGTGGCCTCCATTCCAGAACCTTTCTGTCCCACTACAACTACACTACTTTCTTTTTGTTACCACTCAGTTGTATTTAAATAGTTAAAACTTGTGTAATTTATTTGCAGAGCCGTAGCACCAGATGTTAAATCTGGTATGGACGCGAAAGAACGGAGACGACAAATGATTCAGGTTTGTGTTTTTTATTACGACTGTTCATTGGTACCTTTACACATATTTCTCTAGATGTAGGATGGTAGGGTTTTGTCTTTGTCTATGGATACATTGTTATTTTTTATTTAATTTCAACTATGGCAATATATAATACAGTTTTTTTATTTATTTTCTTTCTTTGATGTTACTTTTTATCCTGACTTGCATGTTGTTTGTTTGTGATTGATAAACTATTGGAATATAATACGGACTGGGATAAAAATTATATAATTTGTATATGAAATATTGTTTACAGGAATCCAAATATCTTGGTGGTGACATGGAACATACTCACTTGGTGAAAGGTCTTGATTATGCTCTGCTACAAAAGGTAAGATAAAAATAATAATTATTAGTACATTATTTAGTTGATTATTTTTTTATATATAGTTTAAATTGCGGTGTATTAATTATAATTGTACACAGGTACGTTCAGAGATACAAACTCGTGAACTGGAAGAAGAGGCAGAGATGGAGAGACTGGTTACAACACCGGTGGAAGTTATCAAAGAGAAGAAGGAAGTTCCTGTGGTGAGAGGAAATTCTAACTCATTAATGAAATTAAATAATTGTTTATTAATCATATAGGCAATTGAAATAGCGCTTATGCCAAGTCAGTACAAAAGTAAAGGAAACTGATATATAGAAATCGGTATCAACTAATGTTTACATACATACATAGCATCATCAAAATACGCTCGGCAATTACACTAAATCTATTTATTTACCTATTATTATTATTATTTTTCCATATTTTTACTATGGAATAGATATCATGTGGCATACTGTGACGTAGGTTGCTCGTATGCGAGAGGTCATCACTGATTGATCCCACCGCGCCGCTTATATCTACCGCCAAGCAGCGGTGTTTAAGGACTGAGACTTAACATCTCGTGTCTCGTCAAACGACAAGTGCAGTCCAGTGCCATGCAGCACTTCATAATTCGAAGCTGTGGTTGGTGTTTTCTGTTTATGGGCAGATGTGACGCTTGCCATCAGGCGAGTGATTTACTCGTCTCGTAATTAACATTAATAAATAAAAAATACATTTATTTCCAGGAAGAGGAAATGCAATTTAAAACACCAATGGGAAAGAATATTTATGATATGATCATGGATCAAAAGTAAGTATCCTACTGTTCTGCTGTCTACTTTCTACAATTCTACTTCTTGCTATTCTATTGTGAATTTGGAAAATTTGCAATCAATGAAATATTACAAATATAATGTCAAGAATCGAAGTGATACGCTTATGCGCTCACGTCTATAATTCCCGAAGGTGTAGGCAGAGGTGTAACTAGTACATCCACATTTCGCCGAGCGTATCTACGTCCTATGATATGATATCGGGACGAGCCTATCGCCATACCGAACATAATTCCAGAGTCTAGGCTGATACTGTGCATTTCGTAGAAAACCCAATATCACTTTTACCCGATCCGGTGATCAAACCCGAGACCTCGTAATTTCGAAAATCTCTAAAAAAATTAATTAAAAATCTCTAAAAAAATATTCACACTGTCAAAATATTATATTAAATAAAATTTCACAATATACACACAAATATTATTGTAAGTAAAATCAATAAAAAATATTTAGTAATGTTAATAAATTTAAATTTTGATAATTTATATAAATACAGAAAATTTTGGTCACATTAATACAGACGTGTTAAATAATTAGCATAAATTAAGTAACCAACGAATATTTATACGCATATGTAAAAAAATAAACCACGTTGTTTATGACACATTTTCCGAAGGCTTCGTTGTACACAGGCGAAGACTTAGAAGAAGGCGAAGACGTAATATCATACTTGTAATCTATCTCATTCTCTCGCAGACTAAATCCTATTCATGAATATGTTTGTCTCTTTTTACTGTCGAATTTTCGTTTCATCGAATTTTCAATTCAATAACTTCTTCTTCTTTTTATTTATGGCTTTCGCAGTATTATGCATTTAGCCAGTGTCAAGTATAATATATTCTCGAGTTATTTTTACAAGAACGATGAAACACGGATGCGGTCGATTTCAAGGTCTTGTCGGAGTTTTGGTGTTAACTCCTTTCAGTACGATTCTTAATTCACTTATTTCAATGTTTCCATACACTGTTCATCACCGTCAATGTTTATTGAACAAATCCACACCACTTTTATAGAACAAACACAACTCGTAAACTAGTTTATGAAATAAATTAAAATAAGCGAATTGTCAGAATTCCCGCCAAAAAACCACCACGTTGTTTATGACACATTTTCCGAAGGCTTCGTTGTACACAGGTGAAGACTTATAAGAAGGCGAAGACGTGATAGCATAATTGTAATCTATCTCATTCTCTCGCAGACTAAATCCTATTCATGAATATGTTTGTCTCTTTTTACTGTCGCATTTTCGTTTCATCGAATTTTCAATTAAATAATCCTCCACGAGTTTTGGCGGGAATTCTTTTATCGCTTATTTTAATTTATTTCATAAACTAGTGTAGAGTTGTATAAAAGTGGTATGGTTTTGTTCAATAAACATTGACAGTGATGAATAGTGTATGGAAACATTGAAATAAGTGAATTAAGAATCGTACTGAAAGGAGCTAACACCAAAACTCCGACAAGACCTTGAAATCGACCGCACCCGTGTTTCATCGTTCTTGTAAAAATAACTTGAGAATGAATTGTACTTGACACTGGCTAAATGCATAGTACTGCAAGAGCCATAAATAAAATAAAATAAATAATCGTCCACTTGCAGAAACAAGAAGGTGGTACGCAACGAGATGTTCGGCGCCGGTCGCATGGCGTACGTGGTGGAGCTGGACGAGGAAGGTGGTGTCGACTCGGACATACCGACCACGCTGACGCGAAGTAAAGCGGACGTGCCCTCGCTAGTGGAGAGGAGTTCCGCCGCCGCCGCCGCAGACATCGTGCTGGACAAACTGGCGCAGATATTCTCCTATCTGAGGCACGGCAGACATAGGAAACTGAAGAAGACTAAGGTGGGTGGGTGTCGACTCGGACATACCGACCACGCTGACTCGCAGCAAGGCGGACGTGCCCTCGCTCGTGGAGAGGAGTTCCGCCGCCGCCGCCGCAGACATCGTGCTGGACAAACTGGCGCAGATATTCTCCTATCTGAGGCACGGCAGACATAGGAAACTGAAGAAGACTAAGGTGGGTGGGTGTCGACTCGGACATACCGACCACGCTGACTCGCAGCAAGGCGGACGTGCCCTCGCTCGTGGAGAGGAGTTCCGCCGCCGCCGCCGCAGACATCGTGCTGGACAAACTGGCGCAGATATTCTCCTATCTGAGGCACGGCAGACATAGGAAACTGAAGAAGACTAAGGTGGGATGACGTTTACGGTGATTTTTTTTTTCACCTGGCTCGGTAAAGTGACTACGGTCACCTGATGCTAAGCTTTTTTTTTTATCCTGGCTCGGCAAAGTGGCTACGCTATACGTTATGGTAAGTGTAGCGCAATCAAGCAATAGTGTTGACCGTCGATAAACAATGTGTCCATCGTAGGTCGGCAAGATCATGCCGTCCTGGCAAACATGCCGGCCTGTTACACATTGAAATGAAACGAACGAAAAATGTTTTAAACGGATTTTATCGCGGTTTTTTATTTTAATTATTTTGGTCCCAACGTTTCGAATGGTTTTCAGTCCACCCCGTGATCACGACGGCTGAAAAGCTTTCAAAATTAAAATAAAAAGCCATGATAAAGTCCGTTCAAATTAGTCAAAAGGACAAAGGTGAGTTTGTTTTGTGTGAGTTGTGGAACCACGCTGTAGAAAATTTTGTCTACATTCACTGTCTCACAGAAAACCAACAAAGTAGCGGCTTGCTGCTGCGTTTCGTACGGTGAGTTAGATATGGGGAGGCCCAAATCCCCCCTCCCCTTCCCAATCCCTAATTATCCCTTTCCTTTAAGATCCGCAACGCGCCAATTATTCTTCTGGTATTGTGGGCGTACATGGGCGGTGGTGACTTACCATCAGGTGACCCAGTTGCTCGTTTGCCAGCCTAGGCTATAAAAAAACAAAACATTGATTTTATTTTGCTAAATTCAATTAATTAGGATAAATTCCGTAATAAAAAAAAACATAATTGAAACATTTCCCATGTACGATTATGCAAAACAGAACTTTAAATTATTGATAAGAGTTAATGAGTTTAGCAAAATATAATTAATATATAATTTTTTATTTGGTGTGTGTTGAAATTTTATTCCGTACTAGCTTTTGCTCGCGGCTCCGCCCGCGTGAATGTTTAAAATTGATAAAGTTTCGTACAAACTTTCATCCCCTATTTTATCCCCTTGGGGGTAGAATTTATCAAAATCTTTTCTTAGCGGATGCCTTCGTCATAACATCTACCTGAATGCCAAATTTCAGCCCGATCCCTCCAGTGGTTTGGGCTGTGCGTTGATAGATCACTATGTCAGTCAGTCACCTTTGAGTTTTATATATTTAGATTTGCATCGAATTACCCCTGTTAACAGGACAAGCCAAGTGAGAAAGGTCGCAACGACGACTCTATATACGGAGAGATCGGAGAGTACGTCGGCGGCGAGAGACGTACGGACAGACGGGACGACAGACCACGCGCCGGATACTTCGACAAACCGCTCGAGAACGATAAAGAGGAAGGTACGACGACACGTGGCGGAAATATGCTATATAAAAAAAAAAAATCATTCTAGGTCACACTTATAAGCGCTGAAGGACAGCTAAGGCTGTATTTCAGCATAAAGCTTAATGGGAAGTCTTGTTATTGGTCTAACATAATACTGGTATGATGTATGTAAAACTATTTTGTGTCTAGTCCAATAATAAAAAAAATTTCTTTCTTTCTTTTTTTTTCACTTTGCTGGTGGTAAGATGTTCATATCCGCCTGGATAGCGACCACATGGTACACATGGATAGGTACACATGGTGTTAAAACATGCCATAGTGATCCAGACATATTGTGTGGATCGCGTTCCTAGATCAGCCAGTGTATATCTGGTTTTCTCGAGGAGTTTACGACAGGGCAACTTGCTGTTCGTATTTTACAGTCAGCGAGATATCCGGCGGTCCAAATCGTACCCTTTCCAATGTATTTTTTTTTATTTATTATGGGTTTTTATGGCTGGTCTAGATCATTTACCCATCAGGTGACCTAATTACTCGTCTGTCGGTAAGTGAAACCACAGCGTATCGCATGAATCTCAGTTGTGATGTGTTTTTTTTTTGACTCTGAGTTGTGACATGTTGTCATTTTAAGGTCCGGGACCCCTGCCCCGTCGCCAAGGTCCGTCGGCGGAGGACCGTGACAAGCGATCCGCCGCACTGCTGTCGAAGTTGGCGGCCGAGCCCGAGGGATACGCCGAGTGTTACCCGGGCCTGCGCGAGATGGACGACGCCATCGACGACTCGGATGACGAGGTCGACTACACCAAGATGGATGCGGGGAATAAGAAGGGGCCTATTGGTGAGTTGGTAACAGTTTTTTTTTTGTCCTGGCTCGGTAAAGTGACTACATCACACCTGATGGTAAGTTGACTTGTTGAGTGGTAGAGCCGCGCTGTAGACAGTTTTGTCAGCATGAATGGGCTGGCTCGACCGGGTCGTTACCACTGTCTCACAGAAAAACGACGTAAAGTAGCGGCTTGCTGCTGCGTTTCGTACGGTGAGTGTGATATCCGGAGTCCCAAATACCTCTCCCCTTGCCAATCCCTAATTATCCCTTTCCTTTAAGGTCGGCAACGCGCCCATAATTCTTCTGATATTGTGGGCATACATGGGCGGTGGAGATCACTTATCATCAGGTGACCCACTTGCTCGTTTGCCGATCTATGCTATAAAAAAAAGGTGAGTTGGTAATTTTTTTTTTGACAGCCTCCGTGGCGCAGCTGGCAAGTAGCCGGCTGTGTAGCGAGAGGCCGCGGGTTCGATCCCCGCACCAAGACAAACATTTGTGTGATCCACAAATATTTGTCTCGGGTCTGGTTGTTGAGAGACCGAGAGTCTCTCGTAGTTCCTGATACCCACGACACAAGACTCGTATCTTACTGTGGGGTCAGGACTATGTGTGTGACTGTTGGGTGTATTTATTTATTTATCCCAGTTCGGCAAAGTGACTACGCCACACCTGATAGTGAGTGTAGGGCAATCCAAGAATAGTGTCGACCAACGATAGACGAAGTGTCTATCATAGGTCGGCAAGATCACGCCGGCCTGCCTAACTGCTTTTTCACACTCCGTTTAAAGGACCCCCACTGACTCATCACCTTTTTTTGGGATTGATTCAAGATTAGGGCACAATACCGGAGAACATGAAAGAGCGGTAAATTCACGGACCAGAGAAAGATTTTTGTTACCACCGTAATGGCTTGAGTGCACCGTAATGGGCATTTGCCACGGTGATCATCAGGTTTGAATGACTTCTAATTGATTCTATTTATGTACGGATTAAGGAAATTCTTTCTACAATAGGTTTTGGATAACGTAACTTATTGATAAAAATAATTAAAAAAAAATTAAGTCAACTACCTTATTATGCCGACCAGAGGGACGCAATGTCAACATTATATCTGGACTGCACTTTATATCCCATTGTTATTCAGGTCGCTGGGACTTCGACACCCAAGAGGAGTATTCAGCGTACATGAGCAGTAAAGAGGCGTTGCCGAAAGCAGCCTTCCAGTACGGAGTCAAGACCCAGGATGGACGGAAGACGAGAAAGACCAAGGACAAGAGCGAAAAGGCCGAACTTGATAGAGAGTGGCAGCAGGTATGTTTACTGTCCATCCTACTTGGTAAGATTATTATGACATCCTCCCTGTGGGCGAGTACCCAGCTACGAAGCGAGAGGCCGTGGGATCGATTCCCGCACCGGGACAAATATATGTGTGATCTATTAATAATGGTTTCGGGTCTGGGTGTCGTGGGACCGCAAGTCCCTCGTAGTTCCTGATACCCACGATACAGGTTTAACCTAGTGGGGGGTCAGGACTATGTGTGTTACTGTTGGGTGTATTTATTATTATTATTTATATTAACGTGAATGTATTAACAAGGTGGTAGGTCGCTCGTATGCGAGAGGCGGTCTGGGTTGGTACCACCGCTTTGTCTATTTCTGCTGCCAAACAACAGTGTGTAAGCACTGTTGTGATTCGGTTTGAAGGACATTGACAGCCTCCGTGGCGCAGCGGGCGAGTAGCCGGCTGTGAAGCGAGGGGCCGCGGGTTCGATCCCCGCACCGAGACAAATATTTGTGTGATCCACATTTATTTGTTTCGGGGTCTGGGTGTTGTGAGACCGAAAGTCTCTCGTAGTTCCTGATACCCATGACACAAGACTCGTATCTTACTGTGGGGTCAGGACTATGTATGTGACTGTTGGGTGTATTTATTTATTATTTATTTAAAGTGAAATTACTGGGCATTATGAGACTTGACATCTTATGTCTTGGGGTGACGAGCGCAGTTCAGTGTCATGTAGTGCTTATCAATTCAAAGTTTTGTGTGGTGTTGCATCTGTTTATGGGCAGGCGTCGCGCTTACCATCACGCGAGCGCCTTGCTCGTCTCGTCATTCAATCAAATATTAAAAAAATGTGACTACTAAGTGAATCATTTGTTAGGTGATACGTTATTTTTAAATTAATATTCATAAATTATGTTTGACACATTTTGTTACAGATTCAAAACATTATACAGAAACGCAAAGCGCCTCAGGCCGGTCACGGTGACGAAACCGGATTCAAAGTGGCCAAATATTAGGAAAATGACTTGCCTGTCGTAACCTCACGCCCTCAAGAATGCAGATCTATATAATGAATAAAACATTATGCGTATATACTACGGTCGGTCTATGTAAATATATTTACAATAAATATATAGGCGGAATATGTTGTTTTGTATTTATTTGCGTTGTGTTCTTTGGTTGTGGAGTCGATTGTATAGATTGATGTTTTCCCAATTCTCATTTAAGTTTTTAAGGTTGGCAACACCTATGATTCTTCTGGGCTTGTGTTCGATAAACAAATAAATATCGATATGAATATATCGTCAAAAATATCGATATATCATGAACATTATTTGATTTTTAATCCAGACCATTTAAAAATAAAGTACCTTTTAGTTTCAAATATCTTTCGCTGTACTGTTAAATATTATTGACGTACAATAAAGTATAAATAAATAAAATAAACATAAGCTTATAAGGCAGAAATGCGACATCAGTCCGTCCCATGATGTGATAGAGGTCGAGCCTATCGTCATACAGGGCATAAATTCCGGCAACTCGTGTGGTTGTTCGAATCTAAAACTGAAGTATATAATATTATTGTAATTGCTCTTAATTAAGGTACCCTTTGCCAATACCTTTTTTTTATTTTTATCCTGGCTCGGTAAAGTGACTACGCTACACCTGATGGTAAGCGTAGCGCAATCCAGGAATATTGTCCACCAAACAATGTGTCCATCGTAGGTCGGCAGGATCATGCCGGCCTGCCTAACTGCTTCTTTACACTCCGTTTAAAGGACCCTATATTATAGGAAGGAGGGAACACGTGTGCCGGCAAAGTATTAACAGATTTCAACCTAACCACGCTGCCACTAGGTAGATAGATAAATAACTCTTTATTGTACACCAATAATTAAAATTACAACTAAATTATGTTACAAAAGGCTAGAACAGTGGTTTTATCGATTTTTTGTGGTTATGGACGAGAGACGAAATAAGGTGGCACTTCAGGCCTCATGTGTCTTCCAAAGTGTAGGACACTTTGGTTAGTATAAATACAGTATCGATTGTTGATTAATTAGAATTTCAAAGTTTTCTAACGTTTACGCGAATGTTACACATTGAAATAAAACTATTTTAAACGGATTTTATCGCGGTTTTTTATTTTAATTTTGGTCCCAAATTAAACTAATATTAAAATAATAAAGCGCGATGGAAATAATAATTACAGTCTTGTATTACTGTCTTATATTACGAACGGACATTGAGGGGGATATGATGATTATGAATTCTGGCCCTGGACCATCACGCTGGCCTAATAAGGCTTTTTCCGGGATAAAAAGTAGCCTATGTCCTATCCTGATGTATAAGCTATATTATTGTAAAGTTTCATTAAAATTCCTCCAGTAGTTTTTACGTGAAAGAGTAACAAACATACATCAATTCTTACAAACTTTCGCGTTTATAATATTAGTAGGATAATAATACTAGCCCTGTATTATATACGTCTCACTGCTGGGCACGGCCGCCTCAACTGAATGATAGGGGTTAGGCCTTAGTCCACCACGCTGACCTAATGCGGGTTGGCAGACTCCACAAACCTTTGAAATTCTTATGGAGAATAGGATAGTTTCCTGTGTTGAATATTGTACATTATTTTATATGCAACAGATAATAATACGAAAAAGTAACCCTTCAATTAAAATTGGTTCACAAATGAGTCCGCAATTATGATTTTAAATATTGGTATGACCATAGGTGAGTGCGTAGTGGGGATATCTCACGCGCTTTTGGGTCTTGCTTCGAACCTGCGATTCCCATCTCAGCAGTCCTCACATCTCACTCAGTTCTCGCTGTTTAGTAAAAAGTGATGTAAATACTGATGACCAATGACGAAATGTGCTATTGCTAGATACATTACTACCTAACCCTTTGGAGAAATCGACAATCATAGACAATTAGTTTTCTGATTGTTTAACAACTGGCAGTTGGGTATTCGTATAAATTAAAATGTTTGTAATATTCATAAGCAAACGTTAATAATTAAAACAATTGAATAATTGCTCAAATTAAAATTACTCGTAGATATTGCGTTAAAAATAATTATGTTCGTCCGTGAACGTTCAAATTGTTCCCAATTCCCATACGTTAAAAATTGAACGTAACGAGCTAATAATGTATGGTTGTAAAAGTTGGTATGCTGTACCGAGGTCGGCTAACTATTGGCACATTAAAAATAACCGTCCAAACGATTAGACATGCATTGAACCCCAAAGAAAATGATCAGCCATGAGGCAGCGGTCGTTCGAGCGGCGACCTTCAGATTTCACTGCAGCCACGCTAAAGTGTGGCATTCCGTCACGTCGGACCGTGGTGACGTGTCGCGGGGAGAAATGCGGCCGAATTTGCGACGATTCGTTTGACACAATGCCGGTTCATCGGCACTGGGCACCTACCTACGCAGGCGACGCGGCCCGTTCGCGGACTCGTCTTCACAGGTGCGTAAGCGCAGGTAAACCCGCCACCTCCCCGCCGCCCCGCGTACCGACACACCGCCACCCCTCCGCACCGCTCCGGCCATCTTGAATTCCGCTCACTCAGACCCGCGCCCGTCTCGCGGCTAGCGCACGTACGAGCAGCGAGTGTCGACTTGGCGAGCAGTGAACAATAACTTAGTGTTTTTGTGTGATACGGTGTCATGTTGTGACAGTGCAGTGTCGAAATGGAATCGACGCCGATATGCCGGTGCCGAGTGTTGTACCTCGGCTCCGCGGTACCGCAGCAGAGCAAGGACGGTCTGCAGGGCATCCAGGAACCTCTGCGCGAGTTGTATCCGGAAAAGGGAGCGACGAGCGGCGGTATCGACTCGTGGCTATCGGTCTGGTCGAACGGAATCTTACTCGAGAACGTGGACGAGAGCGGGTCGAGAGTGGCGAGGTTTTTTCCCATATCGAGCCTACATTATTGCGCGGCCGTGCGGCGGGTGACAGTCGAGGGCGCGCCGCGGTTCCTGCCCCTCGACTCGCCGTTCGCGCGCGCGCCGGCGCCGCGACGTCCTCCCTTGTTCGCGGCCGTGCTGCGCCGCACGCAGGGCATCAAGGTGCTAGAGTGTCACGCGTTCATATGTCGCCGCGAGGCGGCCGCCAACGCGCTAGTTCGGTGTTGTTTCCACGCGTACGCTGACAGTTCTTACGCGAAGAGGCTCGAGGCGGAGCGGTCGCCGCCGCAACTGCCGCCCGAGCCAGAAGAAGAGCTGGAGGTGTACGACGGCGACGAGAACCACAAAGTGTGGGTCGGGGAGACCGAGCGCGATGACGCCAGCGACGACATCCCGCAGCCGACACGCGCACCACGACCGAGGCAGATTACGCGCCCGGCCTCCGTACCGCCACCCCCTCCGCCGCCAGAAGAGCCCAAGAAGAAGGCGACCACTAAGAAAACCAAAAAAAAGTCGTCTGCATCAGCGGATGAACTGTATGCAGGGCCGGCACCGGTTATGAACGGGCGGTCGCTGGGCCGCGCGCCGCCTGCGTGGGCGGGCCCCGGGGGTCACCCGGTGCTGGTGATGGCTCACCCGGCGGCGACGCTGCCGCACGCGCGGCACGCCACGCTCGGCCACCGAGGTCGTGTCCCGGCCGCGCTGGCCCCGGGCCCGTTCCCCGGCACGATGGGGCGGGGTCGTATACAGTACGCGACGGTGGACCCGCGTCGCTCGAAGCCGCCGCCGCCGCCCGCGTTGAAGGCGGCACAGAGCATGACTGGCCTGGAGGCGGTCGAGGACGCCGGCGGCATCTACAGGAAGAAGGGACATCTTAATGAACGCGCCTTTTCCTACAGTATCAGACAGGAGCACAGAAGTCGGTCGCACGGATCTCTCGCCAACTTAAAGTTCGCGGCTCCACCCGAGGTGAGAATAGAACATAGTCTTAGCATAAGGTTATCTGATATACTACATAATGTATAAATAACCCTGGTTATCTAGATTCAAGACGATTATTTTCACCATCGATGATTGTTATAGAAACTGTATACCATACAAACTAGGACACTGCCTCAGAAACTAGCAAAGGCTTTCTCCCTAAACGTGCAAGTCCTTGCAAAAAAGGTGCTCGCGCTTACGTGACCAAACTGCCTCATTCGATGGCTCGATGGCCAACCATTATGTGGGTAGTTTTAAATAATGATTGAAGCATTAAAATGAAGAATAATCCAGTATGAATGTGATGGCGGTTATCAATGAAAATTTATTGAATGAACATTATATAATCTACGCGAAAACGATCTCCGAAGCCAGTATTTTCTTACATAAGATGTATGAATAAATACACATAACAGTCTTGATTAAGAATAATATGTATTTAAAATTAGCAACGATAAGAGATTTGCTATTAGAAAGATATTGAGTAGATTTAACGACGATTCCTATAAAGTTATGGTCTTTTGTGAATATTAAACAAAAAATGAGGGTAATTCTTTAATCACCCTAATTTCCTTTGAAATATCGATGGATTGTACGAAAGATCTATGTAAAAAGGGAGTGAAATATGAAGAGTAATATAGAGATAAAAATATTTTGTGCAGGACTCACTCAGTGGAATAAGGGAATATAAATAGTAGTAATAGGCGTTTTAGGTGTTCCATCCCTAACAAATTTGATCAAAACAGTGTCACTATAGTGACTACACAAATGCTTCTTCACCTGGGATATGATTTATATAGCATAAACATGTCGATATTCTACACCATCTTCGACATAACCTGCCTAATCTCCAGAAATAATAACACAATTCGTATGGTACACATAATAAAATTAGTAAACCAAGAATGTTATGCAGTCTGAGGGATTTATATATAGAATTTACAGGTTCCGGGTTGCAATAATAACGAAAACAAGCAGTTGCAAACTGTAAAAATTTCGCCTTTCCAATCCTTCCATTAGACCCCAGCAAGCACTCATCTTTCTTCTGAGATTGTGTTTGTTAATGAACGGTAGAGATCATTTTAAGTGATAATCCACGTTCTCGCTTGGCAGCTATATGCAAAAAAAATATTAGGTGGAATATTGGGAAACATTTTTTTTGTTTGCTTGAATGACGAATCGAACAGGTCACTTGCCTGATGGTAAGTAAGCCCCACGTCGTCACATAACCAGAAGCATCACCACACAGAACTTTGTATAGATATTGGGGTAGGAATTGCGTGGCACTGGACTAAGCTAGAGCGGATATCATCATCAGCCACAAGACGTCCACTGCTGAACATAGGCCTCCCCCAAAGATTTTCAGACCGACCTGTTGGAAGCGGCCTGCATCCAGCGACTTCCTACGACCTTTATCAGAGCGGATTTAATGCCTAATAATTTCACTGGCTTCAGTGTTCTTCAAACGGAAACACAACAGTGCTTATACTACTTTTTGGCAGAAAACGACAAAGCTGTGGTAACAACCCAGACAGACATAAATAAGTAGTAGTAGTACATTTATAGTTCTGTTTAGCGAAATGAACATGCTCTGTTGTTCTCATGTTCAATTGGTTCGTCTGTTGATGCTGGTCATATTAGACTCTCAACTGCCCCCTCTACTGTGCTTAGTACTCGCGCTGGTTATCATAGAAATGACAATGGGAGGATTCAGTCCCCGTCGAGTGCGTGCAGTTATTCAAGACGTATACAATGGCCGCGCGGCCCGGTTGCGGTTACGACGATTAAGGACCGGCCGTCATGTGCGGCTAAACCAGTTAGAAATGTCGTTACTGATGCAACTGTTCCCTCTCAAAGTATATATTTTCTAACATTCAACCATTTCTGAATTATTTTACGTACTTCGTTCGTGTTGGGTAGTCTACGTGATTTAAAGAGTTTTTTTGACGTAATATACCAATGGAGTGATGGATCATTTGATTTTATTTTATTAGCTTGGAAGAAGACATGAGCAGGGTGCTCGCTTAATGGCAAGCTCCAAACCTGCCCTTAAACAGAAGCAATACTACACATAACTCAGAATCATTAAGAACTGCATGGCAATGGACTGCGCTCATCACCCCGAGACATAAGATGATAAATCTCATAATGCCCAGTAGTTTCACTGGTTTCATTGTCCGTCAAATGGAAACATAACGGTGCTTATACTACTGCTTGGTAGAAATAGATAAAGCGGTGGTATCGACCCAGACGGCCTCTAGCAAACAATACAATACCGATCAGGCAAAAGTGAATGATGATTGCTGCTCATGTATGAGAGGTAGAGCCACACTGTAGACAGTTTTGTCTACAGCATGAATGAAATATTGCATACACCTGTGCTCAGAGAACTTATTAGGCAAAACAGCAAAATGTCAATAGTAAAATGATTTTTTATGTACTCTACGGTAGGCAGCATGTTTGTTGTGCCCTGGCCTCTAACTTTTCACATATTCATGAGTAACAATGGTCACTTATCAAATACGAATACTATGTACAAATAATTTGAGGACAACAACAAAAGACAATGTAATGCTAATATTCAGAAGGCTGAGTTTCTTCGTCTTTCTTCACAGACCAGTGGGCATTTCCGAAGCACCGGTAGAGACATTTCAATGTAATTTATCTATTATTGACGTACAAAAGAATCCTTTATGGCCTATTTACAAAATAAACGTTTTGGTTTTGCCTATGATGGGATATTATTACGGCCATCAGTTCAACTGTTTTCGTAAAAGGTCGGATTTCGTAAATGTTGAAAATATAAATATGGAGAATTAACTTGTTGAGCTTACCGATTGGTTAAGGTGGGTTGGTAATTATATGGATCGTTTGTAAATTAATTAGGTAATTAATAACAAGGTTAAATATCAAATTCCATTATGTTAAATATTAAACATTACGATTTTAATTTTATGACAATAGTAATTTTTATATTTAATAATAATAAATTTAAATTAATATTTTACAATGTTACTGGCTTATGATATGACAGGGAATTCCAATCAGCCCCAAATCTTATCAGCTTATGCCTATGTCGAGAGGATAGGCCTATACCCTAGTTGGCACGGAAGTCTAGAATTGTGCCCGGTATGACGATAGGCTCACCCCTATCATATCATGGGACGGCCAATGGTCACACCTCTGATAACCACATACATACAGGCGTGACTTTGTGTTTTTTTATAGCATAGGCCGGCAAACGAGCAAGTGGTTCACCTGATGGTAAGTGATCTCCACCGCCCATGTACGCCCACCACCATAAGAATCATGGGCGCGTTGCCGACCTTAAAGGAAAGGGATAATTAAGGATTGGGAAGGGGAGGGGATTTGGGCTTCCGGATATCTCACCGTACGAAACGCAGCAGCAAGCCGCTACTTTACGTCGGTTTTCTGTGAGACAGTGGTAACGACCCGGTCGAGCCAGCCCATTCATGCTGTAGACAAAACTGGCTACAACGTCGCTCTACCACTCAAAAAATGTATGTATTAATAAAATTAATTTCGATCCGAGACCTATCCGGCTATTTTTTATCCTTAAATCTTTACAAATGCTGTCCAGCATAATCATTTTAAGATTAAGCATCGATTTTTGCTTCGAAGTTTTCGAGATTATAAACGCTTTTTTACACAGATGATCTTGAAGCATGACGTCAACATAGAGTCAGTTAAGCCGATGTTTTATCTGTTTGTTATTGTAGAATACATTGTTTTTGCAAACGAATCGTTTATACATCCATCACAATTCACAGTGAAGGTTATTGTTAACTATACTTGCAAAAAACACATTGAAAACTACGATTTCACTATTTATCACGATTTATATTTATAGACATATAGCCGTCACATATCGGACGAGTTGTAGCCGTAGTGCGAGTGTTTCGATAGTCGCCATGACATTCGAATACGACATTTCGCCGAGCGTATTTTCATTCCATGATGTGATAGGGGGCCTGCCTATCGCCATACCGGGCACATTTTCAGATTCCGAGCTGATATTGGGCATTTCGTGACAAACGTCGTATCGTGACGATCGAGATGACGAGACGCGCAAGTCGCTCGCCTGATAGTAAGCTCCACGCTTGCCCATTAACAGAAGCAACACCACATAGAACTTTGAATTACAAAGCACTGCATGACACTGAGGTGCGCTCGTCACTCCGAGACATAAGATGTCAAGTCTCATAATGCCCAGTAATTTCACTGGCTTCAATGTTCCTCAAACCGAAACACAACAGATTGCACAACAGTGCTTACACAATGTTGCTTGGCGGCAGAAATAGACACAGCGGTGGTACCAACCCAGACGGCCTCTCGCATACGAGGGACCTACCACATTGTAGATTAAGGCAAATGCTTACACGCGGGCAAAGCTAATGATTAATATCTAGATATGTCTATATCCATAAATATATACCTTATTTCATGGAAATACTTTCAATTTGAGACAAAGTATATAAAAAATAAAGTGAAGCTAATATGTAAACTAGGTCGACAATACATCACAATTTTAAATATCATACATTCCGTGTGTTGCACATAATAATAATTATACATACGAGTACATGAGCTCATCACGCTTACGTAACTCGTGCAAAAACAGTGCGCCGTCGATGTTAATCGTGACGCGAACATGTGAGCCGTGTTTTGTAACGAAAACAAATAACAAATGGTAAATTATTACTATGTAATATTTGTATGTGTAAAAGATTTATCTGGCAACATTGCAGCTACGACTTATTTTAGTTGCCTTACAAAATACTAGCTTTTCCTCGCGGCTCCGCCCACGTGATCTGCTTTTTCCGGGATAAAAGGTAGCCTATGTTACTCAGTGACGTTCTGTGTGATGTTGCTTCTGTTAATGGTCAGGTGTGGCGTTTACCACCAGGTGAGCAAGCTCTCCTTTCGTCGTTCAAGCTAATAAAGAAAGCTATTTCTTAGATAAACTGATAATATGTGTATAATTTTAGCAATAGACTTGTTGAAAAACTTTAAACAGATAGTAACCCTTAAAATGCATCTACACTTGTGACTTTTCGCCGCAGCGAGAGGCGTGACTGGGACACAAACGCATGACAATATCTTAAGTGTGGATGGTTGTCAATACGTTTGTGGAGCGGTCCATTTTGAGACCCTGTAACATTTCGCCGTGATATGTCATTAAAGGGTTTGTCATGTTTTGTCTTAAATCAAGGCAAAATAACACTAAGCATGTTACGATACCAGTCCACATTAGCTTACAAAGTACGTGTGACAACGCCCTCCCCTCAATGCGAAATGTCACGCAAGTATGGATGCATCTTATATGTATATTCAAACACCTATTTTCATATTGTTAACAGCAATAATATATTACATCGCCTTGCTCTAATAAAAAGATTCAAAGTATATTCACATATTGTGGGAACTAGGAATATGTTAGAATAAGCGAGCGCGTTGAGGTCTTTTGTTCGTCGATAAAATTTTGGGAGTATCATTTGCTAAGATTGGTTAAATGATAGGCACTAATGAACATCTTGGAATTTTATGCATCCGGGCGTAGCGTTTAAGATCCTTATATCTATTGCCGTCATATCTGATTCACTATGAGTTCATTCTTTATTATAATATCTTTTTTCCTAATGATTTCTTACGTTTACGCGAATGTTACTCATTGGAATAAAACGAATTTAAACGGATTTTATCGCGGTTTTTTATTTTATTTTGGTCCCGACGTTTCGAAAGCCTTTCAGCCTTCGTGGTCACGAGGTGGACTGAGGTGAACCGACGGCCGCGCGACTGACAGCGATAAAATCCGTTTAAATTCGTTTTATTTCAATCTTTTTCCTTATTTAAAAAGTCTAAAAGTACTTTAGATGAACACTTTCAGACATGAAAATACTTAAAGACTTTCACGTTCGTTCGTTTTCTTAATTTCTGTAACAAGTTACAAAGTTTCATGAAAAAATATTATTTCTCTTACGTCTTCACCTCGAAAGAACAGGCAGTAATGCATGTCTATTATTCCGTGGCGCAGCAGGCTGCGAAGCGAGGGACCGTGGGTTCGATTCCCGATCGAGACAAATATTTACCTATGCGATCTAAGAATATGTTATGGGACCGTAAGTTCCTCGTAGTTCCTGATACCAACGATACAGGTTAAACTCGTATGGGGTCAGGACTATATATGTGACTGTTGTGGTATTTAATAATTTTATTTCGGCATCGGAATTTCCGGTCCACATTGGCGAGCCTACAGCCTTTTATAGCTTTTTTGCCGTTACAGCGCAGGTACAAATAGCGTCATGAGAATTACAACGCCCCTATATTTTTTCCTCAAACCCCAAGTCACAGTTACACTGCACTAGTTTACTTAAACGGCATGATTCGACGTGAGACCATCTATTGTCAAATTAACAAGATTACACATAAACTTTGCCGTTGCACAATAGCCTTTATAGCTGTAATATTAAGGTCTAATAGATTCGCATTGCTAACTTTGTTGCCAAAGATATGTAGAGCAGCTGTGGTGATCGAAAATCATATTTATTCCTTTGTAGATAAGGTTGAGAGGGACTGCTGAGTTAAGTTGGTGTCGAGTCTTCCTCGCGGGTCAGTCTACTCGCTTGCCGACAACGGTCAATGATTCTAGGTACTGAATGAGACATAATAAAATTATTTTGAATGAAAACGTTATTGGTATTGTATGGGATTTTGGTAATTTGGTTTTTGTAGGTTGTTGATGCTGTCTGGCTTAAGGATATTTATGAGAAGGGAAAAATAATCATTATCAGCCTGTGTTAGTCTACTGCTGGTCATAGGCCATAAAAGAAGAAAAAAAGTCAATTATGGCCAAATAAGTGGAGCAGATAGTCCTTAGTACCCCGCATAACTTCTTTGGGAGTCAGGGATAGCTGAAAATCATCGCTCCATATGTTTTCTACTAGGCAGCATCGGCTGAACCATGTCATATTTTTTTTGTTTCTACTTTCAATGTTTTTAAGATAGTTATAATTTAATTTTGGCAATAAATATCTGTATATTTATTTATTTATGTACCGACTTGTAAGCGCTATTTTAATTGCTTACATTGATATACGAGTTTTATTATTTTTCTTATTCTTTATAAATTTTATCCTATCAAGATTTATTATGCGGTGGGTGGAGATCCTTAATTATAAAATTACGTGTATCGCCACTCAATTATGTATCTTATTGCTCAAGAATTAGAGTGAAGATAATACAATACTATAACATTATCTCAATAATTTAATTCAGAACTACATTTCATCTCCTAATATATTTTTTTTACTTCATTATTTGATTGAATGACGAGACGAGCAAGGAGCTCGCCTGATGGTAAGCGCCACGCCTGCCCATAAACAGAAGCAATACCACACAGAACTTGAATTACAAAGCACTACGACAGAAAACGTTTCAGTTAAATAGGTCATTGTTGATTCTCAGCGCTTATCACACAATGAGAGTACGTAATTAGCCAGCGCTCGACTCGCAGCCCATTGTTTTTCCTTTTCGTTACACTTCGTCGTTACCTATACTCGTAACACGCTATAAGGCGCACTGCACACTATCAATAACTATTGACTTTTCATTTTCAATTTCATCATTTTATTTCGGGTCTGAAATGGTTATATTAGTAAATAGTCATGATTATGATGGACCATCATCATTATTGTCAGCCCGTGTGGACTCACTGCTAAGCATATTCCTCTCTTTGTTGATGCCATTCGTCCCTGTCTTGCGCCAATCTAAACCACATCCAGCTCATGTCTCAGTCTTAATGGATTGTCTCAATAAATGGCCTCAAATGGTCCATAATTTATCTTGCACCGTTTTGAAATAACTGTTATAAGAGTTTGAGTAGTAGAGCCACGCTGTTGTCAGTTGCCACAGTTTTATCTACAGCACGAAAGGGTCGGCTCGACCGGGTCGTTACCACTGTCTCACAGAAAACTGACGTAAAGTAGCGGCTTGCTGCTACGTTTCGTACGGTGAGTAAGATATCCGGAGGTCCAAATACCCCTCCCCTACTCAATCCTTAATTATCTCTTTTCTTTAAGGTGGCAATGCGCACATCATTCTTCTGGTATTGTGGGCGTACATGGGCGGTGGAAATCACTTACCATCAGGTGACCCACTTGCTCGTTTGCCGGCCTATGCTATAAAAATAAGATTTATTTTAGTAGCAATGAAAAAAGAAAAAATGCCGATGATAGCCTTTAAGTTTATTTTAAAGGTGTGAAAGGTCGAAGTTCTTAAATTAAAGTAAACATTTGAGAGATCAGCGATTGAATTTCAATAATTTGAAGCTCAACTTGACAAATGCCATTAACTTGAATTGAACCCGTTACCACCGGCTATCTTGATCCATCAATTAAACCAGCTAAATACCGGTAGCCCCATAAAAAGTATGTTTTAAATCCTTGACTTGCGCTTTATGCTGACATTAACACGACCGCCATATTGCAAGATGGTGTCGCTTGATAATTAACAGTTATGCATGACATATCTGACGAGGCCGAGACGACGACGAAAGAAATATCCGATGGTCGCGTCAGTGAGTGTCATTCGGTGTTATTGTCGGCTTCCTGCTGTCCCTGTGGTGCAAGATTTAGCGAGTTATTCGATAGCTGTCATATGTCATACGTTTATATAAAGGAAAGAAAAAAAGTAGATTTATTCAGCCTGTATACACAACATAGGTATATGTATATACAGAAGAATTGTATGGAACATATTCCAATTATATTTATTTTGAAATAAAACTAATTTAAACTGATTATCGCGGTTTTTTATTAATTTTGATGCCGTAGTTTCGAATGCTTTTCAGCCTTCGTTGTCCACCACCAGTCCACCCCGTGACTATCATTTAAAATCCGTTTAAATTAGTTTTATTACAATGTGTAATATTCGCGTAAACATAAGAAATCATTATATTTTATTTATCTTAAGAAGATTTAAAATACCATTTTAATTATTATTTTCATATGGAAATTATTTATACAGTGCGTACAGTGACCCTAGCGGGAGGTATTTAAAACGTATAATTTACGTCACACATATTTATCTTAAATGACATAAAAGGTATCGAAAGGACATTTACAGCTGCGAAAGTCTCTTTCGAAAAAAAAGACCGAAAAAATGTCTGAACGTAAGGTCTGTATTCAGCAGTCAATGGATATTGGGTGAATAGATAGTTTTTTTTTATTGCAGAGACCGAGCGAGTAGAGGATATCCAAGTGATTACTTACACTACTCACAAAATGAGATGAATTATGGGTGAGTTGCCAGCCTTAAAGTAAAGGAATGGGGACTGGGAAGGGGAGAGGGCATTTGGGCACTGGAAATTTAGCTCAATGAAGCACTCACTTATGTAAGGCAGTAATATTGACCCGGTTGAGGCGGCTCATTCATGCTCTAAACCCTTAGTTCCCAAAGTGGTCCAAGTGGACCCCCAGGGGTCTACATGAGACTGACGGAGACGGGGGTCTACGTTGGCGTGATAAAAATTGGAGGTTCACAGTTTGTAAGTCGGGGAAAACGAAAATTTATCTGCTTTTGATAGTGAAGAACTAAAATGTTGGCTTGAACGACGCAACGCAAATTTCCATAGTTAGATCTAATCTTCAAATTTTTTGTCGATTTTTGGGAATATGGTAGAAATTTAGCTGCAGGGGGTCCACCGGAACCAGCTAAATTTTGAAAGTGGTCTATGAGAAAAAGGTCTGGGAATCTCTGCTCTAAACAAAACTGTCTACATCGTGTTTCTATCGTCTCTAGCCTCCGTGGCGCAGCCGGCGAGTAGCCGGCTGTGAAGCGAGAGGCCGCGGGTTCGATCCCCGCACCGAGACAACTGTTTGTGTGATCCACAAATGTTTGTTTCGGGGTCTGGGTGTTGTGAGACCGAAAGTCTCTCGTAGTTCCTGATACCCACGACACAAGACTCGACACCTTACTGTGGGGTCAGGACTATGTATGTGACTGTTGGGTGTATTTATTTATTTATTATTATTATCGTTTCTACTACGCGGTTATTTTGTATTGACCTTACTACCAGGCAGTTCTATAAAACAAATGTGCGTGTCGTATCATGACTTCTGTGCTATAATTAGCAATAACGGGTTGTCAACGGTTTGTGATGAGGCCAATCAATGTAGCGGTCTGCAGTACACTATCATTTACTATGCTAAGTATAGATTATTGTCACGTTTGGTATGAGGATTTAAAGTACCCCTGCATTATACTGCGTTTTTGTTGGGCACGGGCCTCCTCTACGAATGAGAGAGATTAGCCTGTACAAGTCCAACACGCTGGCCTAATGCGGCTTGGTAGACTTCGTACAACTTTGAAATTCTGTTTCTTTCACCGTGACAAAACAAAAACAAGAATAAAAGCAATAATCCTACTAATATTATAAATGCGAAAGTATGGATGGATGTATGTTTGTGACTCTTTCACGTAAAAACTACTGAATGGATTTTAATGAAACTTTACAATAATATAGCTTATACATCAGAATAAGACATAGGCTACTTTTTATCCCGGAAAAATCAGATCACACGGGCGGAGCCAAGAGCAAAAGCTAGTTAATAATGAATACGTAACGTAGTAAAGTTAGAGATATATGCTTCAGGTTTTGAACCTGCGACTTAAGTCTTAACAGATCGTATCACTCCCTGCTCAGCTATTGCTCTTGTTTTTCTTTATCTGAATTAAAAAGTAAATCTTTTTTTATAGTTATAACTTTCTATGTAATTTTTTCATTACCTTACAATGCGTTAATACATTATTATTTATGATTGTAACCAGTATATTATGTATAGTAGTACCTTTAATATGCTTTCAATTTCTTTTTTACTTGAAAAGTCTGCACATTTATAAATAATGGTAGTTATTGGCTGTCCTACATTGTTTACATGATCAATTTCTGATCAGTCGATTAACCAGTGTCCATTTTTACGTTACGGTCAATTTGAATTTGCTCATGATTGGCGTGAAATTGGGCTATTACCTTTCGTGTAGCCAAATTGAAACGAAGGCTTACGTTCGTTTGTAACAGTTTCGATTTGAGATTTGATTTTTATGTTTAAAATAATCTTTTTTCTAATGGGAATAGATCATAACATACAGAGCTCACGTGTCCAGCAGTCGGGGAGTATAAAACAGAGTTGATATTATTATTTTAGTATTATAGGAAGGGGGGAACTGCCTAAAAACGAAATGTGGGATGCTCTGCAGCTAGATGGAGCGATGACATACGCAAGGCTAGTAATAGTTGGATGAGTAGAGCCGACGATTAGGCTCAATGGCGTGCTTTAAGAGAGGCCTATATCCAGCAGTGGACTAACACAGGCTGATTATGATGATGAACTGCCTTCTGCCCACCCCTGTTGGCATCGTCAACATGAGCTATTTGTCGGCCTTATGGTAAACTAGCTTTTGCTCGCGGCTTCGCCCGCGTGAACGTTTAAAATTGACAAAGTTTCATACAAAATTTCATCCCCTATTTTATCCCATTGGGGGTAGAATTTATCAAAATCCTTTCTTAGCGGATGCCTACGTCATAACATCTACCTGCATGCCAAATTTCAGCCCGATCCCTCCAGTAGTTTTGGCTGTGCGTTGATAGATCACTATGTCAGTCAGTCACCTTTGAGTTTTTTTATATTTAGATAGATGCATGTACCTGAAACAAACGAACCTTGGACCGCAATACTAATTATAAAGATACTAAATAAGATACTAAAAAAGCTAACCCGGCCGTCAAAAGTCTAGAGTTTAGGTAATAAAACGTTATATCTCTAACTGAACCCGCAGTAAAACAACAGTTAGTAGGGCTTGAAACAAGATAGGTTTTACGAAATTACGACTCAGCTCTAGTACTAACAGCGACTTTGTTTTTATGTAAATTGCAATTTGATATGCGGCAGCATTCTTTCTCAGCATACTTTTATTCCATTAATATTGTTGTTAGTTCGATTTTAAACCTTATGAGAGGCTGTTTAGGTTTAATTTATTGGTTGTGTGTTGTATGATCAAATGCAATGCGGACGGGTTTGTGCGCGTGTGGGTTGCGCAACCAACTCGCTGTTGACTGCTATGGGCGTTATATGTGAATTATGATTTTATGTTTTCGATATGTTTTCGGTCGTTCAACCAACTTGATAGCTAAATTGTTTTTATAATGAATTTATAAGTATACTGTTTACTAGCCTCACCATTTCAAAGAGGGTGGGTCTGTCGCCATTGCGTTGTCTGTTGACCGTGTGTACAATACAACGGACTGTTTAAGTTGTCTTGTGGTCCTAGAACATATTAGCTGGACTCATTAAATAACTATCTATAATATCAAGTATCAAGGTTCCTTTTTTAAATCACTTATTAAAAAAAAGGCATGTAACAGAAGGTCCTTAATTAGCGGCGTTTTTTTTGCTTTTTTATGTTAGTACATCGATTCCTCCGCCAAATATGGACCGATTATGTTGGAAATTTGGTTAGGATCTAATGACGGAGTATGGAATAAAAATGAAACTTATCAACAAACAACTTAAACTTATACTTAGTAATTAACACTTATTAAGCACACTCGTCGCGTATGTGTTATTCAATAAAAGTTATCGTATTGGAATAACAGACTTAAAAACACACACACACACACAGCCTGTGAGTCAGACAAAGAGGTCAAACTATTAACACGCCTTTTTAAGGTTAAAACAATATTCATAATAAATTATAATATATATTTTTTATTATTTAAACAGAAATATTTCCGATTTGTGCCCTAAACTGGATATTATGTGCTTAGGTCAACTCAGGACAAAGGTCTAAGATCGATGCAAAGATAATCATAAAGATATTTAAAAGACAAAAGACTAAAATAGTATAATTAAATCAACCCTGTTAAATAGGTATTTTTATAGCATTGACTGGCAAACATCTGATGGTAAGTGATCTCCATCGCCCATGAATTAACACTCGCACCGAGACAAATGTTTGTGAGATCCTCAAATATTAGTTCGGGTTTGAGTGTTGCGAGACCATAAGTCTCTTGTACAGGTTAATCTAGTGTGGGATCAGGATAACGTGAGCGTATTGGATATAAAAAATAAAAAAACCTCTATATTCGCTTCTGTTTATTTTGATACCCGTATTTTTCACAGCCACTCTAACTATATATGTCTACAGAAATGAAATCTCGCAGTTTTGCAACGTATCGTGTGTAATTAAATGATCGTTAATAGCGATTTTCCTATTGCGAACACCATCCGTGCTAGTTAGATAATTTCAAACGAATAATTCATTATATTTAGAATCGATTGTTAGAACTATTCGACTAGTTATCCTTGAAATCGGCTGCTTAGCTAATTGTTAGTGCTTGATTCATTGAACTCTTTCAAGCTCGTTTGTGAAATTATTCATGTTATTGGGCGTTTTATTCGGCTAGTGACATTATGTTTACATTACGAACAGAGGCCGGCATGGTTCTGGTGACCACCGATAGACTCATTGTTTGTCGGTGGGTGCTGGTTTTTTGGAATGCCCTTCGCTTGCCATCAGGTGTAGTGCAGTCACTTTGACGTGCTCGTGTAAAAAAAAAAAACGAACAATGATATTCTTGGTTTGATTTCTAGGTTAGGTCATTTTGGTATTTTTTTTAATTCGTAACGTGGAGATTAAATGAACTCTTATTTTAAAGTAACAACTTGGCATGAAATTTAATGTTTGACATTCGTGATGTTTCCTTGTTTTTTTATTTCATTGTTGAATTTACCGGAGGCCTTAAAGAACTCTTATTGTCGCGTAATAACTGGGCTGCATTAAAATTTCGTATTACAAACTCCTTCAATCCAGCTTATGACCTCATTGGTCAAATTGTATCACGTGATCAGCTGACAGGCTTTGTTTAGTTATTTTGAATTAGTGACCGGCACCTTAGTCACAGAAGTATATTATTAATACCTTATAGATTCTTTAATCTTAGGACCGGCACGGACACATTTCTCTAAAAACTTCATGGCTGTATTCTCATATAGCCCAATCCAGAAAGCCGTATTCTTAAAGAAGATTGGCGGGTTTTTTGGCGGGTATGTGAACTGACAGTGCGTTTCATTGCTTACTTTAATTTATTTCATAAACTAGTTTAATGTTGTGTTTGTTGTATAAAACTGGTGTGGATTTGTGCAATAAACATTGACGGTGATGAACTGTGTATGGTAACATTGAAATAAGTGAATTAAGCATCGATTCACACTAAAATATCAACAGGACTTTGAAAACGTCCATACCGATATTTCATCGTTCTTGTGAAGGCTTGAGAAAAAGTTATACTTGTCATTGGCGAAATGCGTAATAATGCGAAGCCTTAAATTAAAAAGAAGAAGAAGTAATGACGTACGTAAATGTACGGCCATATTTGAGATATGTTGTACGTTACTTTGAATAAGGTGTTAGAACGGTTCGCTTCGTGACACTGGGTCGTAATATTTGGCAATCGACCATGCTTATGCCTTTGTTTCGCGTATCTGACACGGTCACGGAGTCTCGGGGCGTCGAAATGTCAAATGTATTTATATACGCACTCAGCCTTGAAATCTCCGAAGGGGTAGACAGAGGTGTAACCAGTACACCAACATTTCGCCGAACTTATTTCTGTCTCATGATGTGATAGGGGAGGAGCCTATCGCCATACTGTGCACAAATTTCAGACTCCTGCCTGATAATGAGGATTTCGTGATAGAAATCACGTATTATGCAGCGTTGTGGGATAAGGTCTAACCCCTCTATAGGTAAAGAGACCCGTGTTCTAGCAATACTGTATACAAGGCGGTAGGTCCCTCGTATGCGAGAGGCCGTCTGCGTTGGTGCTACCGCCTTGTCTATTTCTGCCGCCAAGCAGCAGTGTGTAAACGTTAATGTGCTTCGGTTTGAAGGACATTGAAGCCAGTGAAATTATTGAGCATTATGAGACTTAACATCTTATGTCTCAGGGTGACGTGCGCAATTCAATGCCATGCAGTGCTTTATAATTCAAAGTTCTGTGTGGTGTTGCACCTTTTTATGGGCAAGTGTGGCGCTTACCATCGGGAGAGCGACTTGCTCGTCTCGTCATTCAATTAAATAAAAATATATATAGCAGTATATAATATAGGACTCGTATCATTACTAAACACCGGGTAGAATAAAAAATACTGTCAAATACATATTCCAAGTTGCAACACACATTCTGTAGCAATAATCAATTCTATTCGTGTAACCGATGTGTATGCGTCTAGGCTGAGGTTCTATTATCAAATAGATATGGTATTGCATACATAAAGCGGCCACGTGAATGCAAATGTCACGTAAGTGGTACGTCGATCGGAATGCGGGCCCGAGTCGCGTCCTAAATACGTATACAATACTAACTTACACAGGAGGCAAGAGCGAAAGAAATTACTGACCTTTCGCATTGATTTTCTATGTTTAAAGTGATAGAACACACTTTTTTTTTATAGCATAGGCCGACAAACGAGCAAGTGGGTCACTTGATGGTAAGTGATCTCCACCGCCCATGTACGTCCACCACCAGAAGAACCATGGGCGCGTTGCCGACCTTAATGGAAAGGGATAATTAGGGATTGGGAAGGGGAGGGGATTTGGGCTTCCGGATATCTCACTCACTGTACGAAACGCAGCAGCAAGCCGCTACTTTGCGTCGGTTTCTTGTGAGACAGTGGTAACGACCCGGTCGAGCCAGCCCATTCATACTGTAGACAAAACTGTCTACAGCGTGGCACTACCACTCAAAAGACGCTGTAGACAGTTGTGTCTAAAGCACAGATTTGCAGACTATTTTTCGCATAGACTACTTTCAAAATTCAGCTAGTTCCGGTGGACCCCCTTCAGCTACATTTCTACCATATTCCCAAAACTCGACAAAAAATGTGAAGATTAGATCTGCCTAAAGTAACGGGTGAAGTCAAGCCAACGTTTTAGTTCTTCACTATCGAAAGTAGATACATTTTCGTGGTCTCTCGCTTACGAATTGTGAACCTCCATTTTTTTGTCACGCCAACGTAGATCTCCGTCGCGTCTCCCATGGACCCTTGGTACCCACCTGGACCCCTTTGGTAACTAATGGTATAATATACGAATATCATTGTCCCATAGAAAACCGATAATAAAGTAGCGGCTTGCTGCTGCATTTCGCACGGTGAGTCGGATATCCCTAGTCCCTTAATTTTTATTCCTTTCCTTTAAGGTCGGTGTTACGCGTCCATGATTCTTCTGGTATAGTTGGTGGCGATCATCTATGCTTTTTTATAGCATAGGCCGGCAAACGAGCAAGTGGGTCATCTGATGGTAAGTGATCGCCACCGCCCATGTACGCCCACAATACCAGAAGAATCATGGGCTATTTTCGATTTTAAAATCTTTTTTCTTCTTTCCTAATGTATTAGTGTGCTTCTTTTCTTGATTATATCATATTATATATTCTTGAATTTTCTTTCTTATTGCAAACATTTTAGCAATTTTGAATTAGATATGAACATCTGTGTAGAGCAATGAAGCGCAAATACACATATTATGTAATGTAGGTAGGTAGACACGTACATAAAACATAATGTGTGTCAGCTTGTTCGTTACGACTTGCGTGTTTATCCTGAGTTAGATAATGGCCATGACAGACTTTGGTGACGTTTCGTAATGCCATTAACTTAGGCAATTAACCGACAAAGTATGTATGCTAGAAAAAGAACTGAAAGTTAGTCAACATAAATAAACGGTAGAGCCGCGCTATAGATATTTTTCTTTACAGCATTAATGGTTAGTACAATTATCTCATAGTAAATCGATGAAAGTACAAAAAAAAAGAAAAAGGCTTGTTGCGTTTGAAAGGTGAATGACATTTCCGTAGACTGAAATCCCGCAAATCTATCCGAATCAGCATGTGTTTAAGGGCGTTGAGGTAATTTACCATCAGGTGACCCACTTGTTTGTCTGCCAACCTTTGATATAAAAAATCAGTGATTTGTATCAATTACCTACATGTCATGTATGTTGTAATTCATAAAATTGATGATGGAGAAAATTATAATCCAAATGAATATTGTTGATGTAGTACAGTGACTGATAAATTCAGTGAAGCCCAACTATATTATCGATCGCAAAGAGACATTGTGTCCCTTGATGGTCAGTAGTATCATGCCGGCTAAAGTTACTGGATATACACTGGCTGATCTCAGAACGCGACTCGACTAGGCGAGACACTATAGCGGGTTTATTCCCCATGTGTATGGTGATCGCTATCCAGACGGTTATCCATCCGTCTCCTTCCCACCTCTTCAATATATGTTATTTTCTAAATATTTCATTAAATAAGTAATTTAATAAGAACCAATTTGATATACACTACTTGGGTACTTTGTCATATAATTATTTTGTATTTGATCGTCTTAAATGTAACCATACAAATAAAGTATTGGAGGCTAGCATTCGCTCGAGGCTCCGCCAGTGTGAAATTCTGCACCGTTATATTATCGATATCACCTATGTTCATCAGGGATAATGTAGGATTCTAATGGTAGAAGAATTTTTCAAATCGGTCCAGTAGTTTCAGAGCCTATTCAATGCAAACAAATGTTGGAAACACTTAGGCCCATTTCTAGTCTTTCTTAGATCTGTAATTTCTAGTATTTCTTTCTTCAAACACAGCTAAAACCCATAATGACTACCAACCAGTTTTAAAAAACAAATATAATTTACATTAACAAAGCTAAAAATAAAAATAAACACCTTTGATTCGGTTTTATTATAGTTAAATAGCGAAAGATTCCAAATACTATAAATTATTCAGTTTTATTTTTAGCTTTTTAGTATTATTAATTGTTAAAAAGATTTTATTTTACTATTTTTAGTGAAAGCATTTTTAGCTGTCGTTAGCCAGCCTTCGGGCGGATTCAAAAACTCATAGATTGGCCATTATGGCCGTTCCCTATCTTCTATTAACGAATATATAGCAAAAACAAATGTTTGCTGGTGGGAG
Source organism: Amorpha juglandis (assembly GCA_949126905.1). Classification (NCBI taxonomy): domain Eukaryota; kingdom Metazoa; phylum Arthropoda; class Insecta; order Lepidoptera; family Sphingidae; genus Amorpha; species Amorpha juglandis. Next base: position 11,968,394 of record OX421385.1, on the reverse strand, counting down.
GATACTTGTATCCGACCGTATAGCGACCACCGTACACTGGTGCTAAAACCTGCCATAGTGGCCCACCTTGTGTGGGTCGCATTCCAGGGTCAGCCAGTGTATATCCGGTTCTCCCCAGGGGGCTTGCCCCCTGATCCTAACCCTTTTCCCATCCCTTTTTCCTTCCCCTCCCCTTTGGCCCTTTGGCAGGCCGGCATGATCTTGCTGACCTACAATGGACACATCGTTTATCGTTGGTCGACAATATTCTTGGATTGCGCTACACTTACCATCAGGTGTAGCGTAGTCACTTTGCCGAGCCAGGATATAAAAAAAAAGATTTATAGCATATAGATAGATATATAGCAAAAACTTAAATGTTTGCATGCAGTCGTTAGTTCGTGCTTAGCGTTTTTACACAATACATATTTTCTTCACACTTATTTATAGCCCTGTAAGTAAAACTTGTCTATTCATAATAAATAGGACTCGCTGCGCTTTCCGAAATCGCGATTTCTGTACAGTAATTGCCTTGTGAAATGATTGTTGCTTAAAAACCGGGTGAGGTAATGACTTGTGAGAATTCCTTCGTTTGTATGCGTGCCTGTTAATTCGTTGAATTTATTCATGGTAATTATTGTTGTGTTTAGTAATTGCTATTTTGGGTTTATTATTATGATTATCGCCTTATTGGTCTTGTGGGAGGGTAAGCTGAGAACTGTGAGTCCTGGGTTTAATTCCTGGTCGGGAATGTGTGTTTCAGTTTTGGATTTATAAAATTGGATATGATGCACCTTTGCTTACTCTTTTGGGTATACATGCGTAAGCTTATGTTGAGTGTAGGTATTTATACGGGATTCACGTCTGTTAATGTGTTTTTTATTAATGTATTTAATATTTGGGATATTTGTTTTCAACAAAGTCTATTTAAGCGGGTTCAAATGGCTCTCTTTTAGTTGAATAACATTTGTTATGTTTCCATATTGATAACTAAGATGGCTAAAGACACCAAAATCCCTACAATCATGGGCACCGGCAGTAACCCTACTGCCGGCACCCAAAAAAGTACCCATAAAGGGGTGCACTTGCACCCCCTGTCAGCGGGCAGCGGGGATACCCCGAGCAATAACGCCAACCATCGACTATAGAGATTAATTATGCTTTCGATTAGCGAAACATGAATATGTTATTATGTATCAAATACCCGCGCGATTTGAATTTGACATTACATTTATTTACATAATATACATGTATACTTCTATATTAGTTAATAGTATAATGTGTAGATGCAGATGCACCTCCCTGAACGTAATTCTGTCGGCGCCCATGCCTACAATATGTTTCGTTGATTTGAAATAAAATCGCGTCTTATTGTATCTAGTGGGAACTTATATATTGGCTGGTCCCGTGTTCGATAGTAATCGATTTATCAATACTAGTAGTCGCGTAGTGGTCAATATTCAACTTCTATAATCATATAATTTTTCTTCGATAACGTCAGCTGCGAGATTTGACATTGACATTCATAAGATAAACGTAAACAATGAATGTTTTATTTTATTTAGTTTAATGTTTTTGTTAGATATTATGTATAAACTAACTATGACCCGCGATTTCGTCCGCGTGGTTATTTTTCAGCTTGTTATTTACTTCTTTTCTTTTCGTTAGATCCAATTTTATTTTCTAAAACATTTTTTTTTCTAAAATAAAAGTAGCCCAAGTTACTCCTTGTTACATCAGCTATCTGCCAGTGAAAGTCCTGTCAAAATCGGTCCAGCCATTTCAGAGATTAGCCGGAACAAACAGACAGACAAACATTGTAAAAAATGTTTTGGTATATATACCGTGTATACATCCAAATGCACTTAGAAAAAAGCTGTTACTTTAATATTACAAACAGACACTCCAATTTTATTTAATTGTAATAGATGTAATAGATAATAGATAACATTGTCTACTCCTTCTTCATATAAACTTTAAATATACCAAGTCTCACACTCGCACGCAATACGCTTGAGAAGGGGACAAATGTTTCTTTTCACCCATAATATAAAGATATGAATACAATGCAATAATTCATTTGCTTATCATTAACACAGTTCCATAAACGACTTTGTGGAGGTTTAATGCCACATTTGACTTTGACATTTCGCGAAAGGTCCAGCGATGTAAAGGTGCATCCACATTTATAATATTTTGTATTATTTGTCTATTTCTGCCGCCAAGCAACAGTGTGTAAGCACTGTTGTGTTTCGGTTTGAAGGACATTGAAGCCAGCGAAATTACTGGGTACTATGAGACTTAACATCTTTTGTCTCGGGGTGACGAGCGCAGTTCAGTGCCATGCAGTGCTTTGTAATTCAAAGTTCTATGCGGTGTTGCTTCTGTTTATGGGGAGGCGTGGCGCTCACAATCAGGCGAGCGCCTTGTTCGTCCCGTCATTCAATCAAATAAAAGAATAAAAAAAATGACGTTTTGGCTATCTCACATACTTGCTACGTTTAATGTTGTCGAGAGTTGCGATAGGACAACTCAAGAAGTTAGGTTTCGGAACGAATCGCTTCGTGGTACTAAATCGTCACATTCAACAACCTACACCTGTGCCTTTATGGCGGCGGAGTCTCCATGTATCGAAATGTCACAAATGTAGACCCAGTTTTAGGATCATTTTAGAATGGGCCTGGCCATATGCAAAGGAGGTTCGCCTTACCAGCGGCCTTATCAAGTGCAAGGTAACATCGTAACTTATAATTAATATGCATGCAAATTAGATATTATAATAAATTAAATACCTACATATTTAGGCATATAGTATATCTCAAAACGTACACGCATAATTATAGATCAAGCGAACGTGTCGCTGTCTACTCGCGACGCGGTCTCTTGTCTCCCTCTCGCATCTCAAAACTGAGAAAATGGTAGAGCTATACTGTAGACATTTTTGTCCACAGCGTATATGGATGGACTCGCCCATATTATGCTGTCAAATAAGACTTTGTATGTTATTAAATGGGTTGAAAAAAGAGATTACATATCTCGACTGGAGTAAATCTATCACCAAAAAAAAACATTTTGTCGTGCCTATTATAAATTGATTCGATATGATCCATTATCACTAACATAGAACTAAAATTATCAACCAGTGTTTCAATTATTCGATCCAAAATAATCATTTTTTTAGTATGGTATTATTTTTTCTCTCAAGATTTATGCGTTTAGTTCTTGGCTTGTTAAATATTCAAATAAGTCATAAATTATAATAAAATGTCTTGTCTGTGGTTTAGTTTTATTATTACATACGATTATGATTACGTATGCTTATAATTACGTAGAATACGTGGAAAGTAGAATTAGTTAGTTGTATGTAAGTATAAAAACTTTAAATAAAATATTTAGTTATTTATTACATTTTTGCTAGGGAACGATTTTGTTTTGGTCGCGTTAGATAACAAAGTTAGAAAAAAATATTACTTTATATTTGTTGCTGTTGATTTTTAAAGTTAATAACTGTTTTAATTTTGCTTTTTAATGAGTATCGATTTTATAATATTTTTATTCGAGTTGCATCACTCGGCTGTTAAAGCATTATATAAAATTATGCTATAGTTATATGGTAGGTACATTTCGAAATTTTAAAAAGGCGGGAAATAATTATATTATTTCCTTGGCATTGGCGTGGGAAATAAGAGTTATATGATACAATATGCATAATTATGCAAACTAACGAATATTGAATATTTAAAGGTATTTTAGGCCTATTCACACAAATTATATAATTTTATAACTGTATACAAATCATATTATTTTAGCATAATTTTGTATATGAGAACTTTTTACGTCATCTGTGGTTTTGCCATCGCGGAATAGACCATGTTTTGTTCAATTTTATCCTGTTACGGTTACACTGCTAGAAGTCACTGGGTAATTATAATATTATACACGCTCACCTCAGAATATGACTTACCGAAAAGAGTCACTATGGCGGATTTATGTGTATGAAATCCAAATTAATTAAAAATTCATCGATTCTCATTCGTGTGAATTTGTTAATGATCATTATAATTCATAGATTAATCTTATCTTATCTCTTTATATTAATGGAGGGGCATGACCGTACCATGTTCGAACGCAGGTTGGTAAGTCCCCATTTCCTTTGTCAGGATGCACTACGATATGGTCTAAGGCACTACAGTATATTGGCTTCAGGTCCAAAACATTTTCTGCTCATAGCAAAGACTGGAAAAGGAGCAAGTAAGTCACTTGATTGTGATCTTCACAATGAACATCCACAGTAGAATAATTGACCCCATAAGAAGAATCATAGATGCATTGCTGACCTTAGCGATTAGGAACGAAAGGCTGCCATGTCGGTCTTCAGTAACATAGTGCTAGTTACGACACAGATAGAGCCGCCGCGATCTATTCATGCTGTTGGTTGGCCCTGTTTACGCCCCTTAAATTCACGTGTTTCATTTTAAACTACTTTAAATTTAATTAAAAGCATATCATATCCGTTCGGTTGATACTACATTTATTCAAATTATGTGTAAATTTATATGCTTACAAACGATTAACTTGACTATTAGTTTATCATAAAATTACAATTATTGTTGTTAATTTGTTACGTAATGGGGTAATTCGTAGAATACAGGCAGTTCTTTACCATATGGGCACACGGAGCCTGTGGTTAGGGGGTGCCGAAAACTGATAAATTATATTCGCTTATACGAAACAAAAAAAATCAGTTTTGTATACTTAGTAATACCGTTTCAATCTCACTTGTTGCTCACTCAGTAAATAAAACTGGTGGTATTATGTATCTTTAATGACATGTAAATGTAGGTACCTGTAGGTACCTATTTGGTTTGTATCAAATAAGTTTACGATTAAAGATATCGAAAAAGATAAAGGAAAGATGTTTTTTCTTGTTATTCAATTCTTTTTACTTTGCATTAGGGTCCCGGCATATGTTAAGGCCGCCCTGAATGCAGGTCCATATTTATGAGATCACTTTGAGTTCCTCAAATAAACTTCGTTTAAAATTCCCGTAATCTACTACTATTACTAAATTTGGTGTTTAAATGTAATTTTAAGATATTTAATACAAATGTATGGTAAGAATATTATATACTTATAGCGTATTGCAATAATAGTGTTGGGAGACCAAGTCATTGCGGTTCAGCCAGCGGCGTTTATCGCCTGAAGATAAAAACCTCGCATGTCTCAGATGTTAATGAGTATTTATAGTTTATTCAAATGTAACTGGTATTATGTGTTACATCCACCTTGTGTTAATATTTCATTATAATCGTATAGCATGTAGGCTTGGCCGGTTGGCCAAATGACTACGCATTTCGATGTTTCCCGGTATTCATCGCTCCATCGAATGTCATTCGGTCAGTGATCTCTGTTTTGGCGGGAGAAACTCGACAGACGACTTTTTTGTGTATTTTACTTTCTCGATGGTTAAGCGCGACCGCCCGTAGTTTTGAAAATTAATGTTATGTGGAAACGGTTAAGGTACGCCATAAATATGAAGAATTTCAATTCATAAAATTACATTCATGCGCAATTTGAGGCCATAGAACGTTGAAAATTTTGCCATTTTATAATAAATACTTTTTGCTGGTGTTTCATTGTAAAGAAATTTTTATGACATCTTATTGGAAATAAATTGCATTTCACCATAAATACGATTCAAGCTCAAACTTTGTACTTCGTTTATAATACGCAGTCAAGATAAAATTACTATAACATAAGTATAAACTACGTGTCTATTTTATTCAGCAGGAAATACAAACCTATCGAGATAAACAAGATGCAACCGTATGTACTCAAATACAATGATTTCAATGAATGCATTGCGTTTCTTTCAATAATTCGAAGTACACTGGTATTCCGAGTGAGCCAGCTGATCGTGTGAAAGCTGTAACCTTGAACGGGCGTAGTGTCGCATTATTCGATGTGAATGGACAAGATACCAGTGACCTACAAGTAACTTCACTATCGAAAAGTACTCGATTATTTTTCTAGCGGTACTCGATTATAGATAATCGATAACTATGCATGAAATAAACTATCAACGGGAGATATGGCTGTATGATTTAGGTTTCCTTGGCCTCTTTGTGTATGTATTGAGATTGGGAGAATAACTAAATAGATTATTTTTTAAATATAGTTTTAGAATATTAAGAATTTTGATGAATAGAAATAAGTTCATAGGTTACAATCTTTGATGAATGTTACAATACATGCCAAATGACATGGTGGGCTAAAGTAAGTAAAATAGTATGATCATTTTTGAGAAATAGAAAAATTAATATTTTAATATCATAGTTTTCCTATAGTTTGTTTTTCTTTTATTTATAATTCGAAATCGAATAAGAATTATGAAGTTGATTGGAGACATAATACATATTGATTATGGTTATTTAACTTTAAGGGCGGGATGGGCATGTAAATAGCTATTGTTTCAATTCCATCGTGACTAGAGTATATATTTTATGTTATATATAGGTAAAGTACCGATTGCTAGACAGGTTTACTTGTTCCATCGAGAATTACCAAATAAAGTCTCATTAGTCCTGTAATATATACCGTCCTACTGTTGCACCCGAGCCTTCTCTATTATAGCAAATTAGGTTTTAGTCAACTACGTTCGTCTAATATGGGCTGAAAGGCTCAAAATACTTATCTACCTTCGAAAATCTTATCGAAAATTCAGGTATCCAGGTTTCCTCATGATGTTGTCCTTCAACATGAAACAAACGTAAATATTCTACCGCCTCCACCATCTCATGACTTCTTCAAATTGTATGTTTCTATATTCGATATTTCTAATCTGATGCATTTCTGTCTGACTATGGGACTTTTCCATGCAATTTCAAGTCAGACCATTTGTTATTAAAAAAATCCTTTTGTCGAGATCTAAAACTAACTAAAGTAATTTCGTAAACGCAATATCTCTTGAGAGTCGACATTATCTTTGGCCTGCACTGTAGTTAACATCAGGTGCAGTGCAATAATTTTACCATATATAAAAAAAAAACAACTTACAGCTGTTTGTTGTCTTTTTTCTCTAGAGGAAACTGCATTTCGTACTGGCGCCAGAGATTAAAATATTTTTATTTATTCTCCATTTTTATCTCCACCAGCTTTTCCTCGCGGCTCCGCCCGCTTGATCTGCCTTTTGCGGGATAAAAGTAGCCTATGTTCATCAGGGATAATATGGGATTCTAATGGTAAAACAATTTTCAAATCGGTCCAGTAGTTTCAGAGCTTATTCAAGCTAACAAATGATCAAATCTTTCCTCTTTATAATATTAGTTTAGATTGCTAACATAAGCGCGTTATTATTTAATCGGTGTCACTAATTGTACAAATGACATTTGTCACACTTTCCTCTTCAGAATGTGGGAATTACGCGTGCGGGCCTTAGTTTTGATTACAATGGGCAATGAAAACATTGTTTTAAGCCTAAAGAAATATAGCTTAACCAGTTTTAGTACGGTTTCTATGGCGTTAATTGAATATGTTTTTACTTTCTTTTTGGAGTAAAAGTGTGTACACAAGAAGACAACCATACAACCATAAATAAATACATGCATGGTGCGTTTAGCTTAGTATTGTGAGTTTTATTAGGTGGTGGTGAGCACTTCCCATAAGGTCGGTCACTTGCTTGTTTGCCCACATACTTTTAAAAATCTTTATCTACTAAAAGGTTTGCGACTTTTAGAAGTTTACCTATCGCCTCCTTTGTATCTTGCTTTGCCAGTCCATTATAAATACATTAAGGTAAACATTTAAACTCTTAAACAAAATCATGCTTTTAAAATCCATGTTCGCTTCAAACGTTGCTATGACATATACTCAAAAAGGAACATTTTTTTTACCAGAAATGTTTCCACAATCGTTCACTAGCCCGTTTAGCATGAACAAGATATATCGCGTACGACAGGCTAGTTTCTCGTTTATAACGTAACGTGCACTCCATAACAACGTAGAGACAGTAATAGAGATATGGGGATAGGGTGAGAAAAGGGGATAACATTTTCTCGTGGGGTGAATGTGAAAAGTTTTAAAACGAGTTACAGTTATGACAGTTGCGATAGATTATGGTTTTATAGTCGGTGCTCTCATTAGGCCTAATAATACCTTACAATGTAAGTAATCACACCTGACCTGTACCTAATACAGGTTAATAGTACCGCTTATGGAAATATCTGGCAGGTTTTTCGTAGTGTATCGCTAATTATGCATGAATAAGACTACAACCTCAGGATATTATTTGTTTTTAAATATTGAAGTAAATCTGTAGACACTTGCCTACAGCATGAATGGGATGACTCAACCGGGATATTAGTACTCTCATAGTTTCGTATGGTGATTGAGATTACCAGAGGGCTCAATTCCTTCCTCTTCCCAATTTCCATTCCTTAAGAGGCGAGTGTTAAGTGATCTCTACAGCTCACGAACAGCCACGATACCAGAAGAATCGCGGATGCGTTTCTGACCTTAAAGGTCCTGATGTTAACGGAAAGGAATGGCGATTGGGTGGGGAAAGGGGATCTGAGACTCTGGAAATCTTGCTCACTAAGCTGCCACGTCACTTCGGTTTTCTATGATACATTAGTGAAAGCCTGATCGAGCCGGTCCATGCATGTTCCACCTATTAGATGATTTCCTCACTACCTAACAAACAACATTTAGGGACTTTGTTAACAAAAACAAAAGGTAAATGTACACAAAGTCATTTTAACAGCTCATAGTTATTGCCAACTGACGGGTCACGTCGACCACAAATCGTGTGTTATCCATTACAAATTCACGGCCGACGGCTTTCGTCGTGAATTTATTTATATTTATTAATGCTGGAATGAGGAAGGTGTATGAAATATTTATCAGTCGTACATCAGTGTGGTAATTGATACTGAGGCTTGGCATTGATCGAAGGTAGTAATCTGTTTGGAGCCTACCAGCCTTTTGATTGCACATTTTTTCTAGATACAAGGAACGCTAAGTTGCGTGGTACTGGAATTTGTGCCTGATATAGCACAAGTCAAACGCAGTGTAGGCCGACCTCGAGCCAGCTGGACCGACGACCTCAAAAGAAATAGCGGGAAGCGGCTGGCTGAGGAAGGCGGAGGACCGTCAAGGGTGGCGCGATCTTGGAAAGGCCTATGTCCAGCAGTGGACGAATCTAGGCCGATGGATGGATGATGGCACAAGTTAGTTAGTCACATCGTGCGATTGAAATACGCTTGGTAAACAGAGGTCTGAAAGGACTGCGGCATTCTTCTGGTCCCGGAAACCTTTCATAGTGCAGAAGAAGATCATCATAGAGATTGTAGCTGGTAAAAGTTCGATATATCACGTTCTAACGCCGAGAACCCAAAATAATTAACCCATGTAAAAAGAGCACTTGCTGAACTGCCTACCACTGAGGGATACAGACGTGTCTTTATAAAGTTATTTAACATTGACATTTTAATGCTTCATATCATTTATTTGTAGGTTTTGTTTTAAACGTGTTTAAACAACTTGTCAAAAAATATAGTAATTAAAATAAAACTCATCCTTTTTTCACTGCGTTCTGTGGACTTTGTATCACCTTTACCATTCTAAAAGTCAGGTACATCTGAGATAATATTGGCCATGTACCTGGCACCTAACAATTAATATTTTCCTGTTCAACCACAACAGCGGCCAAGAAATTCAATCCGAGGGCAGACCCGATTGGAATCCGAATTATGACGTCAAATATACCTTAGAGGATTAATAGAAACGCAGCCAGTTTTAAAAGTAAACGCGGTCGTAGAATGTCAATCATGGATGTCGTCGCACGCATGCTAATGGTAAACTCAGTCGCATGCTCAAATAGACACTGTTTGCATAGCTGCTTGTAGAAAGTAAGACGGCTTACAAAACCCAGTCTGTAACTGCGCTGTGTGTATTGTTAAACCTGTTGGTTTTCTTCAATTTGCAAATGACAAAGTACAAACATATTTTATTGAGTGTTAGGTGCTTAGTAGGTTCAGATGCGTCGTTTGTCAAAGATTTTTCCCAATATAAAAGAAAGTTACGTTCAAAGTAGAGTTTTTTTTTAAGTACTTATTGTAAAAAGGGAATTAAATTAATAGGGTAGACCGGGTACATTTGTAGCAGGGTACGGTAGTACCAAGGGGAATATTTTTTTAACTACACCTCACACACACATTCCATTCCCCTTGGCGCCCCCCTTGGTTGCTTGCCGACTAACTATCAGCTGCTCGCGCGTGTGGCTCGACGCAGACGCTTATGACGGCGAGATGAAATTTTGGTGCAGCCAAAGTAAGTTTTTTCCATCTATTATCATTGGTCATAGCAGGAAATCAAACCATCATTTTTAACTCAGTGTAAGTTTAAACATTTCTCACTATTGTATCTCTTATTTGTAAACGTATTTATTTATATTCAAGTTTAAATTTAGGAGATTTTTTATATTATCCATGAAATGAGTATATGGGGACAATTGTAGCAATATTTCGGGGACGTTTGTAACGGTACAATTGTCCCCGTGGTAAAATTGACCCCATATTATATATATATTTATTTATAATATATATATTTATTTTAACTATAACTTTAATTCATAACTTAATTAACTATATTTTTTAGCGAGCACGGTAAAGTGTCTGCGCTGCACCTAATGGTAAGTGAAGCGCATTCCAAAAAGACCAGCGGCAACCGACAATAATGAGTTTATCGGCGGTCATCAAAATTATGCCGGCCTGTAGAAATGCTTCTTCACACTCCGAAGAGGGCAGAAACAAATCGAAAGGCATGCGACAGGACAGGCGGATGACCGAGACAGGCACATCAGCAGTTAAAATTTAGAAGATAAAGATCATTGGGATTAAATATGTGTAACTGTACTTATTGTTAACAATTGGGAACTGCAGTATTAAGAGACGCAATTCAGCGATAATAGTCTTTTTTTAACACGCTTTTTTTACAATAAAACACATTGTTTTCTTCAAATTTATTTTCTATTTTTTAGTTAGACTTTCTATAAAAGCGTGTTTTTTAGTTTTTTTAAATATTATTTATTTTTTTACAAATCGGACTACGTGTCTTTCATAGGAGTGGTTTGGAATTTATGACGAAATTTTTTGACGAATTTATGAAAAATAGTTGCATTCGGTTTGGGTATTGGTATCATGTCGTCTTATGAATTGTTCAAGTTAAAACTTAAATAAAAAAATGGCTGAACTATACTTTCCATTGTTATTCATAAAGTTTATTTTTTAACAGATGCCGCGTTATAGAACAAGAAAGACTGATATAACGTAACGTAGAATGATACTTTTCTACGAAAAAGCATATTAGGAAATCCAAACCGGAAAATCTATACACACAGCTATGTTTAGGTCTATGTTTAGGTTGTGCCATGTTTCTCTAATTAGATATAAAATAATAGTTTAAAAAAAACTAAAAAACACGCTTTTATAGTGTCTAACTAAAAAATGGAAAATAAATTTGAAGAAAACAATGTATTTTATTGTAAAAAAAAGCGTGGGGTGCTTTTTAAGATACTATCTAAATGATAATCCTTCTACACATATCTGTCAATACAATATTTATAACCATGCACCCCACGCTTTTTTTTACAATAAAATACATTGTTTTCTTCAAATTATTTTCCATTTTTTAGTTAGACACTATAAAAGCGTGTTTTTTTAAACTATTATTTATTTTTCATTTTTTAGTTAAAATTAAAATATATTGTAGCAGAGAGTATAGTTTTAATTCCTAACCCGAATATCAATAATTAATTAAATTAAATTATTATTATTAATTTTTTTTTTCAAATTAGTGTATTGTCATCGGTCCTCGATAAATCTACAAAGTTTGAACGAAATCTGACCGTTTAAAGTGGGTCAAAATCGCGCCCAAAGGAGTCGGTTACAAACATACAAACAAACATACAGGTGAAGTTAATAAAAAGCGTGTAAAAAGAAAAGAGAAAAATCCACACCCGGAGCTTTGGCATCGATGGGATAAAATTGTGCTGGACTGAGTAGCTATACATAATAAAAAAATTGATAAAATTAAGTATGCAAGGGACAATTGTACCATGGGGACAATCGTTCCAAATGCTTTACCATACAATATTTTGATTTGTGATTTTCGTTGTTTTTGACTAATTATAAGTATACGACACCACAAATATGATGGTCAATACTTAATAAGAACTTATAAGAATACTTTGTTGTAATCTTTAATTTAGTTATTATCGTTTAGGGTGAGAAAACTATTGTTTTATGTTTTTAATTTTTATATTGATTAACCTTACGAAGTTTGCTGTATTTTGTTTGTCATTAGATTACAAGCTATTCTGTTGGGATATTACCATTTAGAGAAGTATATTTATGTAATGATAACACTGAGTTTTATTAAATTACATCGCTGGTACAATTAACCCACTGGCGGGGACATTTGTACCAGTTCACTCAGTCCGCTTTAATGCTTAATATCTATGATTGTATTATTCCTACACGTCTAAAGATAATGCGAACTTATAGCCGAATAAACTACGTATCAATGGTTATTGACACTTTTGACACAATATTAATAATAAACTCACAATTTAACGCTAACCAAAATATGCTACAATTGTCCCCGGTCTACCCTATCTTTCGAAAGCTACTGTGCTGTAGATGTGCACAAAACAAAATTCACATGTATATGTTGCTGACAAGGCATGTGAAGTATAAAATAGTGGCCACACATGATTTTTCTCTCATAAACCCTTAAGGAATTGCGTGAGCATTTTGATTACTTCATGGCTGTATGAGCTAAGATCCCTTTGCCTTCTCTGTATGGGAAACTAGTGAGCAAAGAAATTCATAGTAGTTTTGCCAATTTTTCGAATTCCGAACATGGACGATACTTAACGACGATGAATAACTTTATTATTATAGCACCTCATAGCGGTTTATGAATAAAAATACAGTACTTAACTTCAGACCATTAGGAGCTAGCATTGTTGGATTGGAATTAAATATTTTGGAATTGTAAATGGAGATTCTGTCTCCCATAATTTTCTATCATGTAGTTTTATAACCGACTTTGTATGAATAATTTCCTACTTTTGAATATTAAACCATTGTCTCAATCTTAAAGTCTGATTTCAACTCTCTTCACGACAGCACGCCTTATGCAAATATGTACGTGCGTGAAATTTAAAAATAACACACGAGTTCGTGTCTCGCCCTTGAATTGAATGAAGACACCTCACTAATGGGTGATGTGCCACTTTTAAATGTTAGTACAGCTTGAAATTATTTACTTTACTAGTATTTTTAATTGACCAAACAACGGAGGAGATTCTAAATACGACGCTAACTTAAAATTTGTTTTCTTGTATGTATAATCGCGCTTAATTTTTTATTAAGAGATGCGATTTCAATAATGATTTTTCATTGGAAAGAATAGCCCAAAATAGTCTTATTTTCAAGAGGAAATTCCACCCTTAAGTGGTTGAAATCGGGGACGAATGACTAAAACTTCCATTTATGCACAGATGTAATTCTTTAACTATAAAAAGCGTGTAATAAGCACTAAAACATAATATATTTTTTAATAGAACCGACAAAAATGATCGGAAAGTTAAAATATTTTGTGCCGGTGCTCTCTACCAATAATTGACATAGCACCGATTGAAAATTATTTAATTTCATTTATACCAAGCTTTTTAGTTTTATAGTAGTAACTCATAGCTTATCTTATATCGGTCCAGCCTTTCGCAAGTGGTGCTATTACCAACGAAAGCTAAATAACAGAAAAAAAGAATTGTATCACGAATATTATTGAATTATTAATTTAATAATATTAAATTAGTATTTTATAAGTCGTAATTAATAACGGTACGGAAATGGAAGGTAGCGGCTTGGCTATGCTCTGGCATTGCTGTAGTCCATAGGAGGCGCCTATATTAAGCGTAGTCAGCCACAGGCTCTCTGAATATCACAAATGTGGACGCATCTTAATGTTGTTATATTGTCGCTTTAATATTTATGATACATTACAAACCTGACGTGCATTTACATAAGTATATTTCAAGGATATAGGCATTTATCACATAACTTTGCAACACCTATGACGGTGTTCGGTTTAGTTATTCACTATTATATAACAGGTCGTTATAGAATGAATATTTTATGAACCGCTTCGTCTAGAATGCAAAGTAGACTGTTTTATGTTCGTATGTGAATTTCGTCCAGGTTTATAAGTTTTTATGGGGTACAACATAATTGTTGTGTGTCTGCTGATTGAGATAGTTTTAATAAATAATAATAAATGAAATAAATGAAACGGAAAAAAATATAATAAATGAAACGGAATTTATCATTCTTTTATCGTTAATTTTAACGTATGAACATAAATTTATTTAATCCCTAAAATCCGTAGATTTTGCACCGATATCTGTAGATGATGCATAAAAATCTATACATCTACAGATAAATCTCCAGGTGTGGCAACACTAGTTTAAAATGTATAAGTAAGTTCAGTACCGGGTTTTTGGCGGGAATTCTGACAGTGCAATTCATCGCTTATTTTAATTTATTTCATAAACTAGTTTACAGTTGTGTTTGTTGTATAAAAGTGGTGTGTATTTGTTCAATAGACATTGACGGTGATGAACAGTGTATGGAAACATTGAAATAAGTGAATTAAGAATCGTACTGAAAGGAGTTAACACCAAAACTCCGACAAGTCCTTGAAATCGACCGCACCCGTGTTTCATCGTTCTTGTAAAAATACTTGAGAATAAATTATACTTGACACTGGCTAAATGCATAATACTGCGAAAGCCATAAATAAAAAAGAAAGAAAGAAAGTTCAGTACCGAGTTTTGGCGGGAATTCTGACAGTGCAGTTCATCGCTTATTTTAATTTATTTCATAAACTAGTTTAGAGTTGTGTTTGTTGTATAAAAGCGATGTGGATTTGTTCAATAAACATTGACGGTGATGAACAGTAAATGGAAACATTGAAATAAGTGAATTAAGAATCGTACTGAAAGGAGTTAACACCATAACTCCGACAAGACCTTGAAATCGACCGCACCCGTGTTTCATCGTTCTTGTTAAAATACTTGAGAATACATTATACTTGACACTGCATAATACTGCGAAAGCCATTAATAAAAGAGAAAGTTCAGTACCGCATCCACATATATTTAAAATGGGGTATGCCGACCGCCAATTTACCGACTAAATAAAATATATACTGCGAATTCTGTTTTTGTGCGCGTTCATGGGCGCAGGAGATAATTTATTTAAAACGTATAAAACTTTGCCGCCCTATACTTAAAAAAAAAATCTAGCACGTTTAAAAAAATCTTTATATCAGTAGTAAAATTACTGTAACTAACAACTGTAATTAGTATTTATATTTTAAAGGTTTATTTTCCTCGAATTTATTCCAGGGAAATCGTCAATTAAAATGAGATTGTGCGATTTCGCTCTCAATCGATAATCCTGATAAACACTCTTGATACATTGTGCAACGTAAATATTTTTTATGAGTTTCATATTGCTAAAAACTTCTTTCACATGAACCAGAACTTTATGCAGAATTGCATAAATTTGGAAAGCTATGTATAAATTAGAAAATGCATTCTGCAAATCGTTTTATAATGTAGCTTCTATTAATGGGTTGTAATGCAGAAATATTGACTTTTAAAAATGGCCTGTGTTCTTTAAAAACTTCAAGTTCAAAAATGAGTTTCTCTTAATCCAAGTCCTCTAAAAGCTGTGCAAAGAGGAGGTACGGGCGTAGAATCAGGTAAACTAGCTGAGAGAGAGGCTTCCGCCCCCATCATACGCCACCCAGCAGTACACCCTAACCTCCCCCACCTAGAGCCGGGCCTGAAGTAGATAAATACACTCAGCAGTCACACAAATAGGTGGATGGCAGAGTTTTGGCGGGAATTCTGACAGTGCAGTTCATCGCTTATTTTAATTTATTTCATAAACTAGTTTAGAGTTGTGTTTGTTGTATAAAAGTGGTGTGGATTTGTTCAATAAACATTGACGGTGATGAACAGTGTATGGAAACATTGAAATAAGTGAATTAAGCATCGTACTGAAAGGAGTTAACACCAAAACTCCGACAAGACCTTGAAATCGACCGCACCCGTGTTTTTTCGTTCTTGGAAAAATAACTTGAGAATAAATTATACTTGACACTGTCTAAATGCTTAACAATGCGAAAGCCATACATAAAAAGAAGAAGAAGGTGGATGACAGATCTAGCTACTTAACGCAAAACATATTTTATAATATGTAAGCATAAATTCGAAATTAGGGATAGTAATTGATGGATAAAAAAGCGATTTGTTCCCTTCAATAAATAAAACACGTATATTTTAAATAATAAGTAATCACTAGTTTAAACGGTTCGTGCGTCATTTCACCTTGACTGCGCCTTGACTTATGTCATTCGCCATTTCATATTAAAGTATTATAATAATATAAACAAAAAGTAACAGATATCACAATTCGAAATATTAGAATATGAATGCTTGAATTTGGGTTCAAGGTTAAAGAAATAAGAGGTATGTATATTCTGTGAACTTGTTTGTATCGACGTGACACGACGTTAGCACTGTATGATAGGTTTTTTTATACCTGGCCGTTTTAGTAAAATAACTTGATACTTGTCCTTAAATCACATTTCTTTTACATTGCATTTTGCTATTATATTGTTTAGGACATCAAAAATATTAATATTTCATATCTTTTTTGTATAACATTTTCATAATCTTAAGAAAAGGATAAAAAATAACACTAATTATGATATTTATGTGCTGGATGTTTCGTAATTATAAACTTTATTTCAAAAATTATACACCAGTATTTATTTGAAATATAAAAATAAGCTAGCTATACCAACATTAATTTCCAATGATTGACGATTTGCGATACGCGGCAAAGCGGGTTGGCCATACAGGTTTGGAGCCCGGGTACCGTAACTGTATGAATCGGATCTGACCGTCATTACTCGGTAGGAAGTCTGACACCAATCCTATGTTATTGTACTGCTGATATTTTGAATCTGGGTATAAAACGTTGTCAAACATACTGAACCAGTAATGTTTTAATCAAAAGGGTTCTAAATGGTAAAAATTGCACCGACTCCAGAGAAACCTGAAATTATTATTATCGATTTTTCCGTTTTATTTTTCTTTAAGTCGTATTTTCAAGCTTTGTTAAAAGTTATTTTATTTTTTTAAAGTTACGGTATGTAAGTTACGGTAAAATCCAACTTCATATCATAAAAGTGACGACTGAGCTGCTGTCCGTTGCGGAATTTCAGTTTTTGACCCTGTACTTCATCATCAGATCTTAACCAAATTTAAATCGAACCACATCGCAGCTAAACTCTACTAAATGATTTTTTTGCGTCCAAATCGGCGGATTTGATTCTAGTTCAGCCCTTGGAGCGACCATTCCGCTGCCCATATTGTAAACCCGGCGCTGTTCAACGTATCAAATCTAATTCCCAAAACAATCTCGCGTGACGATAATAATAGATTTTTAAATAAAAATAATGTTTTGAGAATTTAAGAATGAAAGTATGTCAAAATACCGTAATTCGATCAAAAAGCGTCGAAAACGCAAATGAACGTGTATATAATTTATGATCAAAATTTCAGTCGTACGATTAACTCATTTATGGATAATTCAACTCATTCTTGCACGTGCACGTTGCACAAGGTGGTAGGTCCCTCGTATGCGAGAGGTCGTCTGGGTTGGTACTACCGCTTTGTCTATTTCTACGGCTAAGCAACAGTGTGTAAGCACTGTTGTGTTTCGGTTTCAAGAACATTGAAGACAGTGAAATTACTGGGCATTATGAGATTTAAAATCCTATGTCTCGGGGTGATGAGTGCAGTTCAGTGCCATTCAGTACTTTGTAATCTAAAGTTCTGCTTATGGGCAGGCGTGGGCTTACTATCAGGCGAGCGTTTTGCTTGTCTCGTCATTCAATGAAATAAAAAAAGAAAAAGTGTATGTGAAATCAACCAGCCAGCATTAGACCAGCGTGGTAGGCTAATGTCCAACAGCTCTCATTCGTAAAGAAGGCCCGGGCCTAACAGTGGGACTGTATAAAACAGAGCTCAAACTATTATGTAACAGTAATTGCCAAATATTAGAAAAAGTATACAGTACTAGTAGAAATCAGTTTTGATTGACATGTAACACGGTAATGTTAACTGAATTACGCTTTGTTGATTTCGCACTTTTTTCTGGTAATCGTCGACTCATGCCACTTTCACGCTAGATAAAGTATTTTAGCCGTTTTTCATACAAGTTTTAGTAACTGGTACACTGTCAGCCCGATTTTCCTGTTTGTAGGCTGTCGGTAGAGTTTTTGTAAACTCACGCGCATTGTGAAAGTGGTTTCATTCATATTTTGGAAATGTATGTGAAAACTAGTTTCCGTGAATGTCTTCGTACATGGTAGCAGTAATTTTTTTATTTGATTGATTGACTAGACGAGCAAGACGCTCGCCTGATGGTTGCCACGCCTGCCCATGAACAGAAGTAACACCACATAGAACTTTGAATTACAAAGCACTGCATGGCACTGACATGACTCACATAATATGTTAAGTCTCATAATGCACAGTAATTTCACTGGATTCAATGTCCTTCAAACCGAAAGTCAACAGTGCTTACACACTGTTGCTTGGCGGCAGGATTAGATGGCGCGGTAGTACCAACCCAGACGGCCTCTCGCATACGAGGGATCTACCACCTTGTAAATTATGTCGACGTCGGCGGGTATAGGGATAGATCCTTGTATCACTGTGCCTGCATCGGTCATCTGCCTGTCCTGTCGCGCAGGCCCTTCGATTTGCTTCTTCCTTCTCTGGAGACGGAAGAAGCATTTATACAGGCCGGCATGACTCTGGTGACCACCGATAAACTCATAGTTTGTTGGTGGTCGCTGGTTTTTTGAATTGCACTACGCTTATCACCAGGTGTGGTGCAGTCACTTTGCCGTGCTCGGATAAAAAAAGAGTCACGACATATGCTGTTGTCGTGACTCCAAACTCCATATGAACTATAATAAAAAATGTAATGGACATTTAAACGTTAAAGTATTCAGGGCCGTTTTATGAGTTCTATTACGAAACGTAGCTGTGGCTTGTGCTAGATAGAAAATATTGGTTTGCATTTAAATTCTAATGTACCAACACAGATATGTTGCTCTATTTATTCTGGTATAATTTTTTGTTAGAAAATATATCATACGCTCTCACGCCTGTCATCTCCGAAAGGGTAGGCATAACCAGTATTATCAGGTATAACCAAAACCCCCACATTTCGTCGTTACTGTGGTAGGGGGCGTGCCTATCGCCATACCGGACACGATTCTAGGCTCCGGGCGGATACTGAGCATTTGGTGATAGAAAAACTCAATATCACTTTTATTCTACCCGGGGATAGAACCCGAGACCTCAACACGGCAGTTGTACCGCATACGCGTTATAATAAATGTTATTATAAACTATAACGATGTTTTTATTTAGTAAATGAAAATTCACGTAGAGTTATTACTATATTACTGCAGTTATAAGCCGCAAGTCAATTTTCGATCGATTCTGAAATAAAATATTTGACTATATTCTTTAACTTTAATCTCGATTGCACCATCCGTCGGGTAAAATTAAAGTTAATGTAACAAGCAACGGTTCATGTTATATAAAGGTTGTATCGATTGTTTTCAGTAAAATGAAAATGTCAAAATCTGTAGATGTCGTCAACCGATGCTTGTTACAGTGACTAACTGGTGGAAGGTGCAACCCACATTAAATTGCGAGGTAACTTGGTGCTTAACAATCGTAAGCCGAAACAAATAATTATTATGTGAATTATACAAACATAACCACGTGACTCATTGGATATAGGTGGTTATGTCTAATGGTGAAAAACCATTAAAATAATAAATACACCCAACAGTCACACTCATAGTCCTTACCTCACAGTAAGATACGAGTCTTGTGTCATGGGTATCACGAACTACGAGAGTCTTTCTATCTCACCACATCCAGATCAGAAACGAATAATTGTAGATCACACAAACATTTGTTTCGGTAAGGGCATCGAACACGCGCCTTCTTGTTTCTCAGCTGGTTACTTGCTTACTGCGTCACGGAAACTGTCTATATACCTAATTTTATCCATGATCCTTGGTGTTGTGGTCTTCGCTTAAAAAATGAAAAATATTTTCTCTAAATAGTACATAACATTCAACTATCAATATATCTCCATACATGTCTTCAATACAATTTACTTTGAGTCTTTACTCCCCGATAACAGCAGCAGCTATAACAGCAGTGGACTAACACAGGCTGATAATGATGATGATGATGATGATGAAATATAATCTAGGTGTCTTCAATACATGAGTGAATCGGTTTTTGCTAGACAAGTATGCTTCATCTTAAGCCACATCATCGTTCACCATCAGGCTAGATAGTGGCCAAACGCAAGCCAATTATGAATAAAAAAAATACTGGCACAATAAAATAACTAGATCTCAGTGAATCATCGACATTCAGCAAGATCTGTAGGTCAATTTAGTGTAGTCATACGAAACTAAAGTAGGCAACACGAGCGAGGCTTGCGTCGGCATGATACGGTTGACTTGGAATGTTTCGACGTGCAACACTATTGCCAGATATGCATGTTGCATGTTATAAAAAAATTAAATGAAATGTATTGGTAATTAGTTGAATTAATGGCTTGTACGCTTTGTGAAATATGGGCTTTTTGACACTGGAATTTTGTTTGTAAATAGTTTTATTGAAAGTGAGATTTCGTTTTATATTTGAATTACTTTCTGCCTGTCTTTCTGAGACCACTGGCTCTCATGTCTTCCTCTAGTATGTTAGCCGGTGCTTTTTGGATCGTCCGGGGGTTTAGCCTTATGTGTACCACTGCAGGGTAAATTAATTATTCACATCTTAGGCACAGATACGGTACCGGATTATTCTCTATAACAATGTTTTGTCTATGGTGCGTGTTTTACGTGTCTTTAGATATGAAAAGTTGTAAGGATGAAGACCTAGGCACATCTAAAGATATTTTTACATAGTATAAAATGAAGTCGCTTCCACTGTCTGTTCCATTAGATCTTTTAAACTATTCTACTGATTTTCCAGCAATAGATAGGGTGATTCTTGAGGAAGGTTTATATGTATATCACGCTATGTCCTATGGGAGCAGGGCAGTAACATACATGAAATCGCGAGGGACAGCTAGTTCTTGATAAAATGCATAAAATTTACATTACCAAATGTTGCAAAGGTCAATTGTCGCAAAGGTAATTGCGCATAGAATTAAACGAAGTAAGTCGTAGTATGTTGGGACTCATAATCTATATGTTTTATGTACCTCAGCATTAATTATATAAAACACGTGTGAGTTCTGTACAACAAATTCCTCAGCCTACACACGTAGATTGTGAAATGTCAGCGGATCTCTGTTTATCATACGGCGAATGACAAATGTGCGTGTGGGATTTTACTATTTCTACCATTGATTCGTAAAGAGATTACACTTGATTTATAACAAGAAAGAAAGGAGGAAGTCAGTTTATTATTGGAGCAATAATACTATTGAAATAAAACTAATTTAAACGGATTTTATCGCGGTTTTTTATTTTAATTCTGGTCCCGACGCGACGTTTCGAAAGCTTTTCAGCCTTCGTGGTCACGGGGTGGACTGAGGTGTAGGTTGTCCAGAAAAGTTAATGTTACAGTGTCTACCTTCAGTTTACAATTATTAATATTATTTAATGTTTGGTCCGGTCCGATTAAATATGGAGGTGGACAACCTACACCTCAGTCCACCCCGTGACCACGAAGGCTGAAAAGCTTTCGAAACGTCGGGACCATAATTAAAATAAAAAACCGCGATAAACGTTAGAAATCATTAAATAACACTATTATTATATTATTATGTAAACTTATAATACTATTATATGTGTTTAAGCCTAATGCCAACCCGCATTAGGCCAGCGTGGTGGACTAAGGCCTAACCCCTCTCATTAAGTAGAGGAGGCCCGTGCCCAGCAGTGCGACGTATATAATACAGGGCTAGTAAAAAAATATGTAGATATATACTCTGGTACTTGACTATTAATAGCTTAAGGCTTTTTTTACTGAAATTGCCAGGGTCAGTCTTCCTATTATGATTTGATGATAACTAGTATTATGGGGTGACCCACCATCTGACTCCCACAACCCGCAACGGGAACAAACTTTCGCCATTGCCTCGTCCGAGCAGTTTACCACGTGCAGGTTAGATTGGCTTTGTGTTTAAAACGTTGATAGCCACTTCCACTCCAATAATACTACGCATGTTAAAATAAATAATGTATGAGCTTACCGCTACACGCTGGTATTTAATTCCAAACAACTTAAAACTATATTGGTATTTATAATTTTTAATAAAAACATAACTCTTCGGACAGGACAAGGTTGAATTCCTCACAAATGGAAATACGTAGTTAATTGCATATTATGTATGTAATTATTGTGCATACAAGTCGTAAACATAGGTATTTATTGCAGATGATATATAGTTTCTTGGAAGTACGTCAAATGAATGTTTTGCTGCTTGTATGGACAGTAGGTAAATTGTTTTCTAGGTAGATGAACGGTAGGTAAATACTTAGGTAGATTACATACTTATTTTTTGAAGGAATCTTCTATATCAGTTAAGAATTTTGTTAGTAGTTAAGAGTTTAAGAGTAAAATAGGACCAGCCTGTGATGACTCTTACCACCTGAAGCTCTCAGAGACGTAAATTTTTTGTCATTAAGATTTTTTCATCTTAGCACGGCAAAGTGAATGCACTATACCTGATGGTAATCGCAGTGCAGTCCAACAAAACCAACCACAAACAATGAGTTTATTGGTGGTCACCAGAATCATACCGGCATGTAGAAATGCTTCTTCACATTCCGAAGAGGGAAGAAGGAAATCGAAGGGCCAGTGCAAGACAGGCAGATGACCGATGCAGGCATAGGGATACAAGGATGTACCCCATATACCCGCCCTAACCAACCATCAAATCATTTCATAAGTTCCTAAGGAGAATCGGACACTCACTTATCCTAGAACGCAACCACATCGACACAAGGTGTGTGGGTCACTATGGCACATTTTAACACCATGTGTATACTATTAGACTTACTGATATTATCCTATAAGAACCTATAAGCTCTTACGTCGCTTTATCGGTTCCCACGGGATCGTGGTTTCCTGTTCTATCGCAACCAACGTGTTTGATATAATTTACGACGATTACGCGAAGATCGCATTCAATATCGGTGCAAATTGCTCGCGAAACCATAAGGAAACGATAATTGGGTTCTATTGCAACTACATTAGCAACCGCGACGATTGCGTAACACGTTACGTGCACGAAGCCAACTGAAATGTAATTGGATACGTTTTTTGTACTTGGCACAACGTGGTATCCCATCGCTATGTGCACGTCACGAAAGAGGATATTATAAGGGACTTTTTATGCCCCTGAGCGACGAGACGGGCAAATTGTTCGCCTGATGGTTACACTTTCTTTTAAATAAACAATAGTAAAATCATATAGAACTTTTTTTATTACATTGGCTTACAAACGTGTCAGTGTCTGTGTACGGCCCATGTTCGCCCACAATACCAAAAGAATCGTTGGCGCGTTGCCAGCCATGAAGGAAAGTTAATACTTAAGGGAATGGGGGTTGGGAGGGGGATTTGGCCCTCTGGATTATCACTGACCGTACGAAACGCAGCAGTAACCCGTAACTTTACGTCGGCTTTCTGTGACACAATGGTAACGACCCGATCGACCCCCATTCATGCTGTAGACAAAACTGTCTTTAGTGTGGCTCTATCACTATTTTTTCTTCGAATTACAAACCCTGCTTTCAGTGCCACAACACCCAGACCTGACTGAGATATTTGTCGATCACACAAACTTTTGTCTTGGTGTGGAATCGAACCTGCGGTCGCGGTCTCTCGTTTCGCAACCAGCTATTCGCCTAATCCGTCACGGAGGCCGTCAAAACAGGACTTTTACGGCAGGATATATGCACAAGCAAAGTTGTAAATAGTACACGATTCACCAAGCATATTTCCGCCCCATGTCATCATGATATGCGTGGTTATACAATATAAAAAAAAAACCTGCCATAGTGATCCACACGCCTTGTGTGGGTCGCGTTCCAAGATCAGCTAGTGTATATCCGGTTCTCCCGAGGGGCTTGCTACATAACTTGATGGTTGATTGGGGCGGGTATAGGGCCACATCCTTGTATTACTGTGCCTGCAAGAATCCTCCGTTTTTTCGTCGGTTAATAAGCAGCTCTACCAATATAACCTAAAAAGCATACGAACGACATGAATCTCATATATTTACCTACGAGAACTGAAAGTTGTTAGCCACTGACTTTTAATTTAGGTATGTAACACATTCGAGTGATATCATAAGGAAATCCGCTCGTCATCTCTGTGCAGTTTCTTTTTGTACGATGTAATGCTTTTTTTTGGCTTAGCAAAATGACTTCATTCTTTAGTGAAATCTAAAAGTACAACTAATCTGTCAGTTATTTCATAGTAGGGAAACATTAACATTAACATAAACATCGACTTAAATAAGAATTAAAAACTTACTAAACTGTTTTTTTATACCAGAGGCCGGTAAACGAGCAAGTGGGTCACCTCATGGTAAGCGATCTCCACCGCTCATGAACATCCACGATCCCAAAGGATATCTCACTCAGCTAGTTACTACTTCACGTCAATTTTCTGTGGTAACAAACTGGTCGAGCTGGCCCATTCATGCTGTAGACAAAACTATATACAGAGTGGCTCTACCACTTATAAAAACGTTACTAATACATAAAAGATAAACGTTCCGAAAGGAGTGTTTACTGCTTTCCTTTGAGTAGTTTCCTATTTTTACTTGTATTCCGTCATCATAGATCATAACTAAATTTCAAACCATTTGCAAGTAAACCAAATGAAACTTTTTTAAAATTTGTATCGGTCACGCGGCAGAGAAATTGATGAGCATAATTTACAAAGCGAAAAAAAATCGCACAGAATTAAGAACTTCCTACTCTTTTGAAGTTTAGTTTAGTTAGTTTAAAAGTAGTGTAGGTTTTGGGGTTCTAATATCACCTGATTTATACGTCTTTTGGTAATTTGATGGTGTAAATCTCACATCATCCACTGCTTGTAAAGGTGTATTTGTCAGCATTATGCTGAATTTTTTCTTTTTATCTTGACTCAGCGAAGTACACTACTTACTACGCTACTACACTACACTGGTATGGTAAGTGCAGTGCAGTCCAATCTTAGTGTCGACCAACCACGTACAGATACAATAAAAAAGAATGAATCAGATGTATATGACGTGTACTGCGCGTACGCTGTTGACACATATCTAGTTACCTTTAGACGTACAAGAACAGTTTTTCGAAACAAACGAGCATATAACAGAATACCCTCATTTACGAGGCCGCTACTATACGATTCCTTTTTCAAACTGTTTATCGCGATCCCGTAAACATGAGCTTTCTGTTATACTTTCTGTTGTTTGATGTATTCAACTCTCTCCATCTAATCATCTCCCTTCAAGATAAAAATTCTATTACAACTGTTATCGCAATAACAAAATGCTATTAGCTAATGCAATTTGATTAGAACTCCAAACTTCCTAGTCTTTGTAAAGAATCTAATTACTTCCTGACCAAAACTCATCGGTTTTTTGTTTACTTAGTTCCGGATAATTGCACATCTTCTTTAGCCGATACCTTTTTGTTTGTTTAGTAATAATGATTTTCGTAAACTAACATTAAATTTAATTAAACAATATAAGATATTTCCATATCCTTTACGTGATAATATTACTGGATATCTATGTGTTTTGTCTTCGATTAAAATATTATAAAATATTGTATGGATGTCACCTTAAAAAATATCACCTACTACCGAGGTACTCCAGGATCTCCAAATTTATGCATCGAATCTATATTGTCGAAACCTTTAAATATTTTCTTTCATACATTTGTTTCTTGGAACCGGTTAAGATCAGAGACCATGCTGCAAGTTAAAGTTATTTATTTACATATTTTTCAAGAACGACGAAACACGAGTGTGACCGATTTCAAGGTCTCGCTGGAGGTTTAGTGTTAATTCCTTTCAATACGATGCTTCTCAGATAACTTTCTTTAAGCGAATCGAACAAGGTTAAATAATACCCTTGTTCAAAAATCACCTAAATACCCTATCTGAATGTTTCCATACACTGTTCATCGGCGTTAATGTTTACTAACAAATCTACATTACTTTTATACAACAAACAACTTTAAACTAGCTTAGAAATTAATTAAAATCAACCCTATTATCAGAATTCCCGCCAAAACTTCGCAATTATTTTTTTTTTAATTTTTATTTATGGCTTTCGCAGTATTATGCATTTAGCCAGTGTCAAGTATAATTTATTCTCAAGTATTTTTACAAGAACGATGAAACACGGGTGCGGTCGATTTCAAGGTCTTGTCGGAGTTTTGGTGTTAACTCCTTCCAGTACGATTCTTAATTCACTTATTTCAATGTTTCCATACACTGATCATCACCGTCAATGATTATTGAACAAATCCACACCACTTTTATACAACAAACACAACTCTAAAATAGTTTATGAAATAAATTAAAATAAGCGATGGATTGCACTGTCAGAATTCCCGCCAAAACTCTTCGCAATTATTATTTGCTTTAATTCCCAATTTCCCGCCAAAATGTTTTTATATTTAAACAAACATGCAAAGGAATTATAGATCATACAGCCTAGTTAGCATTAAATATAATTATTATACATAATTCGTTTGTTATTCTTCATACAAGCATTATTAAAGTAATCATTGTTATTCTTTTTTTATAAAATACAAATTGTATCTATATTTTGCGGTATCTACTTTCTATAGTTGTGGTTTTGGTCTAATAAATATGTGTGGCGTTTCCAGGTGGAGTCAGGTCGTGAGGAACTGAAGAAAGAGCGAGAGATCATGCAGCTCGTGGCGGGATTACAGCTGGGTACAGACGAGGTGGAGCGACGGGAGGTGCCTCCACATCTGCTGAGACCGAGGCATGCGCCTAGGTAACGGGCTGTTTATGTATTTTTTTTTTTTTTTTTTTTTTATTGCCTTGATAGGCAGACGAGCAAGCGGCCCGCCTGATGGTAAGCGGTCACCGCCGCTCATGGACATCGGCAATGCCAGGGGCACAGCCAAGCCGCTGCCTACCGTATTTATAAGTTTATTGTTACTATAACAAATCCTTATAGCATATGACTGGAGAAGTAACGTAGAAGAATAACGTCGAGAGCACAATAAGGCTAAGAATTCGTTTTTCAAAACTATGTCAGAGATATTTTAATAGGTATAAAAACTCTCACTTACAACATCCCTATTGATTTGAAACAATGGGTGATTTAGTAGATAAATCTTAAACTTATACATATTTACCGTTCCTTTAAAACGAGATAACATAATGTTAACACTTTCTAAGAATGTTTTCAATAAACTCATTATATAAACTAACTTATATCATCCATTTTCCAGATAACACTAAGCCACACCTTCTGCGTCTGTCAGCTGAGCGCGGAGCTGCGTGTGCGCATCCAACCGGAAACAACTCTCAATTTACCTCCATTCGAGATCGAATTACGAACACGACCAAATAACGTGCACATTATGAACTCTATTACAATGTACTTAAGGTCTCAAACGACTTCACCAATAGCGATTGAATCGAGTTATGCCGATTTGTCACGAACGTTCACGGAATTGTTTTACAGTTAACACACCCTATGTAATTTGGGTGTCACAAATGTTCTTGTGTGTGTGCTAAATATTCCGAAATAGGGTAAAATACTGGAATATATTAGAGCCATTGAAAAATACAGAGTCCGGATTCTCCAATTAGCGTCGCATTCATTATCCAAGCCAGCGTTTTAGGTGTTTTTTTTTAATTAAAGATGAAGGAATTGTAAAAAAACAAAAAGTATACCATAAACAAAAAAAAAACATAATATAGCTATTAGTGTAAAAATTACCTATCTTTTTGACTGGTGCAAATTACACAGGTGTTTTGGAATACCTACTGTACTTATCGAATTACAGTCATTAATCTGCGAAGTTTATTGAGACATTGAATTAAAGGTTAGTAATTAGGTAACATTTAATTAGTCTTGTTCAACTCGTTACGAATTGATTTATTATTTCATTGCGAGTTTGACTTAACATAATATGTTGAATAAAGCAATGATGTATATTTTTTTTGTAATAACGACTTTTTACTGTTTACTTAATACTTACATTCCGTTACACGCAATTGTTTTTAATCTAAAGATTTGTCTAAGTGATATGTACAGATAACAATACATTTTGATTTGGTTTTCAAATGTGTTTTATGTGTTCGTAACTTGAAAATACACCAAAAACGACACAATTTTAAGCAGTGTTAAACCATTGTACGTTAAAAACATTATTAACATCGAAATTTTATATACTATTTTTTAAGGAATATTTACTCTTAGTAATCGTAAAATGCAAATATTGTTGTAATTTTTATCTGTAATTTTAAGAACTTAGTCAAAATATACACGAAGAGATATATTTTTGCTAACATTCATATTATGTAACTTGTAAGCACTATTTAGTCACTTATTTAATTGTGCCTTAATAATTGATATTTAAGTAACTGATATCGGTTGAAATATTTAATATTGGTGTTTTATTTTGTATGTATGGAAAATATAATTTTTTTTAAAAATATTTTTAACACTTCGATGTCCAAATTATATTTGTAGTTTTTGCAAATCTTCCCGTAAATACGTAATTTAAAAAATATTTTTGTAATCTTATGTATCAAAATATTTGGCTATGCGAATGATTTTTTATGAGGAGATGTAATGTGATTTTAGTATGATATCTAATGTTTTTCAATAGAACTTTGAGACAGTGTGTATACGGCAAACTATTTTTATTTACACTAATTGAAAGTTAAATTGTCAATGTCTCTGCGCACGAATTTCCTTTATTGAGCACAAAAACGATACTATCCAAAAATTTAATAGAACGGCTGTACATAAAGGAACCTTATATGGAAACGTTTTTAAGTAAGGCCCAGAAAGTTTAGATTTTTTTCTCGTTAAAGCCGGCCGAAACAATATCAAAGCACAAATTCAAAAAAAAAGTTTTATTTAATAGTTTACAAGACCCAGAAATGAATATAGCTCAAACTGCCAATTTTGGATTGTGCCATTTACTATTCTCAATGTGCGACTTCGTCTACCAATTTAGTCAGACTCTTAAGTAGCCCTCTTACATTTTCTGATTGACTCTAAAGTGAGTTTAAGGGCC
Source organism: Amorpha juglandis (assembly GCA_949126905.1). Lineage (NCBI taxonomy): Eukaryota > Metazoa > Arthropoda > Insecta > Lepidoptera > Sphingidae > Amorpha > Amorpha juglandis. The sequence continues at coordinate 11,938,919 of OX421385.1, read as the reverse complement.
TATTTCAAAATATTCCAATGAGATTTAACTACTAACGAATGTATAACTAGTTTTGAAAGTACCTACCAGACATTTATCTTTCGGTATATATGTCGGCATATAACTTTTCCGTTTAAACATATCACATTTTATTTGGTAAGTAGCTTAACTTGGATGTGGTGAAATAGGTGTTTAATATCTAATGTTACGGTTAACTTTTTACACACCGCAATAAAGACAAGCAATAAATAAATGTTAAGTAACTCTACCAGAGACTACTACAATAATTTATAGAAGTATGAGCTATAGATATCTGTCGATTTAAGGAGAAGTCTTCATGCCTCAGTTTATAGAAGTATGTGATTTACATATCTGTCGATTTAAGGAGAAATCTTTCTGCCTGGCGTTGTTCTGTCTTGTTTCTAGTATCCGCCTTTCTATTTAGCCACTTGCGCTTCGCCCGATCTTGAGCATCCTCTGTAGTGAGAGAGACCATTAGTCCTCACATCTTTCTCTAACACGTTACGTTAGCATTGAAATAAAACTAATTTAAACGCATTTTATATAGTTTTTTTATCAGTTACAGTTTACAGTTTTACAGTTTACTTCACCCCGTGACACGAAGGCTGATAAGCTTTCGTAACGTCGGGACTAAAAATTAAATAAAAAACAGCGATAAAATCCGTTTAAATTAGTTTTATTTCAATGTGTAATATTCGCGTAAACATAATAAGTTATTACATTTCGTTAGTATTTTTTTGGCCATGCACTGAACTTAACCCTGGTACAATCAGACAACTGCGACTGACGTACATTTGTGGTTTTCTTAAAAACTTGACCTTGACCTAACCACCATGGCAACATTCCTGGCATTTATCTGCCACTTTGTAGCGGTGTGTAATTTATAAAGATTGTCAACTTAATTTGCGTAGTTTCTAATCTTTATAATTTCTTGAGGGCTTTTTAAGATTTGCGATCACAATTTAAGTTTAGAAAACTGGCAGGCACGTATTAATTACATTCTACCAAATCTAAGCGTGCCAATTTTTGCATATGTAGACTGACATCGTAAATAGTCTGCGTTGGCGCGTTGGGCAAAAACTTTGATAATTTATTGGTACAGAACATACAATACACGACAACTATTATACAATCCGTGATCTGTGCATTCCACTAAAGAGAAAAGTGGTGAAGGCACCTATATTAAGACACCAATTTTAATCGAGAAATAAAAAGATGTCACAGGCAGTTTAAAGTATTCTAGTATCGTCATAATTCAGTGTTCTAGATGAAATGTCATACTAAGACCGGCTAAGGGCCGGCGCTCATTGACGGCATGGCACGGCATGGCATGGTAAAGGATTTTTTTACTAATCAAGTTATTTTGAATCTTATTGCCACGAGTTTAGAATTCACGTTACTTTATTTCAATAACACAGTGCCGCGACGTGCCGCGGGATGCTATGGCATGACGCGACGCGCCGCGGGATGCTCCGGCCAGACGTGTCATGCCGTTTCATTCCACGGATTGCCGCGGTGCGCGAGAGAGAGAGAGTGGCTGGGCATTCAGCAGGATGCCACGGCATGCCACGGGACGCCGCGGGATGCCGCAGCATGACCTGCCGTGCCATGCCGTCAATGAGCGCCGGCCCTTAGAGATATATATAAAAAATCGTACATTCTAACATAAATCTTTGGAAATGTGTTTCAATTCTGAATATGTGAGTTGATTCGTAGCTAGAGGTTGCAAAGAGAATTGAGCCGAAGCGATAAAGGACATGAACACCTAATTAATTTCACCGTGTGTTGTTTCAAATCCACATGGTGAAAAACCAACAAATAGTGTTTCGTTCCGGTGACAAGTGTTCCGCGGTCAACCAGTATAAATCCAATATCTTCAGGATGGTATAATACTAGCCATCGTCAAGGGACGCTTCGTTAAATAACAGTGTAGTCACTTTGCCATTAGTAGATGATTGTACTTTCCGTACAGATCGGCAGTATAGTTGGCAGCACTTTAAAAGTCAATTCGAATTTCAATTGGAATTTCAGCGTTCAACCACCTATCATAATATCTCGACGGGTTGTATTAGTCATTAATTTTTATGTGTTAATAACTCCATAACAAGTCTATATGATAAAAATCTTAAAGTGGTCAGAATGTCCTTTATTCCTTTGCCGCTGAAAAGCACCTCTATTGTTCAAATATGGAGATCGGACCATAGCTATGACTTTTCAAGTAATGTGATACACACGAACTGATCCTGAATATGTGAACAGTGTACAAAACTAGAACGTTAGTCACTTATAACATATTATATTAGTTTATTAAGATCTACTTAATTAATAATATCTTTTGCATTTGTTATATTGCTACACTCTTTGAATGCATCGTATTTGTAATGTTAGCATTGTGTATAGCGTTTATAATCTAATAATAAAAAAATAAAAATATATAATTGAAGTAGGGCATTGGAAAAGCAGCATAGCCATTAATTGTTTGTCAAACGTCATAGATAATAAAGTGGGGTCGATATAATTTGAAAATAGAATAGGTACATCTCTTAATTTCTGAGGCCTACGGTACGAGTATTTTATTATGGGGTCAGGACTATGCTAATTTTGAATGTATTTATAGATATTCATAACGTGGTATGTAAAAATGAGAATATAATAAGTCTATATGTAAAGTATTAAAATGGCATGCGTTATTTTGTTTAAGGAAAACCATAGATAAAAATATTTAGGCTGAAGTTTTACATCCTTTTTTATGATTGTGGATTAGGTTGTGTGCATGCGTGAATGCTTTTTCTATTTTAATACCTAAATAGAAATAAAATTTTAATTATTGCTAAAACTAATTGCATACTTACACACATTTGGATAATAAAATACATAATCATTAACGATATAGTTAATAAAATCAGTTAATTATTTCAAATATCCATCTTGTGCAAAATATTTTTATTTATGGTCTTTTATCGGCACTACTTTGCTCGAGTACCTAAAGTAATGTTACATGTAAGTTATATTTTATTATTACATTGTTATTTGTAAATAATTAGTTGTAACAATTTAATACTTCCATTTTATATATCCCATAAAATATTCTAGGCTATGAGTGCCATTATTATCATGTGTATAGTAACCCCTTTTTGATTGTATTGGTTTTTGTATTACATAATAATAAATATTATTTCCTTACGTTTTTAGAATCAACATTTTGCTATTGGATTTTCTAATTGGTACCCGATGGTCGACATAAGGCACATTGGTCGTAAAATGGGTGGTTACGCATGATACAACCACCCATCGTGCGACTTTAAGTCGACTGGTGAGATTCGGGTTGTCGAGGGGCCTATTCGTAAACCGGGGCAGCTCTGTATCGATATTATTATTGTATATTTCATTATTTTAGCCATTGTATACAATTTGATGTGATTTCAATGAAATAATCAACAAACAACGAGCTCATTTCTATCATAATAAAATGTAGTGTAATATTTTATAAAGGTTGCATTTTTATTATTTTTCCTGTCGGGATTTTGTTTGAAATTACTTCAACATGAAGTATTACAGTTGCATGAAGTTTCGGAAATCACACGGAGCGAAAGAAATAATATATTTTATTTTTTTATCCTGGCTCGGCAAAGTGACTACGCTACACCTGATGGTAAGTGTAGCGCAATCCAAGAACAGTGTCGACCAACGACAAACAATGTGTCCATCGTAGGTCGGCAAGACCATGCCAGCCTGCCTAACTACTTCTTCACACTCCGTTTAAAGGACCCTATATTATAGGAAGGAGGGAACACGTGTGCCGGCAAACTATTCCACAGCTTAATCCATCCACCACAGTCTTACTAAGGAAAGGTGAGGATGGGATTAAGACAAACAAATAGAAATTAGGTAACGGCCATAAACCTGGTAATAAAAGTCTTGGATAAAGATAAATAAGTATGAAATCCTAATTTTGAATTTAATTTAAAACGGGATTTACACCGTTTCATTTCTGATGTAGGTAGATCCAAAATGAACCACGCAGAATAAAACAAAATGTACTCTTAGATAAACATAATTTATACTTATCAATGGTATACTTATAATATAAATTACTTATGGGATGATCCACAATGAACAGTAAGTAATAAAGTAAAGATAAAATTAGTGTTAAAATTCTTGTTAGTCTGGAATAGCGCCATCTAGTTGAATTTAGCGGAATTAGCTGTTACGACCAACGAAAGCTGTGCACGCTGCTGCATAATATAGGCTTGCGTATATTGCAGACATAATGTTGCTTTACCTTCTAAAACTGTAGATGTCATGTGTTAATAAATAACCGCTATTTATTTATAACAACTGAGGATAATCTTTACTTCTTATAGAACAAAGTAACTTTCCGCGTTTGTCTGTATATCCTCTAACTCCTCCTAAACCAATCAACGGATTTTTAAGCGGTTTTCACCATCAGATAATTTTGCACTTAAGGTTTATATGTATATCACGCTATGATGATGTCTACGGGGAAACTGCGCGATAGCTAGTATAATATAAACATCGTATGAGTGGATACTCATCGTAGTGGGTACGCGTGCCATAAGGCACAATCTACGCGCACAGCGATAACGTCAGCCTACATAAGTGTTTCCCAACCTCTTTAGGCCACCTCTAACCTAACCTAACCCACTTAAAAAAAAAATTGTTAAATTTGTCACCGTTATCTAGCATTGCATTTAAATAACCCAAAGCGATAGGGTTAAAGTCGTATCGAGTCCATTTTTAAATTGCCCCCCTTAACTATCAAATTGCCCCCTGTGGGCGTGGGCCCCACGTTGGGAAACACTGGTCTAGATGGTAAAAAATAGCACGCAATGGCAATGGCTCCTATACAAATCGATGTATACAATGTTATTGCTTATTTGCATCCAATTATGGTAACAATATGTGTGTGTGTGTGTATCTGTCTGTGGCATCGTAGTGTCTATACGAATGGACCTAATTGAATGCCGTTTTTTGTTTCAAAGCTGATTTAAACGAGATGTTTGTTAGCTACGGTTGAAGAAAATCTGTGCAGCTATTCATAAGACATCGGATGTTTTTAACGTGACTTACGGGCCTATTTTAAAACATTCGAGTACATTTTAACCACCAATTAGCGTAGAGACAGCTATTTTGAACGTATTTGTGTTTGAACTTTTATTACTTTATTTGAAAACGGTAAGTAGTAGTATATATTAAGAAATAGTGATACTGAATATAGGTTAGTACTAAATGACTTACCAAGTTTCACTTCAAGCCCTGACACTCAGCGCCCGCCCTAGGGTAGAGCGAATGGACTAGTAGCTCAAGGCGCCACGTGGCAAAAACACCAATATGCCAAATGCGAAAATCAATGTCAAGCGAAAAATACAATTTTAGATATTTTTTGAAAATAATTGGAAATTATTAACATAAACTGAAATATAATTTAAGTTATGTGCAAGTCGACCAAAGTTCCCCGAAAGATAATCTCGCTCTACCCTGATCAAGGACTAGGGCTGGCGCTGGCCAATTTAAACTCATATTACATTGTAAAAAGTAATAAATCAGCGTCCATGCTTCAACAATCACTTTGCTCAATCATTTAAGATCAGGTCCTATATAATTAATAGGTGCATAGCGGATCGACGCCGTTGGTAATGGCGATATTATACATAGAGTATTAAGTAGATACGTCACTTCACAGTAGTATTGGTTCATATTAGGATCAATTATGGTTTCATATAACCTAACCGTTTACTGTGTCAGCCTCTGTGGCACAGTGGGCGGTTGTGTAGCGAAAGGCCGTGGGTTTGATTGCCACACCGAGACAAATGTTTGTGTGATCCACAAATATTTGTTTCCATTCTGGGTGTGTTTTCTCCTCAAAGGGTTTGACGTTGACGGCCGGTGGTAAAAACGATATCTTTTTTTTCTGTAACATCAGTTAAAAAAGGATGTTGCGTTGATCCCACTGCGAGTGGGGCAGGTGGAAGAAGATAACCTTATCTTTAACACATCCGACGTCAATTAGAAAAACGTGTAATTTTTAAATGGTGTAATAGATTTTCTTCAAACATGGCTGAGAACTATGTCGATTAAACAAGCTTTGATATAAAAAAACACTGCATTCAAATCGGTCCCTTTAGGCGCTGCGATGCCAGACAGAGATACCCACATACACACACAGCAGACAAATGGGTTGAATTTATAACATTCTTTTCCGTCGGGGGCTATCAGAAAAAAAAACAAACCTTATATTTACTCCTAGCTTTTCCTCGCGGCTCCGCCCGGGTGATCTGCTTTACCGGGATAAAAAGTAGCCTATGTTCATCAGGAATAAAGTAGGATTCTAATGATGAAAGAATTTTTCAAATCGGTCCAGTTATTTTTAAGTTTATTCGTTACATACAAAAATACAAATCTTTCCTCTTTATAATATTAGTGTAGATGTAAATAATCTATACTAATATTATAAAGCTGAAGAGTTTGTTTGTTTGAACGCGCTAATCTCAGTAACTACTGGTTCGAATTGAAAAATTATTTTTGTGTTGGATAGTCCATTCATCGAGGAAGGCTTTAGGCTACATAACATTACGCTGCGACCATTAGGAGCGAAGCATCAGTGAAAATATTACAAAACGGGGAAATTTATTCATATTTGAAGGCTTCCGTTGCGTGCGCTGCCTGGACCGATTTCAAAAATTATTTCTTCATTAGAATGCTACATTATCCTTAGTGAACAAAGGCTACTTTTTATCCCGGAAAAAGCAGATCACGCGGGCGGAGCCGCAAAGAAAAGCTAGTTGTAAATAATATAATTTTCTCTGATCTATGGTATTGACGTCTATGTGCACTGCGCATGGGCAGTCGCGTGTCGCGCGGCACATTATCGGAGATAGCGGCAGCTGCGCTTTCTGTATACCACTAGATAACGTCTTTACCGTTTGTATAAATAGTATAAATAAAATTAATCGTAGAGCGGGGCTTAAACTAGAAAATTTTGACGAATGATAGTACTGTGAAACCGGGACAAGTGGGATTTGAAGGGACCTACATTTTTTATCACTTATAGAGTTCTCATTTACCCAGTTTCTCCATGGGCAGGTTAACATGACAGTTGACAGCCTTCGTGGCGCAGAGGGCGAGTTGCCGGCTGTGAAGCGAGAGGCCGCGGGTTCGTTCCCCGCACCGAGAGAAATATTTGTCTGTTCCACAAATATTTGTTTCGGGGTCTGGGTGTTGTGAGACCGAAAGTCTCTCGTAGTTCCTGATACCCACAATACAAGACTCGTATCTTACTGTGGGGTCAGGACTATGTATGTGACTGTTGGGTGTATTTATTTATTATTTATTTATTATAGTTGTCTTATTTATAAAGGGTCCCACCATCTCAAAGGTCGAAATGTACCATTTTGCATAAAAAGAGGTCACAAAATAAAAGGCGTCATAACTTGTGTACACCTGATGAATTGTCCCCCTTATACGGGCTATTGAGCTACAAAGTTCTAGTTATAGAGGTAAACATCGAAAATCTAAGAAATCACGTCTCAGTTACAAAGGTTTGAAAATTCCTAGTAACAAAGGTATTTGAAGGCAAAAGTGTCGGGACCTCATTGTAATTATCAATCACAGAGGTTTCTAACTTATTCAGGTTTCACTGTATAAGAAAAGGATTCGCTCACCAAATATTTTGAGGAGGCATACTGATATCTTATGAATACCACAAAGTTACGCTTGGGCCACAGAAAGTCCTTCTTACCTACTACGTAGAAGTAATGTGGCTTTAGATACATAGATAGTAACTCTTTATTGTAGACACACACAAAAAATAGCCAATTCGCTGGTGGTAGGATATTTATATCCACCCGGGTAGCGACCACCATACACATGGTGTTTAAACCTGCCATAGTGACCCACACACCTTGTGTGGATCGCGTTCCAGTTCTCCCGAGGGGCTTGTGACATGACTTAATTGTTGTTTGGGCCGGGTATAGTGGTACAGCCTTGTATCCCTGTGCCCGCGTCGGTCATCCGCCTGTCCTGTCACAGGCCTCTCAATTTGCTTTTCCCGTCTCCGACGAGGGAAGGCCGGCATGACTCTGGTGACCACCGATAAAGTCATTGTTAGTTGGTGGTCGCTAATTTTTTCGGATTACACTACGCTTACAATCAGGTATAGTGCAGTCACTTTGCCGTGCTCGGATAAAAAAACCTACCACCTAGTAATTAATAGCATTTCTTCTTATGTTAAAGCTATATAAAGCTGTAGAGCTCTCTGATATAAGATTTGCATGTGTCAAAAACAGATTATCACTATTATTCGAAGCAGACGCGGCGATTACAGTTAAATCACTTGGACAAAGGTAAGAGCTCTCTATTCTCGAAACTGCTTTCACATCGTACTGTATCGTAATCGATGATTTGGTGAATCATCATTTATGTTCATATTTTAAAATGATAAAGTATTGGCGTAAGTAAAATGAACCAGCTTTGAGATTCCTTTTGATGATTCTTTCATTAAAACTAGATAAATAAAAGCTTTGTAACAAAAATAAAACTTATACAGAAAAATAAAAAGCGAATAATAACAAAAAGCAATATTGAGTCGGTGCTTTTTACTAAAATATTACCTTAAGTGACATAAAATATTATTCACATTAATGGTCATAGCACCACGTCAAAATTGGTTAATTTTATTGAGTGGTAGAGCCAAGTTGTAGACAGTTTTGTCTACAGGGGCGACCGGGTCGTTACCACAGAAAACCGGCGTAAAGTAGCGGCTTGCTGCTGCGTACGGTGAGAGAGATATCCGGATGCCCAAATCCCCCTCCCCGTCCCAATCTCTAATTATCCTTTTCCTTTAAGGTTGGCGACGCGCCCATGATTCTTCTGTTATTGTGGGCGTAGGTGGGTGGAGATCAATTATCATCAGGTTTACCACTTGCTCGTTTGCCGGGCTATGCTATATAACAAAAAAAAGCGTAAGAGTCAAATGCAAAGCCTTTTTTTAAGATTAAAATAAATTAATAATAATGCTAATTAGGAGTGTAAGTAGGCCACCAACATCTTATGCCCAAAACCTACCTTGACTGCACGTGTTACACTCTGCTGATGAGCGAACGAAGTAATGACGTAACTTCGTCCTCGTTGTGGGTTGTAGGGGTCAGACGACTGGTCGCTTCACATAATACCAAATCGACGTCCAATCTTGACAGGAAAGACCCTAGCATTAAACTGGGATAAGGCCAGGCAGAGAGAAAAATACCAAGCCAACTACACAACTATACATACATAATAGTACATACATGTACTGATTTAAAATTAATTTTCATCTTAGCTCTAGAATATTACATAATAAATACCCACAATTTATGCCTTATCGACTGTTAATGAATGGAATGAGGATTGGGAAGTGGAGAAAGGATTTGGGACTCCGGGAGTCTTGGCCATCGTATGAAATGCATTACGCAACAGAATGCATATCAGTTTTCTGTGAGACAATGGTAAGTCGAGCCAGGTGGAAGCTTTTCCATTCATACTGCAGACCTTTTTCTCGCGGTTAACCCCTCCCCTCTTCTTAAAAAATAAGTCAACAGCGTGACTCTATGAGACGTGTTTTCAAGTGAGCTTATTATTTTTCTTAAAACTTTTCATTTACTCAGTGAAATAATATAAGGTGACCCTTTGATTAACGCTTCTTACCAGCTTAGCTATGGTTATGTATAAATTAAAGAACGCTTGTTCTCCTAATGAGTACCAACGATTCATGAATATTATTAGCATTATTAGAAACATCACTCAGTGAAAGTCGACCAGTACCTGGTACATTTTATTGAGATTGTGATGGAATTATCACTCCCAAAAAGTAAAAGTGTTTGGGAAATATTATGACTGTACACGAATCCTTATTCTTACAATAAATACGATGACAGTGCGAAATTTTCACAAATTAAAATTATTATATTCGATTCAGCCCATACCGCGCGAGAGATCTGTCGATCTGAGCAGTTGACCACAGTTCGGCGCAATCGCTACACGCCTCCAAGCGATACTTCCGAACCTACGTAGATTTCCATCGCTCACTCGCACGCGAAGAAAAATGACTATGGTTTGAGCGCGCGTGATTCGAATTTCGAACGTAATTTGACAAGTGATGTGCATTTCGTTTTGTGTTTGAATTTCGAACGTCTCCATATTGATGTTAACGAGTTTCATTTGCACTTTATGTTTTGCACTGCAACGTAATTAAATACTTTTTGGATTTTTCACTGCGCCGGCCCAATACGGATTTCATTATGGTGAGTTTTTATGTGTTATTTTTATAATATAGTTATGATTTAAAAATATAATAATTAAATAATGTTGTTTATCTAAGTACCAGAGTACTTTAATGCTTTTACGGTTGTGAAGAATTTTAATATATTTTTCTTATTGAATTTATGAAATATAGAAAATTGAGTCATAATTGTGGCAATAGCTAATCTCTACTGTAGTAAACACGAAAAAAATATATCAAATATTTAAACTGAAACTAATTAACTACTAAATATACTCAAATTAACTTGTTATTTTAATAGTTATTATCCAAATAACTAGTAGGCTATAGTGTAGGCCGACCTCGAGCCCGCTGGACCGACGACCTTAAAGCGGTAGCGGGAAGCGGCTGGATGAGGAAGGCGGAGGACCGTCAAGAGTGGCGCGATCTTGGAAAGGCCTATGTCCAGCAGTGGACGAATACAGGCTGATGGATGGATGGATGGATGATCCAAATAAATCTCATTAACTGCTATTTTCCCGGTCGATTTTCCGGGAAATATGTAGGTTTAAATATATGATTACTAGCTGTGCCCGCGAATTTCATTCAAACTATCATCCCCTATTTGGGCCCTTTAGGGGTTGAAATTTAAAGAAAAAATACCCTATGTTTAACCTTGGGAATTCAACTATATTTGTGCCAAAATTCATTAATATCGGTTCAGCGGCTTAGATTTTTCATACTAACTTTCATCCCCTTTTTAAACCCTTCAGGGGTTGATTTTTAAAAACATAGTAGCCTACGTCTTATTCTGATGTATAAGCTGTATTGTTGTAAAGTTTCATTAAAACCCATTCAGTAGTTTTTACGTGAAAGAGTAACAAACATAAATCCATCCATCCATCCATACTTACAAACTTTCGCATTTATAATATTAGTAGGATAGGATAAAGAGCGTCCGTTGCGAGTACTTACAGTTCATTAGAGGTAATATTAATTGACGTTATAATGTTAAGGCTATATCAGCTCTAATCGTTTGCGATGTTGGATACTAATGGTCCGATATTTCAATAGATTTCTCTTAGCATAAAACTATCTTTAGTAGAATTATCACATCTTTCCGTGGATCTCTGAAACGCTGAGTTTAGACAACTATTCACTTAAGTAGGTAAGTACTTACCAAGAGCATCGAATTTTTGTCAATTTCACAGCATTTACACCTACATATACATGTTATGTATGATCGTATTTTTTACCCATATTTGCATAATAAATATATCTTATCTTATCTACATGTACCTATACTTATATTACCTACCTATATAAAGTATATTACTATTTAAATTATGCTGCGCGGATATTAGTTACACTACAGTTGCCTCCTACCTAACCCGTCGGGATACATGCTTGGGATGTGCTTGGTCTAATTAAAACAGTTGGAATATTTTCCCCACTGGTTGAATACGGGGCTACAGCGGCCGCGGCTATGCGCGAAGAAAATGATATTGCGTCCACATTACAGTAGCGACTGCTCGACACCATACACTGTCATTTATGACATTTTATGACTTTGTGTTGTGACCAAGAAGAAAAAAAAAATGGCAACGCATTTGCAAGCCCTCCGGTGTTGCAGATGTTCATGGGCGGCGGTGATCACTTTCCATCAGGTGAGCCTCCTGCCCGTTTGCCCCTTATTCCATAACAAAAACCAAAAAGATCTGTAAATATTAATCGATTAATTGTGAGGGCACAATAATTGTTCTTTCATATGTAGTTGTTCAATTATTGCCGTACGCCATTGTTGTCGGAACGGCAATATGGCGTACTACTGCAGCTATTATAATATATCGAAACTACAGTATGTTACAACACTATTGCAAGGTGTCTCAAGTTACATCGTACGGTGCCGTTATTGTAATTTAAGGATAGTGAGATGTAATACTAATCGCTACAACTCATATGATATAAAGAAATTAAATAAAAATCTATATGCTTTTTTACTTATTGGTAGAGTCCTCATTTTTTTTAATAAGTTATAAACTACGACGTTATAGAAAGCAGTAGCCACCTCCTTAAAAGTGATGTGTGGTGTTGCTTCTGTTTATGGGCAGGCGTGGCGCATCAGGCGAGCAACTTGCTCGTCGCGTGATTCAATAAACTAAATAAAGAAATAAAATAATGCTTAATATTCTATGTCTCGGACTAATGGGCGCAGTGCAGAGCTTTTCATTACGGTATAATACAATTGCTGATGATTGCTTATGGGTAGGCGTGGCTCTTACTATTAGATGAGCGAGCTCGTTTCCTCATAAACCGAAGAAAAAAAAGGTGATTTTTTTATAAGTATAATCACGCATAACTCCGCGAAATGTGAACCGATTTGTATCATTCTCTTTTCAAACAAGTACAGCTCAAAGTTGGTCCCATTACAAATCACAACGATTCTAAAGAAGTTTCACTTCAATAAATAATTTATAAAAGTAAGTGTCATGTTTTGACGATTTGGGTAAAAATTAGAAATGGACAAAATTGGACATTAAAAATACTACGAACGGATATCCTTACGCGTCGTAACACTACATAACATAAACAAATGTGTTTAGAAAACGTTATAAATTATCGCAGTGAAAATAAGAAGTTGTCCTCAGCCTTATGGTCTAAGATCCCGGGGAACATTGAACTTCACCCATCTGTTTCCCGGATGAAAATAATATTTTAGGATTCATTTATTTGGTGAGCAAGTCAGTGAAATAATATCTTTTTTTTTAATTCATAAAACATGTCCTTGACCATATTTTTTAGGCAACCCTATTGGTATGTGTTCAGCAACACATTTTATACCCTAAAATATTATTTTCATCCGGTAAACAGATGGGTGAAGGTCAATGTTCCCCGGGATCTTGTATTATTAGATAAGTCTAGAATGTGGAGAGCTAGAAATATTTCTATTATTTTATTTCAATAAACAATTACAATGCTAAATTGTTATAAAGTTAATAAACTATAGTTATAATTGAATAACAAGTGTTTACGTAACAGTAACGAAGCGGAATTCTATTATGGCAGACATTAAACTTTTTGACACAAACTTTGTTCCTTGTTTTTTATATTCTAGATAATGACTTACGATTTTTAAAATGCGTCGAATATTGTCCAACATTTATACGCTTTAATACATAGTATTATGCTGACAGTCTTAAATATGTCCCATTGGCGCAACTGTAATGCGAACACGGTACAACTGCTATGCTGAGGGTCTAAGGTTCGATCCCTGGGTCGGGTAAAAGTGTTATTAGGTTTTACTATTACGAAACGCTGACTTTCAGCCAAGAGTCTGGTATGGTGATAGGCTCGCCCTTTATCACATCATAGGTCGGAAATCAGCGCCAAATGTGTGTGTATTGGCTACACCTCTGCCTACCCCTTCGGGGATTACAGGCGTGATTGCCTACATATAGTCTATAACGCCTTATTTAGTCATAACGCCTGTATTTAGGAACACTACTGAAGCGAACTCTTTCCCGAGTTCAAATTTCTGTGCACGTTGTTGGTCCGTTTTTGTTTAGCGCCAAAAGCGGACCAATCGCGTGTATAAAAATTGCCACAATGCGTTCGCGAGCACTATGTAACCTCTGAGTGATGTTTATAAATACGGGGGCTAGTTATTTTTTTTTAAATCAAGAAGTGGGAATGCTTTTGTGCTATATATCATGCGTGTCCATACATAACGGTTTGTTGGAATAAATATTAAGTTAGAATGTTTCTAGGTTAGGAAAAATACTAATAGAAGTGTGTTTGATTACGAAATTATGAAATGTTACTTTATAAAATAATTTCCAGGTCAAACGTTATTGATGCGTTTGTTTATTCATAAATTTAATTAATATATTATTCGCTCTATAACTAGTTCCTCAACTTTGCTATTTCAGGCATACTTTTTTTATAAACTGTTACTTAAAACAAGTTCATCCAAATCAGATATGATGTTTCAGAGAAATAACCAAACCACTGAACAGTTACATTATTTTCCATTTAAGCTACTATTTTCTGTGTCACAGGTATCAGGAACTACAAGTAATTTTGTGAGAACTACTTTAAAACCAATATTACGTATCACACCTTTAATTTTACTGATATCAGTAACTAACTGCCGCACTCAGAGACGTCACTTTGTCATTTGTTACGATTCTATAATTTCCACACTCAAAACAAGTTAATGCGTATCCGGTACTGAATTCAGAAAATGTTATGCTGGGTTACTGAGTACAGAAACCCACTGAGGACTATTTTAATTGTGAGAAATACTCAATGGCAGTTAAAGTTAATTCATGTCATTAAGTGTGGCAGTAAGAGTAACTCACAGCCAGTCGTAGTTCCAATATTTGCATATCACACAAACATTTGAACAAACTTGTGACTAGATCTACTTTGGCATAGAATTTTGATAGTGTTACCGTCAGATATGTACAGGCTTGTTCAAAACTAGTAATGTACTGCGAATCACGCCCTAGTTTCAAGTCGAATTGGACACACTTTCATGTGCGTTACTTCAAGTTGTAATGTAATTGCTCCTATTGCTACATTCCTCATTCGTTTCGTGTCAAAGACCAGGCTCTGCTGGATTATATTGTATTTGTAGCTATTTACTGAACGAAGTTAGCAATGATATTAATTCTTCTTCTTCTTTTTTATTCATGGCTTTAGCATTATTAAGCATTTAGCCAGTGTCAAGTATAATTTATTCTCAAGTTATTTTTCCAAGAACGATGAAACACGGGTGCGGTCGATTTCAAGGTCTTGCCGGAGTTTTGGTGTTAACTCCTTTCAGTACGATGCTTAATTCACTTATTTCAATGTTTCCATGCACTGTTCATCACCGTCAATGTTTATTGAACAAATCCACACCACTTTTATACAACAAACACAACTCTAAACTAGTTTATGAAATACATTAAAATAAGCGATGAACTGCACTGTCAGAATTCCCGCCAAAAACTCCCAATGATATTAATTGTTTATTTGTACACTGCTAAAGGCAAACTTCGGATGGCCGCGACAGCTGATTATGTTAGTGGTAGGATAATCATATCCACCAGGATATCGACCACTGAACACATGGTGTTAAAACCTGCCATAGTGACACACACACCTTGTGTGGATCGCGGTCTAGGATCAGTCAGTGTATATCCGGTTCTCCCGAGGGGCTTGCATTACATGATAGGTTCGTTGGGCGGGTATAGGGGTACATCTTTGTTTCATTCTTACTAAACATTGGGCACATTGTGTGTCTCCCTTATGCCAAAGCTGTTTGGGGTGGGGTGTTGACAGAAGAGAGCAACATTGACGTCAGGGCTGACGCTTGACGCGACCATCGGAAGTCGATCTTAAATGTTATGAATATTTTCTTCCAAAATTACTATATTGCTTCTACCGCCTCAAAATAATATACAAACACATGTAATTATTTGCGAAATAACAACCAAGCCTAGTTTCATGTCCATTATTTTTTTTTACGCCTCACAAACGAGCAAGTGGGTCACCTGATTGTAAGTGATCTCTACCACTCATGAACACCAATAATTTCAGAAGAGTTTGGAAACGTTGCCGACTTTAAAGGAAAGGAATGAAGACTGGGAAGGAGAGGGGATTTAGATGCTATCTGTGCGTTGTTAATGTCTAGCTCCATAACCTTAACCAAGAGATGTAAGATATGAACTAAATCATCTCTTAGTTTCAGAATATGTTTTTGTATGCAACATGCATATTTGCATAGACTTACGAAAGTGATAGATAGATAACACTTTTTTGAACACCAATTTAAGGAAAAATACATAAGAAACTATAACAATGTCAACAGGCGGTCTTATCGCTAAAAGACAACCTTACAATAACGGAATTGTTAAAAAAAAGATCAGATAAGCGACAGCACAGCGGCAGGGGGTACGGACTGCCGAGGTTAGTCGCAGATTCGAAACCAACCTCAATAGCACATCTGACTTTTCTAAGTTACGTGTGCATCCATTAGTAATTATCGCTCGCATTAATGGTGAAGCAAAACTTTGCGGGGAAACTTGAGAGTTCTCCGTAAAAATTTCAACGTCTACCATCCCGCATTAGACCCGTGTAGTGGACTAAGGCTAAAACCAACATTTGCAGGCCTGTATCCAGTAATAGAACAATATAGTACAGGGCTCATATAATTATATTGAGGTGAGGATGTTATTGAGTTTGAGACCATCACCACGGTACGGTTGCCCAGCATCAAGAATTACTCACTTTACAATCGTAGATATCACACCAACAACTTTACTAGAAGTAGTTTATTCTCAGAAGATCTTATCTCTCAAGATTTCACACAGATAGTTTATGATGACAAGTTATAACTGAGCATCCAAGCACACCAAATAACAGTATTCCGAAATTGCAATCCTTGCATAAATCTGATAAAAAATCATATTTAAATCGAATTTTTATCCGACCACTTTCAATTGTGAAATTTAACACACTTTTATAAATCATTTTACGCTAGGCTTTTGTAAAAGCGGTTCTTTGCCTCGCGTATATTCGTCTTTATACTCTTGAACTCAACACACTTTCTGAGTGACTTGTGTTTCTTTAAAGCACTTGACGCAATTCATTCGTTTGCTTAATGTACAAAATTGATGCATGTACCATTATTTTATTATGTGAGTCAATCAGTCTGAAATGTTTTCTTGCTAAACAACTGCGGAGGCTGCACAATTATTTTACCACATACAGGCGTGCATTTCTATTAAATGTTTGTTTTTATGTGTAAAGTTGAAATGTGAATGCATATTCAATGACTTTCTCAATGCTAATACGATAAATTTTACGCAATTTTCTGTTTGAAGATGGCAATATCTTTAAAACTTCTAGTGGTAATAAAATATTGAGTGATACTTATATGGAAATATTTTGCTTGTAAGACACGGTTTTCATTATATTTTTCGTATTTAACGTATTATTTACTTTTTAAAATTATCATTTTCAGTAGTATTCGCTTATTATATTTATTGAACATAACACGTAATACCTACGAAGCCTCCATTGTCAATATAAAAGCGGAAAAATGCATATTCTTTTAATTTTGACAATGGGCCGCCATTTTGTTCCGCGTGTGTCGTCCGGCAGTCAGCGTTTTTGATGAGAGCTCGGTCAAGGAACGGCAGCAATCATCAGTTCTTTATATTTCAAGTTCATAATGACTCGGCGGAAGTTTATTGTTGGAGTTTTGACACCAGAGAAAGTTATGGTTAGAGGTCGTGTTCAAATAACCACACGTTTGGTAAGTGATGGCGACAGATAAAAAAAGAAACTGAACTTGGCGATTTAACTTGCACTTTAATAGGATATAAAGATAAGGGCCTTTTCTATTTCTTATTACTATTTTATCAATTCGTTTAGGTTTTAAAATATAGCTATGAAAGAGATATAACCGATTTCTTATTTTTAACTACGCAATTTTTGCTTCTTATGTTTGATAAATTATGAACTTAAATGTTTTCAGGCTTTTGATATTTGTAATACATACTGTAATATTTTTTTTAAAACGGGTCTTAGTGGGGTAGTAATAGATTCTTTTTATTTCCCGACATTTAGACCGCGGTGCATGGGTCATGGTCACGAGTTAAAGGGTGGAGCACGGGTTACACCTTCATACCTTTAATAATTCAATAAATAAATATTGTACTTATTATGATTCTAATAACGCTCCTAATTTGTAATAAATTCGGAAGTGCATGATATTTACCTTATAGAATTCTATATTCCAATAAGATAGATGTCAAGATTAAGCCGGCTTATCATAAATAAAGCCATTTTCTAGACACCTTACAGAGTACTATCAGTTCAGTCGGAACTTTCTAGCGCAAAATCTATACTTTCCAGATCTCCCCGCTATGGCATATATCTAAACATTATGCGGGTAATGTGAACGTAATTCTAGAAATTACTGGAATAATCAACACTGGCTGATGACTTTTACGAGCCAATTGATTATATGAAACTGTTTGGTGAGTTGCTTGGTGCATGTCTCGATTAGGTTTTTAACGCCCGACTTTGTAGGCGAGTGTGTATCTTTTTTTCTATTTGTTTGAATGACGGGATGAGCAATGCGCTCGCCTGATGGTAAGCGCCACGCCTGCCCATAAACAGAACAACACCATACAGAACTTTGAATTACAAAGCACTGCATGGCATGGAACTGCGTTTGAAACATAAGAAGTTAAGTCTCATAATGCCCAGTCATTTCACTGGCTTCAATGTTCTTCAAACCGAAACACAACAGTGCTTATACACTGTTGCTTGGCGGCAGAAATAGACAAAGCGATGGTCCTTACCCAGACGGCCTCTCCCATAAGAGGAACCTACCACCTTGTACAACAAACCCTAAATATTATACAGTGGGTAATAGACAGTAAAAACTGGTTAACGAGGCTATGAAATGTGAATTTACTTGCTTATGTATGTAGCTATTTACATTTTACGAGCAATTACTAAATAAATAAATAAATACACCCAACAGTCACACACATAGCCCTAACCCCACAGTAAGATACGAGTCTTGTGTCGTGGGTATCAGAAACTACGAGAGACTTTCGGTCTCACAACACACAGACCCCGAAGCAAACATTTGTGGATCACACAAACATTTGTCTCGGTGCGGGGATCGAACCCGCGGCCTCTCGCTTCACAGCCGGTTCGCCCGCTGCGCCACGGAGGCTGTAGAATTTGTTACTGTTGTTTTTGCTGACGCGTTGATAGATAACTCTTAGTAATGGTTTCGCTCCATTAACAATAGATTAACAATTGCTTAGAATTGTTTATGAAATTTAAAAATGTTTCTTGTATTGAGACACCCCTTAATTTTGAGTTTTTTTTTTTAATATCAGTTCTATATATAATAGTGATGAGAAAACTTTGAACCCCGTTTTTAAGCAATACGTGCAAGAATATGAGATTTAACATATTTATAGTTTATATGGAGGAGAAGCGGAGAATATTATTAATACATTATTGTAATAATATGGGTTCCAAATACATTAATTAAAATAAAATATTCATTGATTACGCTCACGTTAATAATGTCTGAATGTCAAATCTCGCAGCTGACGTTATGGAAAAGTATATGATTATATAGGTGGCATTCTTTGTTTCTTTTTTTATCCGAGCACGGCAAAGTGACTGCACTAAACCTGATGGTAAGCGTAGTGCAGTCCAAAAAACCAGCGACCACCGACAAACAATGAGTTTATCGGTGGTCACCGGAGTCATGCCGGCCTGTATAAATGCTTCTAAACTGAAACGCAACAATGCTTAAACACTATTGCCTAGCGGCAGAAATAGACAAAGCGGTGGTACCAATCCAGACGGTCTCTTGCATACGAGGGACCCACCACCTTGTAAACCTTGACCGAGATAATGCGTATCATACATACCAAAACACAGACGAATTGAGAACCTCCTTTGTTAAGTTGGTAAATTTCTTCCTTCCTTCTTTAAGTTCGGCATAAATGTCGATCAAAAATCTATATCAGTTTAAAAATCTAATAAGATGAATATTTTCTGTCACATCCTTAAGCTTCACACCGGACATTTAGTCGAAGGTCGTAAGCCGAAAGTTGGTCATCGTTACGACAAGCCTGCCTTGAGCTTTGTGATTTGAACGGTCGAGCGGAATCAGAGTACGTTACACAAGAGATGATATGAATACATATTTGTCGTAAAACTATTTGTATATCAAGTAGGTGATCGTATTTATCAGTGTGTTAGACATCTTTTAGACCGTATTAAAGAGTGTGCTATATTCCAATCTGACCATAGACTGATCAGTGGAAGTGATAGAGATTTTCAGATTTTGTATAAAATGCATGTTTGTTTCTCCGGATATCTCACTCACCGTACGAAGCGCAGCAGTTTTGTCTACAGCATGAATGGGTCGATGGTCTACCCGGTCGAGCCGGCCCATTCATGCTGTAGACAAAACTGCCTACAGCGTGGCTCTACCACTCATGAATTCTAGAGGTATATTTACGGTATTGCAATAAAAATTCAGACTGCCCCTGACAAACTAAAAGTCTGCTCTAACATCTGTTGTTGGATCAATTAAAGGCCTATAATCTATCGATAGATTTGCCAACAATAGTCTTTTGAAAGGTTATCCATACAGAATGTGTCAAAAATTTACTGCTTGTAAGCAAATCTGTCGCTAAACAGAATATTGGGAATAGCCATAAGTCGATGAATAAACTTCCGAAGCGCGTGCTTGTATGTAAGTAGTAGTGTAACAGTGTAATATACAATTGGGTATTTGACATGTATTTGTTTATTATTTTAATCAATAAGCATTCCCTGAAATTTAATATCGAAAGAATTATATAAATTAAGTCAAAAATAATAAGGTTAGAAGCTATTTAAATCTGCTAGAAGGGGTAGTATTCAAATAACAGACAAAGTAATGTACGACATAGCACAAAGATATAGCCTCCATGGCGCTGTGGGCGAATAACCGACTGTGCAACGTGAGGCCGTGGGTTCGATCCCCGCACCGAGACAAATACTTTGATCCACAAATATTTGTTTCGGGCCTGGGTGTTGTGAGACCGAAAGTCTCTCGTAGTTCCTGATACCCACGACACAAGAGTATCTTACTGTGGGGTCAGGGCTATGTGTGTGATTGTTGGGTATTATTTATACAAACAAAAGAAAAAGAAAAAAAAAGCATGTTACGTCACAAGGCGGATTCCGCCTGTGACGGTGCACGCGTGGGAGGGAGATAGCGAGACTTTCCCACTACGCGCCCACCTTTGCTTATTCCAATATTTATAACATGAACCGCAGCCTCATATTTTACTCAATTTTAGTTTTGTTTTCGCAAAATAGTTTCTTTTACGTATTATTGTCGGGTGCTTAAAAAATAATGTAAAAAATTAGACATAGTCAAGTACTCCATTACTATAGCAAATGAAGAGTAAGGCTGGATTGCACGATAATAGCAGTTATAGTTAAGGTTTATGTCCAATTTTACGACAACAGTAACGCTGACTTTAACATTGACTGCGGAATGTGTTGCACCATCGTATTCCGATACTACTAGATTCCTCGATTCATTCTAGAAGCAGGGACATGATATTATTTAGGAGCACAGACGCTTTAGGAGATAGGTATATCGGTTCGGAGGTTATAATTGAACTATCAGACAGATATTTAACTTAAACCATAGCTTTAACCAGCGCATCATGGGCGGTTACGGTTAACAGCTAAAGTCATGTCGAAATCTAACATTTGTCAAATGGTGCAACTCGTTTTTTTGCTTAACCGGTACTTAACATGTTTGTCATTGCTAAAATAAGTTGGTGCAACCCAACCTAACACCCAGACTGACTAATCAGTTCCTGCTTCACATAGATGCGTATCGTGCAGCGTACTATCGCTTACAATTATTTTACTGTAAGATACGATTAACCAGCCGGGCTAACGCGTGCGCCTTGAGATTATTTTTACTACTTGTTTTGTCGTAAAATACCGGTTTTATCTGGTTATCTCTATCACACTAATATTATAAATGTGAAAGTTTGTTTGTTTGGATGTTTGTCCGTCAATCACGCTGAAACTACTGAACGGATTTTGATGAAATTTGGTATACAGACAGGGTATGAGCTGACTTGGGTGATAGGATATTTTTTATCCCGGAAAAAGCAGATCACGCGGGCGGAGCCGCGAGTAAAAGCTAGTATGTCTATAAAGCTAAGCCCGGTATTCGAGCACGATAAATGGCTGCCCACTGGTTTTCTTCTGCTATCTCTATAACTTATCTCTATAATATGTCGTTTCGGTATAAACGCAAAACTAGTTGATATTTACAAAGTTTTCTCTCGCGCGCGACATTATCTCGTGTGCATATGTTAGGTGGTCTAATCACGTTACTTAAGTGAATTAAATTCGGACATCATTCTGTAAAATCGATGTCTGGACATTAAAAGAGACAATAACTCATGCTGCTGTTGGGTGTATTTATCTTTATGTATATAACCTATTTTTAAATGCACTATGATCTCCATGATTTGACAACCTCCGTGACACAGCGGGCGACCTGGCCGCGGGTTCGATCCCCGCACCAAGACAAATGTTTGTGTGATCCACAAATATATGTTTCGGTGTCTGGGTGTTATGAGACCGAAAGTCTTTCGTAGTTTCTGATACCCACGACACAAGACCCGTATGTTACTGTGGGGTCAGGACTATGAATGTGACTGTTGGGTGTATTTATTTTGTTTTTTTTTCTTTATTTATGTTGTAGGTAACACTTTATTGAGTATCAGGTGTCCAAATTTAAAAAACAATCCTGTAATCTACCGATTTTGAGTCGGATACTCGCTCTATACGCCATTGAGCGTCGAAACGAAATAAACTTGGATTAAAATTTATGTTGAAAACTGCTGAATCATGTATATCAAAGGATTTCACAAGGTCATGTGGCATTGGACAACCTTCCTGGCTGAAACGTGCCGACGTGTGCACCACATTAAATATTAAAACTAACCTAGTTTTCGCCACAATGTAACTTACAATAACGGCTAATGTGTAGTAGCTACCGTAATGCATATAGCTTGGAAATAACTTTAAAATGCTAAGAAATATAACTCTAATGCAAACGTTTTGAAGGCGTTCAAGTCAAGAAAGAATTAGTGCGCTACGTGTCAGTAATAAGTTAAGTACTTATATACGCATTCATGCTTGTAATCGGTAGGTAGGAAGAAGTGTGTCCCATAATGTGGTTGGGAGGTAGCCTATTTTTGTATTTGATTGAATGACGAGACGAGCAAGGCGCTCGCCTATAAAACATTGCACCGAATTGCGGTCGCCACCCCGAGAAATAAGATGTTAAGTCTCATAATGTCCAGTAATTTCACTGGCTTCAATGTTCTTCAAACCAAAACACAACAGTGCTTACACACTGTTGCTTGGCGGCATAAATAGACAAAGCGGTGATACCAACCCAGACGGCCTCTCGCATATAAGGGACCTACCACCTTGGAAAAAAGCCTATCGCCGTAAGGGCACAATTCCAGACTCCGGGCTGATACTGGGCATTTCGTGATAGTAAATCCCAATATCACATTTACCCGTCCCGGAGATCGAAGCCGAGACGTCAGCACAGCAGTTGTACCGCATGTGTCACCGTCATGTCATAAATACATAGTTTTACATCTTCTTTACATAGTATAAAATGAAGTCGCTTCCGTTGTCTGTTCGGGTAGATCTTTTAAACTATTCAACGGATTTTAATGCAGTTTTTTAGTGCAGCAATAGATAGAATGATTCATGAGGAATATTTATATGTATAATACATACATATTATAGTATAGAAAAGCCGAAAAATTCAAAGATTTGTAATGTGATGTCGTAACAAACATATTTTTACGAAGCCGGCGCGGGTCGCTCGTAAATCATAGAGAAATAAAAAATTCAATACAAAAATAAAACAATATCTACGATACTTTAATATTCGGTTAGAAATCAATCGATGTATTACATCAAAAGAGATACGTAAGCGATCAATTACCGTAAGGTTGGCGTGTGGTACTGCACAGTTCGACCGTTACCACTTGCCATCCAACTGGGTCAATGTTGGCCATTCGCACTTTTCTCTTTAAAGGGACCATTCTTTATAATTACGGTGTTAGTTTCGGTTTAGTTCGTAAGTGTTGAGTTAATAGAATAGGTCGATGAATAAACCTAAAAACTAATACGTCAAACAATAAAAAAATACTCACCGAATTGAGAACCTCCTTTTTTAAAATCGGTTAAAAGAATTTTTATGTCTTTGGAGTTGGTGCCTGTGTCGCTACTGGTCAAGTGAAATTAGAAATTCGGTGTTATTTAATTGTAATCGTTTTTTAAGTTTTGTTAGAACTAATTTTATTTTTCATACTTCAGTGCTAGGTACAGCTATAGTATGTAAATTACAATACAAGGACATAATTGCGACGATTAACCTATTGTTCATTAGTTTCATTTTTTTTCTCCGTAGTTCGTCATCATTTCTGTACCAAATTTATATTAGACCACATTACAGCTAAACTGGATGTGATGATTTTTTTGCCACAAAATTGGCGAAAAATTCGATGTTTATACATAAATAAAGCTAAAAATAAATTATACGCGTAGATTTGAGTATCTTCTACTTTTATCAATACACTGTAGAACAGGGATTCCCAAACTATTTAGGGCAAGAGACCCCTTTTTCAGAATGAACTGATACCTCAGACCCCATAACCAAATTACTTTAAAAATCCTATCTCTAGTTTTTTCCTATTGATTCAAAATACTTACCAATTTAAAAAAACCTTGTTGGTTTTCGTTTATGTCGACCCCTAGGAAACCGTTTTCGACTCCAAGGTGTCTTGATGGGTAGATTCTATGGTAGGATATCGACCACTTTGGGAAATCCTGCTGTAATTTTAATGTCACTTTAATAAACATTAACATGTCATCAAATCTCTCAACTCATAAAAAAATTAGAAAACATTGATAATTATTTTGCAATCTAAAAAGCTTAAATCATAGCATTAATAATTCATGTTTCATAACCAGTTTTGGCTTGTTTAAAGGGACCGCCATTTAAAAATCGTTGACAGTGTTGATTAATTTATGCATTTTGACATGTATGGCTTTTTAAACGTTTTATTTTTTTCTTTTCTTAATAGACATAATCACAGCACAACACGCATGACTTGATTTGGACGATGCGTCAATCAAAAATGTTTATTTTTTTATATAAAATTAAATTTATATAATAAAAAAATAGTATTTTTTTATTTGATTGAACGACGAGACGAGCAAGGCGCTCGCCTGATGGTAAGCGCCACGCCTGCCCATAAACAGAAGCAATACCACACAGAACTTTGAATTACAAAGCACTGCATGTCGTTGAGCAGCGCTCGACACCCTGAGAGAAGATGTTAATGTTTTTCAAACCGAAACACAACAGTGCTTACACACTGTTGCTTGGCGGCAGAAATAGACAAAGCGGTGGTACCAAACCAGACGGCCTCTCGCATACGAGGGACCTAGTCTACTCATGGCGGGAACGCTGAGAATTTTTATTTGAATGCAATTAATGTTTCTGTTTTCAATTTGTTATTTATTTTAGAAAAACAATTTAAATAATGTAATAAAGAAAGTAAATGACGCATTAACGTCCAGAACGTATCATCAGATAAAATCTAATAACTACTACTATATATGGATACTAACTCAATTACAATTAATAAAGTAATTAAAATTAATGAAACGTTTAAATCCAAGAAAGTACACTTTAATTCGTATGTAACGTGTGATAGATGATTTTCACTTTCACTTTAAAAATAATTATGATATATATTGATCGTAAAAACACTTTTACTTGTAAGGTTTACTTGGGATTTCGGAATTCGTAATCTGTGATGTAATTATATTTGCATACCGACCGGTTAATATTATAGAACTGTGATATCATGTGTTTAAAAATGGAAAGTTTTATATAAAGTCTATTTGCTTTGAAATTGGTAATTGTGTGATGGAAATTGTAAATAAATGCATCTTAAAATAAATGTATGCACTCTCATATTCATGTAGAATTGATATCAATAAATGAAAGTAAAGTTGGTACTTAACGTCCTCCTAAAGGCTGATTTCGAATGGTCGTTATAGCGTCAAAGCCACAACATCTGCAGTTGTACTGCCCACTACGTAAATCTATGAACATTGACAGTTACTGTTTTTTTTATAGCATAGGCCGGTAAACGAGCTAGTGGGTCACCTGATGGTAAGTGATCTCCACCATGTACTCTCCATGTACGCCCACCACCAAAAGAATCATGGGCGCGATGCCGACCTTAAAGGAAAGGGATAATTAGGGATTGGGAAGGGGAGGGGATTTGGGCTTCCGGATATCTCACTCACCGTACGAAACGCAGCTGCAAGCCGATACTTTACGTCGGTTTTCTGTGAGACAGTGGTAACGACCCGGTCGAGCCAGCCCATCTGCCAGATAAATCTGTCTACAGCGTGGCTCTACCACTCAAATTTGTACTGCCCACTACGTAAATCTACGAACATTGACAGTTACGTGTACTTCCAGTATGTCGTTGACATTACATCAATGATGCTCGCTTCCAACCTTGACGCGACCATCGGAATTCTGCCTTAACGAATCCCATAAAAGGGTAAGACTAAAATGTCACCAGGACGGTTGCACAACCAGGGTTCTCCTGCCAACAAAAACTATGTCATTTTGCATGTTATTTGGTTGCGTAACAATGTATATATTTTGTGACCTGACCTGTGAGAGTGACCTGGTTTCATCGTAATACGATACAACTCTTCTTTTCAGGTTTCTTAGCGATCTAATAATGCCCGTATTCATAAACAAAACTTATACTTGACTGCCCTATTACTCGTATTTAAGGTATATAAAGTTGTCATTTTTAATATTTTTTAAGAAAAATATTATTTTAAAAAATTGTTAATTTTGTTTTTTATAATTCTGGAAAGTCAATGTCTGGACATTAAAAGAGGCCATAACCCATGCTTTTGTTTCGGCATTTCTTCTCATGGCTAGCCGCGAAATGCCGACAAAAAATAAAAGATAAAAATAAAACTAATCTAGTATAAATAATGTTGACATGTAAAAGTGATATTTATGATCCAATTTGCAGAATAAATGATTTGAATTTGAATACTTAAGCAAGTGTCGAATTCTGTGTACCTGATTGGTCCGTTTTTATTTAGTGCCAAAAAATAGCCAATGACGTTTAGAGAAATCGTCACTATGCATTCCCGCTTTGAGGCAATGCATAGTGCAGTTTTAAAGTAACGTTTATGAATACAAGGGTAAGTTTTTTTACGACACGGGCGAGCCCATCATCTTATTAGGCACTTGCAGTTGCGGGAAATTTTTATTAATAAATTTGTAAGTTACAAAGAATTTTCGGCCTAGTCTTTTTTTTTTTATAGCATAGACCGGCAAAATCGTCCACCCCGTGACCACGAAGGCTGAACAGCTTTCGAAACGTCGGGACCATAATTAAAATACCGCGAAATTAAATTTAAAAAAAAAACCGCGATAAAATCCGTTTAAATTAGTTTTATTTGAATGCTGTATATTTTATAATTTTTACTTTCTTTCACAACCAGCTAATCCTAACGCTGGACCCAGTGTCTTTATTCCCATATACGTTTGTCTTGCAATTAATCCATCCCTAGACCACATATTATATTTACCACATAGCTTAATTACCTTTGCTGTTGAAATAAAACTAATTTAAACTGACTTTATCGCGGTTTTTTATTAATGTCCACCCCGTGACCACGAAAGCTGAAAAGCTTTCGAAATGTCGGGATCAAAATTTATAAAAAAACCCGCGATAAAATCCGTTTAAATTATTTTTATTTCAATGTGTAATATTCAAAGTATAAACAAGAAATCATTATTCCTCTGCTACATTTACGAATGTACCAAGTTTAATAATCCTTACAAAACAATTTCTTTCTGCATAGTTTTTGCTAGTCGTCCATTAGAAGTAAATTAATTCATATTACGTAAATACTTCATGATACTACTAGTAAAAAAAAGTATCAAGGAGTTACGTACATTGGCGAAGTGAAAGTGTAAGGGATTATGTGTAATATTACATCACTGTTAGTACCACAGAATAGGCAAAATTAACATTTTAATGTGAAAATTAATTACACTATAGTTGGGATTTATAAAGAATTTGTGTAACTGGTAGCCTCCGTGGCGCAGTGGGCGAGTAGCCGGCTGTGAAGCGAGAGGCCGCGGGTTCGATTCTCGCACTGACACAAATGTTTGTGTGATCTACAGCGTGTTTCGGGTCTAGATGTTGTGGGACTGCACGTCCCTCGTAGTTCCTGATACCCACGATACAGGTTTAATCTAGTGTTGGGTTAGGCCTATGTGTGTGACTGTTGCGTGAATTTATTATTATTGAAACTCTTATAAGAAGCGATAACTCAGCGAGTTGTACAGACTGTAGAGTGAAAATCGCAGATTCGAAACCAGCCCCAAAAGCGTGCACCCCTGATATTTCTAAGTTACGTGTTACTAAATGTTATATATCGCTTGTTTTGACGGTGAAGGAAACGTTGTGTCGAAACCTGCATATCTGAGAAGTTCTCCATAAGAATTTCAAATGTATATGAAGTCTGCCAACCCGTATTATACGTGCGTGGTGGACTAAGGCCTAACCCCGCGCATTCAGTAGAGGCGGCCCATGTGAATTGGCATTGGAATTGGCCCATTGGAACGTGTACAATACACAGCACTATTATTGGAACGAAGTTCCTTACGGCAGGCTTGGATAGGGATTTCGCTGCGTGACCGAACTGAAAAAAATGTGATAGTAAAACCGTAAGAAAAATGCGTGGAAAAAATGCATGGAATAAAAGCGTTAAATGAGACGTGCGCAGGCGCGACAGTCAATGTGTCAATTTTAATGTCAGTCATTTCTATGTAATTTTATGTTGTCAAACAAAAATAAAGAGACATATTTAAAATGAAATTCATTCAGCCAGTTATAATTGAAGTATATAAAAATACTCCTTCGATTTTTAAAAGATTACGCTAGCTCGTTATTATTTATAATTACATAAGTTGATAAAAAATGCTATACAATAGCTTTACCGCGGCAGTCTCCGAGCGCCACACGTCTTTTTTTTATTTCTATTTTTCTATTCTATTTCTATGTAATGTTATGTTGTCAAACAAAAATAAAGAGACATATTTTGTTATTTTAGTTGATAATTTGAATTTTTTGCAATTTGTGTCGATTGTACATTAGCCGAAGGAACTTCGTTCCTACCTGGTGTCCCACGACACACACCAATTTTTGTAGTTGTGTAACTCCATACATAACCATCTAAATCGCCGATTAAAAAGTCATCTGTAATTATTTAACGACTGAACAGGTTTTGTTTAAACAAAACTAATAATATTTTCGATTAAATCAGATTTCAAACAAAGAAATCGCATTTCGTTTGCTACAGACAGATGCACAAACAGACAAAGGGGATAAACTTATAACGACCTTCTTTTATGTCGGTGGTTAATAAGTAACTTAAGGATAATTATATAAGTACTAAAACCTTCCTGAAATTAAATTTTTGTTAGTGTTAAAATCATCGAAATAAAGGTATTTTGAAAACTAATAAATCCATTCGTTTTAGAGAAAATCCCAAACAAAATTATTTATTATACACTAGCATTCGCTCGCGGCTCCACCCGCGTGAAATACTGCACCGCTGTATTATCAATATCGCCTATGTTCATCAGGGATAATGTAGGATTCTAATGGTGAAAGAATTTCTCAAATCGGTCCAGTAGTTTCAGAGCCTATTTAATACAAACAATCAAATGTTTCCTCTTTATAATATTAGTTTAGATACCAATCGAGTAAAATTTTCTAATAAAACAAAACACAAATCGTTTAAAAACTGATCTATCGTACAAAAAACATTGTCAAATCTATTCGCCTTGTGAGTACAGATTCACAAGTTGGATAATGGTATATGGTGAATCCATTAGCTTTGTAGGTCAGCATAATACTGATGGAAGAATAAAAATGTCCCCCATTGCTGCAGACTGCTAATTGGCGGACAAAATGACCATTGCTAGCTAAGCCTTAAAAGATTTTATAATTAATATTTATTACTTGCAAACTAAAGGCAAACCAATAAATAATATTAAATACAAAATAATTTTTAGCTCGGTAGGTCAGTGTCTGGCAATAACCTTCAAATTATATCTCGTTAATGACTTCTCGAACGTACCAAAAACACGTTGCGAAACCTACTTTAGTTAATTCGATAAGTGAGTGAATGTATGATAAAAAATATGCCTATGTAATAATGGCTTGGAGAGCAAGTAAATATGTCAGAGGTACCTGGCAACTTAGAAAGTAATTTAAAAGGAAAAAATTACCAGGTCTCGAATAAAAACATATAAAGCATCCTGATTATTAATCGGCCAATTCGATTTATTCCAATATAATTTAAAGATATCGATTTACCATGCCGTGACGACTGATTATTCGAATTAAAAATTAATTATATAAATCGACTTATTTGAAGACTGTTATCGTATGACGTAGACGAAATTTCACGATTTTAAATACATATTACGACGCGGAAGATGTAGTCTAGGACGTCCTGTGGCTAGGCGGCCTATGGAGTGACGAAATAAGCAAAGTTTTAGGCATCAGTTGAATGAGTGACCGACGATCGGTCTCAGTGATGTGATTTAGGAGAGTTTAAAGTTCTAAAGTGGTAGTTTTCGTTGCAGTTTCAATGGGCCAGTTCGACCGGGTTGTTAGTTGTTATCTCGGTCGCATAGAAAACCGAGGTGAAGTAGCAGCTTGCTGTTGACTTTGGTACGATGACTGGGATATTCGGGGGCCCAAATATCCCCCTCCATTCCTATATCCATTCGCCAATTCTCTTTCCTTTCCTTTAAGGTCAGCAACGCATTGATGATTTTTGATATCATGAACGTTGGAAATCAATACAGTCAGGTGACTCATATGCTCGTTACATATGCCATAACCACTTGTACGTCCGACCTAAAAAACTATTTTTCGAGGCTTCTTACACTACCATCTCGTGATTGTTGTTGTAAACTAATTCGTCAGCTATCTAATAAACAAATGAAACACGCATTAACTACCTGCAATTTGTTAATAACGACGGTTATATAAAATATGTCGCTATGGCTACAAAAGTATCCTTGGACGTACAACCCACCTTTTTTTTGGCTAGAAAAGTATCCTTGTACGTGCAAGTGGATAAAAAAGGTCCATTTGTCTAACAGTAGACTAACAATGCTTGAAGATGATGAGATGAGAGTTAAATACACTACTAGGGCAAAATCGCCGCCGATACATTTCAAACATATTATATTAATTTGTGCTTGCGCCATTCTCGGAAGCAAAGCTTTGTTACGTGATAAAAATGTAGTGTTTTCCTTTATATGTATATACATTTCATAATCGTTTCCTACTCTATAATCTAATAATCTGATGATACTATTGTATAAAAATTGTGTATGTTGGTAAAATATTAAATTTAAATGAGTTATCTCAAGACAACTGTTGTTTCTAAATATTTGGATGTTGCATAAGATTAGCAGGTCATAAGATTTTATTTAAAATATAAAAACACTTTAGCATAAGCGACTATTTCAGTTGCATAATTTTACAATGTTTATATTTAAATAAAGATAAAAAATCATCAATCAAAACAATTAATCTTAGACTGGATTGTACCATAATAGCAGTTATGGTTAAGGTTTATGTCAAATTTGACGATAACAGTAACGCTGACTTTAACATTGACTGCGGTATGAGTTGCACCATCGTATGCCGATACTACTAAATTCCTCGATTAATTCTAGAAACGTGGACATGATATTATTTTGGAGCTCAGACGTTTTAGGAGATATATCGGTTTGGAGGTTATAACTAAACCACCTGACAACTATTTAACTTAAACAATAGCTTTGACAAGCGAATCTTGGGCGATTACGGTTAACAGCTAAAGTTATGCGTCATCTAACATTTGTCAAATGGTGCAACTCATGTTTTGCTTAACCGCTACTTTAACATTTTTGTCATTGCTAAAGTAAGTTGGTCCAACCCAGCATTAATGTATCTCTCATAACATTTATCATAGAACTAACACGGTTGGTCTAAGATCCCGGGTAACATCGACCTTCACCCATCTGTTTACCGAATGAAAAATATATTTTTTCACTTTCTACTTTTCATTGAAGTTTCATTTATTTGGTAATCAAGTCAGTGAAAGTATATATGTATATTTTTAAATATTAATAAAAACATATCCTTGACCATATTTTTAGGCATCCCTATTGGTATGTGTTCAGCAACACATTTTATACCCTAAAATATATTTTTCATTCGGTAAACAGATGGGTGAAGGTCGATGTTACCCGGGATCCTATACTAGGTGTAAATTAACAATATAACAAGCAAGTCTGAAGCCCAGATAAAACCTGTTTTAGCTCATAAACCTAGATGTGTCCTGATACCTTACCGCGGGCTATTTCCATCTAACGGAATGTAAAATTGAATTTGTATAGCGCTACATACAAGGCCGGGGTTTTACAGTTGGGAACATGCGGTTAGTTTCAATTTCTCTTGATCAGTGTTGGATATGGAATACAACACGTAATTGAACATGTGGAGAGTTTTTTGCTGGTGGTATGATATTCATATACGCCAAGTTATATTTTTTTTTGTTTAATTTCCCTTATCGAGAACACGATAAGGTTTTTCGAAGGTATGTGAAGTCTACCAACCCGCATTAGACATTAAACAAAATTAAAAATAGACATCCGTCACTAAATAATGCTTTGAGAACTTCTACTCTATACTTACCGTGACATTATAATCCACCATAGACGTGAGCTTCTCTCGTCGGTCGGTATGATCATCGATAAATACAGTAATATGGTGCTTCACGCCTAACAACCCTATATTATAGAAAAGAACACGCGAGAGGAGGCTGGTCATTATAGATTAGAAGTTACTATTGAACAACCTAAATGTTATTTATTCATTTGCACTTCATATGGATATGCAGCTGGTGGGAGGATACTTGTATCCGACCAGATAGCGACCACCGTACACTGGTGCTAAAACCTGCTATAGTGGCCCACCTTGTGTGGGTCGCGTTCCAGGATCAGCCAGTGTATATCAGGTTCTCCCCAGGGGGCTTGCCTCCTGATCCTAACCCTTTTCCCATCCCTTTTTCCTTCCCCTCCCCCTTGGCCCATTGGCAGGCCGGCATGATCTTGCCGACCTACGATGGACACATTGTTTATCGTTGGTCGACACTATTCTTGGATTGCGCTACACTTACCATCAGGTGTAGCGTAGTCACTTTGCCGAGCCAGGATAAAAAAAAAAAATATACAATCTGTATATAGGCGGACTTAATGCCAGAGGCATTCTCTACCAGTCAACCTTAGGATGGTGCAGAGATAGACAAAGTAGGTAAATAGGTATAAATGTTGTCGCATTCCGAGGATTGAACTTAAATATAATAAACTAGCATTCCCTCGCGTCTCCGTTCGCGTGAAATTCTGCACCGTTATATTATCGATATCGCCTATGTTCATCAGGGATAATGTAGGATTCTAATGCTGAAAGAATTTTTCAAATCGGTCCAGTAGCTTCAGAGCCTGATGCAAACAAACAATCAAATCTTTCCTCTTAAAATAATACATGCACTTAGACCTGACCCCACACTATGTTACCTGTAACGTGGGTATCAGAAACTACGAGGGACATGCGGTCTCACAACACCCAGACCCGAAACAAATATTTGTGGAGCACACAAACACTTGTCTCGGTGCGGGAATCGAACCCACGGCCTCTCACTTCGCAGCCGGCTACTCGCTCACTGCGCCACGGTAGCGTCCTGTATATTATTTATATTTTTTTAAATATACGGTGTATAACATTTTACCGAATGATAATTTTTATTTCTTTTCGAAAGTACTTAGCTCAAAAGTGGTCGCATAAAAATTTTAAGGAGAAATTTCACCTCTCTAAAGTATTGAAGCTTCAATATTTATGCACCGATTTTGATTATTGGATTCACTAAAAATAATAAAACAAAAAGTTTTCTTACAAACATATTTTGTTACTGAATATTCTTTCTAATCTTGTTCTAATCCCAAACAACAGTTAAAAAAGCTGGTGCAACGGGAAAAAATAAATTTATTATTTGAGTGGTAGAGCCACGCTGTAGACAGTTTTGTCTACAGCATGAATGGGCTCCCCGACCGGATCGTTACCACTGTCTCACCGAAAGCCGACGTAAAGTAGTGGCTTGCTGCTGCGTTTCGTACGGTGAGTGAGATAACCGGTAGCCCAAATACCCTCCCCTTCCCAATCCCTAATTATCCCTTTCCTTTAAGGTCGGCAACGCGCCCATGACTCTTCTGGTGGTGGGCGTACATGGGCGGTGGAGATCACAATATTAACAATTACTAACATTTGTAGTTAGTTTTTATTACGTTCTAGTTAAACTTATTATTTTGTTTCACCACTTGAAATCAAAT
Source organism: Amorpha juglandis (assembly GCA_949126905.1). Lineage (NCBI taxonomy): Eukaryota > Metazoa > Arthropoda > Insecta > Lepidoptera > Sphingidae > Amorpha > Amorpha juglandis. Next base: position 11,904,501 of record OX421385.1, on the reverse strand, counting down.
ATGTTTATTTTCTACGATATATACGATCGAATATTGCACATTGAAAATCGAATCCAAAACATAATCAATCAACGAAGGCTCATATCACAACCTATCTCAATATATATCATAAAATGATTGGACATATCTCGTCCAATGCTTAAAACTGTTCGTATTATAACGGTGCATACACACCGAGTGACCGCTAACTCGCCACCCTGCCTGCGACAGTTACTGCACTCCATTTGCCTGGATAAATTAATTCCACTCTGATAAAGTTGCCTTCGTAATGTGACGCGAATTATTGCGGTATTTAACAATCTTCGACCTGCCCTGATCCCACACGCTGTGGGGTTGGAGCGATATGCTTTTTATCACATGTTACAGAAAGATTTGGCTTGTAGTTTTTATTGCCGACCGCCTGCCTTACGCCAATCGCTCTGGGGACTGGTTTGGTGTTATTTAATAATAATAGATAATAATTCACAATATAAGTGGTAGAGCCATGCTGTAGACAGTTTTGTTTATATGACACGGCTCGACCGGGTTGTTATAGCTGTAAAAAAAACCGACGTGAAAAAGCAACTTGCCGTTGCATTTCGTACGGTGAGTGAGATGTCTAGAGGCACAAATCCCCTTCTCCTTTCCAATACCTAATTATCTCATCCCTTTAAGGTCGCCAACGCGCCCATGATTCTTCTGGTATTGTGGGTGTACATGGGCGGTGGAGATAACTTACCATCAGGTGACCCGCTTGCTAGTTAGCTGACCTATGCTATAAATAGAAAAAAAAAATAACCGCATATCTCACTCAGCGTACAAAACGCAGCAGCAAGCCGCTACTATACGTTAGGTTTCTGTGAGGCAGTGGTAACGATCCGGTCTTGCCAGCCCATTCATGCTGTAGACAAAACTGTCTAAAGTGAGCGGCTGTCTAACCTGTCAGCGTTTATTGGTCGGTTAATTAGAATATTTGGAGATTATAATCTATTTATGCTATCTTATGTTAATTAATCAAGCAATTAATTGATATCCGGAACACAAGAACACAATTCCGGATACATTTGTCAATTAATTTTTATAGTATAGAAACTATTCATTAATGCGGTTTTAAAAGATAAAAACAGTTGACACAGGACTAGAGGCGGCGCAGAGACCTAGTTACATATACATACATACTCACGCCTGTAACGGAGGGGTAAGCAGAAGTGTAACCAGTACTTACACCGACATTTCAACGAGCGTATTTACGTCTCATGTTGAAACTTAGTTCCTTCCTTCCACCTGCCCTTATCCCACTCGCAGTGGGGTCGGCGCGACATGATTTTTTGAGAAATGGTGGGGAAAGATATGGCGTGTAGTTTTACGACCGGCCGCCTGCCTAAGCCTATATCGTGCCAGGATAAAAAAATACAAGGTGGTAGGTACAATAGTGTGTAAATACTGTTGTGTTTCAGTGTGAAGGACATTGAAACCAATGATATTACTGGGCATTATAAGACTTAACATCTTATATTTCGGGGTGAGCGAGTTTACTGCCATGCAGTACTTTATAATGCAGAGTTCTGTGTGGTGTTGCTTCTGTTTATGATTAGGCGTGGCGCTTACCATCAGGTGAGCGCCTTGCTTGTCTCGTCATTGAATCAAATAAAATAAATAAAAAAACCCTCCATTTTGAAACTGGTTGTTTTCTGACAATATCATTACGGCATTGTAGTGTATGCAGTATTTTTTTTTTATACTAGTCCTGTATTATACACATACGTCCCATTACTGGGCACGGGCCTCCTCTACTGAATGAGAGGGATTAGGCCTTAGTCCACCGTGCTGGCCTAATGCGGGTTGGCAGACGTTTCACATACCTTCGAAACATCTTATCGAGTTCTCAGGTATGCAGGTTTCCTCACGATGTTTCCTTCACCGTTAAAGCAAGCAATAATTAACAATATACGTAACTTAGAAAAGTCAGAGGTGTATGCTAAGTAATTTATTGCCATATAGAAACACGTAATTCTATTTCGAGCTCATCGACATTACGTTAATAAATGACTGCACGTAATAGTTTGTAAGCCTGCCTTTTGTTCTGGTAATAACGATGTTTCTGCTAGTGTAGTAATACATACTAGTACCACTTACTTATTAGAAACAACATGTACTGATAGACTTGTGATTAACTAGGGCTAGTAAACAGTGGCTTAGTTGGCTAAGCTACTCGTGTTTTTTTTTAATGAAAGAAGGGGCAAACGACGTGTTACTAAGGTTAATCTCTTGACAATTGCCTAAAATTGACTGAGCGCTGAACGCTGAAGTGTTCTGAAATCAAATATAAATAATAGTTTAAAAAAACTAAAAAGCACGCTTTTATAGAAAATCCAACTAAAAATAGATTTTTTTCATAAATTTGAAGAAAAAATATATTTTATTGTAAAAATAGCGATACTATCAAATAATCCTTCTACTCATAATATCTGTCAATAAAATATTTATAACTATTGATACCATGCAATGACTTCTGACACGGAGATAAAATTTAAACTTTTCACTATATTTTTACTCACAATATTTCATTTCTAAATTTTATGTAAATTTTCTTAAGTGGATGCAATTCTATACAAACAACGCAAGAATATTGTTTCCTAAGAGGTTTATGAAATGCCTTTTGACGATATTGCAACTTGTATGCATAATTTATGTGACGTTTCTGCGTGGCTATTATTAAAAATAAATAAAAATATAGCGAGAGCTTAAATAAATAAAATAAATACATCCAACAGTAACACACATAGTCCTGACCCCATACTAGGTTATACATACTAGGTTTATTGTTTGTCGTTGGTCGACACTATTCTTGGATTGCGCTACACTTACCATCAGGTATAGCGTAGTCACTTTACCGAGCCAGGATAAAAATAAACCTGTGTCGTGGTTAACAGACACTACGAGTAACTTGCGCCCCACAACACCCAGATCCGAAATAAATATTCCTGGATCGCATAAACATTTGTATCGATGCGGGAAACGAACCCACCTCTCGCTTCGCAGCCGCCTACTCGCCCACTGCGTCACGGAAGCACGTTTCATGGATCAGACGTTTCATTAAATAGTTTTAGCTCTGTCCCACAGCTGATTAACTGTAGTTTATCAGAGCCACTATTTCGTTTTTTCAACGATGATGCCAACGCTACAGCGATCAGTCTACGAAGCATTAAAAAGCGTCCCCATTTGTGACATTTTCGAGAAGCGCAAGTCGTGACTGATAAACACGTGGGACAAACTCACAAATGTGGATTGTTAAATACATGTATTTCGACCTAATGTTACTGAGCAATATGTTCTGGAACCTTGTAAAATTTCACCGTCATTCAAGGTTTGTCATTTTGTGACAGTCTGTGACAGTCAGAGACAGTCAGTCTATGCGACAAAATGTCACGGTGTGAACGCACATTTTGATATCTCAAACCGGATCATATGTTACTGCTGCTTAGCGCCAGAAAAAATTAGAAACGGTTGTGCCCAGGCGGCCTCCCGCATACGAAGGACCGACCTAGTAGAATGAGCTCTGAATTTTCTTGTTTAAATATTATTTATTTACATGTTTTCAATGAACTTTTGTCACAACACTGAGGTGTGAAATGTCATGATTGTTAAATGATGTCAAGGAAGGCATTTTATTTATTATTTTGAGTTCATAACCGCTATAAAATTTGTAAATGCTTTACACAAAGTGGTATTGGCTGGTGGTAGGATATTCATATCCGCCCGGATAGCGACTACCGTACACATGATGTTAAAACCTGCCATAGTGATCCACACACCTTGTGTGGATCGCGTTCCAGCATCAGCCAGTGTATATCCGGTTCTCACGAGGGGCTTGCAACATTACTTGATGGTTGGTTGGGGCGGGCATAGGGGTACATCCTTGTATCCCTGTGCCTGTCCGGTCGCAGGCCCCTCGATTTGCTTCTTCCCTCTCCGAAGAAGAAATAAGCATTTATACAGGCCGGCATGATTCTGGTGACCACCGATTAACTCATTGTTTGTCGGTGGTCGCTAGTTATTTGGACTGCACTACTTACCATTAGGTGTATTCACTTTGCCGTGCTAGGATAAGAAACCTTTATGCCAACCTATTGCAATACAACTACAATGTAAGCAAAATAATCTTTAAATTCAATCGTTTAGTAAACAATTATTCAATGTACCTAAGTCTCAAATCTAAAACCTATCGATCCATAAGGCTCATTAGAACACGAATCCGATATTGTACATCATAGTTGAAGGTAAACAGAGCGAGCCAGTGGCCAGATAGAAAGATTTACGTGTTTTCTCAACTTTGTAACGTGACGTGACGTGTGTTACCCGCTTTCACTATGACGAGTGATTGCGCACTTACGATGGTTTGATCGACAGTTTTAATATTTTTATTATACATTACTAAGATGGAGAGACAGCTTCCGTGATGCTGTGGGCGAATAGCTGGCCGAGAAGTGAGAGGTCGCGGGCTCGATTCTCGCATTGAGATTTTTTTTGTGTGATCCACATATATTTGTTTTGGGTCTGTCTTCCCAATGGAGTTGATGTCAGACAGCTATCGGTAAAAACATGTTACACTAAAATAGTGTAATGTGTTTTTTTTATGGCATAGATCGGCAAACGAGCAAGTGGGTCACCTGATGGTAACTGATCTCCACCGCCCATGTATGCCCACAATATCAGAAGAATTATGGGCGCGTTGCCGATCTTAAAGGAAAGGGATAATTAGGGATTGGGAAGGGAAGGGGGGGGTATTTGGGCCTCCGGATATCTCACTCACCGTACGAAACGCAGCAGCAAGCCGCTACTTTACGTCGGTTTTCCGTAAACGTAGGTAATTATTGTAATTAAAAATGTCCATCTTGTTTGCAAAAACATTTCTAAAATATTCTTTAATTTGATCTCATGCACGAAGCGTAATAAACTAGTTAATTAAATCTTATATATAAAAATAAGTCGGGTTTTCCTTCCTGACGATATAACTCCAGAACGCACGAACCGATTTCCACGGTTTTGCATTCGTTGGAAAGGTCTCGGGCTCCGTGAGGTTTATAGCAACGAAAATCTAGGAAAAATTTCAATAGAAAAGCGGGAAAATAGGGAAAATCATTTTTTAAATACAGCGCCATCTCTGATACATAGCATGTACTACAAACCATCTACTATATAAATTGAAATGAAACTTTACAATAATATAGCTTATACGTCAGAATAAGACATAGGCTACTTTTTATCACGGAAAAAGCAAATCACGCGGGCGGAGCCGCGAACAAAAGCTAGTAATCGCATATAAATCAATGGACGCCGACGCAAATTGACTTTCACTGTTCAATATTTATGATTTTGAATTCTGTCATTGGAGCATTGTTTTAATTAGACAAATAGTCCTTTATTTATATTATATTCCTGCAGATTCTGGTGGACATTGATTTGATTGACCGCACCAAAAACAAGCCCACTGAGTTCGTCTAGCTGGATCTTCGCAGGGCTGGGTAGCGCCGCGTTGAATCTAGTAGTAAAGGAAGCCCACTTAAGTTTGTTTCGCCGTTTCGCGAGTTTGGGTCGTTTTAGATCCGGTGGAAGTTTTAAAACGCGTGGCGTTTCGGTAATACCTATGGTCCATATCGACCCCTCCCTCCCCAAATATTTAACAATTACATACTTTTCCATAGTAAAAACATAAAAAAATGATAATAATATATAAATAAATAGATTTTGTGTAATCGCCGAGTATATTTTGATGATTCTATGCATACATTAGTTGATACTGATTTCTATAAATGTTACTTTTATATTTGTAGTAATTTGTCTTGAGCGCTATTTCAATTGCCTACATGGTTAATAAACTACATATTTCATTTCATTTCATTTGACTACAAAGGGTCGGTCCCTCTATAAATAAGACAACTGTCATGTTAACCTGCCTAATTGGGAAACTGGGTAAATGAAAAACCTAAGAGTTAAGCCTAAAATCCTAATAAGTGATAAAAAATGTTCCTTCAGATCCCACTTATCCAGGTTTCACTGTATTACATAGCCTTCGTGGCGTAATGGGCGAGCCAGCTGTGAGTCGAGAGGCCGTAGGTTCAATTCCCGCACCGAGACACGTGTTTGTGTGATCCACAAATACGTGGTCTGGGTTGTGTGGGGCGGCCAGTCCCTCGTAGTTAGTAGCTGATGCCCACGATACAGGCTTAACCTAGTCTGAGGTCAGGATTATAATGTGACTGTTGGATGTATGTATTTATTTCTACAATAGAACTCGAAACTTTGTAGGAGTATAAAAAACAAATAAATATTCATTCCGCGACTTTTGGAAAATCAACCCCTTAGATGAAAGTTTTAAAGGGTTCGATTCTGGACTGATAGTCACGCGAACGGATCAGCTAGCTAGTTTTTCATAATGTAATTCATAACAGTAATATCGTTTAGTGTTCGCGTGATATTTTGAATGTCACAGCCAGTTTCGTGTTGTGCGTACACTTTCTGCACGAAAGTTTACAAGCATCGCAGATTGTTTTGTGGTGTATGGTTTATTGACTATTCTATGCAAATAATCTCGATGGTGGCGTTTATGGTACATTATTAGCGTAGAAGGTGTTGTATTATACAAATCCATCTATACCGTTTGTGTATTTTATCGTATAGTCACGCAGTAGTCACTTTAATGGATTGTTTCAACCGGGGTGGTACTACTTACTGCTTTGTTAACTATTACATTGTTTACTATGCATTTTCTCGTACTAAGGCCGGCACACGAGCAAGTGCGTCACTTGATAGTAAGGTTTTATTCGAGCACAGCAAAGTAACTGCACTATACCTGATGGTAAGCGAGGCGAGTCCAAAAAAAAACTAGTGACGACCGACATACAATGAGTTTATCAGAGGTCACCAGAATCATGCCAGCCTGTTTGTCATGTTTCTTCACACTCTGAAGCAGGAAGAAGCAAATCGAGGGGCCTGCGACAGGGCGAGTTGATGACCGATGCAGGCACAGGGATATAAGGATGTATTCCTATACCCGCTCCAAGGAAACATCAAGTCATGTCTCGAGAGCCTTGAACCGGATATACACTAGCTGATCTTGGCACGCGAGTTTAATATATAAATTACTTTTCGGTAATCAAATATTTTTGTACATAATATGTATGTATATTGTGTAAATCGAGCGCATGATTGTGTTTTGTAGAATTTCGACAGCAGACAGTGGGTCGGTCAACGAACTGTACACAAACATATAATACAAACACTGCCACTGCGACTGACATAGCGTAGAACAAAACAAAGTAGTTGACTCCTATATATATCCTACGATGGGTTGTGGAAATCTGTGTGTTCAATGACTTTTGATGTTGGCCGTACAACGCTATTTTTGTGGTCACTTTCCATCCATTGTGGCATGTGTTAAATGTACAGTTACTTATTTTTTACCGACGAAAAAATAGAGGCGGTTTTCAATTTGTCTGTATATTTTTCATTGTATGTTCATGTTACATAACTTGGTTGTTACATAACATAACGCCTAATGTGGATTGGTTTGGATGATTATTTTTGTAATCTATAAGGTTTATTAGGATGGTGACCCCATTTAAATTTGAAGGGAGTGGATTTTTAGATGGAATAGGGGATGAAAGACCAAAAATTCAATATTTATGCAGTATATGTTTTTAATGATTCTATCGTCAAAAGAATTAAAAAATACAAAAAATAAAACATATTTATATTTATTATATTTTGTTAAATAGGTTTTCAGGTTGATCTGTCAATTCGTTCTGATCAAGAATTTTTTGGAGTATCCTTAATTGCTTAGTCATGTAGCCTCCTTTGGCTGAGACAACGTATGTCCTAAGTTTGAACTCAGGCCGGGACATCACAAATTTGAGTTTGTTTTTGAGTCTTCGATTCAAAGTGCAAGTTGCGGTGCCCTCCTTACCCTTCAGAGATGCGGCCGTGATTTATCTGCATGTAATATAGTTTAGTTTAGTTTATAAATAGTTTACAAAACATTGCTCCAACCGATTTGACAGTCTCCGTGGCGCAGCGGGCGAGTAGCCGGCTGTGAAGCGTGAGGCCGCGGGTTCGATCCCCGCACCGAGACGAATGTTTTGTGATACACAAATATTTGTCTCGGCGTCTGGGTGTTGTGAGACCGAAAGTCTTTCGTAGTTCCTGATACCCACGACACAAGACTCGTATCTTACTGTGGGGTCAGGACTATGTATGTGACTGTTGGGTGTATTTATTTATTTATTTAATGTCCTCGAAAATAAAATGAACTTTGGAAGATTGGCTAATAATTAGATTGGTTTCCAGAAACAAGTCATAATAATATTTTATATAAATAACTCGTGTGTCCACATTTAGCATGAACCCGGTTGTGTTTTTAAAGGTGAAGGATAATTTTAAATAACTGTCGATTTTTAATAGAGCACTGTGAATTAATATGTTTTGAAGATGTCAACTAATTTACATTCGTAATTAATTCTATACACGGTATGAATTAATAAAATTATAGTCTTTTGAGGAAAATTATGTCTTAACATCTGAACCTATGTTTGTAATGTGAATAGTTGCACCATATTTTTTATGGAGCTCTCAGCATATAAACCTGAATGTAGATTATATGATAAAATGAATTGGAATCTTCATAGATAAAAACCATTGTTGATGCACTATTAGTGTTCAATTACTTTATTATATACTTAACTAGCTTTTCCTCGCGGCTCCGCCCGCGTGTTCTGCTTTTCCGGAATAAAAAAGTAGCCTTTGTTACTCAGTGATAATGTAGCTTTCTAACGGCAAAAGAATTTTTGAAATCGGTCCAGTAGTTTTTAAGTTTATTCGTTACATACAAAAATACAAATCTTTCCTCATAATATTAGTGTAGAAGCCATTTTTATTACTCCGTGAATAAAATTCACATCATTGTATCCGACGCCGCATGACAGAATACCGATCGGTCTGATATTTATTGGTATATTTGTATGATGAAAGGAAACATCACAGCCTTGACATATAAAAAAGCTAAATCCTCTCTAATCGTATAAATTTAGATTTCGCCTTGATATTAAACATAACCACGAGAATTCCGATGCAATTCAAATTAATGTTAAACACATCATTAGAGCTTGTTATTGTGACATTTTATGACATGTTTCTTGACTTGATGTATAGACGGCGAAAAAGAATTTAAAGTAGTATTGTAAAGTCGTAAATCTACGATAATATCCATTTGATAGCTGCGTGACGGATTAACTTAGTGAGCGAGCCGGCTGTGAAACTAGAGGTCGCAGGTTCGGTTCCGGCAAGGAAACAAATGTTTGTGTGAACCTGAAATAATTGTTTCGGATGATGATTACAGTACAATGTGTCTGTCTGTTAGGTGTATTTCCTTATACCCACTTTAGATGGTAGCATCAAGCGTTAGATGCTGGCTTTAGTGATTAGTGTTGGCAGATTTATTTTTAAAGTAACAAAAATGCGCAACAATGTTTAATTATTTATAGAGACACTAAAAACTTTATTTTCTGAGATTAAATCAGAGATTGAGAATTGAGATTAATTAGTCCACCCCGTGACCATGAAGGCTGAAAAGCTTTCGAAACATCGGGATCAAAATTAATAAAAACCCGCGATAAAATCCGTTTAAATTAGTTTTATTTCAAGATTAAATCAAGCTGAACATTCTATTATATTGCTACATCTTGTAAAAGGTATAATTTTATTGGAAAAATGGTTTTATTATCTATATATAATTTAAATAGCAAATAACTTCGCAATAGACATACTCATTTTTAATACTATGATGTACATAACCATAATTCAGTCTAAGAAATGTAATTTAATGGTTTAAATGATTACATATTTAAAACATTTTATACTTATTAAACGCACACAAATTACGTACTTATATGGAAAAGCGGGATTTTCGGGTCTCGCTCGGATTTTGAAAAGGGCTAAAAATGGGGACATTCTGCCAAATCTGGCAACACTATTAGTGACGTTTCCGTCGAACGGGCTCCGATTTTACATGGAGAATGTGACGCGATCATTGGAAGTCCACCTTTAGTGGATGTACCTTACATTAAATTCTCATTAGTTAGAGCTTAATAAATACGACTATTTAAAAAAAGATAAATCTTGTACAATATTTAATGCGTGATGAAGTAACGTACAGAGGCTCTAAGATGGTAACTTGTTATTTTTAACCGAATCAAAAAAGAAGGAGGTTCTCAATTCGAATATTTTATTTATATCTTTTCACAAATTGATTCAATTTTGATTATTATTTCCTTAATCTGTTGAATAAATGAATATGTGTTTTGGATAAAATGTCAAAGTAGCTTCCATTCGAATATGAAAAGAATCTAACCCTGAAAGTGTGTAATCGAGAATGAAATAATAATATAATATCTATACTAATATTATAAAGCTGTAGAGTTTGATTGTTTGTTTGTTTGTTTGAACGCGCTAATCTCAGGAACTACTGGTACGAATTGAATTTTTTTTTTTGTGTTGGATAGTCCATTTATCGAGGAAGGCTTTAGACTATATAACATTACGCTGCGACCATTAGAAGCGAAGCATCAGTGAAAAATGTTGCAAAAACGGGGAAAATTATTCATATTTGAAGGCTTCCGTTGCTAAGCTACCCAAATAATATTATTTGAAGGCTTACGTTGCTAAGTTACCCAAATCTATACTAATATTATAAAGCTGTAGAGTTTGATAGTTTGTTTGTTTGCTTGATCACGCGGGCGGAGCCGCGAGCAAAAGCTAGTCTTTGATATTTATGTACCGAATTTGATAAGTCTTTCATTAACTAATTTGGAGTTCATGCTGTTGCAGTTATATTTGTCAATTACTTTTTTGAAAGCTGTTCTTTTAATTTTAACTTAAATTAAGAGATCAGTCGAGTTGGTTCGGTGAGTTTATTATTTAACCGACTACAAAAAGGGAAGGGATTCTCCATTCAGTGTGTATCTATTTTCATATTTTTGTTCTATTTATACCGTAATTGAAGCTACACGACTACATACATATGAGAAATACATACATAATATTGAATATATAATGTACAAGTAACGGATATCTGCGATGCGTTTACCTTCATTGATGAAGCGTGATACGAATATTAATTAATTAATGATCCGATTATTTGCCGAGATTTGAACCCGCACTTTCCTATATTACATCTCAGTACTAAACCGTAAAGTAACTACTAAATATCGTGCAAGACATTGACGTAATATTAGTAATAGATAAAATATATTCGCACTCACACCTTAATCCCAAAGGAGTAGGCAGAGGTGTCACGAGTACACCGACATTTCGCGGAGCTTATTTCCGTCCCATGATGTGATAGGGGGCGGGCCTATCGCTATGCATGGCACAATTCGAGACTCCGGGCTGATACTGATTAAACTAGCTTTTAGTTATAAAAAAACCGCATAGAAATCGGTTCATTTGTTAAGTTGCTATGATAACAGACAGATAATAATAATCAAAAGCTTTATTGAAAAAAATTCGCACCCAGTAGGACAGACGTAAGCAGCAGCGATAGCTCAGCGGAGAGTGGTACGGACTGTCGAGACGAAAGTCGCAGGTTCGAAACCAGCCCCAAGAGCATACACCACTGACTTTTCTAAGTTACGTGTATATTAATTGTTAATTATAGCTTGCTTTAACGGTGAAGGAAACATCGTGAGGAAAACTGCATACCTGAGAACTCGATAAGTTTTTCGAAGGTATGTGAAGTCCGCCAACCCGCATTAGGCCAGCGTGGTGGACTAAGGCACCTCCAGTAGAGGAGGCCCGTGCCCAGCAGTGGAACGTGTATAATACAGGGCTAGTAAAAAAAAAGGACAGACGTACACACACACAGACAAAAGCGTCGAAATTATAAAGCACTTATTTTTTCGGGGATTAAGAAATTAGAGGTGCCAGGCCTTAGTCCACCAAGCTTACTTAATGCAGTTTGGTAGACAGCACATATCTCTGAAATATAGTTGAAGAACTTCTCAGGTAAGCAGGTTTCCTCACAATGTTTCCGTAACCGTAAAGCAAGCTATAATTAACTGCAATCAATACATATATAGTTTAGAAAATTCATAGGTTTTGAAGCTGGTTTCGAACCTGCAGCTTGCGCCTTGACGATCCGTATCACTCCCCACTAAGCTATCCACCGAACGAGTCTTTAATATCAAGGTAGACTTAAAAAACCTTTATACGTTTATCTGCTTAATGATTTATTACTTCAGAGTAGGAATTTATTTTAATTGGACATTAAAATAAATTAAGGTCAATCGATATTTATTATACCTAAGTTCTTGTTGTACATCTTTAATTATTGCCAGTGCTCATATCGTCACTGAAAGGCAAAAATATTAATGCGCCAATACGTGAATTTTACAGTAGAGCATTTTAAAGTTGTTTTTTTATTTTGTTTATTTTTTTACAAAATAGATCGGCAAACAAGCAAGTGGGTCACTTGATGGTAAGTGATCTCCACCGCCCATGTACGCCCATACTCGAAGAATCATAGGCGCGCTGCCGACCTTAAAAGCAGGGATAATTAAGGGATTGGGAAGGGGAGGGGATTTTGGCCTCCGGATACCTCACTTACCGTACGAAACGCAGCAGTAAGCCGCTCCTTCACGTCCGTTTTCTTTGAGAAATTCCGTCGAGCCGTCTCATTCATGCTGTAAATATAACTGTATGAAAAAAATTGTTTTTATTGCAAAAAAGCGTGTATATTTTTTTTAATATTGAATTGTCAACGGTCCTTGATAAGTATGCCAAGTTTCGATTTAATCCGATGTTTTGAAGGAGGTCAAATTCATGTTCAAAGTTTCCGTTACATACTAACATACAAACATACGTTTAAAGCTAATAAGAACGTGTTAAAAATCTGAGCTTAGATTTTCAGCTGGGCCCTGTTCGATATCACGCGCATTTGAATGACAAAACATTCGTCGACAAAAGTAAATACAGATACGTCGATATAATGGACGAATGGACAAACAAAGTTGGCCAACAAGGCGATGAGTGTTTCAAAACATCAAATTTTCTCACCAGACATCCTAAGTAATTTCAAAGAGTTCGGAGCATAAATGTTAACAATATGTAACGGTGTTAACATAAATTATTATTGGATGCACAAGCTTTCGCTTTTGCTTTTTATAGTCCTACTACCTGTTGCCCGCAGCTCCGCCCGCGTGAATATTTTTTTTTCTGGGATAAAAAGTAGCCTATATTCATCAGGGATAATGTAGGATGCTAATGGTGAAAGATTTTTTAAAATCTGTCCAGTAGTTTCAGAGCCTATTCAATGCAAACAATCAAATCTTTCCTCTTTATAATATTACTAGCTGTACCCGCGAACTTCGTTTCGCCATCTTCATACAAACTTTCATCCCTTTTTTAAACCCTTCAGGGGATGATTTTTGAAAAACATAGTAGCCTATGTCTTATTCTGTATCTGTATGTATAAGCTATATTATTGTATAGTTTCATTAAAATCCATTCAGTAGTTCTTACGTGAAAGAGTAACAAACATCCATCCACCCATACCTACAAACTTTCGCGTTTATAATATTAGTAAGATACGTTTAGATTTATAATATTTGTTTATATTTATAGTGAAGTAAACATTTTGGCTGCGATACACACCATGATAACAATGGCTTAATGTTTTTATTGGTATAAAACAGCGACTTAGTTCTGTATGATAATGAACTCTCTATGGCGCAGCGGGCGAGTAACTGGCTGTGAAATGAGAGGCCGCAGATTCGATCTCCACATCGAGACAAATTTTTGTGTGATCCACAAATGTTTGTTTCGTGTCTGGGTGTTGTGAGACCGGAGGGTCTCCCGTAGTCCCTGATACCGATGATACAAGACTCGTATTATTACTTTTAAGTGCATAACCTGAAGCAACATTTTAAATTAAGCAAGTATCAGGAATTTATACTCTGCTAGGCCCTCGAGGCATTGTTTCAAAGGAATTCTTACCTGCACATCCATAATTTGCGGTCCTGTCAAGAGGATATGAAACTAAATTGCTTTAAACCACTAACCACATCACTCCTGTGCTCTATTTTATATCATTTTCTGGAATGTCTAATGGGCGTATTCTAGTGTATTGTAATTTTTTAATAGTTTTTATCTTCGTTTGATGTCAATCTTTGGGAATATTTTGAATCGTATACATAATATTCTGCATGGTATATAAAGCAATTCGAGTGGTACTATCGTGTGGTAGAGCCACGCTGTAGACAGTTTTGTCTATAGCATGAATGGGCCGGCTCGATCGGGTCGTTACCACTGTCTCAGAAAACCGACGTAAAGTAGCGGCTTGCTGCTGCGTTTCGTATGGTGAGTGAGATATCCGGAGGCCAGAATCCCTCCGCCCTTCCTAATCCCTTAATTATCCCATCCCATTAAGCTCGGCAACGCGCCTATGATTTTTCTAGTGTTGCGTAAATATCATATAGATAAGTGATATACCTATAGATCACTTATCATCAGGTGACCCACTTTCTCCTTCGACAGTCTATGTTGTAAAAAAAACTAACTTAAAATAAGATATAGGGAACGACCATTAGTCTATTTTTGGTAAAATCAGTTACGTTCAAAGTTAACCTAATAATTCTTTGTTTCAGGTGTGGGTAGTGGATGGGCGTGTTTCAAAATGCTAACAAATATTGGGCCCAGAGCCCGTCAACAATTAAAGATGTAAGTATCTAACATACATCCTATTTGGATAGGTGGTAGATCAACGCTATAGACAGATTTGTCTACATGAATGGGTCGGCTCAACCCTGTGCTTTGTATGGTGAGTAAGATATTCAGAGGCCCAAATATCCCTCCACTTCGCAATCCCTTAATAGCCCTCGTCCTTTAAGGTCGGCAAGGCACCCGTTAATCTTCGAGTATTGTGGGCCTATATGGTGGAAATGACTTTTTTTTATAGCATAGACCGGCAAACGAGCAAGTGGGTCACCTGATGAGTGATCTTCACCGTCCATGAATGCCTTTTTTTGTGTTGACGCTTGCTGTAAGCCTGACGAGAGTCGCCTGTATACTGCTTCACCAGACTTTCAGGTGAGCGCTTTAGGCGCTCTCAACCCTTGACATTAAGTGACCACGCTGAGGGCACCCCCTTTGGGGTACGGACCTCGGCTCAGGACGGCCACTGGGGGAGGGCAGAGACATCTGCGATTAATGGTTTGGGGCAGTATTAAAACTACTTAATCATCATCGGCTCGCGGGCCGGTACTAGGGTCAGGGGGGTTGCGGGGAACGCGGCGCGGTCCTCGGCGGCGAGAACGATAAGGCTGCGATTAGACGACGCGAAAAATTTCGTGCGGCCGCCGCGCGGCGGCCGCGCGGTGACCGCGTACTGACTGTTCAGTCATAACAAATGTATGTTTTATTAACTAGAACTTAACGTTGAAATTCTTTGTGAGTAACTAACCGCGCGGCGACCGCGCGGCGACCACACGGCGGCCGCGCGATCGCGTTTACACGAGCGCGCAGTCGCCGCGTGGTTGGAGCGTTGCGAAGAATTAAACATTATGGCTTAGTCAATAGAGTTTACATTAGTTTTTCGAGTGATTCGAGCGAGGCGCCCGCGCGGCCGCCGCGCAATCGCCGCGCGGTCGCAACGCGGTGGGATTCCTTGTCATATAAACGCGCCCTAAGTCGGTTGTGTAGAGTGTGATTTGTTGAATTCCTCTCTCCTTCGGATGGCTAGAGTGGTCGCATCGTCCGGGTCAGTGAGGACGTTTCGCGGTCTTCTCTCCTTTGCACGGTCAAAGTGAGTATATATTGACGCTCTACGGATGAGCGGGGATGTATGCCTACAAAACTAGAATAGTCATAGGTGCGTTGCCGACTTTAAAGGGAAGGAATAATTAAGGAACTGGCGAGGGGAGGGGGATTTGGCCCTCCGGATATTACCGTAAGAAACGTTGCAGTAAGCCGCTATTTTACGTCAGTGTTCTGTGAGACAATGGTAACGATCCGGTCGATTCATGCTAAACACAAAACTGTATACAGCATGGCTCTACCACTTATGCAGCGTGGCTCTACTATTCATTACCATCATGTGATTCAATTGCTCCTTTGCCGTCATATGCTTAAAAAAAATTACGAATATTACTATATTCACTAACCATTCGATAAGCAAAAAAATGAAGGTTCTAATATTACGTACGATGATACAAGATCAAGGAAGTTAATTACCATAAACATTGATTTATGTAATTCAATTATGAGATGCAAATTTGGCGATTGGATCTATGTGATTGATTTTTTTTTTATTTATCTATCTTGTATAAACTATTACATTGATTTTTAGCATGACTAATTTTTACTGTTTCTACGTATCCATATAGTAGAATACATTGACGTGTAAAAATATAATATGATATATTAGGCCGGTGATTATCCATTTTGAAACATAAATAAATTATAGTAGAATTAAACCCATTGTAAAAGGAAGAGAATACAACAAAATTGATAGGAAAAATAAATTAACGGCGATCTGAGGTCGGGAAGTGGGAAGGGGGGGGGCTTTTAAGGGTAAAAAACGGTTTATCTCGATTTCCGGAAAAACTACAAGTCCTATGGAAAAAAGTTAAATCGCAAAGTTGTAGGTAATAAAAAGATCTACAACTTTTGTACACATACTTTTTTCACATAACCTCAAAATTTATGTTAAAAATTAAAAAAACCAAGTTTTTAGTTTTTTATTTTTATCTTTTAGAAAACATAATTTTTTTTCACGAAATTTCGTGAAAACTTACCTTTTTATATCCCAAATACACTGTAATTTTTTTTATCTAAAATATTCATTGTTTCACCTTATTTTGACTTAATATCGAAAAAGCAGCCTAATTTTCAAACGAAAAATCTCACGTCAAAATATCAGCTTTTTTAAAAAAGTCTGTTGGTTTCTTGTTCATTGAATTCTCTACTTTCTGATGGTGTAAAAGAATATATACATTACTATGGTAAATGTGCTCAGAAAATGCAAAGAAACGAACTACTAAATAACAAGTAGTAAGGCCCAGACCCACCTAGCCCCTTCCCCACTTCTTTATGATGGGCTAAAATTTTCCGTAGATCACTCAGGTATATAAGTTATATTAAAATAACAATAAAGAGGCATCTACGCATATAATTTAAAGAAGATTCTACAACTTTCCCAAAATATTGTAGATATGTCTTATTAAATATTAACTTATAACTTTACATTTTCTGAGCACATTTACCATAGTAATGTATATATTTTTTTACACCATCAGAAAGTAGAGAATTCAATGAACAAGAAACCAACAGACTTTTTTAAAAAAGCTGATATTTTGACGTGAGATTTTTCGTTTGAAAATTAGGCTGCTTTTTCGATATTAAGTCAAAATAAGGTGAAACAATGAATATTTTAGATAAAAAAAATTACAGTGTATTTGGGATATAAAAAGGTAAGTTTTCACGAAATTTCGTGAAAAAAAATTATGTTTTCTAAAAGATAAAAATAAAAAACTAAAAACTTGGTTTTTTTAATTTTTAACATAAATTTTGAGGTTATGTGAAAAAAGTATGTATACAAAAGTTGTAGATCTTTTTATTACCTACAACTTTGCGATTTAACTTTTTTCCATAGGACTTGTAGTTTTTCCGGAAATCGAGATAAACCGTTTTTTACCCTTAAAAGCCCCCCCCTTCCCACTTCCCGACCTCAGATCGCCGTTAATTTATTTTTCCTATCAATTTTGTTGTATTCTCTTCCTTTTACAATGGGTTTGATTCTACTATAAATTTGTTTCTATTTTTATCATTTTCAACCGGATAATCACCAGTCTATATTATAACAAAAATATTGTAATTTTTATGCTGAATGCCGGAATTTATTTCAGCTTCACAGACATTTGAATTACAAAGCACTGCATGGTACTGAACTGCGCTCCTCACCCCGAGACATAAGATGTTAAGTCTCATAATGCCGAGTAATTTCACTGGCTTCAATTTCCTTCAAACCGAAACACAACAGTGCTTACATACTGTTGGTTGGCGGCAGAAATAGCAATGCGGTGGTACCAACCCAGACGGCCGGTATACGAGTGACCTACCACCTTGTGAAATGTCATGGCCTAATGTTATTTTTTATTATTTTTTTTATGGCATAGGCCTGGGTCACCTGATGGTAAGTGATATCCACCGCCCATGTACGCCCACCACCAGAAGAATCATGGGCGCGTTGCCGACCATAATGGAAAGGGATAATTAGGGATAGGGAAGGTGAGGGGATTTGGGCTTCCAAATTGCATGTTCCAATGTCAAGAAGGGACACGTTCCAGACATAACGAAGATTTTGCATTCGTGTCACAACTCTTATACAAACTAAGCGTAGCAAATACGTGAGACACTGACTCTCAGTGCATCGAAATATTACAAATGTGGATGCACCTATAAATGGTGATATGGCATGCCTATAGGGTTGTAGCTTGTCCAAAGGTGGTGTAGACCCACTTGTTAGTTTGTCGAATGTCCTGTGATATAAAGAAATAGACTTTTTTATCCTGGCTCGGCAAAGTGACTACGCCACACCTGATGGTAAGTGTAGCGCAATCCAGGAATAGTGTCGACTAACGACAAACAGTGTGTATCGTTGGTCGGCAAGATCATGCCAATATTCTCTTTTCATTAAAATTTTAAAACAGCAATTAGAGCTGTTAATTAATTAACAACAACAATTTTTATTTTACGTAACTTATTTTCACCGAATAAATCGATAGAGAGGCGATTTTATATCATCGTTTAATAAAATTAGTAATTACGAATGTGAAATTATAAAATATTTATTACAAAAATGCATATGAAATGTTACGATATGCAATAGTTTTCTAATATTATCAAAGCGAAATCATCGGTAATCGTTAATAGTTACTGCCAGTATTAACGAATATTTGAATTTATGTTCTAATCGATTATGGAATATTAGTTTTAATACATTGCCTGTTAAAAACTATTCTTGGTTCGTATGCTAAAGGCTGTTTTAAGTTGACCTTCAACCTATACCGATTGTCGGAGGCTCACAGAAGCGATTCTGGTAATCCCCGTTACTTTTTTAATACTTCGATGAAGCATCCGCATTTTACGATATCTCTGGCATTGCGGGTGCTCATGAGCGCCGTTGATCATATATGATATTATCAGGTGACCCACTTGCTCGTTTACAAGGCAGTTCAATTCAAAACCCTTTGGCAGGCCGGCATGATCTTGCCGACCAACGATGGACACATTGGTCGACAATATTCTTGGATTGCGCTACATTTACCATCAGGTGTAGCGTAGTCACTTTGCCGAGCCAGGATAATTTTTTTTTTTTATAGATCTAAAACAAAACAGACCAGTTTTATTTCTAACATTGCTACATCTCCATTAAACCAGTTTTCAAACAAATGGTGCGTGTACGCACGATATATGTTGTTATACTTCTTTGGTATAATACAAAAGTAACTTTATTTGACACGCAAATAATTAATGAAAATAAAATTGCGTGATCATAAAAACGTTTGGTTAAATCTGAATTCAATCAAATTATTTGAATTTCAAAAATATATTTTATTTATTTATTATTTATGTAAAACATCTGTTTGTATATATTTAGAAGTACAATAATTATTATATGATAATTAAAGTATATCAGTATAATTTTAATTTATAATAAAAATAAATAAATGTGCTGAATATTTATTTTATTTTATTAATTTGAAATGTTTACTAAATGTCATTTTTTTATTTTATAATATAAAAAATGTATACCATAACTTAACCTCAAATAAATAAAAACACATAAATCAAATACAAAAACCTTATACGCACTATTTTTGTCACGAATATTGAAAATCATTAAATGTTTTTATTATATAAATCACAATTAAATTTCAATTATTAAAAAGTATCTGCCTTCTTGGATTTCCATCTTTTTCATCATCGGCACCCCAAGAAACCTCGAAATATATATCCATATCTATCGATTTGTTTAAAAACTAATAAATTTACCACCTTTACACCTAGGATTTGTAAATGAATTTCATTTCCGTAATTATTATCCCAAGAAAACTTTGTCAATAACACCCATATTAATTAGTTAATTAAATAAAATATTCTTAATTCAACTAACTTCATGGTGTTACATCGGCGCGAGCAACTTCCGTTTCAAGCCAAAAATAACTCTCAGCGATTTCTCATAACGCGCCAAAAGAAGTACAACTTCAAATATAAAAAAGTGAAACCTCGTTATATAGTCAGTCTCAGTAAGAAATGTGTAATGTATAACATGTCCCAAACATGCTTTTTATGTAAGGCGAAAGATCAGAATCATTTAAATGAATTCACATCATTAGATCATAAATTTAAATCTAATGACATATTAAAGGCCAAAGAAAATCTTACTCTGAAAATTAAGAGTATATACAAGTGTATTAATAGGACAATTAATATTTCCATCTCCTCCCTAACCTGATTAATTTCGTTGCGGGACAAAGACATTTAGGCATTCCCAGAGACTCGCCGAGCTTCACTGCTCGGTGTCGACACAATTGCGTGCCACTGTTGATCCTGGTGCACAGGAGTTACAGTGACGGGTGTGTGAGCGTGATAGTCTCTAAAGTGTATATAAAAGAGTCTTTTATGTACCCTAACCCTTTCTGGCTCCTACCATATTTCCATCCCATGGTCGCCTGGCAGAGATTGCCTTGAGCGATAAGGCCGCCAATTGTACTTTGGTATCGCTAACTGTTTTACTTGTATGTATTTATTCCAATGTACAATAAAGAAATGTAAATAAAATAAAATATATAGATAGATAGAATATCTTTATTGCACTCCAAATAAAGTAAAAGTGAGGATCATACAGCAAGGGTGATACAATGGGCGGTCTTAACATTAAACTTGTAGAGCCCTAATAGTCACTTTTGCACAACTAATTGCAGATAAACCATATTAAGTAATTAATTATAAGTCACGCCTGTCCATAAACAGAAGCAACACTATACAGAACTTTGAATTACACTGCATGGCACTGAACTGCACTCGTCACTCCGAGACATAAGATGTTAAGTCTCATAATGCCCAGTAATTTCATTGGCTTTAATGTCCTTCACACATAAACACAGTACTTACACACTGTTGCTTGGCGGCAGAAATAGAGAAAGCGGTGGTATAGTGGTAAGGTTTAGGTATCTTAGTGGTTTATATATCTATACATATTTTTATTTAGGAAAAAATAATACATAATATTATATACATACCTCTTCCAATCATAAAACTATAATTCAAACTGGATTGATCCGGAGATTAAATCTGAGATCGTGATTTGAAATTTGCCGTCAGCATTCGGGGATAAATAAGACAAAAACGCGATGTATTTTCTTTCGCGTGACAAACAAAGTGAGATTAACAAATAAATGGATTTATCACTAAAATATGTTTACTATTGAGAATGGATTAATGGACTGAACGCAGGAATCCGCAGTGGTGCGTTCAACATATCTTGTAGCAACGCTATTTGTTCAACCAACCACGTAAATAAAATATCGAAATTAACTTGTTGAGTATGCTGGAGAATAGTGAAATTTTCCTTATGGTTTTTTGATTTGAGGTGACGGCCAGAAATCCATTTATAACCGATTTAAAAAAGGAGGTTCTGTATGCAACTAATATGTTACATACATGTTGTGTTCGCCTTTCTCAAAAACAAATGAAGTAATGTGGATGCTTGTTTCACTGGTGTTTATACTTGTATGAAGGCTTGTATATATAAAATATATGAGGTTATTAAGTTTCATTTTTGTGTAGGCTGATGTTAACGTTCGTTGTATCATTTTAAGCTGAGATGGGTCCATTTACGGCCTCACACGACTGATTAGTAAGCACCTTCTGCTTATTACCTACTAGGCTATAGTTGTTTTGTTTGCCGCCATAAATTTATTTATTATTATAGTAGTCACTCGGTCATTACTATTATTAGTGTGAGATACCGTAATAAACGTATTTTCATTCTTTCTTTCTGTTAACCGAAAAAGATTTTCATTTCGATGTTTAAATTACGCCTATGTTGCGCAATGTATCCGCCAAATGTGGATCGAGAACAAAACAGAACCTAGATACGGTTCGAATAAAGGAGCGTTTTTTAAGTCGGTTAAAAAAAGCTAATGTTGATTTATTACATATTTAAAAACCAGTACGGTTTCTCCTCACAAAATTATGTAATATGTGGCTAGTGAATGATGTATATATACCCGATGTGCACTAATTAATTATAGAAATTGAATTTCGTTTGAGATTTGCAACTTATTAGAATATCTGAGTGTTTCGTCTGCATACATTTATCATATGTATGTATTACCTAACTCAAAACGTGAATATTTTAAAGCGAGTTCATACGGTGCCAACAGTTAATCAATTGACTTGACTTTTTGTTTGACCTGTATGATTTTTGTTAATCAAGTCAAGAAAGTCTGTTCAAACTGTCAACGGCATGCGATTTAGCAGTTGGAACTTGGACGGATTGCAGCGTCGGGCTGTCCGCATTGTAAATGATGCAGACGTTACAAGACACTTAGAACCGCTACAATTGCGGAGGGACATTGCCTCACTGAGCGTCTTGTACCGTCTGTATCACGGTGAATGCTCCGAAGAATTGTTTAACCTTATCCCATCCTCACCTTTCCTTAACAGAACCACGCGTGCTGGCTTGCGTTACCACAGCTTCGTGGTCTCCTCCATCTCGGCTCGAACTAAAAAGTTCGCAAATTCTTACTTCTGCCGGACCATTAAGCTGTGGAATAGTTTGCCGGCACACGTGTTCCCTCTTTCCTATAATATTGGGTCCTTTAAACGGAGTGTGAAGAAGCAGTTAGGCAGGCCGGCATGATCGTGCCGACCAACGATAGACACACTGTTTGTCTTTGGTCGACACTATTCCTGGATTGCGTTACACTTACCATCAGGTGTAGTGTAGTCATTTTGCCGTGCCAGGATAAAAAAAAAAAAAAGTTGATCAAATAAAATAGAACTGTGTGAGCCTGCTGTTACCAAAAGCAACACAGACAAGGGTAGTACTCCAGTCAACTACAGCGTGGCTCTGACGCTCAGAATATATCTACACTAATATTATAAAGAGAAAGATTTGTATTTTTGTATGTAACGAATAAACTTAAAAACTTAAATTTTGCCGTTAGAAAGCTATCACTGTGTAACATAGGCTACTTTTTATAGCGGAAAAAGCAGATCACGCGGGCGTAGCCGCGAGGAAAAGTTAGTTATTGATAACTACATTATATTACAATAGTCATGAAATTAACTACAACATTTGCAACCGACGATGGTGACAAATTATGTGAATATGGTGATGGTGGTAGGATTTTCATATCCGTCCGAATAGCGATAACCATATACATTGTGTTAAAACCTGCCATAGTGACCCACACATCTTATGTGTATTGCGTTCCAAGATCAGCTAGTGTATATCCGGTTCTCCCTAGGGGGACATGACTTGATGGTTAGCTGGGGCGAGTATAGGGTTACATCCTTGTATCCCTGTACCTACGTGTTTCTCTACGTGATCAAATCAGAAATGAGGAGATCCGTAGAAGACCGAAAGTCACCGACATAGCCTAGCGGATTAGCAAGCTGAAATGGCAGTGGGCAGGCCACATAGCTCGCAGAACCGATAACCGATGGGGCAGAAAGGATCTGGAATGGAGGCCAGGTACTGGCAAGCGCAGCGTTGGACGTCCACCTACAAGGTGGACACACGACCTGATAAAGGTCGCAGGATGTCGCTGGATGCTTGCCGCTTCCAACAGGTCGGTCTGGAAATCTTTGGGGGAGGCCTATGTTCAGCAGTGGACGTCTTGTGGCTGATGATGATGATGATCCCTGTACCTACATCGGTCATCCGCCTAAAGAGTCAAAAGTTATTAGTTAGAATTAATAACGTCTATGTATTACTAGATGTTGTTCGCGGCTAAACAAAACTTATCTTATCCCACAGATGGTAACATGCGAGAACCAGGGCGCGCCAGTCGGAGGGTTCAGGCTGGGCGCTCGAGATCGAGAGGAGGAACCGCGCCGCCGAGCGCCGAGCGTCTCATCATCGGTCTACAAGCAGAAAATCGACGCACTCTTCGACGACAGCCGTTCAGTTGTTAGTCTGCCGCAGTACCCAGCCGGATTCGGTCAGCTGGAAAGGAGAGATAGTAAGGTAAGCAGATAGTGATCAGACACTACCCGGAAAATAGGGCAATAGAAGACCAAGTGAACTAAATTATTTAGGAGTTCATAGATGTAGTTGTGAGATTATGGACTGTGAACCGCGAGGAGGTAGGGAGAGTAAACTAATAAAGTGACTAATGAGATCAGTGTTGTCTTGGTTTTGGATGCAAATAGCGGTAACAAAGTGGGTGAATGTATAGATGATAGAATACAGGCTGAATTGTTAGTCGTGGGCATTATTGTATAATATGCATTTTGTAAATGTGGCAAGAGAATATTTCATCTACGTTTAGAATTTTATATTTATGTTTGATTATACAATAAACACAATAAAACAAAAAGCGATGATCTCCATTTCTGGCAATAAAAGTAGTAAAGCGTATAGGCCTCGAATTTCTACACCATACGTCATATTATATTTATGTATTCATTAGCATAATACATTTTCGCATATAACTATTATAATATTTTGCATTTAAATTCAGTAACCAAGTTTTAAGTAGCTTACATAATAATTCGGCTCAAACTTTGATTCAGGTCAGTTCTTCTCACGACAACAAAGTGGCGATATACGAAGATGAAGATGGATACTGTCAGAGCAACACTAGCAAAATCAATAATACGGTCCAAGATCGTATTGAAAGGATGTTCGCTGAGATGGCAGGGGAGTCCAGACAGCCTATGGATAGTATAGGAATACACGTATTCAGTGTTCACTACCTCGGCTCTACGCCATTACAAGACAAAGTAACTAGTTTATCTGGCCTGCAGACTCCCCTTAAGAATTTATATTTCGCGTATCGAAGGAACTTTCAGTATAAAAGTGCGTTAACAGGCCGTTTAGAAATATCAAAAAGCGGCCTTAAAGTACGATATAAAGGAGATAAGGGTGATTTAGAACAATTAAATCCTTTCCCAACCATCGCAGTTTGGTCGGCTGTAAAATTCGTCGTCCAGCCATCAGAGACGAACGACAATGAACTCTGTTACGCGTTCCTACCACTAATTACAGATCCTGATAACATAGACCGGCAAGCGCTATTTAAAACATTAGAGCCACCGGATAACAAATACATCCTCTCCCACAACGAAAACATACATTCGCCACTTTTCGCTGTCGTGATGAGGAAGATCGGAGTTGCAAAGCAATTAGAGTGTCATGGATTTGTATGTCAGACGACTGAGGATGCTATAGTGATAGCAGCCACATTATACAAATCCCTAATGTCACACATGAGCCGACAGGGCCACAGTGATATGAAAAAACTGAAGAATCGAAACGGTGTTAGTTGCATGAGCGTGGGCAGTAGTATGTCACCGAATGATATCATGATGCCTAATAGGTCCCCTCGAAAGAAGCAGAGTACGTCGTCACTGAGTGGAGACAGCGACAAGGCAGATGGGTTCTCAGCGAGCGAGTCATACAGTGAAAAGCCCAAATTAGAGAGGACTAAGAAGATCTCGTCAGTGAGCCTGCCTTCACCACCTCCACCTCCATCCATTTCTCTCAATGAAAGTAAAAGAATCACGGTGGAAGAAGTCAAAGCTAAACTTGATTCAATAAAACACAACGATACAAGCGGTAGTGATACGCACGATTCGAGAAAATCTGGCAGCAAGAGCTGTCCCCACCCTGCCATAAGTAAACTTCAGAATCTTCACAACTCCAACAGTGGGAGCGAATCTTCTGTTCGGACTAAGGTTTCTGAGAAAATAGAATTGTTTAGGGAATTAGAAAGAAGAAAGAATCTACAAAGACCACCGACTTTACCTCCGCCCGTACCATCAAAGCCTTCAGAAGCTCCACCGGAACCTCCCAAGGAGCCTCTAAGAAGAAACCAGAGTGGACGCAAATCTCTCAGCGAATCGGGTGACATACTGACGAAAGTGGCCATTCCGCGCTCAGGTAGCTTCCTCAACGCGGGCGGTCTGACGAGATATAAATCGATCGGACACAGGTATGCTCAGACTCTCATTAAAACTAAATTGTGATAATACACTAGAAAATTCATTGCACGCTTCAAAACCGTCATTTCCTTTTTAATAGCGCACATACCGCTGACAGCTCATTGAAGCTTGGAGGCGTTTTCACATGATCGGCTTGATTACTAAAAATTAGGTTTGTCGAGACGTGTATTGAATGCGCTTAGTGGGGTGTTTCGACACCTTGCATGCACATAATTGTGCCAACGCAACCGCATCCGCTGCATTCTTTCGCTCCGACACTACAGAATTTTTATTTTTACATAATATTATATCCTTGTACGTAGAAAATAGTTTAATACTAATATATCTTGATAAATAGCAAAAAAATAATATTAATGCGTTAATCGTTTCTATTACAGGAATAATGGAAAAAAAGGCGGCGGTTCACCGCTAGGGTTCAATGAACTTTTTAATGAATTCAAAGTTCAGGAGAACTTGCACTCGATGGATGAGATTCTCAACGCCATAATAGACGCAGAAGGAATGTCGTTTAATGATCTGAAACCTATATATAAAGAGTTTTTACTAAAGTTAGCAGTAACATTAACGAAAGACGAAATCTTTCAGCACAGTAAAGCCATTATGAAGAAGCAGAAAAAAAAGATACTCAGAAGAAATAGTACATTTCAAAATAAAAGAAGGAAGATATTCAAAGGCGCCAAAGGGCTTCAGATGGTTTTTCGGCTGCCATTTGGAAAGGAAATAAAAGAAAAAGAAAACAAAATCGGTCTCACCGCGCTTGACTTCCAAACATTGGCAAATGCTAAGGAACCAATCTCAGAAAGTTCTGTTTCAACATCCAGTTACGATATGCGGCAGTTTCACCCCAAAGAGCCGATGTTGCCACCACCAAAACGACAGGTACCAAGGCAAAGGAATTCCAAACGCGAAAAGATCGTTCACGTCTCTAAGCGAAACGGAAAAATTTCAAGACCCGGCGAAAGAACATCCACATCAGAAGATTCGGATTTTCTTACATTAAGCAATCGTCTCGGCGGCCAAAACCGGAATAGTTCGAGTGGATATGTATCGTGTTCAGAATGCGAATCAGAAAGCTGTATTGATAGATGTTACTGCTCATTTAAGGATGACTGCAAATCCAAATGTTACTGCTCCGCCACCGAACTCAAAAAAGAATCGGCAAAAACAATACTTTTACCTAAAAGCAAGAGCTGTAAAGATTGTTCAAAGTAAGTAATGTACAATTAGTTATTATTTTTGTACATGTTTCCTTATATTTTGCATCTTTAATGGACATTTAACTTTCTTTATTAAAACATACATAAACCTTAATTCGTCCAAATATTCGGTAACTTCAAGTCAACAACCTCATTGCGTAAAACTGTGCAAGTTATTAACAGACTTTTTCTCCGAAATGTGGAAAAATATAAACCTTTAAACTCGGATAATAAATTTACGCAATAAATCAAGCAACCGTTGCAAAACCGCTTGAATATTTATTAATTTTGACATATTTTGTATAACATAGTTGAATTCAAAATGAAATAAGCGCACATAAATTAATTTACTTCTACTATGACCACATCATTACAATAAGTAACATTCTTTAATTTCTTTTGTTTAAATTTGCGATGTAACAGTGTTGCCAGATGATGATTCATAATCAAGTGTACGATACAAGATTAATTAGTGGACGTTACAAAAATTTTAACAGTTTATAGCCAAAAATTTCTCTGCTTTCATTTATCTTCGTGTCGTTTATCTCAAATAGAATAGCATTTGGACAAAGTGAGTGTACGACTAATTACGTTAGCAGTATCGTCTTCACCGGCCAGAGGAATTCGCGTCTTCTTTATTATTATTTATGGTTCACAATAACAATATGTTGGATGTAGAAATGAAACGTGTAGAGTCAATCAGAGCGTGGCGCGTCCGCGGCTTGTGGGCGCGCGCCGCCGTGTGAGTAACTGAACCAAATTAAAATTATTTACAGTTGAATGTGAATTCTTAATTTCACTAGGATCAGGTTTAATTGCGGACATTTTTTAATGTTTCAAAGTTGTTATCGTTGAATGTCTTTTAGTTTCTACTGCATCAATTTTCCAGTGATAATAATACGTTGCCATCCAGGCCAATACACTGTTTTATTGGTTATGTTTTCAGCTATTTTATTTGGTTTTATTCCGGGAAAACGTATCCGGGAAAACCTCTTCCGAAGAGGGAAGAAGCATTTATACTAGGCGGTTAGACTCTGGTAACTAAACTCATTGTTTGTCAGTGGTTGCTGGTTTTTTGGACTGCACTATACTTACCATCAGGTGTAGTTCAGTCACTTCGCCGTGCTTGGAAAAAATACTAGTTACATAATCCATCTTTATTTAATATCTTTGAAACTGTTGTCATTTCAAGTATCTGTTAATGAGAACCTCTGTTACAAAGAATAGGAATCACTACATCCTTCTATATCAAAAAGGTTTGCTTGATGAGTTGTGTCTTAAGATATTTACAGTTTATTTACTAATAATAAATGAATAACAGGAGTCACACTATACAGATTTCTTTTGCTACTTCAATATTTCACCTCTATCTTAATTTGGGTCGCTAATAAAAATTAACTGCAAAATTTTAATACATGAAATAATTTTGATTCTTCTTTACGAATATCGCAAAATAAAATCTCTTTTGGTATTAAAATATAAACTAAAGCAGCAAATTAACATAAATTAACTTCATTTTATGCAATTTTTGACCACATTTCAAGTCTTTATTGGGTTGAACCATTTGCCCCAGGTAAATAAGTCGAAAATTGGAAAACAACATTCGTGTTTTTAATTTCAACCGATATCCACATAATATGTTTTAACGATTCAGTATGCAGTCTCTTCAACTGTTATTGTTTTATCCAGAATCGTAGCGGAATAATGGTGAAATTTTATTTACCTATCTACCTAAAGATAATTATATGTTCTTAGTCAACGATCTTCTTAGCTTTTCCTAGTGACTTCGTTCGCGTAGAAGTCTTTCTAATCATATTTCCGAGATAAGTAACCGCAGGAGTACGTCACTCGCGGATGCCTAAGCCAGATCATACTAGGGAGACGACCCTGCAAACGACCCAAAAAGCGCTGGCTTGATGTAGACTTTATTAGAGGGAAACATGAGAGCCAGTAGTCTAACTACGGAGAAGGCTTGAATCGGCTGAAGTGTTGAGTCTTAGTTGTAACATTAACCCTGGTAGCCGTGATAACGCCAAGCAGAAACAAAGCAAGATAAGATAGTAGACAATTGTAGTAGTAACCATACAAATAATTCGACTTCCTCATTCACAAGGTTTAGTCTGTAAGGATTTAAACTACAAATCCCTTCATATTAATCTATACTGTTCCAGGGAATACTATGATGGCGACTTCAGCTACTGCTCGTGCGATTCAGAGAGCTGTGCTGATAGTAATAAGTGCTACTGTGCGAACCCGAGAAGAGGCGTTATGCAAAGCTCCCAAAGTTTGGAATACCTTCGCAGCGCTTCGCAGAGGACTTACTCTGATAGAATGAAACGTTATGAAGAGTACGATGGAAGAGGTTCAAGAACTAGGTAAAGATTTAATGTATTTAGCATAGACGTTCATTGCTGAATAGGATAGACATTAATAGTTGTGTGACAAGTTAGTATATTATCAACTATGGGATAAGGCTTCTCCAGAAAGTGGGATTACGAGAATGTATTAAGTATATTTGTACACCAAGACGCATTCGAGACATATTCACTATATAGTTGTAAACTGATTCTTATAGAATTACCAGGGGTGGTACCAACTATTGAATAGGTTTGTCTCCTGCGGTATTTAAGTCAAAGACCACTGTAGTTATTTAAAAATGTATTACTATATCTATACTATAAGTTCGCATGCAATTGGTACAGCTCCAGATGCAGAATATACGGAGCAGGCGGGAGAGTATGCCATTAACTAGACACTTGCATCTCTCTCCCTACTGCCCCTCATATACCTTTCTCCCTATTTTATATAAAGCCACAGGGGTCACTACTCCCTAGTAATGTTCTTTATAATTAAATCTTTTTTTCAGGTCTAGTGCGACAGGGCATCGTCGGCGTGAGGATAGAGCCCGACGATCACGAAGCTCTGACAGCCTGGCGCTTGATTATGAGTTACTGCTGCAGAACAAAGCAAGGGACACGAGGAGTCGTAACATGCAGCGACTAACAGGTCAGTTAAAGGCTTGTTCTTATATCATCGTTACTCTTCTTTTTGTTCATCAACACTATCTGAATGGAGTATCAAGTGATGCTGTTTGTGGACATCGCTTCAACTTCTGACGCAATATTGGTATTGGAGGTGAAATACTATTTTTGTTGTTTTACCGATTTTCTTCGTGGATTTGTACATTTACTTTAAATGTCTTTTTTAGTTTTATAAGTATCTATATCTAGATCTACAGGCTAATTCTATTATATCTTAACTCAAGTGATCATGATTAGTTTCTTTTTGACGACACTCTAGGAAGCTTCATCATCATCATCATCAGCCACAGGACGTCCACTGCTGAACATAGACCTCCCCCGAAGATTTCCAGACCGACCTGTAAATAGGAAATATTAATAATTAATAGCTTCACTTGCTATTAATTTCACTCATGTGTCCATACTTACTGACATTTTCACTAATTTATTTCAGTCCGAAGTACCGGGGCAGGCTCTCACGACGCTCTCAGCGTAAAGAAGTCAGCAGAGATGGCAGCACTATTCGCTGACGTACGTCTTTCCCAACGCACTGACGTGAGGTCTCTGGCGGGGGGGCGCCGACCCCGCCCCGCGCCGCCGCCCCTCCCCCCGGCGCCGCCGCGCGCTGCACCCCCGCTCGCGAGGATGTTCGATCACCGCCCGCTCAGCAGGAATGCTAGTCTCGAAGACACGCTGGGATATCTGCCTTAATTAGAATGGAGAAATCAGATTGCCAACTGAAAATCATTTTGAAATTATAAGGGATTTATTAGCGGCATCGTTTATGGAAGCCAAACCGTCAAATTCAGTGGATAGGAATGTAGGGTGAATTGGGATAATGTTTACATTGAGGTTACAGATGAATGGCTCAAACTGCTATCTCAAGATTAATTGTTGATTATTAATGTTAACTGTTAATTTTTAGGTCCATAACAGTTATCTCATAATTCACTCCTGCATTTCTACCACCCCGGTTGGTTTATATATTGAAATTAATGAAAAATAATTTTGCTTGACACAAATAAAAGTAAATATTATTTGCGAAAACAAAAAATAATTCCGCATTAAAATATCCGATAGAGTGCGTTTGAATTTGACTCGCTTGCCCAAAGAGTCACTCTAGAAATTAATGTGAAATTGAAAAGAAATCCCTTACAATTTCAAAATTATTCGACATGACTGTTAGTTTGACTGAATATAATTTTCAACGACCATTTTGGTTTTGAAGTTAAGGCTAGAGGAAGTGATTTGTCAGAAATATGAAACTAAATATGGAGGCCGGGCGATTTTTGCAAAGGCAATTCCGAGACCAATGTGCAATGTATATTTAATTATCTCAAACGTATACCACCTTATTATTAAAATAAGGATTTAAAGTATATCGATAATGTAAGTAAAACTATGTATGTAGTTATTTATTTTCGGAAATAACATTTTATGCATAGAGTGCAATAATCTTGAGTCATATTTTTAATTAGATTATTTAATGGCTTTACGTTATTTTTTATTTACTTATACATTTTTATTTTACTGCGGCAACATTGGTATTTGATATAAATAAAAAAGTATCGTAAAAACTGAATTTGTTGATAACTTTACAGAGGGCGATTTGTCTTTCATTTTTCTTTTTATTTTAAATCTTTGTGGTCGCAGAAAATGTTTTTTTTTAATTCTTTTTTTGGGTGTCTTGTATTTTATCCTAAAAGGGTTTATATATATTTATTATAATATTATGTTTAAGGGTACCTACCTTAGATGTATATGCATGGTACGGTGTATAATTATATAACATTTTTGTATAAAAATTGATCTTCATTGTAACCTTTGTGCAATTATTCAGTGCAATATTTTTTTTAGTTTCTTTATTATGTCTTGGTTTCCTCGCCTAGTGCAATACTGTAAATAAACATTAAATTAATATGATACAAAATGTTTTTTATTTAATTTTTAGAACACCTATGCTTTTTTACTTTGTATGACATTAATGACAGCTTCCGTGGCGCAGTTGGCGAGTAGCCGGCTATGAAACGAGAGACCGTGGGTTCGATTCCCGCACCGAGACAAATATTTGTGTGATTCCTCGTAACTACATCGTAGTTCCTGGTACCCACGATACAGGATTAACCTTGTGTGGGGTCAGGACTATTTGTGTAACTGTTGGGCGTATTTATTTATTTTTTAATGAACTTGATTTGTTAAGATTTAAAAATTAAACATTGTAGTGGGAGTGGGTTTGGGAATCAAACTGCCGGCTTTGTGTAACTTACTTGAACTTTAATCATTAACACTTTACATTATGTTACATGAAAATTAAAGAAATGCGACAGCGGGTGAGCCGACACGCGCGAGCATAGGTGCGTACGCGCAACCCGGAAGTTATCGGCCGACTGCCCTCGGCGCCCGTGCCTACGTGACAAAATGACGGGCGCGCGCACGCCACCCCTTTCCCTGAACGACCACTCACAGCGAGAGTCGTTCAGGGGCTACTCCGCGATTGGATCGCGGAGGTAACCTTATATGGTCATGCGCGAAGGCTCCTGGAGCAAGCCTTATATGGTCACACGCTACAACATCGCTTTTATGTTTAAAAAAACAATAATGTGCAAGTCGTGATCGAAAACTTAGATTACGTACCCCGTATTAATTAATTAATTATACACCCAACAGTCACATACATAGTCCTGACCCCACAGTAAGATATGAGTCTTGTGTCGTGGTTATCAGGAACCACGAGAGACTTTCGGTCTCAACACCCAGACCCCGAAACAAATATTTGTGGATCACATAAACATTTGTCTCGGTGCGGGGATCGAACCCGTGGTCTCTCGCTTCACAGACGACTACTGGCCCGCTGTGCCACGGAGGCTGTTATATTGATCATTGTTCTTTCAACCGGCCAAAGAACTGTTGGATGGTAGGTCCCTCTTATGCGAAAGGGCGTTTGGGTATGTACCACTGCTTTGTATATTTCTGGCGCCAAGCAAAATATATATTTAAAGCAGCGTATGTCTCGGGGTGGAGTGTAGTCTAACGCCAAACAGTTTTGTGATATATTTCTGCGTTGCTTCTGTTTTTGTGTAGGCGCTTACCATAAGGCGAGCGACCGGTTCGTTTATCAAATAAAAATGGTAGAAATAATAATTTGTAGATAGAGGTGCAACTGATGCGCCCACATTTCGCCTATGTTATTTCCGTCCCATGATGTGATATATAGGAGGCGTAATAGGGTACAAAATGATGCTATATAGGAGGCGATACCGGGCACAAATTTCAATCCCGGGTAATTAATGTGTGATTTTTCTAATCGAAAATGTAATACTGTTCTAACAGATGGTTTCATTAGTATCCGTTGGGCACGGAACACTAATTATGGTTTCTAAATTAAAATAAAATTTATTGCTTTCCTATTAAATAGACTCTCGCGTACGAGGTACCTACCACCTTATTTATAGAAATATACCCATAATCTTTACATAAAATGAAGTCGCTTCCACTGTCTTTTCGCTAATATCTTTTAAGCCATTCAACGATTTTCATGAAGTTTTCAGGAATAGATAGAGTGATTCAAGAGGAAGGTTTGTATGTACCTATATCACACTATGACCCATGAGAGCAGGACAGTAACACATAGGTGAAACCGCGAGGGAGTAGCTAGTATTATATAAATTATACACATTATTCATACAAATATTTTATTTAATTATTTTACAAAACAAATCAGATACATCGGATATTGTCACTGGGATTTTACACCACGATACATAGTTGCCTTTTAAATGTTACATCTATAAGAAGTACCCATGTAATTATTATTGTACAGTAATACCCCGACTTACGCTACCCCGTTTTACGCGAATTCGGAGATACGCGGTTATTCTTTTTGATGGCCGCGCGCGTCAGCTCTCCTATTCCGCCATGTTAGTGGTCCGTTTACGACAGGTTCGAAGGTGTTCCGCGTTGAATTGTTTTACGTACGTTGTGTTTTATTGATAACCTCAAATTATGTTACTCAAAAGTGCATGCAAAGTTGTACCCCGACTTACGCGAATTCGACTTACACGGTTATAGCTCGGTCTCACCTATCGCGTAAGTCCGGGGTGTTACTGTATTTAATAATTTTAATCATTCCGTTCTTCTCTTAGGACCATTGCACACGGCGATTTTATACGCGCAAAGAAGCGCGTTCGACGGTATTCGTACGCGACATATTTCATACGCAGCTCATGGAATTATCTGGTCCTTTCGGAGCTATGAGGTCTTCGCCACACTACTATGGAATGGAATAATGATAGTTAATGCACCAATATCAAATTATTTGAAATTAGAACGCTATCGACGGCTGCTCCGTTCCATTCCGTCATAGTATAGCGGGGACCATAAACATGTTCTTATAACGCGCGTCTGTGCGTATAAAAGACGCAATGTTCAATGTTCCTAATCGGCGTTTTAGTATCTTTTACCAGTTTCTATTTATATGAAATTCTATAAGATTTATAGACATAAAACTAATCTATTATAAGGCTGGTATTAAGCCGAGGGGGCTATCATGAAAATTGTTTGAGCACTATACTATCTTCACCATAGCCTTATATTGTAGAAAAAGCAAACAACTAATAATGATTAGTCATTTTGTAATTGTTGAAAAATAATCCACGTAACCCTGCAATAAGAGACTACGACATATAACATTAAAAAAGCAACATTGTCTTGGGCGTAAAAAACATTTAATAACAAAAATTGAAACATTTATAGAACAATATTCAACCATTTTGTTTCTACATAATGACTACGTTAAGTAGACGAGTACCTATCATTTAATATATAGGGTTAATCGTGTTTAATATTAAAATAAGGCACCAGAGCCATAATATTTACCGGGAAAAATATATTTTGCATAGATTTACGTAAATTTGAAATTGTAAAAGGCCGCGCTGTAAATATAATTATTTTTTAAATGTGTCTAAAAGTTTTATAAAGTAACTTTTAAAGACTTTACAGGAAAATAAGCACCTTGAAGGAAATTACATTATATAATTTGTCTCTAAAATAGTTTTTTTTTACTTTACTGTGTATTTAAAAGTCATGGCAGAGTTTCTGATAATAAAAATCAGCACGCGCTAAGCCAAGTTAAAAATTCTGAACACAGTATAAAATATTGTAAGGTGGAATATTTGCTCAGCTTAATGGACAACTACTTCTCGTAGTATGTGAAGCTGTTGACAAAATATTAACTTCACGCACAAATTTTACGACCCTGGTTGACCAGCGAGTAAAAGGAGATTTTGCCGTAAACCTCACCAATTAATGTAAAACCGCGCTTATAAATACCGACGAACGTAACTCGTCATACAAACTCCAACGCTAACCTGTTTGGCTCGTCAGTCGATCAGCAATATTAAGCAGTTTTACACTGTCGGTTTAACGATATTATATATATCGCTTGCTATAATTTCATTGAAATATTAAACACTTTATATCCCATTTGTTTACACCGTTTAAACTAAAAAATAAATTAAATAATGAAAAAGAATTTAGATAACATAAACCTCGATGGATAACCTTATTTCATAAACAATAACATGCATTTATAAATTTATTTAATTTTAACGAATAAAGGTACCGTCTCTATTTACAAATATTTCTCTGTTATATAACCTTTATACTGTCCATTTGAGTATTTATACTACGAGGCACCAAGTATATAGTGCCACTAACATGATCTAAGGACCCTTTTATATGATACGCGTTCAACGCGCGTTGTTTTGCGTATCATGTCATGTAATGCTTGCATTTATTTGCTGTCAAAAGATGCGTTACATTTTAATTATATAACTAAATGAAGAGACGAGCAGATTACTCGTATTAAGGTTAGTGCTGCGCCTGCCTATAATCAGTAGCATCGCTATTCATTTGACTACAAAGTATTGAATGCTTTGCACTGCGATCATTACGCCGAGAGTTAATATGTCAAGTCTCATGCTTGGTACATTTATTAGCTTCGATGTCCTTTAAATCGAAGGACAACAGTGCTTACACACTACTGCTTGACGATAAAGTGGTATCACCTTCCAGGCGGCTTTTGAAAGACCGATTACAGTACGAACATAGTGCGTCTCAATAGAAAGTGAGGTTTGTCATCGCGCGTCGAACACGCATAATGTGAAAGGGTACTAAAGATTAATACAGTCTCGGGCAGTATTCGCTCGAGTTCACTCTGGGCGCGTTGAGAGTGATACACACCAAATCCGATTCTAATCCGTATTGGAGAGAGAAATGGAATTAAAATCTCCATTTTATACGAACAGTAGTATGGTTAGTTCGGAAAGAGATTTCTCGGTTTTGGACAGGATTCGGATTAGATGTAGTGCGCAAACACTCCAATAGGTAGTCGACTGTTTCGAAAATAATACGCTGTGACAAACTGTATGAATCTTTAGACTGTGCTACTAGTCATAAAATCAGGTATGAAAATATATGATTAGTCGTAATGTCGCTCCATTTGAAAGATTTCAATAAACAAAAATCTTCAAAACCGTCCGCGATTTGTACGTTTCGAAGTCTTCAAGAATCGGTATCCTAGTGTTAGACTTTTTTTTTATAATATACATTAGTATATCGTCATACAACCCACCTAATCGTCTACTCTATTATGGCATGTCAGTAGGGGCGCACCGTTCCTAGGCGACCTCTCGGAATCGGTTCCGCGTAACTGTGGCGGAACTTCGTCTGCTGCCGGTCGGCAAGTTCTCTGTAGTCTCTGTAGTCCCGGTCATAGTACCTATCCCTATCTCCCTCTGCGTAGGACTGGCGCTGGTCCTCGAGCAGACGCGAGCGGCTGAACGCCCTCTGTCGGTCGGTCCAGTCCCTCCTTCGACCTTCTATCATTGGCTCTATGATTTCATCCTCTTCAATGCGCCTATCTAATTCCCTCCTCTCTCTATTCTCTCTGAATCTGTCAAAGTCTTCCCTGTGGGGCTTGGGCTCGATCCTGTTTAAGTACTCCTCGGTACCGTACTCGTACCGCTTGACGTCATCACGCTTCCTACCGACCCGCGGAAGCCTCTCCACCTCCCTGTGGGCCAGCTCCCTGGTGTCCAGCTCGCGTCTCTCCTGGTCCTTGCGTCTCTCCGGCTCCCTATGACGCTCCAGATGAGAACGTTCCGGTTCTCTCCGGGAGCTCAAGTCCCTCCGCTCCTGACGCTCATCCCTCCTTTCCTCCTCGGGGGAAGAAGTCGAGCGACTGTTCCTCTCCAGCATGCTCCGCCTCATCGCCATGTGCTGCTCCAGTTCTCTGTTGAACCTCTCCCTTTCGAGGTTCATGAACTTCTCTTTGGCTACGTTGAACCGGTCTTTTGGTGACGTGTCAGCGACTTTCAGGCTGCCTTCACTCGCGCCCCTTTGGAGTTTGCCGAACCGTCGGTCCTCGACTCGATCAATGCTCCTGTTGGAAGGTTTGGCTTCGGCGATGTACCGTCTTCTGTAGGTAGTGTCGTCAGCAAACTTGTCAGTTTTGGGTTTACGTTCAAGCGACTCGTTGCGGAAACGGCGTTCGAAGGTCTGATCGCGGAAGGGCGCTAGTGAGTCGCGGAATTGTTCTGTGAAGTCATCGTTGTAGGTGCGGTCGTAGCCGGGGGAGAGGGCGCGGCGGGAGGGGGACGCGCGGCGCGGGGAGGCGGCGCGGCGCGGGGACGTGGCGCGGCGGGGAGACGCGTCGAACGCCTCGTGCATCAAGTATGCTGTGCTCTCGGCCCAGTCCTCCTCTGGAAACAGAACATTTAAAGACATTTAGTTGTTTTGATCTACAATAAAAATATTTTCTTATTATAAATTTATAATACGAGACTACAGTAGAAGCACGGTACTAGTATTGTACCGTAGTAGTAGTGCTAACTACTACACACACGGTACTATAGTTTCGTAAATATTGGCAACTTGTTAAAAAGAACAATTGCCGTACTTCATAGTTGAAGAAACCCTAGAGCGACTTGCTGGATCTATAACCTTAAGAAATTTCATCGTGTTACAAGTTACAACACTATTAAAATTGTAACAGGTGCTATTATATGAGGCCGCTCCTGTTGAAATGGCGAAAGAAGTGTAGTTTAAATCAAAGTGACCATAGCCCTTTAACAGCTTCCGTGGTGCAGTGGACAAGTAGCCGGTTGTGAAACGAGAGGCCGCAGGTTTGATTCTCGCACGAAGACGAATTTTGTGGTATTCATAAATATTTGTTTCGGGTCTGGGACACCCAGACCATAAGTGCCTTGTAGTACCTACGATAAAGATTTAACCTAGTGTGGTTTCAGGACTATGTATGTGACTGTTGGGTGCATTTATTGCTATTTATCTAAGGAATTAAAAACACGAAGAAAAATATCTAAAATTAAAGTTGACCAATCTTAATTCGGCGCTAATCATCGACAGCACCGACTAAAAGTTTATGAGTTTTTTTTTTGGCCTAATGCGGGTTGGCAGTCTTCACATACCTTCAAAAATCTTATCGAGTTCTCAGGTATGCAGGTTTCCTAACGATGTTTCCTTCACCGTTAAGCAAGCGATAATTAACAATTAATATACACGTAACTTAGAAAAGTCAGTGGTGTATGCTCTTGGGGCTGGTTTCGAACCTGCGAAACCAGCCCCAAGAGCGAGCCCCTGCGAACCTTTCGTCTCGACAGTCCATACCACACCCTGCTGAGCTATAGCTGCTTTATGAGTTTTATTTTTGTTAAAAAGTTATTAATTTACTATTTTAGTGCAAGAATCATCACAATCGATGCATAAATTTCGAAGCTCTAGTGTTTTACAGTTAGATTTTCTTGATATTTAAATGGGACCTTTGAACATCCCCACTCCAATTAAAAAAGAAATATCAAAATCGGATTACTATATCAGAATTAATGCGTTCACGTAATAACATCGAGAAAAAAAAGCATTAATTGGTAGGCCTTAGGTTCACATTGCAAGGAAAGACAGTGGCAACCTCGAGAGGCTCATTGTGACCGGCAAAGTAGATGGGAAAAGGCCTCGTGGACGCAACCCAATACGTTGGTCTGACCAGATCCGCACCGCTCTTGACTCTACGGTTCACAGCGTCCTCCACACCGCCAGAGACAATCAGATGGAGAAAGACCATACAAGGACTCTTTTACATGTCAATAATAAATAAATTTCATTGAAATGTCTCTACCGGTGCTTCGGAAATTCCCACTGATCTGAGAAGAAGCACCAAGAAACTCAGCCGTAGGTCTTTTGCATTACATTGAATTTATTTGTCCTCAAACAATATGACATTGTAATATTTTGAAATATACATGTAATTTCACACGAATGATGTAAATGTAGGTTAATTTATAGTTTAATAAAATTTAAATATCCTTATGTTTTCGTTGGTAAAAAATACAAGTCAATAGGTTTCCATAAATTAGCTAGTCAAAGTCCTAAATACACATATAAATGCAAACGAGACGACCGTATGGTCCAGTTTAAATCCGTGTGAGCATACGCATTCTTGACCCATTGTCCTCGGCATTTCACGCTAACGGTACCACATCTCATCTCCACACGGTTTTTACTAAACTTGTTCTTAACAAATTGACATAGATAACCCGTCGCTCCCACGTAGGTAAGGTTGTCAAAATAGAAATACCAGACGGGAAATCGAATAATCTATACTAAGTTTTTAAATTAATAAAAATAGTATGTATGTATTTTGAATAGTAAATTTTTGAAACATAATATATTAAGACCTGTCAAAATACTATTTATAGTAGGCAAATCTATCTGTAAACATTTACATAGTATAAAATGAAGCTGCTTCCGCTGTCTGTTCGCTTAGATCTTTTAAAGTACTCAACGGATTTTAATGCAGTTTTCAGGCTTCAGCAATAGAGTGATTCATGAGGAAGGTTTATAAGGAAGGTTTATATGTATAATACATACATATTATAGTACAGACAGGCAGAGAAATTAAAAGATTTGTAATGTGATGTCGTAACAAATATATTTTTACCCGTGCGAAGCCGGCGCGGGTCGTTAATTGAATATAAGGAACCGCCATTAGTAGATACTTTAATCCGTAAAATAATTTCAATATGGGCGAAGCTGCGGGATATTTTTGATTATTTTTGTTATTAATGATTATTTTGGGAACCTACTTTCTTTATTGGATACAATTCGCTAACCTTGCGACACAGTATACTTTTATCATGTATTTTAAATATACCCACATCTGGTAACCCTACAAAGCTATTAGCGACAATTATGATCAACAAAACGCGCGTTTTAATTGTATGAGATTCGGGTAAGGCGGCAACACTGTCGTTTTCATTTTATTCTCCACGTCCTACTTACGAGTAATATTATAATAACAATAGTGCGAATATTCGTTTGTTTTCGCAGAAGGACAAAAATATCGGTCACCGGTTCGAAAGTTTGTACAACTTGTATGAGTATGTGAAAATATTTATGAAAATCAGAAACTTCTTAATCCGCTAAATGCGCTGAGTGAATAAGCAACAAGGTGGTTTCTCGTATGCGAGAGGCCGTCTGGGTTGGTACCACCGCTTTGTCTATTCCTGCCGCCAAGCAACAGAGTGTAAGCACTGTTGCGTTTCGGTCTAAAGGACATCGAAGCGATCGAAATTACTGGGAATTATGAGACTTAACATCTTATGTCTCAGGGTGACGAGCGCAGTTCAGTGCCATGCAGTGCTTTGTAATTCAAAGTTCTTATGGTGTTGCTTCTGTTTATGGGCAAGCGCATACCATCAGGCGAACGCCTTGCTCGTCTCCTCATTAAATAAAAAGAAAGTATATATTGCTTTTATTAAATTGTCCGATCGCTCGCTTGATGGTAAGCGCCATGCCCGCCGATAAATAGAAGCAACACAAAACCTTGCATTACAAAGCACTGTATGCCACTGGAGTACGCTCTTCACCATGAGACATCAATTGTTAAGTCTCATAACGCTCAGTAATTTCCCTAACTTCGATATATTTCAAACCGTGGTACAACAGTGCTTACACACTGTTGCTTGGCGTTTACGTACTTATTTTAGGACAGGAAAAAAAACGAATTCTAAGTGTATGAAGATTATACTTTGTTCAAACAAAAAAATCGGGAAATACAAGTTACCGTAGAAAACATTTTCCATACAATCTTTTTTGTATGAAATCCGCTTCATAATGATGATCATTTGCATCTCGCTCCCATAAGGTATTGTTCATATGAATTCTGTTTCTATCTCACTCCCACACGAGGTATTGTATCCATGAGAATGGTAAATTAGGAGGAGCCTGTGAAATTCCTATTCAAAGGTAGAAACAAAGGATTTTAGTTGCATCGTTGTTTTTGTAGTATATGCGTAGGCTTTTTATGCGAGTACGCCAAATTAAGTGACTGTACTACACCTGGTAAGCGCAGTGCAGTCCAAAACATCTGCCACCGACAAACGATGTGTTTATCGGTGGTCACCAGAATCATGCCGGGCTATATAAATGCTTCTTAACACTTCGAAGAGGGAAGAAGCAAATCGAGGGGCCTGCGACAGGACAGGCGGATGATTGATGGCACATGGATACAAGGATGTACCTCTATACCTTTGTCTCGGTGCGTTTCACAAACATTTGTCTCGGTGCGGGAATCGAACCCATGGCCTCTAGCTTCGTAGCCGGCTATTCGCCCGCTGCGCCACAGACGCTGTCAACCAACTATTGTGACATAACTGGATATCCAACCGTATTTCGAACCTTATTACCATTTCACGTAATTCAATGGACCGCCCATTGACTGTACCTTGAAGGTCTTGAACTATATGAGTGTACTGTACAGTCACTATTTGATTTGTGTATTAAATTGAATTGTAAATTAAACTTATTGTCTGATTTATCATTTACTAGCTGTCCCTCGCAGTTTCACCTGCATGTTACTGCCCTGCTCCCGTGGATTATAGCGTGATATACATATGAACCTTCCTTATGAATCACTCTATCTATTGCTGAAACTGCATTAAAATCCGTTGAATAATTTAAATGATCTAAGCGAATAAACAGCGGAAGTGACTTCATTTTATACTGTGTAAAGATAAGTTTACCTGTGCATAGGCACAGGTATACAAACATAGGTACACAATATAATTAAATTCAGATATTAGCAGCAGCTGTGGTTAACGTAAAGATACGGACTACTGTAATGAACATCAGGGCATCGAAACTAGCCAACTAGAGCAAACCTCTATGCCCTGTGGAATGTAGACTTTGTGGAAAAAAGTGTGCGTCTCGGGACGCTCGACAGAAGTGATAACTTAAACCAATCTAAGTTGACGTATGCGTGAGAGAAAGGGAAGCCAGACTGAGTGGCACCGTAACGCGTTACGTTACGAAGCGGTTTACCCTCCCATAAGAAGTTATCACTTCAAAAAAATCTTCCACCGCGACAACCATATTAGGTGGCCTGTTATGTTTGACAGAGAATACCGTGGTGGATTTGATTATGAGCCTGAATGACGAAACGAGTAGGTAGCTTGCCTGATGGTGGGTGTAACATTTACCCAGAATAGGAGCAAAAACACCACACATAATGCTAAATTACAAAGCATTGCATGGCACAGTACTGCGATCGTCAATCTGGGATATAAGATATTAAGTTCATAATGCCCAATAATTTCACTGGCTTTAATAACCCTCAAACTGATACACGCTTGGTGGCATAAATAGATAAAGCAATGGTATCAACCCACATGACTTTAGGGTTGAGAGCGCCTAAAGCGCTCACCCGAAGGTCCGGTGAAGCTGTATACAGCCGACTAGTGCCAGGCTTACAGCAAACGTCAACATAAAAAAAAACGGCCTCTCGCATATGAGGGAAGTTTCTGCTATAGGTACAAAAAGTCATTGAATAGAGAAACATTAAACGGTTTACGTGCGTAATAAACAATAGTCCCTTTTTACTACTTTTCGTAGATAATTGGACAATTATTGTGTATGGAGTTGTCAAAGTTTTTACGTCAGCATCGTCATAAGGTGGTAACAAAGTTTATCTTCCGTGAGCATAATTCATAAGCCAGAAATATTGTTCTCTTTAAAGGACATTGTTCGTCGTCCATACATAGTTGGCCTAAGAACCAACAGGGAGGTGAATTTACTTTTTGGGTTTTAGATAATGTATATATTTGATTGAAACTAAATTAAAACTACGGACACTTGAGAATTCCGTAAAATAAATAAAATACTTTCGGATTTTGAGGTTATAATTAGGCCAATAAATACTATCAAATGTCAAATGTTGTCATCTGTTAATTCATTTTGACGGAGTTTTGGCGGGAATTCTGACAGTGCGGTTCATCGCTGATTTTAATTTATTTCAAAAACTAGTTTAATGTTGTGTTTGTTGTATAAAAGTGGTGTGGATTTGTGCAATAAACATTTACGGCGATGAACAGTGTATGGAAATATTGAAATAAGTGAATTAAGTATCGTACTGGAAAGAATGCACACCAAAACTCCAACAAGTCCTTGAAAACTTCCACACCGATATTTCATAGTTCTTGTGAAGACTTGAGAATAAATTACACTTGTCATTGGCGAAATGCATAACAATGCGAAGCCATAAATAAATAAATAAAA
The DNA here is from genome assembly GCA_949126905.1 of Amorpha juglandis. Taxonomy (NCBI): domain Eukaryota; kingdom Metazoa; phylum Arthropoda; class Insecta; order Lepidoptera; family Sphingidae; genus Amorpha; species Amorpha juglandis. Next base: position 11,860,391 of record OX421385.1, on the reverse strand, counting down.
TCATTTTGACAAGCCGTATTATGGTTCCGCGACATCATATCGGAATGTTTGTGACTAAAAACCATAATCATGGTTAATAAAATAATGGTTTTTAATTACACAGACAAGCGTCAGTATTCTCAACACTTGAGTTTTGATAATACTGACGTTTGTCTGTGTCAAACTCTAATTAAGAGTGCTGTTACAAAGACTTGGCTGTATGAGCTACAATACCTTTGCCTATTAAAGACCCGAATTTGAACCAAAAATTATAATACCGAGGACTATGACGGAAGTGAATACTTTTTAAATTGTTTTCGAAATTAAAAAGTGTCCGTTCTATTGAAATAATTATAATGTACATTATAAATAATAATAATAATTATAGTAAATGTTTCATGCGTGTTGATTCATAGGCCATTTTTGACAATGTCCTTTCTTGCTCAGCCAACGATATTGAATAACACCGAATAATTTTATGAATAATTAGATAAAGACGCCTTTTAAAAACAAAAGTTTATCAGTCACCATATTGAATTTGGTATGACATCACTCACTTCATATTTTTTACATATCAATACACTAGCTTTTGCTCGCGGCTCCGCCCACGTGATCAAACAAACAAACAAACAATCAAACTCTACAGCTTTATAATATTAGTATAGATTAGGGTAGCTTAGCAACGGAAGCCTTCAAATAACATTATTTAGGTAGCTTAGCAACGGAAGCCTTCAAATATGAATAATTTTCCCCGTTTTTGCAACAATTTTCACTGATGCTTCGCTTCTAATGGTCGCAGCGTAATGTTATATATCCTAAAGCCTTCCTCGATAAATGGACTATCCAACACAAAAATAATTTTTCAATTCGAACCAGTAGTTCTTGAGATTAGCGCGTTCAAACAAACAAACAAACAAACAATCAAACAATCAAACTCTACAGCTTTATTATTAGTATAGATTAATTTGATATTCTGATGCATGATGACTTATTTTAGAAATTAATCTTGCACTTTAAATGCAACAATTTAATCCATCATCAACAAAACAAAATATATTTCCAATCGATTGAATTCAAGGAATATTAACAATAACATTGACAAATTGCAGTTACTTTAATCATTAGCAACTTGTTTGTACGACTAAGCATTTATCACTTCACACCGTCGTGATATCAATCAATACTTCGTTCATAATGGCTTCATCAGTCCAGTCTAACCACTATCACAGTATTAATAAAAAAAAAATATCTGTGTACGTAGCACATGCTTCAGTTATTTATGTATCGAAGAGAGATGAACAGAAAGCGGACAGGCAGAAATCATTCCGAACGAACCTACCTAAGGATTTGTTTTTCATTGAAAACGGAACGACTTTTAACACGTTATAATTCATTATATAAATGCTACAAAATCTTTGAATATGAGCATGTAATTGTATACAGTTATTATACCTGATATATTTTTTTAAATGTGGTCAAATTGCCTTGCATTGAGAATGACACCATACACCCAGACTGAGTTTTTAAGATAAAATTATCTTTAACAAAGTAAAAGAAGTTTGAATGGGTAATATTGGCGGGAAAAATACGAGAAATTAATTTAACATTCTATGTTCCTAGTATCACGTACTAGTAGCAGTGGTCATAAATTCTCCAAAATTTTATGGTTTTATTGTTGTACTTGGTAAAATAAACATATTAATAGCCAGAAGGTCGTTGATAAAATAAATACCCAACAGGTTAGATCATGCGTGATAACACAGATTAAAAAATGTAGCCTGCTATGTTGTCATCACAATGTATGACACGATAATTCGTTCAGAAACCTGTTGTCTGAGGGATTATTTTGGTGTATGACATAAGTTTTGCAAAGAAGAAAAAATCCAAGAAGGATAAAATACCTTGCTAATGAGCGGTGTTTGGAAAAACAAAACAAGATTCAAAATGCATTAAAAATATTTGGTTTTAAAATATACATGTGTAAAGGACAAAATGTGTACATTCTAAACCTTTTTGTTACTTCTCAGACACAGTTAAAAATATGTAAAAAATACGGTCATTTTAAACATTATATTTTGTTGCAGACCAAATTTTTAAATTTATAATTTAACTTCAACTATACACAAACAAATCTAATAAATTCATGAGTAGAATATAACAACAAATTAATTTGCGATTTGGCGTCTGTCTCGTAAGTAAAACCGGTAATAACATGCCAAACTCAAATCAGTGATGTAGACACTATCTTGGCACGCATTATTGTAGGATTACAAAATAATAAAACTAGGGATGTGTAACCGGCCTGATTAAACGACAGAAATGTCACAATGGGTTGGCTAAATTTTGGCAAAAGGCAGACAAACTAACAAATGGATTACTAAATTTGTAACAGCTTCCCGCCACAGTGGTCATGAACCTCTATATTGTCCAATAGTCGAATACAATTTAAATTAGAAAAGAACCCTTTTCGTTCATAATGAAAGATCCAGTTACTGTGACCTAAAAAGGTAAAATTAAGTACTTCAAACCCTCTCAGTATAATATATCCTCAGCCTCCACAATAAACTAACGTTTTTAAAACTTATCTAGCAGTGATCACGTAAATACCTAAGTATACACATTTCTTTATACCACACAAAAAATTACGATTTGTGAGAAACTTGTGTATAATCAGTATTACAATAAAATCTTAAATAAAAAAAAAAATTACCTAAGTTCATTTGACAACCCTACATCTTCCAGTGAACGGCAGGTCACGACTGCATGACGCCATCGGTTTAAAATTGTGTTTTTTATTCTCATACCAAATACTACGTAGTTTATGGTATAGGTGTGAACAGTGACTACACTATACATTTTATTAATCTTAACTAATCTAAAATTAATCTTGATTTGCACTTATGGTCATATTTGTAAGGCAAATAGTAAAAATAATAAAAAATACACCCAACAGTTACACACATAGTCGAGACCACAAAGTTATTATTATATTGTGTCGTGGGTATCAGGAACTACGAGAGACTTTCAGTCTCACAATACTCAGACCCAAAAGAAATGTTTGTGAATCATATAAACATTTGTCTCGGGCGTGGATCGAACCCGCAGTCTCACGTTTCACAGTTGGCTGTTCGCCCAATGCAATACGGATGCTATCTATACAAGTGTCTTCTTTGAAGTTATATAATAGGAATAGTGCTGTTTTAAGTTATCAATAAATATTTTAAAGGTTTAGCTAGTGTGCTATGACGGATAAAGAGATGCACTCATCATTTATTGTTTAGACATCCAATATTTACTGTGAATTTCTTCCTAAACCACAAACTATAAATTGAACAACGGTTATGCTACGTGCCGCAGTCTTTATTTAAATTATAGCTCTGTTTCAATAACAAACAAAGAAATAACATTTTTTTCAAACCATGAACACATCATTATTCGTCGAACAAAAAATAACTCGATTATAAACTTGTATTATTCGGTAATAGGCCAAGAATTACTAATGAAGGCAATAAATACGTTTTTTTTAAATTGGTATATCCGTAATGATACATTACACTTTAAATAACTACTTTGCGATGATTGAAGTTTTAGTTTCAGATAAAACAAGATTGCCGATTCACATTAGGGTTGTGTGTTTTTAGTGTAGTGTTTTGATGTTTATAAAAACAATTTACTAACAGCTAGGCTGACAGTTCATCTGCCAACCCTAAAAAACAAACAATCGACCGCACTGTAAAAACTCCCATAGCATCGAAATTAAAAAAAAGAACATACCGCTAGTGCTGTGGTTATCATGCTGTCTGGTATATTCGTTCCGTTCAGGAGAAGGTGCCAGGTCACTTCCAATGCCGGAACTGCCTCCAGAAGATTCTAGCTTGCGTCGTGCGTTTACTCCTACAATGTTTTGGTTGAGGCATCGCCTGGTGTCAATGTTGCTAAGGTTCCCCTTCTGCCGGTGTACCGTGTCGTAGTCACGAGGTGGTAGGAGAATGGGACTTTTACCTGAAATATTTTAAATATAGAATTATTTCAAGATTCGAATAGTTGATTATTTTCTCGGATATGGAATCATTGATTGGTTTTTATTGGATTTTAAATGAGGTCTTCGTTATATTTGAGGATAACGTAAGAATTAATTTATATTCGATAGTATGTACATAGATATTCCTCTATGCAGATTATTTTTAATATATTACAGCAAGAATTTTTAAGGCTTGTTTCACGAAACGAGCAAGTTGTTTGCATGATTATAAGTGTCACGCCTGCCCGTAAACAGAAGCAACACCATACGACACTTCGAATTACAAAACATTCCATGGCAATGGACTGCGAAAAACCAAAACTCTACAATGCTTATACACTACTGCTTGGCAGTATTACAAAGCAGTGGTATCAACCCAATAAAAAGTTATTATCAGAGAATAAGAAATATATTAAATAAAGTCTTTAACAAACTTAAAATTATTGTCTAATGCTTAAAAGCAGGTGCAAAACTAATTTATGTATTAATAATCTCTGCAAAATGAGTTTTGACTTATCTACATACATAAATATATTTATATTATATCAGAAACGAGATCAGCATAAAAATAATATTTATATTGCATAAATATTAAGCATTTATATTTCGTCGAATTATTAATATACGTAAAATTTATAATAAAATATTTGCAATTATATTGTGCGAGAAATAGCAGTGCATTATAAAGTGTAAAATATATTTTGTAAATACATTTCGTCCCACATAATTAATATCATAATGAGGTTGAAGAATCGAAGCAAAATAAATAATTATTGCGCCAATAAAAAAATATTACGACATAGAAATAAGAAATTTTATTAACAGTTCTATCACACGACTAAACTAGATTCAGACTAAAACTATATTATGTGTTTTTATTTGGTCCAGTTTTAGTTTAAAATTTATTTACAGTGTGTTTCAATCTACAGTGTATGTTAGTTTAGTCAAGCTAAAATTAATTATGTAATAATTTCTATCACTTTAGTTTGTTTCTACGGATTTATAAACTATATTTTAATTAAATCGTATCATTGGTTTAGGGGCAGCGTACTAAAGCTGAGGCATATATCATGAGGCGTATATCGTGATACCGAGGTCGAGCAAACATAATTTGTTTTAAATAATATCAAGCCCATCTAAATACAAACCAAACTACGTGTACTCAAGCAGCTACCTACGTAAATTGGAAAAATTCGACTGACCTAAACCCTTTTTACCTGTCGACAACTTTTGCTTCAACTCAGCAGCGAGACTGTCGTATAGATTGGCGACACATCTCTCCTCGGTGCTTCCAGAATCCGATTCCCTGGACACTTCGCTCCCCAGGGACGAGTCTGGGGGTTTCTTCGTCGGCAACGCACCCCGCATTTGCAATTTGCGTTCTATGTCCGCGAATTTCTTCTGGTTTTCCGGTCTGTCGATCAGGGCTTGGAGGTGCGTGTATAACATCTCTGCTGTGTGGTCCGAGTCACATCTGAGGGCAAGATAAATAAATAAATTGACTAGGTAGGTCCCTCTTATGCGAGACGCCGTCTGGGTTGGTACCACCGCTTTGTCTATTTTCTGCCGCCAAGCAACAGCGTGTAAGCACTGTTGTGTTTCGGTTTGAAGGACATTGAAGCCAATGAAATTACTGGGCATTATGAGACTTAACATTTTATGTCTCGGGGTGACGAGCGCAGTTCAGTAGCATACGTGCTTTGTAATTCAAAGTTCTGCGTGGTGTTGCTTCTGTTTATGGGCAGGCAAGGCGCTTACCATCAGGTGAGCGCCTTGCTCGTCTCGTCATGCAATTAAATAAAATTAAAGTAGAATAACTGTATCTTTGAAAACTAGTCAACAGTATGTACTTTTAGATTCCGAACTCCGATATCTTTAATAAATGATTAATTTATTTTCTTCTGTCTGCATATCTTTAATCTAACAACGTTTCTATGTAATTTAAATTAAATACTTAAGTAAAAGTTTATCTTTTTAGTTTGTGAATAAATATTCGAATTTCTACGCAACTAATGAATGGATGGGAAATATAAAAGAAATAAGAATCCATCGTTTGGGGGAAAGTGTTCTCATTTTACGAAAACAAAACACCATAATTAATTAATGTTTACTTTGATAATAATTTACTACTTTTATTACTTTCACTTATATTTGGACTACATTTCTATAGTGACCTTTGGATGCTTATGTTATTGTTCAGAAACTTAGACAGTCTCCGTGGATCAATGGGCGAGTAGCCGGTTGTGAAGCAAGAGGCCGCGGGTTCAATTCCAGCACCGAGATGAAATTTTTTTTGTGATCCACAAATATTATTTCGGTTCTGTGAGCACGCAAAATGTATTCAAATGTTTTAAAAAATGTGTCTTCAAACCTGCTCACGTGCCTGGTGCCGGCATAATAAAAAGGGCCTCAACAGACATTAAATAGATCTTTCAAAAATCCCGTTTTTAGATACAAGTCATAGTATCATCAAACGTTTGCTAAAAAAAAAACAGAAACATTAAATACCACGACCTCGTTGAAACGTGTCATCCAACGTGCCTTTGTTGTAACTTGTGACGTGATATTGAGAGATTTGTCCAACGTACATGTTACCAAACAAATAAATTGTCAGTTTACCTACTTATTGCCAAACAATACAGTTAGCTATTGTAGGGCACGTTCTCGGATAACTTGGCAATAGGATATTTGTACTGCTGTTTTCATTCCGAAATCTATACTTATAAAATAACATGTCCTGACTGACTGACTGATTCATCATCGCCGAGCGCAAACTATCAAGGCTACAAGTATGATATTCGGACTGTATATTCATTTTGTTATGTAGGCACCCACTAAGAAAGGATTTTAGAAAATTCCACCCCGAAGGGGTCAAAATAGGGGGTGATAATATGAATGAAAGTCCGTCATTTTGAAAGTTACATAAACAAAATGTTGTATTTCGGTTATTGATGTAAAACAAATAAATACGTGTTTCAGGAATTTTGGAAATTTTAGTTAATAAGAGATGAAAAGGGGGGTGAAAGTTAATGCGAAAGTGAGTTTGTTTGATACATTTTCACGCAATCACTGAACCGATTTTGATGAATTTATCTACAGGGATAGATGGGACCCTGGAGACGGTTACAGGCTAATTTTATACCGGAAAACACTGTTCACGCGGGCGGAGCCGCGAGCAAAAGCTAGTAAAATATAAAAATATAATAAATTGACTCGATTACTTACTTTTATTATTTAATGAATAAATTACATTCCCCAAATTTTACTATCGAAAGAATATATAGAAGAGAATTATATCAATAAGAATTATATACAAGAAAAATTACATACTCAAAAATAAATAAGTTTGTAATTTAAATCTGTTGGAAGGAGTAATTGTCAAATGACGGAAAAAGGATGCACGACATGCCATGTTACGTCACAAGACAAGTCACGCCACTACATTGCACGCGTGCGAGGGAGATAGTGAGATTTTCCCACTATGCGACCACTTTGCTCGTACTAACATTTAAAACATGAACTGCAGCTTTATTTTTTACACAATTTTAATGCTGTTTTCGCAAAACAGTGTCGTTTTATTACTTTTGTCGGTCACATAAAAAATAATGTATAAAATGAGACGTCAAATACCCTATTTGAGTGGGGTTTTGCCAATCGTTCGTTGTTAAATTTTCTTTTAGAGTTTGTTCTATACATCTTCAGCAGGCCTAGTACCTACATGTATTAATATTTTTTCTCAAACGATGATAGTTTTTGTTTTCTCTTCCATTTCTATTCCATTCATTCTATTCATGACCCGTGGATTCCAGACAAGGCAAATCATTATCGTTTCACAACAGTGATATGAATTCAAAAATCATCTTGAAATTTTTAAACATGTGACAACATTTAAGAATTGATGATTTAAACAAATCTATAGAAATGATTATTTTTATATTTCTAAACGATTTAGGACCTGTTTCACATATTTTTTTACCGCCATGTAAGTAATATTGATTTGAATATTGTGAAACAAACTCTTTGGATTGAAATTCTAGTCGTTATGTATCACAAGACATTAAGCATTTAATTGACATATGTCGTAAGCAACGCCGGGTGTTGCTATTTACATGCATTATGTAAGGCTCATAAAGTTATTCATTAGGTTATGTTATGGTAATATACGACGCTCTACATTTGAACTTGTTTATGGCTTATTGTTTGTTAATTCGTTTAGTAATCCGTCTGCGTATTGACGAATTAATAGTACTAGTTTCGCCTACGAATCGTGTTGAAACTGTACTTATGTCTCTATTTACAGCTAATGAGGTAATAAGGAACGGTATTTTTTAAAAGAAGAACGGTTTTAAAATAAGAAGAATAAAATTAATCTTTATAGTTTGATTTATAAGTCTATAACTACTACTGCTATAGTTAAAATATTTTCTTTACAAGTTTTATTTTATCTTTAAGTTTATTGTTGTTGTATAGAAATATATTCAAGGCCAAAAATGTTAAATAAGATTCCTTGACTTGTTGAATCTGGAGGACTTGTGTTATATTTCAATATCCAGGTATAGAAGTATAAATGCATTGATAATTAAGAATAATTCATAAATACACCCAACAGTCATGAACACAGTCCTGACCCCATACTAGGTTAATCTGTATCATGGGTATCGGGAACTACGAAGAACTTACGGTCCCACAACACCCAGACCTGAAACAATCTATGGATCACACAAACATTTGTCTCAGTGTGGGAATCGAACCCACGGCTCTCGCTTCGCAGCCGGCTACTTACCCACTGCGGCACGGAGTCTATCAAAAATATTTGAACGTTCCTTCGTCTCATTTACAACATTTGAAAAACACCATTTAAAATACAAAGTGCGTTTGTTCTTAGTAATTAATGTGAAACGTTATTGAATGTAGGAACGCATCATCTGCCGTGAAATTATCTTTAATCGATATTTATCGAGTATTTAATGACATCGGATAAATTAACAGTAGCCTGTAAGAATGTACTTCGTTTGCCGTGTCTCACACCGACGTGCTTTTTGCAATAGCAGGTTATTCATTAATCTGTATTTAGAACTGATTTAAAAATAAGGATAAAAAGGAGATTTTAAATTAATTCGTATTAATTGACCGACAAAAAAAGTGTGTGTGCAATTCGCACACGGAAGATTAATAAATCTACGGAAGATTAATATATCACGGAAGATTAATATATCACGGAAGATTAAGATTAATAAATTTATTTTATTTTAATAAAAATAAATTTAAGCTAGTATTTAAGCTAGTATTTAGTGACACTCGACCTGAAATAACCCGTAAATAACACTCAAAAATTGGGAATCTCTCCGTTTTTAAAATCGGTTATACATTAAAAATATCATATTAACGATTTCGTTGTTGGGATGACGCCCAAACCAAATCCATTCGGGTGCCATCTGTGCCAGCTACGTCACTGCTCGTGTGATTTTTAAAAGGTTCCCACTTTGTTGTGAAATATAAGCAACTAGCAGACCCGGGCACGCGTTGCTGTGGCTAAGGTATATGTTAAATTATATTGTAGTAAATTATTATTCAATACAGTGAAATTATTATTTACGAATAAAGATGAAAACTTTATAGCCGGTATATAGATGATTGAGATTTGAACTTAAGATAAGGATCAAACTGCATACAGTTTTAAATCAGGTCAGTAGTTTAGGAGTTCATCGCGGACAAACAGCGTGACACGATTTTTTTTTATATTAAGATTAATAACGAACTTCGGTGTGATACTCAGCTATTAAACTCATCAGAGAGCACAAAGATAAACCTACAATGGGATTCTCGTATCGCATTAAACATGAAACTATAGGTTATCGGCGGAATGTTGACATTTTGAAGTCAAGGCTGATGGCGGTTCATTACAGACACGAGAATTCGATACAGCCTTATTAATATTGTATGATTTTTTTGTACTTAGTTTTTTGTTGATAAGTTTACGCCGGCATTCCCGAAGGTGTAGGCGAATATGAAACTATTGCACCCACTGTCGGTTGAGCTTATAGCGGCGGTTGCTGGCTAGCCTTGATAGATAGATATTAGATTAGAATAGTCTTTATTGTACATCTAATAAAGTAACTTAAAAGTAAGGATCAAGCATTAAGGGTGAGGCAATGGGCGGTCTTATCGCAACCTGATTTCTGATTTCTTCCAGACAACCTTAGGCTTACCGCTTTGTCGGGTCCTAATTCAAATCTTGAGCAACTCGTAATTGGCAGCGTCAAGTTGTAGACAGTACTGTCTAGTGAGCGCGATTTCCAGAGGTCCAAAACCCCATTCCCGTAAGATTCCCTTTTCATTTCCTTTAAGATTGCATCGCATCTATGCTTCTTATGGTATTGTGGGTGCTTTAGGGCGGTGGAGATCACTTACCAGGTGACCAACTTGTCAGTTTATGGAGGGAACTATATCAACTTCACCTGCTTAAGTATACTATGCTGCCATAATTAGGCTTTGGCGATCCACGTTGGACGAGCGCGGTGAATTGATAATTCGAGGTCTTTCAAATTATAATTTATGTTTCGAGTTTTACTCGACAAATTAATAATACATATTGTAATAAAAAATAATACACATAGTTATAAATAAATAATATAACACATACATTGTTGAAATATTATTTAATCAATTGTGTTTTGTATTGTATTAAAATTATTTTAAACACCTTTGAGCCATTTAACATATTAAATAATTGTAATCATATTACGCGATAATGTCACAGCGACAAATCCAGTTTAGTCTGACTCATTTTAACTGAATTGTAGCGAATGTCAAGGCCTGTAATCATTGAGAGTGCAACTTTTTATGATTAGTGTCCAAATAGATCACGGAAATTTTACTTGTGTTTAGATTGTTTAAACACTTCATAATAAGAACTATACTGGCCTGTTTTGAGGTATAGGTAAGAGACGCTTGTCGCGAGTCATGCCATAGCGGTAGTTAAATAAAACATCAATAAAAATAGATTAAAGGTGGTCCCTCGTAAGCCAGGCCGTCTGGTACCACCGCTTTGTCTATTTCTACCGCCAAACAACAGTGTGTAAGCACTGTTGTGTTTCGGCTTGAAGGACATTGAAGGCAGTGAAATTACTGGGAATTATGAGACTTGAGATCTTATATTTCTGTGTGACGAGCCTAGTTCAGTGCGATGCAGTGCTTTATAATTCAAAGTTATGTGTGGTGTTGATTCTGTTTATGGGCAGGCGTGGCGCTTACCATCAGGCGAGCGCCTTACTCGTCTCGTCATTCGATCAAATAAAAAAAAGACAATATATTTATAAGTCACTTCTAATATAACTGACACCACGCAATTTTGAATCTTAATGCATAGAACGTAAGGATTGATAGCGTCAGGAGTGCGTCATCTTAGACAACAAGAGCTATACTTGAATTTGTTCAGCCTCGTCGTAAGGAAGTAGATAATATGGATTTGCGAATCCAAAGAGGTCACGTGGTCATGACCAGACGAAGGTAATCTTCGGCTTCGAAATTTGAATTCAAGATATAAACAAGCGTTAAATAAACTACCATGTTGTTTGTGACGAATTTATTTAAGATTTTTTGTAACCATCTTCATTGAATTTTAGAAATAAGCAAACTTATTTGCAATCCTACTAATATTATAAATGTGAAAGTTTGTTTGTTTGGATGTTTGTCCGTCAATCACGCTGAAACTACTGAACGGGTTTTGATGAAATTTGGTATACAGACAGGGTATGAGCTGAATTGGGTGATAGGCTACTTTTTATCCCGGAAATCCCGGAAAAAGCAGATCACGCGGGCGGAGCCGCGAGCAAAAGCTAGTAAATTCATATTTTTAAATATCTTATTTCGTAATGAATTAGTAATAAATAAAATATGTATAACAGTGTCCCATTACTGGGCCCGCTTTATTGATAAAGTGGTTAGGCATGGCATGCGAGCTGGCTTAACATACTTTCGAAATTCTAATGGAGAACTCTCCGATATGTAGATTTCCTTACGAAATTTCCTTCGCCATTAAAATTGATCATGAATACTTTAATTCCATCCATTAAACTAAAACCGCGGCGCGTTTGCTGTTTTTTTTATCCGAGCACGGCAAAGTGACCCCACTATACCTGATGGTAAACGTAGTGCAGTCCAAAAAACTAGCCACCACCAACAAATAATGAGTTTATCAGTGGTCATCGGATTCATGCTGGCCAGTATAAATGCTTCTTCCCACTCCGAAAAAGAAAGAAGGAAATCGATGGACCTGCCACAGGATAGGCGGATGAGCGATGTAGGCATAGGGATAAAAGGATGTAACTCTATACTCGCCCCACCAACCATTAGGTCATGTCGCAAGCCCTTCGGGAGAACCGGATATACACTGGCTGATCCTGGAACGCGATCCACACCGGGCGTGTGGATCACTATGGCAGGATTTAACAACATATGTACGATGGTCGCTATCTGGGCAGATATGAATATCCTACCACCACAAAGCAATCTTGAAAATTGAAAAACCTCCTCCATGTTTTAAGTCGGTTTAAATAGTGGGTCGCCAAAGTGATTCAAAATTGTGACAATGGTTAATAAACGCAATTCAGTACACAACAATTACGACGAAACATAACTAGCGAGAGATAGCAGTCACAATTGGTTGAAATTTCATTAAAAAGTACAGTCAAAAATTCAGGACAGGTTTGAATGATACAAATGATCAGTATTTAAACAGCCACACAGTTACTTTTATATGAGAAACGGAAAAGAAACTCGCAATGTTAATTTCTCGGAATTTCGCAAACTGTGTGCGTGTTTGTATGCCATGTCGGCTCAAATTTCATATTGTTTCCTTTGAATGAATTCTTATAATGCAATAACGTGGTATTTTGGATAGTTAGTGCTGAGTTTATAGTTAAATAAAATTATTGCTAACAACAAATCTATACTAATATTATGAAGAGATACAGTTTGTTTTTGAGTTTATTTGTAAGAAGTAATCTCTGGAACAACCGAACCGATATATTTTACACCAATATAAAGCAAACAAATCTCAGTTTTACATCATGAAAAATAGTGATGTATGCTATTTTTCATGATGTAAAACTGAGATTTTAAAAGACTTTAATGAAGGAATATAAGCAGATAAAGTTAAAATTATACTAATAAATATCGTTTACAATTTATTTTTGACATGAACTAAGCGTAAAGAAACTTTAAAAGATCGATCGTTACGCTTACTTGAATGCCTAAATCTTAATTTTCACTTCATAGCATATTAATGAAGCATTCAATAACTTAACACCTGACTCTGAGAGCTAATTAGCAACGTTAATAATTTTACTTGCATGAAACTGGCACGCGACAAACAGTGAAAGTGTTTTTTTATTCATTTTTTATCTGTGCACTTAACTGTCAAATTGACAGTTCCGCCGAAGCAATTGGATTCTAAATTTGAATGCTGATATAGGTTTCATGTTTTGTAAAAATATTGACCTTGAATCGATTTGAATGAATACCACGAAATTAATCATAGTTTAATGGAGTATTAAAATGTCAGCTTATATTTTTTTCAACGCGTTCATTTTATGCAACGCTATGGTGCCAATGTTTGCCTAAATTTCCAATTACCGCGAAAATGACAACGAAGAGCGTGTATCACCTGATAGAATCTTAGGATTTCTTGAAAGTTCAGTGCGATATTTCGAATCGATTTTCCTATGAATCGAACTTAGATCATGACGATTATCGTAGTGAAAGGATAGTGGTGTTGTCGACATCGATGAAACTTCGCAATAAATGCGACAAGTTATTAGGTTTCTATGTTTTTGTGTAGGGGTCATCGTGTTCACCTATGAACTAGAAAACGTGTGTTTATTAGAAAGCGTTAAACGGTAAAATCCTTACAAATGACATTTTTTATCGATCTCGATAAATATATTTTAATGTATAGATTTCTAATTTTCTATAGGTTGAAGAGGCATTTTACTATATGGTAGGTCTCTCGTGTACAAGAGCAGTGTTGCCAAGTTTAATTTTATAAGCCCAATAAAACCTTGATCTAGTTTTTTAACGCCAAGTCCCACAAATGCTGAGAGAAATTCTGTGTAAATAAAATATTTTTTTTAATTAATGGCAACCTTTTTGATGTACTCATCGTCGTGTCGCTTTCGTTAATTAGTCTCGCAATCTCGCTTTACAATGATCAAGCTAAAGGTTGAAAACTTAAAAAAAACGGCTTGAAAACAAGAATCGCTGCTATTCGGTAAATAATTTTCCAGTTTCCGTCTTCTTTTCAGTCTTTCATCAGATCTTACCTAAATATATATGGGATCTCTCTCAGCGTAAACAAAAATAAAAATAGGTGCATATACATCGTATAACACGTTTAAACATACTGAATTGAGAACCTATTCCTTTTAAAGTCGGTTTAAAACCCGGCCAAGACGCTGGCCCCATCCAACATCTGTACATGGATCCTTCTAGAAAAAACTGCTCGAGGATACACCGGTAATGGTGCGTTGAGGTGAACCGGACAGTGTATCGCGGTCAATAAAGTATATACGTCGTAACTTACCGGCTGGTATGTGTACAAGGGTCTTAAAGGGTTTTTCTAGTTTAGCTTACTTATGCTCACGTTTGTATCTTAAAATGGGTGAGCAGAGGCGTAAGTGTGCTGTCTAAATTTTCCGAGCTTATTGCGGTCCCATGCTTGCCCCCTTAGAATGTACGAATTCAAAATTCAAGTTTTTCAAAATTCTAACGTTCCATCGCTTCGTCTCAGATTTGTATTGGAAAATGTCACTCGTTGGTCCCTCGACCAATCAGAATCAAACGGCATGAACGTTCGTGTCGTGTTTATATGATGGCTAACCCCTCTGGCTGGTTTTTTTTTTTTTTTTTTGTGTTGGGATTGCTGTAAGCCTGACGAGAGTCGGCTGTATACAGCTTCACCGGACTTTCGGGCGAGCGCTTTCAGGCGCTCTCAGCCCTTGACTAGGTGACCTCCGCTGAGGGCACCCCCTTTGGGGTACGAACCTCGGCTCAGGACGGTCACCGGAGAGGGCAGAGACATCTGCGATTGGGGTTTAGGGGACTTTTAAAATCTAATTAATGATTATCATCATTATTAACATCGGCTCGCGGGCCGGTACTAGGGTCGGGGGCGTTGCGGGGAACGCGGCGCGGTCCTCGGCGGCGAGGACGGTAAGTCGGTTGTGTGCAGTGTTTTTTAATGAATTCCTCTCTCCTTCGGATGGCCAGAGTGGTCGCATCGTCGGGGTCAGTGAGGACGCTACGCGGACGTCTCCACTTTGCACGGTCAAAGGGAGTGTATATTGAGGCTCGTCGGACGAGCGGATATCTGGCTGGTTTCTAACCTGCAAAGGGGAATGCCCATAAAATGCCTGGAAATGGACAGAAACTTCAAATAGTCATATAATCTATTTAGATTAAAATAAGAATAGTTGTATTATTCTCAAGTTTTACACACTAGGGGGAAAGTATTATAATTATTATTATAGTATTTCATTTGATTGTCGTAAATGTACATGAATGGCGAATTTGACATTAGTAAATACAAATCGTATTTGACAGATAGTTTTTCTGTTTAAGTTATTCGTAAGTACCAAACTTTTTACTTCCGATTCGACGTCCGCTCCAATATAATACCTCATTGTTTTATCTATGAATTATGATGTATCCTTAACCTATTTGATTACCGATATTTGCACTTGTCAGACTATCCCAATTTCAACACGTAAAATATATTTTTGGCAAAATGTTTTTAACCAGCTTCCTCCAAGTTTTTGGATAGACATTTTAATTGTAATAGATTTACTTTGATTTTAACTACAAATTGGTGTATAATTCATTTTTGTTCATCTTAGGCATTTTTTTGTATGGGAGATGGGCATTCCCCTTTAGTATCCACAGTAACAGTTCCTACCACTGCCGGTTGAGCTATCGCTGCTAACTGTACTAATATATGTGATCTAAATTCTCATTTTGATGGTAGATTCAATACAGTTATATAGTTACGGGATATACAAAACGGAAACGATTAATGGCGACAATTTACTTCATTTAAGTTTATCATAAAATATACGGACATGGAAACTATGTTAATTGTTCAATAAAAATACATAAACAACTACAAAAGGAAATTAACAGTAAATATAAACAAATCCTTATTGCGGACGAGTAAGTGGGTTATCGAATGGGAAATGATTTTTTTAGCATAGGCCGGCAAACGAGCAAGTGGGTCGCCAGATGATGAGTGTTCTTCACCGCCCATAAACGCAATGCCAGAAGAATCATGGCCACGTAACCGACCTTAAAGGTAAAATTAAAGAATTTGGAAGGGCTGGGGTTTTAAGCCTCCGGTTATCCCACTCACTGTAAGAAACGTACCAGCTAGCCGTTGCTTTACATCGGTTTTCTGACAGTAGTAACAACCCAGTCGGGTCGGCCCATTTATGATGTAGACAAGACTGTCTACAGCATGGCTCTACCACTATAGATTTTCACCGACTATACCACAGTACTAGAAGAATCACAGGTACATTGCTGACCTTTAACTAAAGGAATGTGAAAGGGCATTTTTTGGCCTTCGTTAATCTCACTTACTGTACGAAACCCATCAGCAAGCCATCAGTTACGTCAGTTTGTGTGAGACAGTGGTATCAGTCACGATAACAGCGATAGCTCCGCGGGGAGTGGTGCGGAGTGTCGAGACGAAAGTCGCAGGTTGGAAACCAGCACTGCTAAATTTCTTGGACTAAAGTAGGTTGAAACAAAACATAAATGGGACATTTCCCACGTACAATTATGCAAAATAGAACTTTAAATTATTGATTGAAGTTAGCGCATTTAGCAAAACAAAATTAACATCTCAATTTTTAGTTGATGTGGGTAGAAATGTTACTGCATATTTGCATCCACTTAGCAATAACATCTACCCACTCTTCATTAGTAAGATAAATGGAATCGTATTATCACTAGTGGGTTTGTACAGTTCAATAGTAATCAAATCAGCTGGTTTCTTGGACAAGAATTTAACACGCTGTCGTTAAGGGATATCGCTACATGGTCTAGGTTATTGCCCCTACTTTAGATCAAGGTTTAGATTCTTAAAATCATTCGACATTTTAATTATCATAATCTAGAAGCGATAGAGACAGTACATCGTTCGATATAAGTCTTTACCACTGACATCAGTCTGGAAAACATTTGTAACTTTTAAGCACACAATGGTGAACTTGAAACAGCCCTCTTTTTGTCGCAGGTTAAAAATTAAATCAGCGGAAGGCCGAAGTCAGGAGTATTTTACTTGGATATAAGTTTAGTATAAAACTTATATGCAAGTAAAATACACGAGGGTAAATAGAAAAACGAAGTCTTGGTTGACTTAGATATTGTGGTGAATGGTATGGAATGGAAATGGTTCAATAGAATCATGAACCTACATATACATTAAAATGTACAGTACTCTTTATTTTAAAAGGATGTTTTTCACATTTTTAAATATTAGTTACAACAACAACAAAAAAAAACATTTAAAAATATAAAAAATATAAAAATTATTGATTTCATTGTAATAATTTATGTTGCTTTATAAAAGCAGAATTCTCATAACAAAACACTTGTTAAACAAAGTAACCAAGTGATATTTTTTTACTACAATAATATAAAAAACAAATTAAAAAAAAATCACAACTCTCTAGTCACTAAACGAGAAATGACAAGTCGAGCGATCCACAATAGCCGCCTTTGCCTTTTAGCAGCTATTAGGTTTCAAGAACTAGACTGGCTAGATTTTAATCAACAGGATGTTTCCTTGATACCAGTCGATGGCCGTGAAACAAGATCATTTTTCTTTAACTAGTTATTAGGTATTACGCGGGGCTTAAACCAGTGCTTAACTTGTACTCTTGCCCGTGGCAATGCACGATTCTATTTTAAATTATATTCCTTAGTACAATTTCAATAGATTGTTTAAAACAAAGTAGCCATCTGCGTCTGTCTGTCTGTTTGTTCGATTATTTTAATGTGTATTTGTACATATTGTGTATTTTTTTAGGTACTTTATCTTGTATAGTAGAAGAGTTTGAAGCTAGACTCAAGCAATTTATTTGTAGCTGTTTAAGATAAATTACGGGAACTATAGGTCTTTTTAAGATATATGTAAGCATAACAATGTATTTTTATATAACCGTTTGTTTCTTAAATTAAATAAATTTCTCCTGAACTATGAGACATACAGATTTAGATGCAGTTTACACTACCATTTAGAGAATTTAAACCGGAAGATTTATATGTATATTACGCTATGACCCATGGGAATAGGGCAGTAAAATAGTTGCGGTGTACCCGCCAGGGACAGTTAGTATATGAATTATTAAAAAAGACGTTTGATTTGAATGACATTAACCTGATTAAAAGTAATAAAGACGAGAATCGGAATCGCGGCTCGTTTGCTGTTAACTGTTGAGGATTTACCCATTTTCTCTCGTACTTCTTCATTAGATCTTAATGAAGTTTATATGGGACTACCCTCGGGGTAAATCCTATCGAATATTGTAATAATAGGTGGTAGGATCCTCCTATAAGAGAGGCCGTCTGGTTTGGTACCGCTTTGCCTATTTCTGACGTCAGGCAGCGATGTGTAAGCACCGTGTCTTTTTCGGTTCTAAGGACATTTGAGCCAGTGATATTACTGGGCATTATGAGATTTACTACTTCCTGTCTCGGGTTGACGAACGAAGTCCAGTGACATGTAGTGTTTTGTGATTCAAAATTCGGTGTGGTATTGCTTCTGTTTATCGGGAGGCGTAGCGCTTACCATCAGACGAGCAACCTGCTCGTTTCCTCATTTATAAAATAAAAAAGTATTATCCAAACCGGTTCACATTTGGCCGAGATATGGTAACATACATACGAAATACACACGAATTGAGAGAATACGGTGAAATGTGGATGTACTGATTACATCTCTGCCTACCTCTTAGAGGATTACAGGTATGAGTGAGTGTGTGTGTTGATATAGGTACACTTTATATGGATATAAGTCCATTCTAAGCGATTGCATCGAACTGTTTTTATTTTCAGCTTCTTTTATATACATTTTATAAGTTTTATTGGATTTTTAAATTCAATCCAGCCTATTTGTAATGCTAACCTTGATGCACGTTGTGTCCCATTACCATAAATACGCGAAATATACTACCAACATTAGAATAATAACATTAAATCACGTACACAAATACAAGCTTTGCTTGGGACGCGTCTATTCTGTCAAGTAGGTTTTGTCACGACGTTGGCAACACTTTTCGTTGTCTATGGACGGGACGCGGCGAGTACTCGTGATATGCCAACATTCGCATATTGCTATAATGTCGTAGGTATATCGAGGACTTGATTTGTTTAGGTATATGTGAAACTTTAGTTATTTAAACGCCAGTAACCATTAATACTAGGTTGAGTGTAGATAATAATCGATATTAAAAAAATATATTATTATTGCGCGTGTTTTGGGCGTACAAAGTTCTGAGTAAGCTAACTTAGATACTCAGCGCAATATAATGAGATCTAAGCGACTGAGTACATTGCTTTTAGACTTAAATTGTGTGTGAAATGTTGACTAAGTAGCAATACTTGCTTACGTTTTTAAACAGTATTGACAGTTTGTCTGTTTAAATTAGTTATTTACGAATACAGAATGATATATAAGCTACCCTTATGGTCTAATATGGAGCAATTCAAATATTACATAATGTAATTATTTTCCTCTTAAATCTTTGATGAGGCTTCGAAACCCGGACATTGATTGCTTTTTTATTAAAACGAATATTACCAAATGCTCGAACTTATTTTTCAAGGGTTATTTGATTTGGTTCTCGAAGAATTCAATTTATTCTCAGCCTCAGATATTTTTTACAAAAAACATAAAACTGCAATTTCCAACTGCACACACAGAATAACAAACATACAGTTAATATAATGGAGCGTGGTGCGACTACATTTACATTGAAATGTGTACATGATATGTGTTGCCCAACACAATGATGTGTGGTTATCGATAAAAGTCTCAGATTCCTGTCATGATGCCAAAACTGACAATTGTGTGAACGTAAGAGTCAGAGTAAACATGGCAACTTTTAATGCCACTGGCCATAGTTTTCGTTGATTAATTTGCAACACAGAGCCGCCACTTTTGCAGCTTCTTAATTCAAACGGCAAAATGGTAGGTCGGGAATTTAACAACCGTCGGCGATTCAATCAAAATAAAATTATACATTAATAAACTGAGTTTCTTACAGATTCTGGTAAGTTATACTTCTTCATAAAACTTAAAATAGCAAATACGATTGAGAACATCGTTATATTTTCTACTATAACTTTTTTTTTATTTTTATTGAATGACTAGACGAGCCAAGCGCTCGCCTGATTTTAAGCGCCACGCCTGCCCATAAACAGAAGCAACACTACACAGAACCTTGAATTACAAAGCCCTGCATGGTACTGAACTGCGCTCGTCACCCCAAGACCAAAGATGTTAAGTCTCATAATGCCCAGTAATTTCACTGGCTTCAATGTCCTTCAAACCGAAATACAACAGTGCTTACACACTGTTGCTTGTTACTTGACTTGAAGTAACAAGCCTTCAAACGTTTGCAATAGACGAACATTTCCAATCGGAAACATACAAATTGTGTAATCCAAATGGATATAACAAATTATGGGAAACATTACGACATGGAGGATGCACCCATCCGCTTTATAATGTCGCAACTTGCTAAATGTCAGTTCATGACGCCTCAATCTCTTTGTTAACTACCTAAATACATTTTTTTTTTATCCTGGCTCGGCAAAGTGACTACGCTACACCTGATGGTAAGTGTAGCGCAATCCAAGAATAGTGTCGACCAACGATAAACAGTGTGTCCATAGTAGGTCGGCAAGATCATGCCGGCCTGCCAAAGGGCCAAGGGGGTGGGGAAGGAAAAGGGATGGGAAAAGGGTTAGGATCAAGGGGCTTGCGGGGAAATCCGGATATACACTGGCTGACCCTGGACCACACAAGGTGGGCCACTATGGCAGGTTTTAGCGCCAGTTTAGGTGGTCGCTATCCGGTCGGATACAAGTATCCTCCCATCAGCAACTATATTATTAAATATTTAGGCTCACGCCTGTTTTCCTGAAGCGGTAGGCAGAGGAACGACTAGTGCACACACGTTTCACCGAACTTCTATTCCATGATGTGAGCACGAGACGATGTGTATCATCATCTCCGGCACAAATTCCAATCTTGGGCAACTCATGTTTGATTTTTGGAGCTCCAATATTTTCTGCTACTGGATCCTCCCCTAAATAGTCTTATCTTTTATAAGAAATAAAATATAAAACAGCAAAAAACAAGAATTAATAGGCATGGAGGAACAGATGTTTACGAAGTGGTAGGGTCACGCTATAGATTATTTTGTTTGTAGCATGAATGGGCCGGCTGGCTCAACTGAGTAGATACCTCATCTCACAGAAAACCTAACAAAGTTAGCATGCTGTTGCATTTCTTGCGGTGAGTGAGGAATCCGGGGTCGCAAATCCCCTTTCTCTTCCTTATCACTTAATTATCCCATTCCTTTAAGATCCATAACGCGTCCATAATTTTTCTGGTATGGTGGGCGTTCGTGGGTGGTGGAGATCTCTTATCATCATGTGTCCCAATAGATCGTTTGCCGCCTTCTGCTATTCAAAGTAAATTGCTCCTTTCCATATTGTCGTATGTCTTCTGGCATTGAACATGTAGTCGGGCATAAATCGACCCTAATCTAGTACAAATATGTCGAGATGTTTTAAAATATGGTCGACAGGCAAGTGTATAGCTTCCATTAGTAGCATCTCGTTGGAGTATGTAAATTTTATTGAGCCTCGTGGAATGCGGTCGTGGTACTTGATACTTATGTACCATCGTGAATATTTAAATGATTTTAGACTTGAGTTAGCTGTATATAACATGATATATGTTTAGTATTTCTACCAGTTGATTTTTTGGTGCAGTGGCAACGGGTTCTATTTTCAAGTCAAGAAATCCATTATAAATTTTAGATTCCATAATTTAATAAAAGTTTGCGCCCAACATGATTTTTTATACTTCATCAGCAGAGATTTACTATCTTTGTCGTTTTTTACTCATGTATCTCTGTGTACCCCATCAGATATTTTATAATTATTTTATATTTATAATTATTTGCACTAAAATAAGATGCAAGGACAACCACTACATAACCCAGATTTCATTCATGAGGAAAATTCGTGAGTATATGCCGAAGTGTTGCGTAAAATTAGGAGTGTCACTGGCATGCAACCAAAGTTAAAAATATACACGCACACGCCTGCAATCGGAGGTAGGCAGCGGTGTAATCAGTACACACACATTTTGCCGAACATATTTCCGTCCCATAGGGGGCGAACTTATCGCCATATCGGGCACAATTCCAGATTCCGGGTTGATACATTTCGTGATAGTAAAACCCAATACACCTCAACTCAGCAGTTGTATATGCGTACGGATTACAACCGTGCGCTAGTCATGTTAAAAAATACAAAGATAATTTTATATTAACTGAATTTCCAAGAAAGTAAACATAAGATAAACTTAAGTTTACATACGTTTCAAAAGAAATATAATAATTTACTGATGAATCGCCAATAAATATAGAGGATTGAAATTGAACTAGGAGTAGGTACGTACAATTTCGTAAATTGGCTCATGGGATTTACAAGATTGCGACTAAGAGATGTTTTTGATGAAATGTCCCACAGTGTACACCGGTTGATGATAATGTCAATTTAAATTCAATAGTAATAAAAACAGCAAAAACATTTTTCTGTATAATAATCACATCAATATTTTAAATTGAAGAATGCAATAAGCCAATGAATGTTTAACAAGTTTGAGCAGGTCCTGAAGATAGACACTTGACATTTGAACTGTGGACATGACCTTTGCGCAGTAATGTCATTGAGATTTTAGTATAGAAACTGTAAAGTGAAATAAATGGATTTAACTCGTAACAAATTTTGGTGGAACAAATACAACTTCCGAGTTTAAACGAGGTTTTCAAGAACTCGCATTAGTAATGGGCATTAAGTATTCAATTGTACATTTTCAGAGGTAATAAACGTAATATCATTTCGTTAATGTAATGGCAGTGTGCTTAGGCTGAGAAACGGTTGAGGGTCTGGGTTCAAATCTCACGTCAGGTAATCTCAATTTGTGTTTAAGGTCATCTTGCACAACGATCTTTAAATCGTATTTAGTTACTAAACTTGTTTATGGAACGTCAAATCGTGTAGATCTTCGTACAAGTCGCCCTAAGAGTTTGATTTCCAAAATCACATATGTGTTGCCCGTCATTGGAATTTGCACCTGATGTGGAGATAGGTATGCCAAATATCTTATGCCGGGACGGAAATTAACCTTGCTAAACTTGTTTACTAAGTTACAGGTCCCTCATAAGCAAGAGGCCGTCTGGGTTGGTAACACCGCTGTCTATTTCTGTAGCCAAACACCAGTGTATTAGCACTGTTGTTTTGGTTTGAAGGATATTGAATGCAGTGATATTCTGGACATCGTGAGACTTAACATTTTATGTCTCGGCCTGACGAGCGCAATCTAATGCCATGTAGTGCTTCAGAATTCAAGGTTATGTGTTGTGTTGCTTCTGTTTATGCAGGCGTGGTGCTTTTATTCAGACTAATAATAATAAAATGTATGTACAATGTACATAGATAAAAAAATATTCGATAATTTTTCAAGCATATATGTTTATCATAAGAAATGAATCATCGGATCTCAACACGTTTTATTTTTTATCAATTTTTTTCTGCTGTTCGGTTTCAAGACCCAGATCATCTGGGTGCATATTATAGAAAAGTTGACAACAACATCTATATTAAAATGTTGACTTATTTCTTGCTACCAAAGCAGTACTCCGTGAATGAGACCGTAAGGCACCACGCTGTGCCTTTCCAACTGGAAAACCGTGAAATGGTAGTAATGATGAAATTCTATGAACTAATATTGAAGAATCTAGAAACACGAGCCAAAATAAATGTTTGTTTTGATGCTTATTCATGGTATTGGATCGGTGATGAGAAATCTTTTGATGCAAAAAGATTTTCGTTTAAGACTTAGGGAAAATCAGAGGAAATTATTTCAAGTATATATCTTCAGTGCAAAGATACCAAAGTGTCAATACGTGAACTTTATGATAGAGCATTTTAAATTGCGCTGACAGAGGATTATACGGAAATCTCCCTTGATGAGTGTAATGAGGACTACAACTTCGTATGCGTGGTCGGAGTTACACCGAAGGCGGAGCTGTCAGCAAAAGCTGGTAAATATTTATTTCAATACTAGTACAGCAGTTATGTACATATTGTAACAAACTTGAAATATGTAGTATAGTGTTGTATATTAAAGTAGTAAAGCAATCCTCCCATGTACGCATACACTCTGCTCATTAGCGGACGAGGCAATGGCGAAACCTGGTTCCCCATACGATTTTTTTTCCCTTGGGATGAACTACAGGGGTCCCTGTTAACGGAATACTGGCGACCCTTGCAGTACCTCATCCCAGAGCCAAAGGGGAGGGGAAGGAATAAGGAATGGGAAAGGTATAGGAAGAGGGGACAAGCCCCCTCGAGAGAACCGGATGTACACTGGCTGACCATGAAACGCGATCCACACAAGGTGCGTCACTATGGCAGGTTTTAACACCAGTGGTACGGTGGTCGCTATTCGGTCGGATACGAATATCCTCACACCAGCTCCCCATACGAGTTGTGGGAATCAGCAGGTTGTCTCACATAATAGTAATCCACCAAACACATGGGAAGGCGGACTCTGGCATTATGCGGGGACAACACCAGTCGAGACACAAAATACTTTTTATATGACATAAATATTCTTCTTGTACTAACCTGTAAGCGTGCACGTGGACTGGACATCCAGTCAGCGGATTGTACAGCAGAAGCACGCAAGCCACGACATCTCCCTGAACCACGGCACTGGTGATGCTGCCGTGAGGTATAAAGTGCTTGATCGTCTGCTGCTTGCCCTTGGCTGTCACATTCTGGATGATCTTCAAGCCTTTGTGGGACACCTGAGGAATATAGAATATTAATGTGGCTTAGCTGTGAGGACTACAAAAGTATTATTATTAGGGTTCCCTACCAAATAGGTAACAACGAAACCCTACTACAGATGCTACGCTGTTTGTCTGTCTGTCCTACATTTAAGGCTCTATCCTCTGAA
Organism: Amorpha juglandis; assembly: GCA_949126905.1. Lineage (NCBI taxonomy): Eukaryota > Metazoa > Arthropoda > Insecta > Lepidoptera > Sphingidae > Amorpha > Amorpha juglandis. The sequence goes on along the minus strand of OX421385.1, from coordinate 11,835,066 downwards.
CTAATAGAAAGTGATCTGACATTCTTACAGTTATGTATGAAGTGTGTAATACAAAATTAAATAAGTATTATTTAACGGCGGATATCCTATCAGATAATAAAAAATATAATTTAGGTGTGTATGGAACCATCGGTGCTTGATTCCGACTCACACTTAATCGGTTTATAAAAAGTTGTCGACGGAATCTCATGAAATTGTTAAACCTTATAATGTGCCAAGCATTTTCACTGGTTTCAAGGGTGTTTGGTCCCTAGTATGCGAGAGGCCGTCTGGGTTGGTACCACCACTTTGTCTATTTCTGTCGCCAAGCAACGGTGTGTAAGCCCTCTTTAATTTCGGTGTGAACGACATTGAAGCCAGGGAAATTACTGGGCATTATGAGACTTAATATCTTATGTCCCTCTCTCTCAGTGCTTTGTAATTAAAAGTTTTGTGTGGTGTTGCATCTGATTATGGGCAGGCACTGCGCTTACCATCAGGCGACCTGCTCGCCTCGTCACTCAATTGAATAAAAAGGTACTTTTTACGTGCCCTCCGAAGAAGTAGTTCAGTTGAAATACCACTCAGCGGTCACCCATACACAGGCTGATCTGCTGAACTCGCTAATCGTTTACCAATTAGTGAATGCAACTGGCTGTTAGCGACTTAAAGAAATGACCAGAATGTGCGAAATGTAGGTATCTAGGCTACGATCATTAAAATTATTATGTTGACCGCTGTGAGATAACTATTTCGCACAAAGGAATCAACGAGCCGGTCCATTATATAAGGAATTACGAATCCATTACATGACCGTATATGTATAGGCACATCAACTTTCGATGACCTTTTTTCGCAATGGTATAGTTGTTATTTTTACGCGCTAAAACCGATAATTAAATTGTCTCTAACACTAACGCAATCGGCGAAACAGGTTGTAAGGAAATGTGTAGATTCAGAATGATCGATGAAGTGTTGCGTGATTAATTAAAAATGAAACGCCTGATTAATTTAGTTTTGTACATAAAGCCTTATTTACATAGAAATTAACGCGTGTGATACAGGTGAGAATATTACAGAAGATTGTTATAAAATTCTTATTTCAAATTTCGTGACGCGGTTCGTGAAAAATACGTGAACTTTGTACACCTATTAAAGCATATTGCGCGCACGTAGGAGAGACAATAGACCTAACCCCATACTACGACACAAATATTGGTCCCACAACGTCGTTTTCTTTAAACCATAGGCCGGTAAACGAGCAAGTAGGTCACCTGATGGTAAGTGATCTCCACCGCCCATGTACGCCCAGAAGTTCAGAGCTTAAAAGAAAGGGATAATTAGGGATTGGGAAGGGAGGGTGATTTGAGCCTCCGAATATCTCACTCACCGTACAAAACGCAGCAGCAAGGCGCTACTTTACGTCGATTTTCTGTGAGACAGTGGTAACGACCCGGTCAAGCTGACCCATTCATGCTGTAGACAAAACTGTTTACAGCGTGGCTCTACCACTAAAAAAAATCCGGACTCGAAACCACTGACATAAATAGATATTTGTTTGAGCAAAGAAATATTTCTGAATCACATAAATATGTGTCCGAACCCTTAGCTGCTATTTTCACAGCTACTCGCCCCATTAAATCTTCAAGCCTGTTGAATAATCACAATAAGAATATACCTCCTTCTTTGTATGTAGCAACAATTCAGACAGACATACCTGTAATGTGACCTTGAATGGCTCCAAATCCCTCGCTCTTTCCTCCAACAGTCTGATCGCAGGCAGAGCAAACTCCTCCCCTCGCAGCCCGCGCGACTCCTGTGCCCCCAAGAACCACACGTAGTAGGAGGCCTTCTTTATGTCTTTTTTTAAACGTAACGCCATTTTGACGAAGCTGTTATGTCATTGTTGATAATCTGAAACAAAATTTTGAGAATGTTACTCATTGAAATAAAACTAATTTAAACGGATTTTATCGCGGTTTTTTATTAATTTTGATCCCGTTTCGGAGGGTTTTCAGCCGTCGTGGTCACGGGGTACACTTAGGTGTAGCTTGTCCCAAAATGTTAATGTTACATTACCTACCTTCAGTTTAACATTTCAGTTTAAAAGGTTCGCGAATTCTACTCTGGAAAAAAATAAGCAGTGTATATAATAGTAGCTTTTGCCCGCGGTTCCACGTGAGCATCCTTTTGCCTATGTCATAATCCAGGTCTACTTGTGTAACAAATTTCATCCAAAACCGTTCAGCCGTTAAGGCGTGATTAACTAACAAAGATCTAAATTTTCACATATAAAATAGTAGCAAGATATCAATGGTATAGCGAATCATAGACATGTGGGTCTAATATTTATGTGACACAATAGTTACTGAACTAAAAAGGTAGTTTTTTTTCGAAGAGATGATGTGACAGTAAGTTATTGAACTAGTGTAAATAAATGTAACAACATATTTTAATAATTAAAATAAAATAAATACACAGTCATACACATAGTCCTGTACCCACACTAGGGTAACCTGTATCTTGGGAATCAAGAACTGTAAGGGACTAGCGGTCTCACAACACTCACACCCGAAACAAATATTTGTAGATCACACAAACATTTGTCTCAGTGCGGGAATCGACCTCACGGCCTTTCGCTTCCCCACCGGCTACTCGCTTATTAAACCACGGAGGCTGTCAAAGTTTGTAAAACTTCGTCAAATGACAACGTTAAGGTTTGTGACTGTAAATATTTTCATTGAAGTTAGGTTATTAGGTTTGTATGCCATACAAAGAGCATAAACGTATTTTTGCAGTCATCAAAAAAAGATTTACGATAGCTGCACCTTTTTTTTTTTTTTTTTTTATAGCATAGGCCGGCAAACGAGCAAGTGGGTCACCTGTTGGTAAGTGATCTCCACCGCTCATGTATGCCCACAATATCAGAAGAATTATGGGCGCGTTGCCGACCTTAAAGGAAAGGGATAATTAGGGATTGGGAAGGGGAGGGGATTTGGGCTTCCGGATATCTCACTCACGGTACGAAACGCAGCAGCAAGCCGCTACTTTACGTCCGTTTTCTGTGAGACAGTGGTAACGATCCGGTCGAGCTAGCCCATTCATGCTGTAGACAAAACTGCCTACAGCGTGGCTCTACCACTCACCCACCTTGTTTTAAGGTACACGACAGAGGTAGTATGACCGCAACTCGTGACGCGTGTCAGGCGTTAACGGCCCATCCGCTTTGTATGCAACTAAATCGTCTCTGAAAAGTCAAAAAATATACTAAAGCGCCAATACATGAACTTTACGGTAGAGCGTTTTAAATAGTTTTTTTAACGATAACAATTCATATCGCGTAATTCATATTCGCAGGCTTAATCCTATTCATTGCTTTTTTTATTTGATTGAATGACGAGACGAGCAAGGCGCTCGCCTGATGATAAGCGCCACGCCTGCCCATAAACATAAGCAACACCACACAGAGCTTTGAATAACAAAGCACTGCATGGCACTGAACTACGCTCGTCACCCCGAGACATAAGATGTTAAGTCGCACAAAGCCCAGTAATTTCACTGGCTTCAATGTCCTTCTAACAGAAACACAACAGTGGATACACACTGTTGCTTGGCCAGAGGTCAGAGGTGTATGCTCTTGGGGCTGGTTTCGAACCTGCGACTTTCGTCCCGACAGTCCGTACCACTTGCCGCTGAGCTATCGCTGCTTCATTTCAATATACTAAACAATTTAAATCCAGCGCTACAAAGTTAGTTTCATGAATCCTTACATTCTAACGTGAGGCCTAGGTCAGATGTAGCGGTAAACCCATTGTAGGATGTACCGTACAGTCAATTTGCTGCATTATCACCGTTAATATTTAATAAGCTTGTTATGAGTTTTGCTATAAAAAAAAATCTTTCAACATGTTACGAGTAATTGCAATTTAATAGTGTTTGCTATATTAGACCTCGATTTCTTTGCGAATCTTACTGCAATAATCTCATCCTCAAGAATTTATTTACTTTAAATAAATAAATACACCCAACAGTCACATACATAGTCCTGACCCCACAGTATGATGCGAGTCTTGTGTATCAGGAACTACGAGAGACTTTCGGTCTCACAACACCCAGACCCCGAGATAAATATTTGTGGGCCACACAAATGTTTTTCTCGGTGCGGGGATCGAACCCGCGGCCTCTCGATTCACAGCCGGGTACTCGCCCACTATGTCACGGAATGTAACAGTATTTGGTTTTTATAAATAGCAAAGTCGCTGGATGCAGGCCACTTCCAACAGGTTGGTCTGGAAATCATTGGGGGAGGCCTATGTTCAGCAGTGGACGTCCTGTGGCTGATGATGATGATGAAATAGTGAAGAGTTTTACGTAACTTATCAACGAGTATTCACTTATAATGCGACACCGATGGTAATTTGGACACGATACCCAAGGTTACACCTCTTGGAACTTTCTATGCTGAAATTACCATGCCTCAACACCTTAAAATTCTATATACGCTTACCGTTGCACGATTGGCTTTACCATAGCATTACGAAATAAGGGCAATATACACGATCAGGTTTGCGATTTGTGAACTTGGCATTTGAACTATTATTGGTGTGTTATTCTGGTATTGTTTCGTGGAACGACGGGTTTAGAATACAAATCGCAAATTATACGTAAGGCTGACTTCTATTATATTCAAATTGGCAGTTTGCTTAGACATGGAACCGACTAATGCGTAATTAATCTACACTAATATTATAAAGAGGAAAGATTTGTATTTTTGTATGTAACGAATAAAACTTAAAAACTACTGGGACGATTTCAACAATTCTTTTGCTGTTAGAAAGCTACATTATCACTGAGTAACACAGGCTACTTTTTATCTCGGTAAAAGCAGATCACGCAGGCGGAACCGCGAGGAAAAGATAGTGTGTAATAAAATAAATTGGCGTCGTTTTATACAAAAGTCCGGTAAAGTTTCTCCCCTATACTCTTTGGCTTAACTCCGTGATTGCCATTTAGTTTATTTTTATTCGAGCACAGCAAAGTGACTGCAATACACCTGATGGTAAGTGCAGTGCAGTCCAAAACACAGCGACCACCGACAAACAATGAGTGTATCGGTAGTCACCAGAATCATGCCGGCCTGTAATGCTTTACACACGCCGAAGAGGGAAGAAGCAAATCGAGAGACCTGCGACAGGACAGGCCGATAATCGACACAGGCACAGGGATACTATACAACCATCAAGTCATGTCGCAGGCTCCTCGGGAGATCCGGATATACACTGGTTGATCCTGGAACGCGATCCACACAAGGTGTGCGGGTCACGATGGCAGGTTTAACACCATGTGTACGGTGGTCGCTATCGGGCCGGATATGAATATCCTACCACCAGCAAACCCAGATATTCCAAAAACCTTAACGCACCCACTACCAGCGCACACCTCAATGGTTTAAAAATCTCTCACGCACTAGTTACTTAACGTTTTAACCTTGAGTTACATTTAATTGCCAGCCAACAAATAACAAAAAGAACTGTCGAGATATTTCGATTAATTGAGCAATGGTCATTATTTTCAACAGCATGCAAATTACATATGAAATGTACTAAGTATGGGTTCATTTTTTTATAAAAAAATGTGTGTCTCTTCTTTTATAATGCAAACTGCAAAAAGAACTACTGGAATTGCACCGTCCCCTCCGTTATTTTTTTTAAGTCGGTTATAAAGTTTTGTTAAAACTTATTTTATTTTTCGAGTTTCAGTGTTAAGTACAACTATTATATGTAAATTCCAACTCCATAACGCAATAGCGACGACTGAGCTGTTGTATATTAAGGAGTTTTTTTAAGCAGACGAGTTGAGAACCTCCTTTTCCAAATAAGTTAAATAACGTGAAATAGTTACTCGCTATTGCATTTAAAGGTAGGGCGACAGACAGACTAAGGTGTGGCTCTACCACTTTAAAAATAAATAAATATTTTAATTTAAAGTGTGAAGCCATATAATATTAATTAGTCAGTGCTGAGTGCTTGATGGAGCAACTACTTTAATCCGTTGCCTTAAATGGTGACTTGAAAATCAGAGTAAAACAATAAAATCTTCACGTAATTACTTAGTATTTTATTTTCTCTAATTTATCTTTTAATATCGAATTGCATAAAAATATTTTGGAGAGGATTTTTTCCAAACAAACCAAATTTATATGTCCACCACGGAAAAAAAACTCTTTTAAAACAAAAAAGAATCATCAAAATTAGTGCATATTTGTCAGGGTTATGTATGCACGTATAAAAAACTATCAAACATATGAATTGAGACTCCCTTCTTTTTTCAGTCGGTTAAAAACATACACATTCATGCTTAGCCGCCAATTCTAAGGTGCCCCGATTTAAGAACATTGAATTAACCATCCAATAACAACCACAAACTAATCTTACAAACAACTATTTTCTCCGTCGAATCAGGCCACTAACATCAACATTCTTTGCATCAGATATATAATTATGACAAATATTCTGTATAAAAAACGTATAAAAACTTGGGACACGAAACATTGTAACATCCAAAATATCAACGCGATATTAACATTAGGAAATCGAACAGACGACCTGAATGTCTAATTCATGTGTCGACAAAGCTTAATGTTTCTTACAGTTGTAATGACACCTTGTTTTCGCAACGAATAGTAATTTTTCTAAATTACCCGATTAGTGTAATAAAAAACAACAACGAAAAATCTTTTGTTAAGTTACATCTTTACATAGTATACAATGAAGTCGCTTCCGCTGTCTGTTTTCGCTTAAATCTTTTAAACTATTCAACGGATTTTAATGCAGTTTGCAGCAATAGATAGAGTGATTCATGAGGAAGGTTTATATGTATAATACATACATATTATAGAACAGAAAAGCCTAAAAATTCAAAGATTTGTAATGTGATGTCGTAACAAACATGTATTTTTACCTGTGCGAAGCCGGCGCGGGTCACTAGCGTATAGATAAGATAATGCTTGCATTCTCGCAGGGGTAAGCAGAGGTACAACTATGCACACTCAAGGTACCATGATAGGCATACCAGGTACTAAATTTAATCTAGGTCAAATAGTGTAATTTATTGCATCGAAATATAAAACACATTTTGTGTTGTACCCTAGACTTCACCTAACTACGTTGTTACTAACCAATGAGGCAACAGTATTTCGAAATTACCATTCAGTCTGGCCACACTGATATAAATAGTAGGTTGGTAATAATTATTTTTGTCCGATAGGCTAGTTGTTAGGGTGGCAGTACTTAATCATCCGCCGATCACTGTTAGGTTGGCAGCATTTATTTTGTACCGATTTGAAAATGGAATTGCTGACTACACGTCGGAATTCATGTATCGAAACACGATACGGTTAGAGAATGTTGGGCAATATTTTCACGTAGTTGGTACACGTTACAAAATGTTCGTGTTAGAAATTGACTTTGTGGTAGACAAATTTCTATAGTTTTTGTGGTTTATTTAATTATCACTGAATTGAGCGTGCGTTGTAGAAAACGGCGTGACACGTCCAATTAGGTTTTTATACATAGGTATATATAATTTATAATGACGGATTTTTACTATGGTTATAATGGTTCCTATTCAGGCAAATGGTAGTAAAGTTATTTTTTAATTAGGGTGAAATACCTATATCGATATAAAATTAAATGAAATAGTTGTTTACTAATCATGTAGGCAATTGAAATATCGCTTATTTAGTCATTATAGAAGTATAAAAAACTTATATATAGAAATCAGTATCAACTAATGTATACATAGCTTATATAGCATCATCAAAATACAATCGGCAATTATACTAAATCTATTTATTATCATCACTGATATCATCTTTATACCATCCACTATACGTTGTTTATTTTGACCACATCTTTTTGAACACGTAGTAATATCTATAAACGAATTGAGGATCCCTCCTTTTCAACTCACACTGGCTGAAGGACTTGATAAATTTTAATATAATTTCGTAACAGTAGATGCAATATGATCATTTATTAAAATATGTGTAAATTCTTAAGAAACAAGACGACTAAACTGGCTTCCGTGAAATAAAATTAAATATTCAAATGTATTTGTAATAAATATGAATATCAATTCGACTCGGTAAAGTAATTAAGACAAACAAAAATAAAATTACTTATGCTCATTAGTAGGTGTAACATATATGGAGTTGCGGGTTAACCTTTACTTTCACAAAATGTCACTTTCGGTTAATAAAAAATAAACTTAAGAACTCATTAACACACAAAAAAAAAATCTCCATAGCGGCTTGCTCCGACGAGTCGCGTGCTGCATCCAGACAGTGTATATTAGAGTGGTAGAGTCACGCTGTAGACAGTTTTGTCTACAGCATGAATGGGCTGGCTCGACCGGGTCGTTACCACTTTCTCACAGAAAAGCGACGTAAAGTAGCGGCTTGCTGCCGCGTTTCGTACGGTGAGTGAGATATCCGGAAGCCCAAATCCCCTCCCCTTCCCAATCCTTAATTATCCCTTTCCTTTAAGGTCGGCAACGCGCCCATGATTCTTCTGGTGGTGGATATGGGCGGTGGAGATCACTTGCCATCAGGTGACCCACTTGGTCGTTTGCCGGCCAATGCAATAAAAAACAAAAAATCCTAATAAAATAGTGACTCGCTCCGACGAGTCGCGTGCTGCAGCCAGACAGTTTATATCCCGTAAGGCATAATTCTGGCGACTGTCGAGAGATGCAGTATCTTTCAACGATGGCTATTATATTTGGACTGCACTGTACCTCCGGTCATGTGTAATGACATTGTCATGCTAGGTTAAAAAAAATGACGATCGATGAAAATACACGGCCGTGGCACCATCGCCATGATGGCTGCAAAGATCATGTTTTACAATAAGAAAATGAGAAAAAATTTATGAGTGGTAGAGCCACGCTGTAGACAGTTTCGTCTACAGCATGAATGGGCTGGCTCGACCGGGTCGTTACCACTGTTTCACAGAAAACCTAAGATAAAGAACGCTTCCCAAGCAGAAATCGATTCAATAGAATTCTATAAATATGGAAAATAACATTGCTGGAGTAGAAATTACATTCCTATCCTTGTAACACAACCCCAAATTTTGACACTTTGTACTTCTAAAAGAGCGTGAACTATTCATTATCCTCCGCAAAAACGGTCTAAACGCGAACTTACAGCGAGGCAAAAACCGGTCTAACTCAAAATAAGACTGTTATTTTTTTGTTTAAATTACAAACACGATCCATGAATTCTATAACGGTTGACCATCGGCACACCGACATTAGTCGAAACTATGTTAATATCACTCAACTCGTATTCGAATTTCAAAATTTATTGATTCTCAATGGGGTTAATTTCAGATGTTTTGCATTTGGTTTGAAATATTTGTGTCGTGCCAAACGGGATTTCGTAATTTTATGACGTTTATACGCTAGAGTTTGTCGTAACTTATTTTTTGCGGAGCGGTGGTAAGTCGTTTTTCCTTTTTAGGTTGTTCTTTGCGTGAGAAATATATACTTGACGCCCGTGTGTTGTCAGTGCAAGCATGATTTAAACAATGAGCATAATTTCGAGTGGTAGAGCTACGCTGCTAGTTTTGACTACAGCATGAATGGGCCGGCTCGGCCGGGTCGTTAACATTGTCTCACAAAAAAACGACGTAAAGTAGCGGCTTGCTGCTGCGTTTTGTATGGTGAGTGACATATCCGAAGGCCCATATCCCCTCCCATTTGCAATGCCTAATTATCCCTATCCTTTAAGGTCGGCAACGCGCCCATGATTCTTCTGGTATTGCGGGCGTACATGAGCGATAGATATCACTTACCATCAGGTGACCCACTAGATCGTTTGCAGGCCTATGCTATTAAAAAAATATATATTTGTCGGGTTTAAAATTACTTGATCGAAAAGCGAAACAAAACTTTAACATCGCAGTTAAGGAAATAACCTAAAGCCGAATCTCAACACACTACAATAGTAATTCATGCACGAAAAAATCGATTACGACATCCATATACAATCGATTATAAATTGTAACTAGGCTAATTTTCCATGCTTTTAGTGCACAAGGTGACTACATTCATAAAACAGTTATTATTTGCAAACACAACTCCGTGACTCAGTAGGCGAGTAGCCTGCTGTGAAACGAGAGGCCGCGGGTTCGTTCGGGAACGTTGAAGATGTAGTAAGACTCGATTATTAGGATGTTACAGCACTACTTTTAGTATAACACACGAGAATTTTAAAGACAAGTTCTCTTAAACCGGTATCATCGGTTTTTTAAGCTATTGCATAGCTTCTATCGCGGGCCTTGAGCGTGGAGACCGAATCCAGAATATTAATTTCTCATTTATTTAATAAAAGAAAAAAATTGTTTTCTTATCGGTCACCACGCTCAAAACGTTGAATTAATATCAAAGAAAAACAAAGGAAAAAAAATACTGCATATAAATAAAATAAAAATAAATAAATAATTATAATTACATGAGTTGATAAAAAATGCTATGCAATAGCTTTACCGCGGCAGGGTCCGAGTGCCACACGTCTTTTTTTTTCATCGGTTTAGTACACATAAAGAAGTTTTAACAAGACTTCCGTAATTAAGTCCGATATTCCATAATTCCACATTTCAAATATATATTTTTACAACAACTTGAAAAGGGTTGCCACCCAACGTAATTACCACGCTGTACGGTAGAGAATCCTTAAAACTTACCAGCGCCGAAACTTTACTATTGTGGACTAAAAAAGTCCGTAAGCAATCAATTCGTGGTCATTATATAAATGGCTAACTCTTTAATAACAGTACGTCATTCAATCATGTTTGTTATAAACAATGGCTCGTAATGTTGGACTGCCAATACGAATCTATATCGCTTTATATCGTTGACCTCAGTCTGTGGGCTGGCAACACAACCGAACTACGGCGGGTGACCATTATGCCTTATTGTTGTTAAAAAATTGTTGGAATTCCGACGAAATATTTCAAAAATCTTTAAAAAAAACTATATTCCCTAAATAAAAACCAGGAAAATAGACCCCAAGACCTCTACTTGTAGAAAAAAAAAGAAATAACAAGTAAGCACCCAACGGTCTCATGAATAAAAACGTATACTTTTTTATCACGGACTCGAATTCGTCTCAGAAACCCTGCGGGGCTACTCACGTCACAGTCGAAGATTTTTTATCGACGTCAACATTTCAAGAATTACATCACTGGCCCTAACTATTGTGCAATTAATCGACAATCACCAGATCTTGATACTTTCACTATATCGATAAATACGACCTAAGTACCGAAACGGAACGCAATTAACGTCTCAGGCTGTTTGGCGAACGACTAATTGATGTTAAAAATCGATTATTTTAATCGATTCATCGTGTCATTTAGATATGTCGATTAATTAGTTAGGCCAAATATACTGGAATGCTGACATTTAATCGATAACATAACCACTAAGCTATTAATCACCAAAATATTATAATTCATCTATTTAGATATTTTAGTTTATTAGATGATACGCACAGACAGCCCTTTTTTCTCTAGGTATTCTGCGAGGGCCTTATTGTTGTCAGGTAATCATACTATTAGCTTTAAGCAGCGATAGCTCAGCGGAGAGTGGTATGGACTGTCGAGACGAAAGTCACAGGTTCGAAACCAGCCCCAAGAGCATACACCACTGACTTTTCTAAGTTATGTGTATGTTAATTGTTAATTATCGCTTGCTTTAACGGTGAAGGAAACACCGTGAGGAAACCTGCATGCCTGAGAACTCAATAAGATTTTTCGAAGGAATGTGAAGTGTGCCAACCCGCATTAAGCCAGCGTGGTGGACTAAGGCCTAATCCCCCTCATTCAGTAGAGGAGGCCCGTGCCCAGTAGTGGGACGTATATAATACAGGGCTAGTAAAAAAAAATATGATACGCACAGACAGCCCTTTTTTTTTCTAGGTATTCTGCCAGGGCCTTATTGTCGTCTGGTAATCATACTAAATGTAAATGTTGACTCCATACCGTGGTTCCAAGCAGATCACGATACTTTCATTCAATAACACCTGATCTCTGGTCTAGCAAAGGTACGATCCCGCGGACGGCTCATAAAGCGCTGTCTTGAGATAAAAGAGAAGATTTTATCGGTCTACGGAAGATGGCCAAGACTGGGCAATGTGGAAGCGACTGAGTAAGAAGGCGCAGGTTTGTATCAAGCCGGAATGACGCCAGGCAGATGAAGAAGGGATTGGTATTTCCATCATCTTCTTAACACTACTAATTTAAACGGAGTGGACTGTCCTCTCGACTCCAAAAGCTTTCGAAACGTCGGGATCAAAATTAATAAAAAACCGCGATAAAATCCGTTTAAATTAATATCATTTCAATGAGTAATATTCGCGTAAACTTAAGAAACCATTATTTCTTAACTCTATTCCTTTTCTTAAAATTCGGCACGGCACTAGAGTCTTCTGGTTTTGTGGCTGTTGATATAGCTGTGGAGATAACCCTCAGGTGACCCACTAACTCGTTTTCCCTTCTGCTAATTAGAAAAATACAGACTAGGCTTTCATTACAAATATTAGTAACACTAATGATAGATGCTAATATCTCGACTTGTAATAGTAGGTTCACACTGTTCTATTTTAGTTGATCAACAGCTAAATCGCATACGATTTGAACCGTCTGAACAGACTTTCAACCGAATTGATCAACAAAAACCTTACAGCTTTTGTTTATTAATGTCTCTCGTTGAAAACGATTCGACTCGTCCGAACCTATCACAACAATAAGATGCCTAATGAGTAAGGAAATAAAAGTGAACTTGTCAGGTATTAGGGTCACCCGGTTAGAAGTTTCTCTCAGCTCTCGTTTACAAAGCATGTGTGAACATCGCTTTGTTTCTGAAGACAAAACTCATTACAATGTCTGTCAAAAGTCATGACAGTCTTTAAAATGATTTAGGATCACACTGTACTACGACGAAAGACAACGTAAGAGTATCAAACGATGCTGCGTTGTAGTATGGCGGGACCCTTAACATTTACAGATCTTTTATATTATGTATATTCGAGATTTTGGGCGAGCCTTGATTTTATATTATATTGGCATTTATGAAGGTTTTTCGAAATTTAAGCCCTAATGAGAGAAAGCTGGTTGCGAAGTTTGTATGTAACGCGGGCGAAACCGCGAGCAAAATACTAGTATTACATATAATATATACATCATACTCGTGTTACATAATTATGCTCGCAAATTGCTCAATTTAATTATTCTGTTAATATGGTATATCATGTAACCGATATTTCCACGAATAAAATTAATACACACCCAATAAACACACACATAGTCCTGACCCCACAGTAAGATACGATTCTTGTGTCAGGAATCAGGATATCAGGAACTACGAGAAACTTTCGGTCTCACAACACCCAGACCCTGAAACAAATATTTGTGAATCACACAAACAATTGTCTCGGTACGGGGATCGAACCCGCGGACTCCCGCTTCACAGCCGGTTATTCGCCCGCTTCGCCACGGAGGCTGTCATATTGAAAACAAAACAATAGCGACCGAAGAAATGCTAAAATTATCTTATGTTACTGCGAAGATAACTCCATCAAGACACGAGGATATAATAAACGAATTATAACTGATCATATCCGCCAATGGAATGCAAGGTAACATTATACACCCAATACACCCAACAGTCACACACATAGTCCTGACCCTACGGTACATTCTTGTATCCCTGTGCCTGCATCGGTCATCCGTCTGTCCTGTCACAGGCTCCTCAATCAGCTTCTTCCATCGGAGTGAGAACAAGCATTTACACAGGCCGCCATGATTCTGGTGACCACTGATAATCTCATTGTTTGTCGGTGGTTTCTAGTTTTTTTAGTCTGCTCTGCGCTTACCATCAGATGTAGTGCAATCCCTTTACCGTGCTGGGATAAGAAAAAAATATTTTTCAATTAAGATATCCAACTTTTTGCAGTAAGGTATTTTCCACAGGAATTCTCTAGCAAAACGATCCGCCGCGGAAACACCATTGTCTACTCTAATCACAAAGTGTATAATAACATAATCAGTGATTCCCTTACAATGGCGAACTGGGGCGACGGTTATACGCAGTTCATTACAGGGCCGTATGTAGGCTACCTAGATTCTAGAAAGCTGAAAGCCCATAACCCAACCGATCCTTCTTTCTGATGGGCATACGATAGAGGCCTGGACCGCCTCAGGATTTTTATGGTTCTATAAAGCACCCCTTTAACCACCTCCCAGACATCTCATTTAATTTCCAACTTCCATTCCACAGAAACATTTTTTTTATAGTATAGGCGGCCAACTAGCAAGTGGATCACCTGATGGTAAGTGATCTCCACCGCCCATGTACGCCCACCACCATAAGAATCATGGGGGCGTTGCCGACCTTAAAGGAAAGGGATAATTAGGGATTGGGAAGGGGAGGGGATTTGAGCTTCCGGATATCTCGCTAACCGTACGAAACGCAGCAGCAAGCCGCTACTTTACGTCGGTTTTCTGTGACACAGTGGTAACGACCCGGTTTGAGCCATTCATGCTGTAGACAAAACTGTCTACAGCGTGGCTCTACCACTCAAAAAATATTTATATACTCATCTTCAGAACTTGGAAACACACCCGCGATTATAAAGATATTATTATCAAGTGATCTACGTTCTTCTTTGCCACTTTTATTATAAAATAACACTGAAAAGTAATAAACAACAATTTCTATAAGTCTAATGATTTCTTATGTTTACGCGAATATTACTCATTGAAATTAATCTAATTTAAACGGATTTTATCGCTCTTTGGAGTCGCTGCCCGTGTCAGCTGAAATTGCAACGACTCCAAAAAGACCTATAGAAATTGTTATTTTTGACTTTTCAGTGTTATTTGTTGAAGTCGTATTTTAAGTTTTTAAAATAATTTAATATTAAATTTTTAGTGTTAGTACAGCTATGGTGTGTTAATTCCAACTCAAAAAAAAATCGCGACGACTAGCGACGACGTGAGCTGTCAAAATACACTGCAAAGAAGTTTATAAAATACTAGCTTTTGCTCGCGGCTCTGCCCGCGTGATCTGCTTTTCCCGGGATAAAAAGTAGCCTATATCTTATCCTGATGTAAAAGTTATATTATTGTAAAGTTTCATTAAAATCCATTCAGTAGTTTTTACCGGAAAGAGTAACAAACATACATACATCCATACTTACAAACTTTCGCGTTTATAATATTAGTAGAACTATAAAAGATTTATTTTTAATCATTACCTTTTCATAATTCTGTTATGACTCATTTAGTATATTTCATTGCTTCACCCGGCTAAAGGACATCGACAACTTGTAAATATAAAAACTATAGTAATTCCTGACTTGTGAAAGTATAGTGCAAGACATTCGTTTTATGAAGGTTTTGGGTGTATTTTTTTACATATTTAGTAAAAACAACGTTCTGAAATATCTATTTACTTAATTTTTTAACTCAGGACCATTAATTATTATTGTCTTTGGACCGAGACAAATGTTTGTGTGATCCATTAATGTTTGTTTCGGGTATTGTAAGTCCGAAAGTCTCGTAATTCCTGATTTCCATTGCCATGTATTTAACTGTGGGTACAGGACTAAGTATCCCAACTGAGAGTTTTTTTTATTCGAGCATACCTGATGGTAAGCGCAGTGCAGTCCAAAACACCAGAGACCACCGACAAACATTGAATTTATTGGTGGTCGCTAGAATCAAGCCGGTCTAAATGCTTCTTCAGACTCCGAAGAGGGAAGAAGCAGATCGAAGGGCATGCGACTGAACAGGCGTATAACTGATGCAGGTACAGAAATAAAAGGCTGTATCACTATCTCTGCCCCAACCAACCATCAAGTCACGTCGCTCGCCCCTCGAGAGAATTGGATATACACTGGCTGATCCTGGAACGCGATCTACACAAGGTGTGTGGGTCACTATGGCAGGTTTTAACACCATGTGTATGGTGGTCGCTATCCGGTCGGAAATTAATATCTTACCACCAGCGAAGTGGTTTATTAGTTATTTTATTACTAATAGACAGTCCCTGCACACGGCCCTGTGTATCATATTGAAATGACACGGTGCGCAGGCGACGAGACGCGATCCGTTAGCCGATCTACGGTACCGCAGTAACGGTGACGCAACGTAACCTTCCAGGTAGTTTTGATTTTTTTTATTATGTTTTTATTAGTAATGTTACCCAAAACCTATTGCAGAAATTATTTTTTCATCCATCCATAAAAAAAAGATTAGAAACCATTCAAATGATGGAAGGGGGCTTGTCAAATAACAGACGACGCAAATAGTCCATTGAAAAGTTACATTTGGGGTTGCGTTTCTTAGAGGACGCAAT
Organism: Amorpha juglandis; assembly: GCA_949126905.1. Lineage (NCBI taxonomy): Eukaryota > Metazoa > Arthropoda > Insecta > Lepidoptera > Sphingidae > Amorpha > Amorpha juglandis. The sequence continues at coordinate 11,818,662 of OX421385.1, read as the reverse complement.
TTTATTTTTTTGATGTGTAGGGGGGGTAAGTGTAAAGCTAAAATCAAGTTTGTGGGGTCGCCACCCTTGTCCCACGGCCGCCATCTTGAAAATAGGGGTTGAAACGGTTTTTACGATATATCTCTTAAACTATTTATCTGATAAAAAAAAATTGTTAACGTTTTTTGTTGCTAATTAAATTCTCTATAACTTTGGTCCAGTAACTTTTTGTCGTAAAACTATAAATAAAAAAGTTATAAGTGAAAATGTTCAGAAATTCGAGAAAAAAAATTATATTTTTCGATATAACTTTTATTTTATCATTTTACGAAAAAACAATATCAGACCATTTTTGTAGATCGTTTTTTAAGGAACAACTTTTATAGGCAACATTTTTTCATTAAGTCAATAGCTAAGGTTTTACAGCGCTCCGAAGTGAGTACTATTTTTCAGTACTCTTAACTATACATATTTTATACATGGGTACTAATAATGTGTCATCAGTTATTTATTTATTTTTTTTATTTTGTTATTATAATTCTTTTAATTAGTAATTTTGCAATGTTATTAATAATTAATTATTGACTCTTTTCCTCACCACCCACGAGGTAGAGTCTGGAGGCGCGTTTTTTTTTTACGTGGTATCCCCAATAGGCCTAATCAACGGTGATTTTATAAATTTGAACTACTCTGTCCTCGGTCTTTTCGATGGACCAGGCTGCAGCTCAGCATCTGATCGGTTTTCTGAATCAAATATCAGTGGGAGAACTGGAGAAGGAAGGGGTGTCAATGTCGGCGGTTCATCATCGAAGTCATTTTCATTTGTTAATTCTGAGAGTTCCATTACGTTACTGCAAGTCTCTCCAGAACAATGGAAGCACACTGCGGAACATTTTAGCCCTGCTTTTCGACATCCACACATCGCTCCACAGTTTCCTTTGCATTTACAAAAGATCAATTTAAGAAGCTCAGGGGGTGCTGGAGGCTTAGAGCTCTGCACTGGCATCAATAATTTTCCACATTTTTTCCAGCCCCAGTCTTCAGGATCATTATTATTACCAAGCCACGACTGGACCTGATGGTAGACTCGGAAAGTATGAAAGCGAGCTGTGTCTTGTGTTGGAGGAAGTGAAGATAAATTAAATGTACTTTTTGTCACTGCCTTGGCGAATTGTTTGTATCTTAGGCTGTCAAGAGAATTATCATCTTTATTTTTTTCTTTATTACATTTTCACTTATAACTTTTTTATTTATAGTTTTACGACAAAAAGTTACTGGACCAAAGTTATAGAGAATTTAATTAGCAACAAAAAACGTTATCAATTTTTTTTTATCAGATAAATAGTTTAAGAGATATATCGTAAAAACCGTTTCAACCCCTATTTTCAAGATGGCGGCCGTGGGACAAGGGTGGCGACCCCACAAACTTGATTTTAGCTTTACACTTACCCCCCCTACACATCAAAAAAATAAAATTGCGTCCTCTAAGAAACGCAAGGTGAGGCCTAAAAAATGTAACATTTCAATGGACTAAAACTTTGACGTCACTTTCGTGATCATATTGCAGGCTCATTTTTTAACCGATTTTGACTGTGTTTACAAAAGCCTTTCCTTTTTGTATTTATTATTTTTTGGAATAAAACTAATTTAAACGGATTAAATCGCGGTGTTCGCGGGGTGGACTGGCCACGAATGCTGAAAAGCTTTCGATACGTCGGGACCAAAGTTAAAATAAAAAACTGCGATAAAATCCGTTTAAATTAGTTTTATTTCAATGTGTAACATTCGCGTAAACGTAAGAAATCATTACTTAATATTTTTTTATTATCCGAACACGGCGAAGTGACTGCACTACACCTGATGGTAAGCGTAGTGCAGTCTAAAAAAACTAGCGACTACCGACAAATAATGAGTTTATCGGTGGTCATCAGAATCCTGTATAAAGGCTTCTTCCCTCTTCGGAGATATATATATCCTTAATAATAATAAGCCTAGTGTCAGAACTCAGAAAAGTATACTGACTTTCAATACAAGACATGTGTGGTCGATACAAAGTACCGTTACATGTATCTCGGACAGGACTGTTTGCGTTGTTAGACAATAGTTACTGTACGGTTATTATTGTCGACCGGATTGATTATATCGACGGTTGAAAGGCAATAATATCTAAGCGACATTGAGTAAACTTTACAGGAGAGTGAATTAAAGTTTAAATTTGTAGAAAAAAAACATTATAAGTTATCATCATTATAAGTTTGCTCTTTTGTCGGCCTATGCTATAATAAAGCTTTGGTGAGATTATACAACCTCCTCCATTCTAATGTCGGTTAACCTAACCGTTAATTAAAAACTTCCGATAACAATCATAACAAGGTTTGTAATTTCGGAATGGCTTAAAAGATTTTCTACAAACAGTAAAAGACCGTCTCGTTTAACCACCTTAAAAAAATTATATTCAAATCAATCTGTTCATTTCCCATCCATAGACCGACCGCGCCGAAGGTAGCTTATCCGTTAATCGTCTACCGATAAGTGAGTGCAACTGGCTATGAGCGCCTCAAAGAGCAAAGGGGTAAAGACACCTCTCTTTTGTCAGATTGGGGAGATAAAATCTATCATCAGCTTCATTTCGTAAAAATAAATTGAATGAACGAAAATTAAGAAATGATTACACCAGCAGTGAGGAACATTAACTCTGCAAGTGATTGGCAGAAATACTTCAAGGTCTCTAAGTCTGGTCATTACGTCATCGCCATGTAGGATTCGGTCAGTGGCTCCGAGGCCTTGGTGACGTCACGCCGCTCCCCCAACACCGAGACCTTGTGGCCATCTCGGCAGTTAAGTAATATATCGCCATCTCGCTGTAAACCTGTTTTTTGGTCTATCTGCCGCGTCAGGTCACTTTAATTTAATTGTCATTGATTTCTTAGAATTCGATTATGTCCACAAACGGCCAGTTTACGTTTTATATTATTAATTTAAACTAACATGGAACATCAAGCATTTTCTGTGAATACGAATGTATTCACAGAAAATGCTTGATGTTCCATTACTGGGTACAGGAATAATCTTAATTGAAGCTTTTGAGGGATAATCGAGGGCTAAAAGAGGGAGGGGGATTTGGGTCTCCGGATATCTCACTCACCGTAGGAAACACAACAGCAAGCTATTACTTCACATAGATTTAATGTGAGACAGTAGTAATAATCCGGTCAAGCCAGCCCATCCATGCTCTCATGAGTCTTGCTCATGAGTCTCCCGTGGACCCCTGGGGACCACCTCGACCACTCAGATTTTGCACTAGACCCACTGATCAGGGTATTCTTAGGAATTCGTGCCAGTTAAGCGTTCGTCCCTGCTATTAACGGTTTTTTGACAAATTTCTTAGCAAAACATTTCCGCCTGTACTGTCGCAGGCCCTTCGATTTGCTTCTTCCCTCCTCGGAGTGTGAAGAAGCATTTATACAGGCCGGCATGATTCTATTGACCACAGATAAACTCATTGTTTGTCGATGGTTGCTGGATTTTTACCATACCACTAGGCTTACCTACAGGTTTAGTGCAGTCTCTTTGCCGTGCTCGGATAAAAAAAATGATTTCCACAGCCAATCAACGCTGGATGATAGAAAACACGCACACGTGTGTGAATCATCCATAGTTTCGCGAACATGTCATGCTCAGTACTTTTTCCATTACCATATGAAAGTAGGAAGCGAGGGAAACACACAGCCAATTAGCCTTCTGCTAATGCTCATCGCATATTGTGTACTAAGGTTCTAACCGCCGACAAAAATAGGGATTAAGTTATAATTTTGACCCGTGTGGTTGTGTGATGTGCGATGCATGGGCGAATAAACCGTTTAGAGTGCGGTTTGTTTAAGTTGGTTTAAACTAAATGTTTTTTATCTATGTAAAAAAAAACTCGTAATTTTATAGCAGAGACAGCTCAGTGAGGACTGGTATGGACTGTCAAAATGAACGCCGCAGGTTCGAAACCAGCCAAAAAACCAATACGTATGCGTTACATTTTTAACAATAATAAAACAGACAAAGGTGATTACGTAGTCATCCAGAGTTCGTATTCAATATGTGACTATTAATTTATTATATTTTAACTTCCGTGAAGGAAATGACGTCACTTCCACCGCCGCGAATAAGGTTATCCGTATGACTGCGCAAAATATCATGTTGATTAATAATATTGTGATCCATTTGAAAAAAGAAGTTTATTGGAAAATTAAATAACAATAAAATCGGCGTCTAATACGTTGGAGTGCCGCGAGACTTGGAGGTGCGCGACCGCGACAGGAGACCGCGACGTGTGACGAAAGTGACACGTCCTCTCAATGTGAAATTGTACCTTTTGAGGTATGTGGCTGTGATAGGAGAGTGCAACGCGCGATTGTTTCTAAACAACTTCACATAAAGCAGACTGGTGGTGGTAGAATATTCATATCCAACCAGATAGCGACCACCGTACATATGGTGTTAAAACTTGTCAAAGTGACCCTTGCGTGGATCGCAATCCAGGATTAGCCAGTGTATATCCGATTCTCTGGGGGGTTTTATCCGGTTCTCCCGATGGGCTTCCGACATGACTTGATGATTGGTTGGGGTGGGTATCAGTGTATATCCTTGTATCACTGTGCCGGTAACGTTTATCGGCTTGTCTTGTCGCAGGCCCCTCGATATGCTTCTTCCCTCTTCAGAGTGTGAAGAAGCATTTATAAAGGACAGCATGATTCTAGTGACCACAAATAAACTTATTGTTTGTAGGTGGTCGCTGGCTTTTTGGACTATACAGTGCTTAATGGGGTGTAGTGTAGTCACTTTGCGGTGATCGGATAAAAAAAACGTGTCGCTGTCTCCCTTCAGAACGTGCCTTTAGGTCTATTTAAAACGACAGAACGGAATGAGCGAAAAATAACGCTATTATATAATTACATAATACATTACATAAGGTATTTATATTGTAATTAAGCATGAGGAAGTATGAAATATTTGGTGAATTTCATTGAATTGGAAATATCTTGTGCGCACTTCCTAGTTACTCAAGACACGTGAAAACTTATAAAATATGTATATACAATAAAAAATAATTTATATTAATACACTTAGTTAAAAAGTATCTAACACTGCCGTGCTAATGAAGAGTTTAGCATGATATTCTAACCGACTTCATAAAGCTTCTCCTCTGAATTCGTCTGGTTTTTTTTTATACGTTCACGCATAATACTGCCAATTGTGAAGCGATTTAACTTCTTTTATAGTAGAGACTGGCAAACGAACAAGTGGGTCTACTGATGGCTAGCGGTATCCACACGCGTCGATCCATGAACATAGGTAATGTTAAACGAATTATGAATGCTTTCTCGATCATAAAGGAAATACATAGGGATTCGAAGATGGAGGAGGGATTTAGGTCATTTGCAAATACAAAGATGCCACTTTACTACAGGTTTCGAGTGGCATTCCGGTTCAGGTAATGTATATTCAGTACACTTTAGGCACACACAGTTTCCGTGACAGAATAAAAAAAGTTAATTATTTACCTTCAATACTTTGATGATACTGTGAACAACCTGCAACAAGGAAGAACGATTGTTATTAATTATTAAATTCATTAATTATTAAATAGAAAAATATTAAATTCTATGAACTTAACAGTCGACAGTAAACAGTACCTAAATTAAATATGGTCATAAATAGTGGAAAATTCTAGTATTAATGATGTAAGGCAGTCTTTCTCGAAGTGAGCAATAACGCCCGCTTGGGCACTGGAGGCTTTCAAAGGTAAAATTTGAATTTAGAAAAAAGATTACGCATATGAGATGATGATATATAATTTGAAGGGACTTTCGGGGGTATCAGTAAATAGTTGATTCTTAAAGTGGACAGTATATGACATAAGCTTGAGAATCAATGATGTAAATCTTGTGTCGTGGGTATCAGGAACTACTTTCGGTCTTACAACACCCAGACCCCGAAAAAAATATTGTGGATCACACAAATGTTTGTCTCGGTGCGGGGACCGAACCCGCGGCCTCTCGCTTCACAGCCGCTACTCGGACGCTGCGCTACGGAGGCTGTATATTTGTTTGGTTCTATACCCAACGAAACGCTATCACAGAGTCTATAGACGCGTCTGTCTGTCCTAACTTTAAAATGCTCTTTTTCCTAAACCATAACATGTCATCGCTAGGATATTACCGAATATGTATCATCATGTAGGATATCCTAACAAATAAAAACACGAAATATAAAAAAAATAAGTGGTGTGGTAGGAATTAAAACCTCGATGCACGAATCCCATCTTCCTTTTACAGTTTTGTTTTTTATTCGTCGTGAAGAAACGAGCAGATCGTTAATAATGAGTTTTTCACAAAGTCACTGTTACTGACGAGTATTTTAAACGAGGTATAAAAATCTAGAATCGTCAGCAAACTTATAAAAATGACTTTTAAGGTTATACAAATTTAAATAAAACTAATTTTAACGGATTTCACCGCGGTTTTTCTTTTTACTTTCGAAACATCGGGATCAATATTAATAAAAAAAACGTGATAAAATCCGTTTAAATTAGTTTTATTTCAATGTGTAATATTCGCGTAAACATAAGAAATATTTTAGGTAATAAAAAAAAAGAAATTTGAAGCAAGTACAAGTGACATAAGCTTCAATTTTATTTTTTCTTATAGTAAAGAATAAGCAGCGACAGCTCAGCAGAAAGTGGTATGGATTGCAAAGACGAATATCGCAGGTTTGAAACCAGCCCCAAGAGCATGCACCTCTGACTTCTAAGTTACGTGTATGTTCATTATTTATCGCTTGCTAAAACGATGAAGGAAATATTGTGAGAAAACCTGCATACCTAAGAATTCTCCATAGAAATTTCAAAATTGGGCTACCGCGGTGGACTAATGTTAAACCCCTCTCATTCAGTAGAGGACCGTGCCCAGCAGTGGGCCGTATATATTACCTAGTATTATTATAGACGAATGCAATAACAATTTACTGCCTAAAGCAGTTTTAGGTAAATTCACAAGTTCTAAAATTACCTCACGTTTGTCGCGCTTTCAAATTTCAATTAAGCTTAACGTACAACAAGTGTCACCGGTTGTTATCTCAAAGGCCAGTGACCGTAGATAAGAGAAGCCATTAGCATACAGTGAAAGGTGCGGTACAACACAGTTGATTTATGGGGGCGGAATGACAAATAATTTTATCAAGTTTTTGAGGTTTCTTTGTAGAAAAAAATGGTACTGCTACTGGTATAAATCTTTATTGGCTTCTAGCTTTTGCTCGCAGTTCCACACACACACACAAACACACATGAATGTCTTATTTCCAGGAAACGTGTAGCCGTATATCCCCTAATCATATTTTAATATAAAATTAATTGGTCATTAATACTACAAACATACACAAAAATCATAATAAATTATTTAAATAAAATTAAAGACGACCGATCGTGTAATAAGTACAATAAATTACTGAAACTTGGCAATTTTTAATCGATAAGATATCCTTTTCGAGAATACACGATTCTACAGATTAAAAATAAACCCACTGAGTTTGTTTCGCCAGGTCTTCTCAGGCAGGGTCGCATTGGATCTGGTGGTAGCTTTAAAACAACAATTTGGAGATACACATGGTCTGTATCAATCTGCATTATAATTAATTATATATAAATACACCCAACAGTCACACACAGTCCTGACCCCACAGTAAGATACGAGTTTTGTGTCGTGGGGATCAGGAACTACGAGAGACTTTCGGTCTCACAACACCCAAAGAAAGGAAATATTAGACTTTGTATTTCCAAATAATTTGGATTGAAAGACCGGACTAAAACAAGCCTAACAAACAACAAGGACGTTTTGGATCTGGTGGTAGTTTTAAAACACACAACAAGTGAAACGGGGATTTGTGCCTTCGACTATCTTACTCTATTATTCACCAGCAAATTGCAACTTCACGTAATGTTCTGTGAGAAATCATCCAATCCAGCCCATTCGTGCTGTAGACAAAAATGTCTACATGACTACCACATAAAGCCATTTTATTCAATCAACATGATCGTGTACTCGCTTCACTAGCACCTAATAGGTAAGACGTGGAAGCGAGATTAGAATCTTGGGTTCAATGCACTGCACTGTGTTGTGTGCTTCCGATTTTTTACAATGCTCCTCTTGACTGCGAATTGTATAGAACTTTATACGATTATATTTTTTACAAGGTGGTAGGTCCCTCGTATGCGAGAGGCCGTCTGGGTTGGTACCACCGCTTTGTCTATCTCTGCCGCCAAGCAACAGTGTGTAAGCAATGTTATGTTTCGGTTTGAAGGACATTGAAGTCAGTGAAATTACTGGGCATTATGAGACTTAGCATCTTATGTCTCGGGATGACGAGCGCAGTTCAGTGCCAAGCAGTGCTTTGTAATTCAAAGTTCTGTGTGGTGTCGCTTCTGTTTATGGGCAGGCGTGGCGGTTACCATCAGCCGAACGCCTTGCTCGTCTCGTCATTCAATCAATACATATAACATATCAATATATACATACGGGTCAATTACAGAACCTCCTTTTTAAGTCTGTTATTAAATGTATTTTCACTAGTTGCCACGTTAGCCCGCGACAGCAGTTGTGAAATTCATACAAACAAGTATTGCATGCACACAAAATGTTCTCTAAAAAGTTGTGGTTAAGCAACCATTCACATTCTACGAATATATTAAAACTCTTGTATAAAATACGTGAGTTTTAATATATTTACGGATCAATCCTCTACTTTCCTTCTTCCACCTGCCCTTATCCCACTCGTAGTGGGGTCTACAAGATGATTTTCACCACATGTTTCAAAAGATTTGGCTTGTAGTTATTTTCGATCGGCCGTCTGCCTGTATAAGTACTTGACTTGATTGACTGACTGATTCATCCACACAGAACCTAAACCGTTGGGACAACAAACTTGGCATATGAGCAGTTAATACCTTTTATATTGTAAGCACACACTAAGGAAGGATTTTTGTAAATTTCACCTCTAATGGAGTAAAAAAAGGGATGAACGATATTTGGAACTATGCCGGAAATATGACAGTGTAGAATTTAATATTAAATACGCACGCTACCTAGATAATAAAAAATAGTAGCAGAGGTAGGTAACTTAGTTTTTAGCTAACTACTACTTGCTACTTACCTAGTGGTAAGCCTACCAAAGTCAGATGAGTATATCAAGACTGACCCTATATAGACGACTTTTTAGGGCCTTTTAATACAAGATAAGATACTCAAGGATCTCTTACGTTTACACGAATGTTACACATTGATATAAAACTTATTATAATATGTTATGGTAGACAATGTATCATTAACATTTTGGGACCACCTACATCACAGTCCAAACCGTGACCACGAAGACTGAAAGTTTTCGAAACGTCGGGACCAAAATTTAAATAAAAAGCCGCGATAAATCCGTTTAAATTAGAGTTATAGAAATCATTACTGGTAAATCATGTTACAACTATTCTATAATATTCTGTAGGTGTAATTTCTTAGGTGGTCCAAGGCCCCTTACCTAGCAAATGAATAAAATTCTTCACGTTTCGCGCCGCTTAAGGATATCCTAATAAGGTTTTATAGGCTCTGTTCATAGATACTTATTTTTTCTTTATACCAAAGGAAATCATAACATACAGCCTAACTCGAATAAACAGGACGATAAAACTCAAGTAGGAAGAAATATATTATTTATTTATCCGGTACATATGTATACATAATTTATTATTTTGTATTTTATGGTATTTAGATATTTTGAGTTCAAATATTTAATATGTTGGAATAGATTACGTAACGCCCGTATACTGAAACGCTACTTAAGTATTTAAGATCGTTTTAAACAAGTTAAGTCCCTCTTAGCTGTCAAAATTGTATGAAAATAAGTAGCCGTTAGCCGTCAGACAGCTAAGTAGCGTTTCAGTATTCGGACATAAGGGTTGTTAAAGGTGACGTTATGTTTAGGAATATCCGGCCTGACAGTGTCAAACACTTTATTTGCATATAAATACGTGAGAATCTTTTGAGAAGTTGATTGCGCCACTTTTCAAATCATTGTTTTTACTTAAATTAACTTTAAAGTCTCCACTATGTCTGTAAAAAGCCTAAGGTTCGGAAACATATTTTTTGTAGAAACGGCGCGAAATTATTTGCAACAACAAGGCCGCCATCATTATGTTAATATTTCGAAAATAACGCTGCAATGCACGATATTCCACAAAAAACATTAAACACTGAAATTGGTCCACGCACCGAAAACACAGTTCTTGTACAAGCTGCCGGCGAAAGTCGTTCATTTTCAAATCTTTTTATCAAAATCATAGACGGTGTACGAACTTTTTTTTTTAAAGTTAAAGAAGACAGCTGTCAAAGATCGAGTATAACTTTCTATGTTATGAATGCGAAATATCATTTTGTTTGTGTTATGAGACACTTCTGGCACAGTTAATATTTTGATTAATAATATTTTTTACTTGTTATATAGGTTAGTAATTATTTGGTAGATACATACCTAAGCTCAAACCTATATCCCGGAACGGGTAGGGAGACTCTTGGTGATTTCCATATAAAATGTAGGGGATTTGTTAGTGAATTAATATTATCTTAAATAATATTTGTGGAAAATAATATTATATTTTTGGCCTTAGCTTGCACCTAGCAAATTTTTATACTTTGTGAATTTGCAACTATGGGTATGTACCGCAAAGAGTGAAGGCGTTTTTAGTTTTTGGTAGCATAGGCCGGCAAACGCACAATGCACGTACACCCACAATACTAAATAATCATGGGCGCATTGCCGACCTTGAAGGAAAGGTATAATTAAAGGATTGGGAAGGGGAGGCGATTTGGACTTCCGGATATTTCACTTACCGTACGAAACGTAGCAACAAACCACAAATTAACGTCAGTTTTCAGACAGTGGCCCATTCATCCATTCGACAAAACTGTCTACATCATGGCTCTACCTCCCATAAGTTTAGTCGAACAACTCCCTACAAGATAATATTCATTGAGAAAGCGACAACAGGACACGGTTTAAAGACATAAAAAGATGCAACTATTTGCAGTGGAAAGGTGAAATATGTAACTGCATGTTTTATGTTTTTGTCAGACAAAATAGAAACTTGTTTTAGCGAATTTCACCAAGTAAAAGGCTTCTGTGACATAACAAGTTGAACGCAGGTTAATATGTGACAGAAATAAACTTTGTATGCAGTTATGCTTTCCTTTCTGCGAAATTATGTTAAGTATTACAGTTTACGTCATCATACTTTATCATATCATAATTTATATCTCTTGCCGCTCCTCTATAAGATAAAGTACCCTTTCCCTCCTTATAGTCATCTCTTTAGCCGCCTCTGACTCCATTGGGATAAATCATTTAATACTTCGTATCTCATTTATTTAAGACTTCTTATATTGCCTCACAGCATATATAATAAAAATAATATTTTGTTACCTTCAGGGGTCACCAACCACGTGGAACTAACTTGACCTTACTAATTAAATTAGTAGGTAGTACTGTATTTTTTACTAACAGGTTTAAATCATTAAGTTAAGACTAAATAAGTCTCGACAATGAATTAATTAGCTTGAAAACCTAAAGTAAAGATTCGTATTACCAAAATAGACGATCGATCTCTAAAGCGCACAATTTTAGTCGTAGTATCTTAGATCAAATGTAGAGTGTTCGAGTGGTAGAGCCACGCTGTAGACAGTTTTGTTTACAACATGAATGGGCCGGCTCGACCGGGTCGTTACCACTGTCTCAGAAAACCGACGTAAATTAGCAGCTTGCTGTTGCAGCGGTGAGTGAGATATCCGGAGACCGAAATCACCTCCCCTTCCCAATCCCCTGATTTTCTATAAGGTCGGCAACGCGCTCATGATTTTTTAGTATTGTGGGAGTTCATGGACGGCGGAGATCACTTACCATCAGGTGACTCACTTGCTCGTTCGCCGAACTATGCTATAAAAAAAATTGATCAGCTCGAAGTCATACTTTTTAAATTGACGTCAGGCGTTTCTGACTTACATTATGACAAGTTTTATTATTTCGCATATTGTTCTATTCACGCTCTTCAACTGATAATTGTCTACATCATTGTCTATCTGTCCGTTAGTTGGTCATCCAAGTAGGTCACAGAAATCAATGGTTACCTCTAACTTATAATATATGATGGGTTAACGGTATATGAAAGGCTTAAAAACATGTGGTTAGAATTTTTTATATTAATTATCGCTTTAAGTGGCCATACTTTAGATGAAAACTTGAAGGGTCTGCATTCGATTCCAGGTCAAGCAATCTGTCTTAAAGTTTTGGTTCGAAGAATGTGATTTATCAGGAATTTGATCAGACATATTTTGTATGACAGGCTCGGTGGCGCAGTGGGTGGTACTGACCATGAAAGGAAAGAGATAAATGTTTGTACAATCCACAAATATTTGTTTCAGAGTTGATGTTTCGAAAGTCTCTCGTAGTTCCTGATACCTACGGCATAAAATGTTACTGGGAGTGAAGACTGTGTGAATGACTGTTGGTTGTACATACCTACATATTTGATACGCATCAAAATAACTTCACTTTAATTGTAAGTCAACAAGACTTGACAAGTTTACAAGGTGGTAGGTCCCTCGTATGCGAGAGGCCGTCTGGGTTGGTACCACCGCTTTGTCTAGTTCTGCCGCCAAGCAACAGTGAGTAAGCAATGTTGTGTTTCGGTTTGAAGGACATTGAAGCCAGTGTAATTACTGGGCATTATAAGACTTAACATCTTATGTCTCGGGCTGACGAGCGCAGTTCAGTGTCATGCAGTGCTTTGTAATTGAAAGTTCTGTGTGGTGTTGCTTCTGTTTATAGGTAGGCGTGGTGCATACCATCAGGCAAGCAACTTGCTCGTGTCGTCATTCAGTTAAATTAAATTAAATTTTATTGTAAGTTCTCACAGCTTCATAATTATTTAACTTAATCAGTTAAACTAACACAAAAACGTATTTTGTTTGACAAGTTCATGCACGTAATTGTAAGTCAATTTACACAAAAGTGTATAATCACGTTATAGAATTCAAGGTCCGTACTAGCTTCCTGCAAATAGAGCTGGACTCAAACGAGTCCGGACCGGTCCGGGGCGACGTAACGGGATGGGGCTACGCTAGCCTGCTCTCTAGTCTCTAGATTTCATATTAAATGCTGGATGTGTTTATTTTTGTATTTTTTTTACAGCAGAAGCCTAGGAAAAGTGCAAAGAACTTTATCGAAAGTAATCACCAATGGTCAACACCCGTAATGATAATGTCTCGAGTGGTAGACAGTTTTGTCTACAGCATGAATGGTCCGGCATGACTGTGTCGTTACCACTGTCTCACAGAAAACCAATGTAACGTAGCGGCTTGTTGTTGCGTTTCGTACGGTGAATGTGATATCCGGAGGTCCAAATTCCCCTCCCCTTCCCAATCCCTAATTATTCCTTTCCTTTAAGGTCGGCAACGCGCCCATGCTCTAAAAAAGTATCGTCCGTGCAAGAATGGCGACATATTAATAGAAACTTGAGGGAAGAAAGGATTTTTTGGACATCCTACAATCTCACTGACTGCCCTAAATATAATAGCAAACATCCAATAGGTTTTCTGTGAAATGATGTCACTACTGCTTGAGCCGGCCCGTTCATGCTGTTGACTAAAGCTCTATACATACAGAAAAGCCTTAATTTTTACTGTTACTAGAAATGTAACAAAATTTCTTGTATCATTCATAGCATATGCTAATTCAATACGAGACAATAGATTCTATTCAAACCAAAAATCACGAACAATTCCACTTTAAATGATTGCTAAAATGCGCCGAGGCGAGAGTGCGGGCGCTGTCATCGACCCAGCCCGTTATTCTACTACCGACCATCCTCCTTAGAGAATACTAAGCTCTGTATTACGGTAACCTATTCCAATAAAACACATAAGAGATTCTTCCTCCTAATTCTTATCTCGTTGAATATAAAGATCAAGATAACATCAAAAGTCACCTCGATTTCTGATGTGGCTGAATTCAGAGTGAAAGAGAATTTTGCTATAAATTTATCTCTCGGATTTATGATGCATGACAACACTATTTCCTTTCATTTGTTAGTTAAAACAGTAACTTAACAACATAGAAGTGTCATGGGTCTTAATTAAAAGAGTAATTAGTAAAGTAAAACAACAACAGTAGAAAATTAAAGTATTTTTACTTGTCACATTATTATACGAAGGCATAGAGATTCAATTTGATTGTTGAACTATTCGATACTGAAATAACCAAATAATCGATAATTTGGCGATTAAAGGTCGGTCATGAACTAAGTTAAACAATTTTATTTCGATTAGTGAAACACGATCTCGATTGCGGAACATTTCGATACTAGTTTATCTGTATTCGTTGAACAACTGTTAACTCTGTACCAGCGTAATAAGGTTTGAATTGGTTTGAAGGTTGAACTAAAAAGTTCCTTGCATTGCGAAAACTGAGTTGCGTTTGAATGAGACGACACGAATAACAAAATATTTATAAACAATGTACAGTTTGCACAAGTTTATAATGTCTTCACAGATATATTTTGGAAAGAAATGATGAATTTTTATTCACGTGGAATATTGGAAGGTGTTCTATATCCGTCCTAGTTTCTTATGCTTAATACGATAAGATTTCTATTTACTGTTTAAAAGTGAAACAGGTGAAGGCATAGGTCCTTAATTCCAACCAAATCTAAACCACGATTTATCTAAATATCATATGGTTCAGTTTCATACAACTGACAGCTACTGACTAACCAAAAGAAACTAGATCTCAGAAAAGAATTTCAATGAAACCAAAACGATCTTATCACATCGACACATTTTTCAAATCTTGACACATTCTTTCGTTATCGATTCAATATCTAGTCTATTTATAAAGCAAGAATAATGTTTGAAAATAATGTTTTCTGCATCAATCATCGCCATATCGATATCAAATACAAGGGGTTTGATGAAAAATGACAAAACGAGTGACATCATACTAAACTCAATATTGCAGCTTATTTTATAGCTTGTCTGAATGTTGTTTCTAGAAATAATAACTACTTTAGAATAAACGATTGCATTTCGTTATGGCTATTATACTTAATATGCAGTACCTTTTATTATAAAGAATGTCGAATGCCTTGGGCGATAGAATAATAAAATCTATGTTTCCGCATTTAATTTTATATTATTCAGTTTATATTAGGTTCATGCGCTAAGTGAGTAAGATATCCGGAGGCCCAAAGCCCCCTCCACTTCCCGACTTTTAAGGTCGGCAACACGACCATGAATCTTTGGGTATTGTATGTGTTAAGAGGCGGCGGTGATCACTTACTATCAGGTGACCCACTTATTCGTTTACCGGTATGTGCTATAAAAATTTCCTTTTACTAAAGTCTTTCAGTAAGGATTATTTCATTGATGAGATTTTACTTTCTCATAATATGTAAGTAAAGAAACTATTTTCTTGTACATTTGCTAGGTTTTTACCATATGTGCGATGGTGGCTATCCAGGCTTTCTGACTATGAAGCAATACTAATGTGAATAATGTTACTCCACTCTCAGGCAAGTAGGGTGATCAGAATAGCGAGGACCAAGATAAAATGTCAATTAACAAGATAATAGTGGTTGTATAAACAACAAAGAGCATTCAATAGCAGGAAAATCTAAACAACTTTTCAAACACACAAGAATCTGCACAACCTTGTGGATAATTCCTCTCTTTTGTGTACTCGTGATATCCTTATTTATGTTGTTAAATAGTTTAGCACATTCTGTTTTTTGTTCTTATTTGGAATATGTCAATTGACTATAAAGACGATATGACGATATGATTTAATGTTCGTTGAAGGTGTAGTTTTTTCGTACTGAAGCACGGACCAAGTCTAAGTTAAGAGTTGATTTTCTTGTACTTAGAAAATTTTCTTGATTGAAATAAAGCAGTATTATGTCAGAGTACTCAACAAATTGCACTTGAATCAACTTGGCATATCTAAGTTTATTTATGGGGTGACAGACAAAGAGTAAAAATTGATTTACCGTTTGGATTCGTCACATGTCAAAAGATCTAGAACGTAGTACAATGGCAAATTTAAAAAGGAAATCGGGGTTTAGACCTATCTCATAAGGAAGAGCTTGAGGACAGCATATTAATATTGGACCTAATTGAGTCATTGACGCTGCACTACCTTACGCATTATTTTTTGGCTGGATGATAATATTACAAATAAACATGACAATACATTTAAAGGACAAACAAACCAATTCTTTGAAACAATTCATAAGCCAATAGTTTATTGGAATTATGTGAATAAAAACAGTCCGGAATAACAAACTATGAATGTATGAGCAAATGACTGGATCAATCACAAATCAAGAAAGATAAGATAGATGGGTCGTTGTGGTTTTTCACTTAACCTTTGAGGCGCTTGTAGCCATTTGTACTTACTGATCGGTAAACGATTAGAGAGTCAAGCAACCCTTGGCGCATTCTGTATGGTATCTCAACTGAGTACCGCCGTGCTTCAGAGAATACGAAAAATCTCCGTCCTGGCTATTATCAAATGGCAGCATATAGTCCGAGATCTTCGTCTATCTTGACAGTAAGTTGACTATTAATCATTAGATATAGAATAGAATTAATTAAAAGAATGCCGTTTTAGATACGTACAGCTACCGGTATATCACCAATAATTTATATTATCAGGTCAAAATATAATATCATAGGTTCTAATGTAGGTTAATGTCACAGTATTAACATATATAATGACCGTTACACATTCATTGATTAACGGTTTGGTATCGATATTTCTAACCTGTTACAACTGTTATTTGTAATCGTTATTGCTATTTTATATCTGTAATTGGAACACAAAATTATTCAAAATGTGTTATTCATTTCTTCCTTTTTATAGATCCGTCATTTGGATAAGTATCTGAACCAGTATTGTGTGATACTTTGTGAAATTTCCGGAGGCCCAATCTGTAACGAAATTCTGTAACGAAAACGTTGACATTTAAAATTTAAAAAAATAAATGATAAAATAAATTTAGCGCAAAAAAGTGTGTTTAATAAACGCGCACACGTTTGTGTAATGTGTAAATTATGCACAATCTCTGAGTCATGTTTAAGAAAAGTCTCAAGGCTTATTAACAAATAAAATATCACAACACTTGGTGGCATCATCGTAATTTTTATATTAAAGTATTACATAGTTATTAAGCTACATTCATTTGCAAAAAACAGTTGAATCTTACATAGTATAAAATGAAGTCGCTTCCGCTGTCTGATCGCTTAGATCTTTTAAACTATTCAACGGATTTTAATGCAGTTTTCAGCAATAGATAGAGTGATTCATGAGGAAGGTTTATATGTATAATACATACATATTATAGTACAGATAAGCCGAAAAATTCAAAGATTTGTAATGTGATGTCGTAACAAACATATTTTTACCCGTGCGGAGCCGGCGCGGGTCGCTACTTAAAAATAAAGTTTTTGTGAGCCATATTTTTTCAGTATAAGAATTTACTACATAAACATTTTCAATGTCATAACGCCGGTTCTGCCGCTGAATGGGCAGCGGCTCAGAAACATTTAAAATACTCCATGCTCGAACGATCATATTTTTTCGTTCCCTTCGCGGTAGAGGTTAGTGGGGTGTGGTGCACGGAGGCCAAGGATTTTATCCGAGAACTTGGGCGACGCCTGAGAAAAAATGGTGAGGATTCTCGCGCTGAATCGTACCTGGTGCAACATATATCACTTTCAATACAACGTGGCAATGTTGCAAGTATAATGGGCACTTTTGCACCAGGTACGGTCCGGGGCGGTCTCTTCGATTAAAATTTCTTGTCACAAAATTTAATGTATTATTACTCACTAATATTTAAAATTGTATACATTCATAAATATTTGAAATTTTTAGTCTCGTACAATATAATAAGAGGTTTACGAAATGAAAGTATCGTTAGTAGAAAAAAAAAAAAAAAAAATTTGAAAACGGATTTGAAAATTATTATAGAGAAAAATATGGAAGTAAAATTAATCATAATAATTAAAGAAAATATCCCAAGCATGCCTGTAAAGCATTTCTTTGGTAACCCTAAACGAGTGTTTTACATACCCTTCGTCTGTTGTTTAGCTAAACGTCGTGACCTCAACTGTGGAACGTAAGAGAAAATGCTGTTTATAGGTGTTGCCACACACACACACCTATTAGAAACCGAGATTATTCATCAGTATGGAAGTAATAAGTGGGCTTGGAGACTCGAATATCTAAACAAATGGCGGGGTTTGAATAGTGTTTATTACAATAAAGCATTATAAATTTAATCGGTGCTGACATATTTCAGTGGAATATAAACAAATATATTCAGTATGACACTTTTAATAGTGTTGCATTAATTTATATTAAATTTGCATATATGCCGCTCTTCGAACAATATTTTTTTGAATCTATTCTATTTTATATATAATGCTTAGTGGCCAAAGGCCAAAGGCCTCCAACTTGGCTTAACGACTGCTCTCAGTTGACCAGGGCCGATTTTTACGTGTCCTCCAAGGCACGGAGATGATTTCAATGACTAACAGCTTTTCATAGACAATTATAGCTTGCATAGACGATCACCTAACAGTTTATTCCCCTCACCCTCGATATAAATTAGGAAGGATTTGTAATCTCTAAATTATGGCTGAAGAGACGTTCTTCAAAACTGGCTATATAAAAAAGATCGTCTCAATTAAACCTGCTTTCAAATAGAAAACCGCGTTCAAATCGGTCCATTCGTTGAGGCACTACAATTCCACAGACAAAGCGATCGAAATTATAATACAACTTTATTAGGTTAAAAATAAGGGCTTAGAGCGCCTAAAGCGCTCACCCGAAAGTCCAGTGAAGCTGTAAAAAGCCGACTCACGTCAGGCTAACAGCATAACATCACTTCGCAAAAAAAGAGGTTATAAAAGAGCTTAAATATAATAGAACTATAATATTTTACATTTGAATGAGGTATTCAACTATTTTTCTCTAACTTCAGTAACTTATGTAACATAAAGAGCCCCATTTTATATTTAGACAAGTTAGCGTACAGGTGTAAATAAGTGGACTTAGCATTCCATCGCTAAAATGTTAGCCAATTTTCCCTATGTTATAAATGTTCTAGAATGTATTTAAATCGTACTGCGGTATAAACTCGCAATAAGATTCTGCAATACTTAGTAATCATCGGATATACTAATGAATAGATGTAGATCTAGGACGAGAATTCATATAAGTTAATTAGTATATTATATAGAAATCGACCGGAACCCGTATTTCATTTTTCTTGTAAAACTAAGAAATATCTAAAATATCAATGACGGGCTCAAAGAATATATAAGGCTATAAGAAATATGTATGCGTCTTAAAAGGCTTGTATCCATGAACAAGAATATTTTTTTTATAAAAAAACAGTGATTGTCGAAGTGTACTGAAGTGAACGGACATCACGTTCGCGGTTGCTTGTCAATCAATATTTATTATCATCGCGTCATTGTGTAATGAACATGCGTTAGAACATTCAAGGCTTTGATACTTGAAAGGCGAGGTTTATAAACGCATTTATCGTCATTGTTTGACTGTGGAACATCAGTGTGTCGAGTGCGAGATTTTCTTCACATTGCCCCGGAGCGTTGACGATTAATGGAATAAATACTCTTTACTAGAATTGACACTAGATGGCGCTGTATTTATTATATACAAACTCAATCAACGTTTTCGGTATCGAATGTCCTGTATTGTGCCTCTAATGCGAGTGTTCGATAGCTATCACATCGTTCGTATTAGCGAAATTACATATGAGAGACAAGAATTACACTTCAAGAAGGAACAAAATACACGAAGTACTGATAGCCTCCGTGACGCAGTACGCGAAAGGCCGTGGGTTCGATTTCCGCACTGAGACAAATCGTCGATGAAGTACCAATACCTCCTAACTGACAATTTAGTCCAAAATTACTTTTTTATTACAATAGACGTAAACATAAACCACATCCCTTAGTAACTAATAAAAAGGTAATGTATTGGAAACTATATACTATCAATAGTTGATCAAAATAAACAAAACCTTATTTTAAACAGTTTTTGTAAAATAAAACCTTATTTTAAACAGTCTGGTGTAAAATTAGATTCTCAACACTTAGGAGGTATTAGTACTTCATCGACGAAATGATTGTGTGATCCACAAATGTTTGTTTCGGGTTTAGGTGTTGTGGGCCGTGTGGACCGCAAGTCCCTTGTAGTTTCTGATACCAACGATACATGCCTGGAGTCAGGACTTTGCGTGTGGCTGTTGGATGTATTGATTTTTAATCTATTCCATGAAACTATATAAACGTATAACGGATCGTTACCACTGTCTCACAGAAAACCGACGTAAAGTAGCGACTTGCTACTGCGTTTCGTACGGTAAGTGAGATATCCGGAAACCTAAATCCCCTCCCGTTTCCAATCCCTAATCCCTTTCCTTTAAGGTCGGCAACGCGCCCATGATTCTTCTGGTGGTTGGCGTACATGGCCGGTGGAGATCACTTACCATCAGGTGACCCACCTGGTCGTTTGCCGGCCTATGTTAAAAAGTACCACCTACAACTCAGCATGGCCACTTACATACGGATCAACAAATCCCGTATATACTAAGTGAAAAAAACAAAGCAATTGGCTCACGAGGAATGCGACCGGTCAGTCAACCGAATCACCTTGAGTGGAGGGCACCCGCTCGCGATTATAATCGACGGATAGACAACTAGAGACATACAGCATGAAGTCATCAGTAAATAAAATGGTCGGCGATAGGTTACGACCTGTGACATTAGATTTTTTTATAACATAGACCGGCAAACGAGCAAGTGGGAGCCTGATGGTAAGTGATTTCTACACCCATGTACGCCTACACTAGAATCATAGGCGCGTTGCCGATCTTAAAGGGAAGGGATAATTAAAGGATTGGGAAGTGGAAGGGGATTTGAGCCTATGGATATTTCTCACTCACCGTATGAAATACTGCGCAAGCCACTACTTTACGTTGGTTGTCTGTGAGACAGTGCTAACGACTCGGTCGAGCAGGCTCATTCATGAAGACACAGATGGATGGTGTAGGTTTGAGATTTCCCTGACATTGATTGGGTACAGAACCCTAGAAAACGATTAAGCGTACCTATAGTGACAAGAGAATGTCATTTAATGTGACAACTAATGTCATAGGTCATTTAACATGTGACCAAACAGGTCACAAAATTATGACTTTATTGATAAGAATTACAACAAAATTCCTTAAATGTTCGACATCTTTATTTTTGAATTCGAATGACTCACTAGGTATAGTGTTGTTTTAATATCCAATAAAACCACATAGCTAGAGGCCAGAAAAAATTAACACAGCAATTTTAACGCTTCTGTTGTTTATTTTTCAATCTGGTATTTTTAAATTACTGTAGTCTACATCATAAATGTATTAACGAGCCATTTAATACAATGCGCCAACATTTTTTTATCTAGTAACGCTATACTAGGCAACAATTTTCAAGCGTCGCGATCCGGTTTGACCTCTCTTGCGGCGAAAGCCCGTGCAAGGTCGGGGTGATCGCCGGCTACTGGATACAAAGCGGCAATTACTAGACATTTACTTGACTTTGCTGGTTCATAAATAAGTGCACAACCTTTTCCGTGATTTAGCTAAAACTAGCCGCGAAATAAGGATGTTAGTTACTATTTTTAATCGTCTTATATTAAACATCTAAATATATAAAACTCAAAGGTGACTGACTGACTGACATAGTGATCTATCAACGTACAGCCCAAACCACTGGAGGGATCGGGCTGAAATTTGGCATGCAGGTAGATGTTATGACGTAGGCATCCGCTAAGTAAGGATTTTGAAAAATTCTACCCCAAAGGGCTCAAAATAGGGGATGATAATATTTAAATGCTGTTTACACGCGGGCCGCGAGCAAAAGCTAGTTAGTTTATAATTTCTGACATTAAGATAAGATTTTGATGATTTATTTTTTATTAATGTTTAATTTATGCAAAGAATATTCCGGATTATTTTTTGGATCTGTTAACTTGAAATACGTTAGGAATCAATTGCGACAATGAACGGTTGCTTATTTCGCGCCATTTTTATGCTTTAAATATAAATTGACAGGTGTTTCGGTATTGCCACAAAACGAATAATGAAATGAGGTAAATTTAAATGAGATCTTAAACTTGGTTTTAGTCATGGTGATGAAGAACAAAGAGATAATATAAAAAATATTTTTGAATACAAATTCTTATTTTTTATCTTCGATTATAAAGTCTAGAAACAAATATTTGATTCTAAAAAGGTCTTCTCATTGATCTTCTGATTAAATAGATTCGAAAAAATAACTTGACACTAAACTATCATGGAAATCAATAAACACATCCCTGCCAAATTATTGACACTCTTAAATCCCATATTAGTCAACACAATATATTATTTTTGATGTTGTCTATAAGCATGCTGCCAGGCTGATTATTTTAATTGGCAATATTGCCGGTGTGGAGGTTACGTAACCGCTTACATCGATTTTCCGGAACACTCGGCCGGTGGTAATTGGCGCGCAAGTCGGCCAAGTGCTTGACAAATCGGACGTCGCTACGATTCCTTGTGGGTCGTTGTAATCGAGTATTTACAGGTGCATTTAATTTGGCTAATTGTGACGGGTTTTGCATACTAATGCGGGCACAGGGGACATCTATAGACAATGACGGCTTTGAAATAAGAGTTCACGGGTTCGACGCTATTTGTGTGATCCACGGACATATATGTCAATTCCTGGTGTTGTAATACCAATTTAGCTATTTGCGGATGTAAGTAGTACTAAGATAGTGAAACTTAATGAGGGAACGAGCACACTCACGCCTGTTTCCTATAGAAGTAGGCAGAGATAACGGACTTCCACCTGCTACGAACCTTACACACCTCTTTGGACTCCTTCACTCTCATTAAATTCTTCATGCATGCACGCAAAGAAATTACACAAGCCTTTATTATCAATCAAACCTATATCTATATGAAGTCGCTTGAAAGTCGACAGCAATTAAGCAAATAAATCATTTCATATATCTACTCCTTCTTCTTTAAATTTCCCTTATCCCACTCGCAGTGGGGTTGTTACAACATTATTTTTAACACACGTACAGATTTCGCTTAGATTTAGCTTTTATGACCGGCCACCTAACTGGCGTCAAACTCTTTACGGAATACAACTCACATAAGACTCTTGATGTGCGATTAAAACTGTTTTTTTTTATTCAAGCACGACAAAGTATTACACCTGACGATAAGCGCAGAGTAGTCCAAAAAATCAGGTCATCAGAATTATGCCGGCATCTATAAATGCTTTTTTATAGTCCGAAGAGAGAAGCGAATCGAGGGGCCTGCGACAGGACAGGCGGATATCGATGCAGGCACAGGGTCACAAGGATTGGTACATGGCCTCCCAACCAACCATGTCGTAATCAATCAAAAAAATCAAAAAAATCAATCAAAATCAAGTCATGTCGTAAGCCTTGGAGAACTGGATACATATGGCATTCATTGGCTGATCCTGGAACGCGGTCCACACAAAGTGTGTGGGTCACTATGACAAGTTTTAACACCATGTGTACCATGGTCGCTATACGGGCGGATATGAATATCGTACCACCAAACACAAAATGTTAAGTCAGTTAATACTTTAAGATATCACAAACTCTTCACGTAGTTTTTCGATAACACCTCCAAACGAATTCCAACGCTCACAAAATCTCAAGAAAGATACACCGAAACTACCGAAAAAAGCCAACAAAGAACGTATTAAAATACCAAAGCACGGGGCACGCGAGAATCGAACCTGTATCATTAACGCGCCACACCCGCCTACCTGCTTCGTAAAAAGGCGTCCGGACTGTACAGCCAGCGATAAAAGTGCTAAATGATGGCCGTAATATATATTTTTTTACCTTATTTAATTAGTAGCAAGAAGAGTAAACGATTGCTGTGGTTTTTATTTACGCTTAAATATTATATCCATTCACTTAGTAGGCCGGCAAAGCGATTGCGATGAATTGGAATCACTCTTTCATTCAATTATTGTTAATGTCCTTTATATTATTATTATACTGCATTGTCTTGCCAGGTCAACAAATAATTTCGCTACTTCTGCTGTTTTCTGCCGGCACATTCATGCTGTAGACAAAACCGACTACAGCGTGGCTTTACCACTTTTCAGTTGATAATTGAGATGCTTTAAGTCAATCCTTTTAATGCTACATTATCGAATTGTAAACTAGTAATAAAAAGAGCAACGCAAAGAACCGACGGTAAGTAGATCCGTCCGATGATGTGACAGGGGGTGATCCCATCGCCTCACCGGACACAATTCCAGACTCCGGGCTGATACTGAGCAGTTCGTGATAGAAAAACCGAATATCACTTTACCCGACCCGGGGATCGATCGAGACCTTAGCACAGCAGTGTTACCGTGTACGCAATACAACTGCGCCACCAAGGCAGTCCAAGGTAAACAGACGAAAAATTTTAATCGATTTACATAATTATTCGATATTAATACTTTTGAATTTGGTCGTTTTTTTAGGGTTCTTATCAACATCAATACAAGCCGCGATCAAATAATCTCTCTTCGACTGTACCTTATTATACAGCACGCATTGAATTAAAACTTGGTTATAAATAAGCAAATTATGTTTCAAGTAAAAGGCTTTTGACGACCTCCACGACGCAGCGGGTGAGTGACCGGTTGAGAAACGAAAGGTCGCGGCTTTTAATACGAGTCTTTTTGGTGCGCAAATATTTGATTTTAAATTAGTTTTTTTAAATACCAAGTATTTTTTTTATAAATAAGCATAATTAAATTCTACTTAGGACATAAATATAGAGTAATACAGCCTTGACAGCCTCCGTGGCGCAGTCGGCGAGCCGATTGTGAAACGTGAGGTCGCGGGTTCGATCTCCGTATCGAGACAAATATTTGTCTGATGCACAAATAATCAACACCGAAAGTATCTCGTTGTTTCTGAGATGATATAAGATTTGTATATTTCTGTGGGGTGGGGTCAGGGCGTGTGTGAGGGTGGGCTGTTATTTATTTATTTAATAAATAGAATAGAATCTTTATACGAGTCGCAACCTGTCTAAGTGGTTGCAACGCTAATGTATCCATGTTCATCTAAAATGTCACAAATTCATAAACCGCGCGGAAGTTTTGTCGAACGGTTAACAAAATGTCAACATGGCGAAATAAAAATATGGCGTAAATGGTTCGAGTTGGCCACATAAAAGAAGCTGTATTATTATATTTCAACTTTTATTGAAATATTTGACAATAGTATAATTTGATAGATAAGAATTTAGAAAAGTGGCGTGATGAAACAATTTTTTGTGGCCGAATTTTTTTTACTTACATAGATATTAAAGTGCGAAAATAGGCTTGGGCTGTCTTTCCTGCAGCCACGGTGAAACGCGACGGGACGGGTGGAAATGGTTTTATATCTAGAGATAGTTTATGGAAGAGTGATATTGGCTACACTTTTTTCCAAAAAAATACAGTGTGGTAGGTTCCTCGTATGCGAAAATCCGCCTGGGTTAGACGTCTAGTACCACCGCATTGCCTATTTCACCGCCAGTACTGTGTAAACATTATTGTGTTTCGGTTTAAAGGCATTGAAATTACTGCACATTGTGAGACTTAACACTATGCCTCGGGATGACGAGCGCAGTCCAATTCCACACAGTCTCTCTAAATTTCAAGGTTCTGTGTTGTGTTTTCTGTTTATGGACAGCCGTGATGCTTACAACCAGGAGAGCTCAGCACGTTCGTCATTCAGGCAATAAAAATAATGAGCAGCGAGCAGAAGGGTTTTAATTAATATTTCAACAATTTCTAGATAAATTGTAACAAATTTTTACAAAGTATAAAATGAAGTCGCTTCCGCTGTCTGTTCGCTTAGATCTTTTAAACTATTCAACGGATTTTAATGCAGTTTTCAGCAATAGATAGAGTGATTCATTCCCATGGGTCATATCACGCTATGACCCATGGGAGCAGGACAGTAACATGCAGGGGAAACCGCGAGGGACAGCTAGTTTCAAATACATTGCACTTCAACTTAATGTTGCACATCACCCATTAACTGTTTTTTTTTTGCAGAAACCAAACATGTGCCTCACGACTGAGTCCACGTTTTTAAATAATTTAATCAGATTCACGCGTTTCCTTTGACACGTCAAGAATGCGGGAGACTGATATTATCCTGTTCTGTTGAGGTCAAGAACGCGATGAAATGTTTGAACGGAAAATGTGAAAGTGTTCACATGCATTAAACATATAACAATTGTTTTCACCTGGTCGCGTGAATGTTAATAGTGAAAATGAATCTATCAGACAGCCCGCCGGACGATATGCATAACAATAAATCGTGTCGGAAATGGGTACTTGTTATTTCATGTGCTGCATGTGCTTGCATCTTTTGAAAATTTACTTTCTATTATTGACTTAACGCTTTAAACGATCACTGTCAGACAACAAGCTACCAAGCTTAAGTGGGATTGGGTTGGCCACGTCTGCCGTTTCGGATGATCTGTGGGCAAAAATAACCAGAGAGTGGGTCCCCAAAGACGAGAAAAGACGTGGTAGATCAAGGCGAAGATGGAGGCACGAACTAGATTCTTAATGGAGTGGCCCATAAAAGCACTCGATGGGGATAAATGGAAGAAAGATAGAGAGGCCTTTGCTCTGCAGTACGACAGATCTGGCTTATAAAAAAATATTAACTTGTGAATTTCACGAAAACGCACGATCTCTGACCTTCAATAGGCTTGTCGACGCAAGCTTATATAAGCTATTTATAAGTAAGACCTAGCTGTAGTGCATAATAAAAATATTTAAATACTCATGCACCAATAGACCACCAATTTGAGTTCGTCATAGTTTCCGTAAGTGGTTTCTGATAGTCGATGTATGGAATATTTTCAAAAACCATTAAACTTGTACTAAAATTATTGCTGACCGCACGTCTTCGTGAAATGCACATGCTATACTTGTGCACATTATATACATACATATTTTAATAGAATTATGCAACGTAACACTATTTTATTTATTGACTTACCTACTTCCTACTATCGACACTTCTTTTTTTTTATATTCATGGTTTTCGCATTATTAAGCATTTAGCCAGTGTCAAGTATAATTTATTCTCAAGTTATTTTTACAAGAACGATGAAACACGGGTGCGGTCGATTTCAAGGTCTTGCCGGAGTTTTGGTGTTAACTCCTTTCAGTACGATTCTTAATTCATTTATTTCAATGTTTCCATATACTGATCATCACTGTCAATGTTTATTGAACAAATCCACACTACTTTTATACAACAAACACAACTCTAAACTAGTTTATGAAATAAATTAAAATAAGCGATGAACTGCACTGTCAGAATTCCCGCCAAAACTCTCTACTCTTGATACTTGTATTGTATTGTCGTTAATTCGAAATTCAAATAATATGATCAAATAAAAAGTAAACCAAAGACAATTATTTTCTTTTATTAACTAATTTGTAGAGTTTTGGCGGAAGTTCTGACAGTGCCGACCGCAGATTTTATTTTTTCCTAAACTAGTTTAAAATTGAGATTTTTGTATAAAAGTAGTGTGATTTAGTGCAATGAACATATATTGTGAAGAATAGTGTAATGAAACATTAAAATACCTAAAAATACCTATGTGAATTTGGGAGTTTTTATCCGGACGGTTTGATCAACTTTGTTCGTTCAACCCGGTTGGTAAAAATCGCCAATGAAGCATCGTACTGAAAGGAATTTACATCAAAACTCCATCAAGACCTTGAAAACGGATACACCTGCGTTTAAAAGCTCTTCTGAAGGGGTACACTACAATAATACGACAAACTTTATTCCGACAGTCACAAATACGAATTTCAAAATACCGATTTTCATAATTCCGAATGGTTTAAAATTCTGAATATAACAACTCCGATGTATCATTTATCCTATTTTTATAATTCCGAAATTTCAATATTCCTAACGTATATTAATTCCGATTCTCAAAATACCGAGTTTCAGTAGATCGAATAACAAAAAGTCCGAATTAATGATAATTCGAAACATCAAAAATACGATTTCCGATTATTAAAATAACTATTAATTAAAATTCCGAAATAAAAACGCCTTGTAAAACTGAACAGAAAAACAAATCAACACATAATTGCTTGTCAAAGAGAAGTATAATAGTATGAGGAGGTAGAATTAAAAAACTAATGTCAAATTCGTTTTAAAAATATTTGCTTTCCAATAAAAATATTTTTTTCGCTGGTCACAATTCTAACTTAACCCATATGATTCACCAACAATAGAGGATCTGGCGCTCGGCGGCCGCTGCCGCGGCACGCGCGCTACGCTCGCTCGCCTTCGCGCTTTAATGGTCACAGTTCTAACCTAACCTATATTATTCACCAACAATAGAGGATCTGGCGCTCGGCGGCCGCTGCCGCGGCACGCTCGCTGCGCTCGCTCGCCTTCGCGCTTTAATGGTCACAGTTCTAACCTAACCTAACCCAAATGCATGTAATGATTATACTAACTGAATCAAAATCCTAATTTTAGTGATTTATTCGGAATATTGAAAATCGGAATGTCGTTTTTCGGACCGAGAACCCATCGAGCATTTGACTCTTCGAAAATATAAAAATCGGAAAACAAACAGATCGTATTTACAACTTTCGGTAAAATAATTTTCGTAAATTTGAATAATAGACATTATAATTTTTAGGTCTTATAAAATTCGGACTTTTGAACATCGGAACATCGAAATTCGGAATAAAATATTTCGGAGTATTTGGGTGTTCCCCTTCTGAAGACTTGAAACTAATATATATGTAGTTGTCATTGGCAGCCTCCGTCGCGCAATGGGCTAGTAGCCGACTGTGAAACGTGAGGCTGCGGATTCGATGCCCGCACCGAGGCAAATATTTGTCTGACCCACAAAAATTTGTTTCGGGTCCGGCTGTTGTGTGACCGAAAGTCTCTCGTAGTTCCTGATACCCACCACACAAGACTGGTATCTTACTGTAGGGTCAGGACTATGTGTGTGACTGTTTGGTGTTATTGGCGAAATGCCTAATAACACGAAGCCGTAAATAAAAAATCAGAACCAATTATTTATACATGCATAATTAAGTTATATACATGTAAACGTATGCAACATTAACTGTTCCGCTAATCAAGTAACACATACATAACTGTCTTGCATCGGTTTATTTCGTGTGACTATGCGCACATATTTCCTGTAATAATTTTCCTTTCAATTGAATTATTAGTTTTCTTCCTTGCGATTGTTCAAGTTTCCTATTGTGGATGCTCTGAAGTTGAAAGTAGAATGTGATTTGTCCATGTATACACCTTATAGAGTACATTAAATTATTGGTAATGCTATATGATAAATAACTAAATACTAAATAATAAAATCGATTTGATAACCCTATTTGAAAGCAATTTATAAACTTGTGTGATTCTGAAAATTTTAAATAATTCATACAGCAGGTTTATAATTTTATTATTTTTATCTTACTCTGGCTGTACAAAAACAACACAATGATTTTCTGTATATTTCCCCGCCATGTATTATTGGTTCATGTCATTTTAAGCCAGACTTCTCACCTCAAAGTTGTAAGCACACATGGTCAATATTTCCCATACGCTATATAAATATGTATTGAAGTTTCGAAACTCATTAGTGGACGCGAAATCCATACAACTCAGATGTGAAACGAATATCTAACTATTCATATTTACTCTGTAAAATTAACATTAATGAGTGTTTAATCTAAGACATAATGCTCTAAGTGGTAGAGCCACGCTGTAGACAATTTTGTCTACAGTATGAATGAGCCGGCTCGACTGGGTCATTACCACTGTGTCAAAGACAACTGACGTGAAATACCAGCTTGCTTGTTTCGTACGGTGTGTGAGATTTTCGGAGGCCCAACATGAGCCGAAACACATGCACCATGCACTGATTTGTAATACAAAGTTCAGTGTGGTTTTGCTTCTGGTTATGGCCAGACGTGTCGTTTACCATCAGGCGAGCGCTTTGCTCGTCTCATCATTCACTCAAATAAAAAACAATGTTAAACTACCCGACATAACTGTCATAAATATATTAAGATGGCCATCCTTGTTCTGTTTCACTTTAATTACAAGCTTATCTTGAACCATGGTAATCAAATAGTAAATGTTTGCATCTTATCTTTAAAGTCTATAACACAAGATTAAATAAGATAAGGGGTGTCGGTATGATCTTGAAGATAAGTGTAATTAAGCTGTGAGATATATAACCTTGGTCATCTGCTTGCACTGATAATATTATACTTCCTAAGATGCTCAACCCCAGTCGCATTCACTGATCGGTAAACGATTAACGAGTTGAGCAACCTTTGGCGCGGTCAGTATGTAATATTTTTGTTATTTAATAATTTTTGTCACAAAATTTTGTATGCAAATAAATTTAAAAAAGAAATCACAAATGAAACACCAACAGGCATTACGACGTAGATTCCTTTGCTTATTGTATACGGAATTCCAACTTTAAAAAATCTTCAAATAATAGATTGGCAGAATAATAATCGTAGATGATAAATAAAATAAAACAGCACATGCGCAGATCATAACGAAGGTATGTTAGGTATGTGCATAAATATTTTATTGCCAAGGCCGCACTTTTTGTGGTACAGCTTGCTGGTGACCATTAAACGCAACTGGGCCAAGGTGGAATCGTGAATTCACGCCACCTGTGAATTGTGATAAACAAATAGTTTCATAAGGCCCGTGTGTCATACCACTCATCAACGTATGAGTCAATTTGCCTTTGTCAGATTGTTCGTGAATTGCTGCGTCGACAGGTATTGATTTGAACAAAATACGAATGACATTCTACCTTTATTTCTGTGCGACAAAAAAAACAAAAACGCATGTACTTCATTATTGATACCCAGTTTCTCGAAGCCAGGTTAAATCAACATTCAACAGAACTTTAATTTTGACAACGCGGTCAAATCAATTAAATGTTTCATCAATTCAATTCAAATCAACTCATCACATAGACATTTATTTGTCTATATGCGGGGATCAAACCGGCGACCTTCTTGCTTTACAGTTACTCTTTCTACTGCGCCACGGAGGCTCTCATATTTGCAACTCCCTAACTTTCTATTTGATTAACTTCGTTGCGGGACAAAGATAGTTGCGAATTCCCAGAGACCCGCCGAGCTTCATTACTTGGTGCCGACGAAAATGTGTCCCATTGTCGACCCTGGTGCACAGGAGTTATAATGGTGGGTGTGTGAGTAGATATGCTCCCGGTTTCTCGCAGGCTGATCAAATTAATATTCAACTAACAGAACTTTGATTTTGACAGCGCTGTCAAATAAATTTGAGTTAGACATTTTTAAACGTTAAGTGAAAAATATATTATTCTCAGATCTAATTGATTGTCTGTAACTGTACCAATAAATAAATAAATTTGCGAACAATCGCTTGTTAGTAATTGACGCACCATTCGATGACAGAATTATCTATGAATCTTCCGGAAACGCAAAATAGCGTTTAACACACCATTTTTCGGTTTATGGTTTTTAAGAAAATGTCAAACAAGTTTACATACATACGGTTCCAATACAAAAATTCCTTTTTAAGTCGGTTATAAAACTGCTATGCAATTACGTAGTGTGGACACGAAATTTTATCTGATTATATTAACCGCATATTTCAAAATAATTAAGTATCTAAATTACGGCACACGATTGGTCCATTTCTGTAGAAGCAATTTATTTATTTCGGTCTCCTTGACAGGTTATTCAATTTGTATTTTGAAATCATTTAAAAATAGTAGATTAGATTAATTAGATTTATCTAGTTTTTTTGTTTTTGCTCGCGGTTTCACCCCTATGGAAGTGTGTTCCGACATACTCGTATTGCTGTTGTAAACATGGGTCCAAATGACATTCTGGAAAATACCTGAATCTACTAATGAAAGTCTCATCTAAATCGGGCTGTTTTCGAGATTATCCCAAATATACAGACAGATCGCAAAAAATAGAAGCATATACCGCTACATTTTAGATACTTAATTTAAGAAATATCAAAAGTGGGCGCGAATATTCACATTCCATAAACAACGTATTTTCATAATTCAAAATCAATATATTCAGGACTACCTTTTGCTCGCGGCTCCGCCAGCGTGATCTGCCTTTTTCCGGGATAAAAAGTAGCCTATGTCCTATTCTGATGTATAAGCTATATTATTGTATAGTTTCATTAAAATCCATCCAGTAGTTTTTACGTGAAAGAGTAACAAACATACATCCATTCTTACAAATTTTTGCGTAGGATATAATATTAGTAGGATTAAATAATTTTACACATTCAAATATAAACCTTAAAAATATCTAAAATTGATGTCAATATTGAATGAAAACGGCGAAAGCGGTGTTGCCATCTCAAAGCGGAAGAGAACTTTCTAAATTGTTTGTATTTCACACGTATTGAAATATTAATGTAGGTATATTTCGACGGTCCCTACGTACATAAAGACATGTCAAAAATTGCATTTTTTTTTTATTGCATATTAGCTTTAGATTTTCCATTATGCACATACCTATATAAGATTTTTTTCAAAATATTATGTATTTAACTTGATTTACAAATTGTATAAGAGAATAAGTATTATAATTACAACGAATAAGTATCGTAGATGCGGATATCTATACGTATCGTTTTGTACGGTGTCTTAAAATGCGCGCCAATAGAAGTATAGGAAGTCATGTCCTACATGTTTCTATATACGTGTAACTATTAAATTTATTTATGGATTTGTTTTCAATTACCTTTACTACGGTTTAATAAAGATATTCATTTTTTTTCTTATTAGAGTAACGTGTGTGTAGTACCGAAATAGATATTTCAGTGGACCTTGAGGATCAGCCTTTGAAAGTTTCTAACGACGAAAGATAAGCTACCATAGCACATAGTGATGGAGAACAAAATTATACATCAGCTAATTTACTACTATCGCAAATAGTAATTTAAATGATGTCATTGTAAGGTAGGTAAAATTTCGAATGATGGAATAATTGGAAATTACTATCTTAACACGCCCATTTGTGAAAATCAAATACCAATACCTTAAAATAATATTAATTAAGAGTCTTTAGTTTCAACACTAATGCCAAGTTCATGCATGACCTTTGGGGACACTGTAAATGATGGAACTATTTAAGCGATAGTACTGTTATTCAATCTGTTGCAAACTTAAGATCAAACCCGTTAGGATCCAGTGAAATGTCTGTTTCATCAATACCGTACCAACGAAAAGAAAGCGTCAGTATGTGAAAACAATAATAACCAGGTGTCCCTTGTTAGTTAGTAATTCAACAAAATTACTAACAAATCTAACTGGTTATATGATAAAAAGAAGGTGATTGTGAATTTAGGTGAAGCTCATACATCTTGATCCGGAAAACAACAAATGGCAAAACAAATAAAGGGTCTATGTCCATCTAACTGTCGATTAAAATGTTTTGAAAAGTTTGATGTAGTAGCTCCCCAAAATATATTTAAAACCTTTTGGAATCTAGGTGACCATTCTCAGCAGTTGTCTTTTATTGCGTCACATATGAAAGAAATAAGAAAAAAAATATGGACACAGCATTCCAACACCTTACCAACAAATGATGATCAACTGAAGCATAAGTTACATATAGATAACAAAAAAACTTGCCAGGGAATTGAAAAGCGTTGATAAAATTGAAGCTCAATCGAATCCTTCTAATATCTGAACAGCGATTTTTGACTTCCAAAAAAGAAATAACACTCCACATGGCGAAATGAGTGTGCTGTGTTCCAAAAGAAAATTATCAGTATATAATTTTACAGTTTTTGATGCCGAGTTAAAGGAAGCTACGTGTTACATGTGGGATGAAACAGTTGCTAAGCGTGGCGCCAATGAAGGGGCTAGTTGCTTGTTTCCTTTAATTAAAAAAACCACCACTAGTCACGCAAGCTAGCTACATTGTTTTATTTCAAAGTTAAAGCTGGGGTCAAAGATTTTAGATTCTGTTCAGACAACTGTGCTGGTCAGAATCGCAATCGCATTGTTTTTTTATGTACGCGTACGTAAGCAATACATTTAAGGTAGATGTGTGCCATCAATTTTTGGAAAAAGGCCATACTCAAAACGAGGCAGATAGCGTTCATGCATAAATAGAACGAACAGCAAAAATGTGGACTGTGGCAATAATTTGAAATTGACTAGATGGAGGAAAATGCAAGAGCCAGAACTAATACTCTCTAGTATTCGTTCTGGTAAGGTTAAGGTACTATAATCCTATTCCTATTACTGAAGTGAAATATAAAGACTTGATTAGTTTATGCGATATAATGATTATCCCAAAAAAGTATCATGACTTCTATAATAACCTTAAGCATATACTTTTATTTCTATAAATTTTATTTTGTTATTTAACTAATAAGAAAACTTTAATAGTTATAAGATGAATAAGTCTGAATAAAGCTGTGATGATTATTAAATTATATTACTAATTAATTAATTACTTTGGTAGATACTTAATTAACCTGAGGCACATGCTTAAATAAAAATTGTTAATTATTAACCTTCGACAACTATTTTTAATGGTAGTTCCTACTTCAATGAGACTGCAGGTACCTATCGTCTAGATATTAAGAAGATTCTTACTTAACAATAAATCATTTTCTATTATAAACCTTATTTAATTAATAAAACACAATCCAGTTAATTTCATTTAAGGACATGTCTTTGTTTACATTACAGGAAATCCAGTCCTACCCCGAATGGATGAAACCGCGTATAAAGCGATATGTGTTCATTGATGTATTTTTGATATCCATGGGTAGCGATATTATGATGTTTAAGGTATCCGTTAGAAAACAATGACATAATTCCACCTTTTCATAAAACATTTTATTTCAATTCTATTTTAGATACTGTTTTCTTCTTTCCTGCGTATAAAAAGGTATCATAGACATGTCTGACATGTTTTTGTTTTAATATAAGCGGAGAAACAGTCATCTATCAGTTTTTCCAAGGAAATATAAAAAAATAAAATGTGTGTAAATACCATCATAAAGTCCCTAAAGCTAATAAAATATTACAGAAAAAAGTATTTATAATTGTACATAGAATTATTTCTAGAGCGGTTTGAACCTTAAATACGCTCTCCTGAAAACCTCGGTTTTTGACATGTCTTTATGTACGTAGGGACCGTCGATTTACTTGTTATATGCAGCTATGTAACAGTGTTTACTTGAAATGGTGTGATATAATGTAAATTGCATAACTTTGTTGGCATGGATGTTCAAGGAATTAACACCTTGTAAAAAGTAAAAAATGTGTTCCGCAAGCTGACAATAGCTACAAAACATAAGATAGATATCTATGTAACTGCAGAGCTAAGCAGAGGTATAATTAGTAAACCGAGCTAGTGTCTGTCCTATGATGAAAGAGTCTGCTGGTGGTAGGATATTCATATCCGCCCGGATAGCGACCACCATACACATGGTGTTAAAACCTGCCATAGTGACTCACACACATTTTGTGGACGGCGTTCCAGGATCAGCCAGTGTATATCCGGTTCTCCCGACGGGCTTGCAATATGACTTGATGGTAGGTGGGGGTGGGTATAGGAGTACAACTGTGTATCACTGTGCCTGCATCGATCATCCGCCTGTCCTGTCGCAGGCACCTCGATTTGCTTCTTCCCTCCCCGAAGAGGGAAGAAGCAGTCGGCATGATTCTGGTAACCACTGATAAACTCATTGTTTGTTGGTGGTCGCTAGTTTTTTGGACTGCACTACGCTTACCACCAGGTGTAGTGCAGTCACTTTGCCGTGCTCGGATAAAAAAAAGACGAACCAAGCGACACACAGAGCCAATTTAAATCCCGGGCAGCTCATATAAATGAAGAAGATAATGTTGTATTGAAAAAAATAAAACGGTGACATAAGATACAATGATAAAAATTTACGACATCAAGTTTATTGAATTTTGTAAATAACTTAAATATGTATAGTGAAAGTAAACATCCAAGCTTTTTATTTCGTGTAGGTAATACCATAAATGTAATATTTATAATTCCCCACTGCTGGGCACGGGCGTCCTCTACTAATGACAGAGAATAAAGTAACAGATATAATTAATATAAAATATAGTCAAGATCAAACTACTAAATATATACATTAATCATGGAATTAAAGAAATACTTAAAACCCATTACATTGTGACTCGCATGTTATTTATTACTTTATAATTACAGAGTTGACATTGATGACAGCATGAGAAAATGTTGCAATATACTGATCATCTCTATATTACTATGAGAAATAAAATAATGAAGTAGACTATTCTCAATAATATAAAGTACAGTCTTTATTTCCTAATATGAAACATACTTCATTATATAGACTCAGCGGGTTATAGTCAAATTGAGTTGTTAATATTTATGATCATAATCTTCGTAAATCGACGCTAGCACGAAAGGGTACAAACAGTTTCTTATTGTATGCATCATTAGAAATTCCTGTATCTCCACTTTCAAACAAGCGTAACTACTAACACGTAATAGAAGTTGTGCAAAATACTTACACGTTATAGGAGTTCACGCACGGTTATCTGAAATATAAAAAAATCAAATAAGTATTCAGAAGGAAATAAATATTTAATACACTGTTTAATTATAAATAAATAAATACACCCAACAGTCACATACATAGTCCTAACCCTACAGTAAGATACCAGTCTTGTGTCGTGGGTATCAGGAACTACGAGAGACTTTCGGTTTCACAACACCCAGACCCCGAACATATATTTGTGGATCACACAAACATTTGTCTCGGTGCGGGGATCGAACCCGCGGCCTCTCGTTTCACAGCCGGCTACTCGTCCGCTGCGCCACGGAGGCTGTCGAATTAGAAACAATAGTCTCACTAGGGAGAAGTATAGAATAGAAAGAAGTTAAATTCTGTTAATAAATCGGGATAATGCAGAAAGAACAATTCGTTTTTGCGTAGCATAGCATAAAATCGCACGAATCAGTCGCTACATCTTCATCACAGCGATTCCGATAATGAATATTCCATATTGGATTATATTTACGAGGCCCAGAGATGATCTGTAGCCTGTACCAGTCCTTATCAATAACTGGTAATATATATGAACCTAAATGACTTTTTGTGGAGGAATATATAAATAGCAATGCTATAGACGATTTTATCTACAGCACGAATGAGCTGGTCCGACCGGGTTGTTAGCACTGTATCATAGAATACGGATGTAAAGTAGCAGCTTGCTGTTGCGTTTCATACCATGAGTGAGATATACAGAGGCCCAAATTCCGTTCCACTTCTACTTCCCAATCCCTTAATTACATTGTAACTGTTAAAATCATTGTAACATCACTTTATTCTTGTGCATGCCGTGGTCGTCTATAGCAGTGACAACATTTAAATTAAGAATATTATTGATTAATACATAATTACTAATCTTATTGCATATGTTGGTGATCCTTAAATAAAAGAAATAAATTACAACTTTCCTATAAGAATGGCAACGCATTCACAATCCTTCAGGTATTATGGAACCCATTTGCTCGTTTGCCAGGTTCTGCTATAAAAGAGAATAAAAGCAGAAATAGCATGACATTCACAATTGTTCCAAAGGCTGATCGCTCACGCACAAGCCATCCGAACAGGTGAAAGCCAGACGTCTTTTACTTACGTATCTGTTTGCCTTAGGCGATACATGCTCCATTAAACCAGAGAATTTGATTGGATAATGACGCTTTAATTTGGAAGTAGTTGAACAGTTTTGTGTATAGATTATAATTGTGATAAATGTGCAAAGAAACATTTATTGCCATAAGATAGTTACATCTATTAAAATTAAGTCCATTTGATGAGCTTTATTGTCCGAATCTTTAAAATTTTACAAAGTGGTATTCGAGAGGCCGTCTGGGTTGGTACCACCGCAGAGGGGTAACCAGTTCACCCACATTTCGCCGAGTGTATCTCCGTCCCATGATGTGATAGGCGGACGAGCCTATCACCATACTGGGCACAATTCAAGACTTCGGGCTGATAATAAGCATTTCGTGATAGAAAAACCTAATATCACTTTAACTCGATCCGGGGATCGAACCCAAGACCTCAGCACAGCAGTCGTACCGCGTACGCAATACAACTGTGCCACTGAGGCAGTCAGTAGTAATACATAATAACAGTAATTAGTACATAATATACTCTTGTAATAGTTATAGTACATACTACATACTAGACGAAACGCAATCCATTGCGTTTACATGACGTCATGCACGTTTTCCTATTATATTATGAATATCTGTCCCTCGCAGTTACACCTGCAAGTTACTGCCCTATTTCCATGGGTTATAGCGTGATATACATTTAAACCTTCCTCATGAATCTATCTATTGCTGAAAACTGCATTAAAATCCGTTGAATAGTTTAAAAGATCTAAACGAACAGACAGCGGAAGCGACTTCATTTTATACTATGTAAAGATAAGTTTAACGCTAGCTCACATCTTAAACTCTAATAAACAACGTAACGTATTCTGACTACGGCATATTTAACTGATTGACATCATAAAGGTGTTTGAACCCGAAACATGTTAAAACATTTGCCTCTCTCTGTTTGTTCAGGCATCGGCAAAAACACTGATTCTATTTAGACAAGGATTTCGCAGTTAAGAAGTATACGATATCTATCTGTTATTTAACCTGGAGGTTAGTTTGACCTGTGGGTTGAAAAAACTATTAATTTAAGTGGTCGCTTTTGGGTCAGTGCAGACGGACGGAGTGCTGATCTTTGAAACTCAACTTTATGTATTTAATTATACGGTCGATATTAAAACAAAGAGAAACACCAAATAGATCGTAGTGCCGCGGTACATAGTAATTATTCTCATCATCATCAGCCACAGGACGTCCACTGCTGAACATAGGCTTCCCCCAAAGATTTCCAGACCGACCTGTTGGAAGCGGCCTACATCCAGCGACTTCCTGCGACCTTTATCAGGTCGTCTGTCC
Source organism: Amorpha juglandis (assembly GCA_949126905.1). NCBI lineage: Eukaryota > Metazoa > Arthropoda > Insecta > Lepidoptera > Sphingidae > Amorpha > Amorpha juglandis. Next base: position 11,779,381 of record OX421385.1, on the reverse strand, counting down.
ACCTTGTAGGCGGACGTCCAACGCTGCGCTTGTCAGTAATTATTCTCATTATACTAAAATCAATTAAATATAAGATCATGATGTTTAGTACCAGTACCACTGTCATCGCGGTTTGTCTCTTTACAGCCACTCCATCCTTCTACACTGACCAAATGATATGCAATTATGTTGTTATTTATATACATACATGTCTACTTCATTTATCTTGTTCGTAATGGTTTGGTCAAACAGCGAACGGGGCGGGACGGCAACGCAACGCTGACGGGACGGCTTATAGCTAGTCGAGCGTCGAGCGCGAAGGTTCTGTGTGATATTTTCTATATGGACTAATGCATTACAACTGCTCACGTCCCGTCAGCATCGCGTTGCCGCCCCGCCCCATCCACTGTTTGACCAAACCCTAAGTCCACACAGCTGGGGTACAGCGCTGGTGGTAGGATATTCATATCCACCCGGATAGCGACCATCGTACACATGGTGTTAAAACCTGTCATAGCGACCCACACATCTTGTGTGGATTGCGTCCCAGGATCAGCGAGTGTATATCCGGTTCTCACGATGGGCTTGCACGCTTTTCCTTTACCTTTCCCTTCCCTAAATCCATTAACCCTGGGATGAGACACTGTAGGGGTCACCAGTATCATAGGGACCTCTTTAAGTCATTCCAAAGGAAAAAAAGATAAGCACAATAGTTAGTATAAATACGCTGGGCATCTTATCAAATTGCAATAAAATAATCGATAAAAGAAATTGGGATAATTTAAGTATGGGTTGGAGACATTAACACAACTTTCTTCGTTTTATTACCGTTTAAGCCAGCATTGAAAGTAAATTCTCGTATCTTCAGTACATTGTCCAGTAGAGATTGGATTGTGGTACTTAATATTTTGTAGGACACGACAGTTCTTTATATAATGGTGTTAAATATCAAATTGTGAATAAAATGAGGCGATAAGTAGTTACTTAACCCACAAATTGGCACTTAACCACCTGGAAGTGCGACCAGTCATGTTGACATGCTTTTGCATATTGCTGGTTTAAGATCTTCCGATGAAGATTGTTTTACTTGCCAGCTTGGGAAATGGGACCGCATTGTTCATTTATTTTCTGAATAACTTTTAGTTTAACCTTCCCACCTGTAGGTGACGACGCAGGCTAGGATGGAACGTGCTTACCTAGTAGGTACTTACTTGCTCTAGGCTAGAAAATATCTATGAAAGAAAGCATTTGTTGAAAGATTAGGTGGTATATAAAGTGGAACTTTTTTATAAGTACCAAGTAGGTGGGACATATATACACACTCACTGTGTAGTCAGTACATATCCCACCACAAAAAAATAAACTAAAAACATGTGCGTCTCGGGACGCTCGACAGGAATGATAACTTAAACTAATGTGGATTAAAGTGAGAGAGGAGGAGCCTGCCTACTGCTGCCGTATGCTTGACAGAAAGGGAAGCCAGACAGAGTGGCGCCGTAACGTGTTACGTGACAAAGCGGTTTACCCTCCCATAAGAAGTTATCACTTCAAAATCTCGCAATAACTTGCATGGAAAAGGTCGAAGTTCTAAGATTGATTAAATGAAATTTGTAACCTGCACAGGAGAGTTTTCTACGAAATGGATAGTTGTGGATACGACTCTGAAATGAGGACGAATAAATTCACACTTATTCATAATCTGGTCGTTGCGACCATTAGGTCAGTGCTATAAATATAACACACATTTAGATCTAGTTCAATTATGTAGAACCTGGTAGATAAAAAATCTGTCAATCAAAGTTGACAGAGCATGAAGATGGAATCATGTGACAGTGGACAGGCTGGTGTAACAAAGAAGCACTATATCCAAAGCTATTCAACTTAGTGGTCGTTTGCGCACTTTGTGGAGCGCAGACAAGGTACTCTCTGTCTCAACATCAGGTTTACAAGGTGGTAGGTCCCTCGTATGCGAGAGGCCGTCTGGGTTGGTACCACCGCTTTGTCTGCCGTCAAGCAACAGTGTGTAAGCATGGTTGTGTTGCGGTTTGAAGGACATTGAAGCCAGTGAAATTATTGGGCATTATGAGACTTAACGTCCTATGTCTCGAGGTGACGAGCGCAGTTCAGTGCCGTGCAGTGCTGTTGCTTCTGTTTATAGACAGGCGTGGCGCTTACCACCAGGCAAGCGCGTTGCTCGTCTAGTCATTTAATCAAATAAAAAAAATGGTCCGGTGTATTTAGTCTACCGTACCAAAATAAAAAACGTGTTAAAGACACTTACAACAAAATCCTCCGTCAGCGAAACACGTTTATTCAATTAGAAGACACTATGATTTCCATGTAAACAAGTTTTGCTTCCTATAGTCGTTCATCAGGCACATTCCGGAGCGGCGGATGTCAACGCTTAATATTCTATACACGATAGAAACTAACACCCGGTTTTTGAAAGGATCAATGTAAAAATTTACTTCTGTCAAATTTCATGTCAAGTTACTGGAAGCGTAGTCACCGCTTTTGATTTGATACACCTGTTACTTAACACGGCTTTCAAACTAAGAACGATAACAATAGCATAAATATGACAAAAATTACCGTGTTAGAGTCCCGAAATACGTCGACGTATTCGTCTAATTTTTTTATAACACGGGCCGGTAAATAAGCAAGTGAGTCAACTGATGTTAAATTATCTTACCGCCCATAGTACCAATAGGATTTTGTATGCATTGCCAGCCTTAAAGGAAAGAAATTTGGATTGGGAAAGGTTGGATTGGTTGGGGTTGTGATTTGGGTCTCCGAAAATTGCATTTACCTCACAGAACTGAACAGCCAGATGGCTCATCATCATGTATAAAGTATGTAAATAAACTTAGTGAATTAACCGCTAAAATAGATTCAATACATACTGAAAAAATCGCTATCAAATTTACATGCATACGGGTCGGATACAAAACCTCTGTTTTAGGCAGGTTAATAATCGCAAGGTGCCTCCAAAAGCAGACGCATACATTAGATAACTGAAGGAACCCGTATTTGAATTGACAACAATACGTTCATAAATATCCTAAACGTGGGAGTTAAGGCTGTAGGCAGTTGATAACATTTCTAATGCTGAGTCAATTGAAGGTCAAAATAGTATTACGTCATTAGGAATAGTTGTTTGCAGGAATTCATCGCAAAATATACAAAGGTCGTAAGTCGCGGTGTAGAAAGTCTTGCCTACAGCATGTGCGAGCTTGGCTGGGATGTTACGACTGTCTCCTAGAATATACTCCGAAGATGGTCACATATTGACAGCTTCCGTGGCGTAGCGGGCGTGTAGCCGAGTGAAGCGAAAGGCCGTGGGTTCGGGCACCGAGACAAATGTTTGTGTGATCCACAATTTGTTTCTGGGTCTGTGTGTTATGAGACCAAAAGTCGTAGTTCCTGATACCCACGACACAAGACTCGTATCTTACTGTAGGGTCAGAACTATGTGTGTGGGTGTATTTATTATTTATATAAATTTGGTTATTCTGATAACAGAGTACTATGTGAAACTCCTCAACGGATAACAAGATACGCATCGCGATTCGGCTTTCTGTCTGTTTATAAAGTTTTCTACATATAATTTGTAATAAATTCAAGAAGGTAATTGGAATTAATGAAAGTAGATGAAGCGAAAGTGGTCAGGCTCGTGGAAAGTGGAAATCTGTAGTCTTTACCTTCCCCTATGGGATACAAGTGTGATATAATGTAATTTTACCAAACTGGTTTTTAATAATAAGGCTGGCAAACGAGCAACTACGTCACTTAATGGTAAGTAATCTCTAGCGCCTGTCAATGCCCACCATACCGAAAGAATCGTGGACGAGTTGAAGACCTTTAAAAAGAAAGATGGATACATGATGTGCTCATTAAAGCATTGTACAAAATTACAATAGGGTATTAAATTCTATTATTTTTATTATTCTAATCAATAAGCTACATTCGCCAAAATCTATTATCGAAAGAATAATATAACTCAAGTCAAAAATAAATAAGTTAGAAGCCATTTAAATCTGCTGGAAGGAGTAATTGTCAAACGACGGAAAAAGGATGCACGACATGCCGTGTTGCGTCACAAGACAAGTCACGCCATTAAGGTGTACGCGTGCGAGGGAGATAGTGAGATTTACCCATTATGAGTCTTGCATCGCTTATGCCGATATTTAAAACTGCGTAATTTTTTGCGTAATTTTAAATCTATTTTCATAAAACAATTTCTTTTTGTTACTGGTGTCAGTTGCATATAAATTAATGTATAAAATTAGACAAAGTCCAATATCCTATTAAAGTTATGCGCTTTAGCAATCGTCATCAATTTCGGAAACTAATTCGTAATAACTACCTAGTACAGACCTATAACATATGATATGTAATTATTTTCGAATGACTGACCAGCTCTCTTAGAATGAAAATATTCAAAAATGGAACGTTCCATCTCGTCGTCTCAAATTTGTATCGAAAAACGTCACAAGTTGTGTCTCTCAACCAATCACGATCAAACGAAACGAACGTTCGTGTCGTGTTTTTACGTCACTTTCTAACCCGAATGATCTGACAATGACTGCGTATTCATTAGTAACAACAAACATAGCTGAAGGGCATAATTTTAATCGTAAATCTATTTATAAAGAACTGTTTGAATGCATTTTCAAAAGTCATTCTAGAATGCAATTCCACGAACCTTATTATGCTTTTTATACGATAATTGAACACGGATTGTTGGCAAGTCGGTACACCCCAAGGCACTATTCTATATTTACCACCATCAGATTACGCCCCGGTTTATCCATTGTATACTAGTTTACCATTGAATCAAGTTGGTCGTAAATTTATTAAACGAGTTTCAAAAACAACTCATTTTTTACAGGGATGGACGATTGGACCCAGTGATGCCACAAAAAAGTATTAAAATAAGTTAATAACCCCAAACTGATCCCAAAATATGATTACGTCACTGAAAAGGCAAAAATACTGAAACGCCAACACGTAAACTTTACGGTAGAGCATTTTAAAGTTGTTTTTTACGATAGAAATCATATAAATTTACCTACTAGATAATTTTTAGTAAAACTTATATTTTATTGAATCATTTTTTTTCACCATTCAATAAATGTATTAATGATTGCAAAATAATTTTCTTATAATAGAACGCATTCTATAAAGATTATACTTTTAAAAAACTATAGCCGATAAAGAAATATTTTTTTTTTTTTATAGCATGGGCCGACAAACGAGCAAGTGGGTCACCTGATGGTAAGTGATCTCCACCGCCCATGTACGCCCACCACCAGAAGAATTATGGGCGCGTTGCCGACCTTAAAGGAAAGGGATAATTAGGGACTGGGAAGGGGAGGGGATTTGGGCTTCCGGATATCTCACTCACCGTACGAAACGCAGCAGCAAGCCGCTACTTTACGTCGGTTTCCTGTGAGACAGTGGTAACGACCCGGTCGAGCCAGCCCATTTATGCTGTAGACAAAACTGTCTACAGCGTGACTCTACCACTCAAATATTTATTGTTGTTGATACAAAATTACAGTCTTCGGAACTGGGGTATCGGTAATACTAGTTTATTGGCAATAATCCAGCGTTACATCTGAGAACGGATGAAAGAAAGGTAAACACAATTACTAGACCTTGGAATGCTATAAACATTGCTGTGATATCGTTTGGTTTTTGCACATAGCTTAAATAACCGGTTTAAAAACAGCACAAATCAATCCTAGTATATGTAAAATTTAAAGATAATAGTGTAAAGACTTCACCTACAGAATTAGACGTAACTGCTTTATATTTGTTTTTATTTCATTGAATGATGAGACGAGCAAGGTGCTCGCCTGATGGTAAGCGCCACGCCTGCCCATAAACAGAAGCAACACCACACAGAACTTGGAATTACAAACAGCTGTATATCACTGAACTGCGTTCGTCGAGGCACCACGACGCCAAAGACAGGCAAAGGAGTAAGTTATAATTATACACCCGTGGGGGTAAAAATTCCATGGGTTACATAAAAAAAAAGTTGTTCGAGGCCAAGTGTTTTGGACGCATTTTTGTCGATCGTCACCTCAATAATAAACGGATATCGCAATTCCATATTCGTATATGGAAATTTTTAAGGTTATAAAACGATATAACGAGATCAAAAAGTAGTTTAACAATTTACCGAACATTGTAAGATCATCGATTGATTACGCAACCGTCTGATGTAAAGATACGTCAGTCAATGACTTTCCCACCAACACAGTAATAAATCTCCAATCTAATCAACGAGAAAGTGCGTGAGCCCGTTGCAATGAAATTAATTGATATAAACCGAACGTGATTTTTCTATTAAATTAGTAGTGTCACGTAATTGTGCTGTGAATGGCCTGTCTTGTAAACACATGCTTGTCTATCTTCAAACTGAACCCTGAATGTTGCAAACGTTTTTTATCCGAGCACGGCAAAGTGACAAGTCAAGTTAAGTATCATAATGCCCAGTAATTTCACTGGCTTCAATGGCCTTCAAACCGAAACACAACCGTGTTTACACACTGTTGCTTGGCGGCAGAAATAGACAAAGCGGTGGTACCAACCCAGACGGCCTCTCGCATACGAGACACCTACCACCTTGTCTGTTAACCATGACGTCCTAAGTTGGATAACAAGAAATTTTATTGTTATCTATACATAACTAAAATATAATTAGTGAATTAATATAGGTACTCATTGAATTTCTGTTCACGCCCTTATGGATACAGACACTTTTTTAAATACCCATAAAACTTTTTGCGTAGATTCAAATAACATTGACATTCAAAAGTATGGCTTCCCTCAATCGAAGCCGTATAATTTGCAAACGCAGGTGAACACACCGGATGTAGCCCGTACGTATTATGCGGGCTCGCACACGGAAAGCAAATCTAAAGTTTTATTTAAAACCTTCGGAAAGGTATTTGCTACCTGATCGTGAGCGATGCAGCATGGATATAAATTAATGTTTAGGATTTTAAAGGTGTTTGTGAGCGAAACAGTATTTTTTTTGGTGGGTACCTACAAAGGGCCGTCTGGGTTGGTATCACCGCTGTAATTATATCTGCTGCCAAGTAATAGCGCCAAGTACTGTTATGTTGTTGTACAGTTTTTTTAAATGGTAGAGCCAAGCTGTAGACAGTTTTGTCTACAGTATAAATAGGCCGGCTCGAGCGGATCGTTTCTACTATCTCACAGAAAACCGACGTAAAGTAGCGGCTTGCTGCTGCGTTTCGTACGGTGAATGAGATATGCGGAGGCCTAAATCCCTCTCCCCTTACCCTAATTATTCTTTTCTTTTAAGATCGGCACCGCGCCCATCATTCTTCTGGTATTGTGGGTCTACATGGGCGGTGGAGATCACATCACTGCCTACTCGCATTTCGTGCTCTAAGAACAATTTAATTGTTTTTGTATGATACAAGAAATCGACAAGCAGCATTGCATGTTAACTGCGGAAATTATTATGAAAGGTGGATATGAAAGCAGTGATCGTTGTTTCCAATCATTTTTTTAGTTACGTAACATGAATGCTTATGTTAATTTTTGAGAACATTTTCATAACTGCTTTTACTCTTGAGACTCTGTCTGTTTACGTTACCACACATAAGTTATCAAGCAGATGATATCAATACTAGGTGATTGGAAATATTTAAAATGATCTATCAATTAATAATAATCAATTATAAAGCAATTGTCTATGGCGCCGCCTTTACAGCAGAGGTCGGCAAATGAGCAAGAAGGTCAATTGATTAAGTGATCTCCACTGCCTATTAATATTCACAATACCATAACAATCCTAAACGCGATGCAGATGATTTAATAAAAAAGAATATTTAAGAAATTGGGCGGGGGATTTGGGCCTCCGGATATGCCACTCACCGTAGAAAATGCAACTATAAGCTGCTACATCATATTGGTTTTCGACAGTGGTAACAGCCCGGTCGAGCCGATTCGAGGACTTCTGGCTTCCTACATTGTTATGGGATATATAGCGGTGACGCTGCGGTGATTGTGACCCTAAAACTCTAACAAAAAATTAAATATAAGATTTGGTCTGGAAGATGATTACGAAATCTTTTGCTGAGTTGCACCAACTTACTTTAGCAATGACAAACATGTTAAAGTACAGGTTAAGCAAAACATGAGTTGCACCATTTGACAATGTTAGATGACGTTATAACTTTAGCTGTTAACCGTAACCGCCCAAGATTCGCTAGTTAAAGCTATTGTTTAAGTTAAATAGCTGTCAGATGGTTCAATTATAGCCTCCAATCCGATATATCTCCTAAAGCGTCTGTGCTCCAAAATAATATCAAGTCCCTGTTTCTAGAATTAATCGAGGAATCTAGCAGTATCGGAATACGATGGTGCAATTCTGCAGTCAATGTTAAAGTCAGCGTTACTGTTATCGTCAAATTTGACATAAACCTTAACTAAAACTGCTATTAAGGTGCAATCCGCCATTTTTTTTTACTAGCCCTGTATTATATACGTCCCACTGCTGGGCCGGGCCTCCTCTACTGAATGAGAGGGATTGGGCCTTAGTCCACCACACCAGGCCTAATGCGGGTTGGCAGACTTCACGTACCTTCGAAAAATCTTATCGAGTTCTCAGGTATGCAGATTTCCTCACGATGTTTCCTTCAACGTTAAAGCAAGCGATAATTAACAATTAATATACACGTAACTTAAAAAAGTCAGTGGTGTATGCTCTTGGGGCTGGTTTCGAACCTGCAACTTTCGTCTCGACAGTCCATACCTCTCCATCTATAATCTATATCATCTCAGTCTATATTTCTTAACTATAGTTATATTTATAACGATCATTCTCACGTGGCCTGGTGATTGTGGTCACACAAATCATACGAAACAGACATCGGATAGCATTACGTGTGCTAGACTTTATTAGATAACTGCGACACGGTTACACAACTTTACTATCACCGAGTACACGTATCAATTCAGATTCATTGATTCAGAACTTTGACGGCGTCTTTTTAATATCAATGTTCTATCTTGAGATTTTTATAACAAACTAATAATGTAAACTAGCGATTCCTAATAGATTCATAAAATATCCAACCAGATTGAAAATGATCTCATACTCAGATTAAACGCTGCTGATATGTTTGTTAATTTAATCTAGTGTAAAATGGAAATACGGTCGGCGAAATGTGGGTGTACTGGTTACACCTCTGCCTACCCCTTCGGGGATTACAGACGTGAATGTGTATGAATTATATTATACGAGCATATTCTCAGAATATGACGAAATAAGAATAAGAAGTACCACTAATTGCGAGAACTGTATGACATATTACGTATTGAAAAATGTGGTTAACATTCAAGTTGATTTAAATGATTACATTAAAATTCCATTTCCACAGTTATTTAAATGTAGTTAGAATTTCACATATAAGAAGTTATAATTTCCATAAGCTCATTTACTGTTAATGTTGTAACGAAGTAAATTATATAATTATATTTTTGTATAGCATAAGCCAGCAAAAGAGCAATGATGATAAGTGATAAATAACGATGGTAAGTGATCTCTACCACAATGTCTGCCCACAATACCAGAAGAATCATGGGCACGTTGCGATCTTAAACGGAAGGGATAATTAGGGATTGAGAAAGGGAGGATTTGGGCCTCCGGATATCTTACTCACCGTACAAAACGCAGCAGCAAGCCGCTACTTTACGTCGGTTTTCTGTGAGACAGTGGTAACGATCTGTTCGAGCTGGCCTTGTAGTAGACAAAAATGTCTACAGCGTAGCTCTATCACTCAAAATTTTAGTATGCTAAATAGGTTAAATATACTTCTAATTATTTCTAGTTTCTTCCAAGGTATAATAATAAATAAATACACCCAACAGTCACATACATAGTCCTGACCCCACAATAAGATAAGAGTCTTATGTCGTGGGTATCAGGAACTACGGAGAGACTTTCGGTCTCACAACACCCAGACCCCGAAACAAATATTTGTGGTTCACACAAACATTTGTCTCGGTGCGGGGATCGAACTCGCGGCCTCTCGCTTCACAGCCGGCTACTCGCCTGCTGCGCCACGGAGGCTGTCAGAATATAACCAGCTATTATGGTACACCTATTCAATTCACTGTAACCAATAAAAGTTCTTATTGTAACTAACAATGCATCTATAGCATTACATAAACAAAGACTATAGATTAAAGATACTTTTTCTTATGTCCACGCAATTTGCTTTCAAGGTATCTCACAGACAATAGCTCTTCCTGTCGCTACATGACGCTTGTCAGTTCGATTAAAGTTATATAACGTTTATGTAAATAGATAGGTATGAGGTATCTAAAGTATGTGTTTAGATGTTATAGCGATAGGTTTACAAGGTGGCAGGTCCTTCGTATGCGAGAGGCCGTCTGGGTTGGTACCACCGCTTTGTCTATTTCTACCAAGCAACAGTGTGTAAGCACTGTTGTGTTTCGGTTTGAAGAACATCGAAGCCAGTGAAATTACTAGGCGTTATGAGACTTAACATCTTAAGTCTCGGGGTGACGAGCGCAGTTCAGTGCCATGCTATGCTTTTTAATTCAAATTTCTGTGTGGTATTCTTTCTATTTATGGGCAGGCGTGGCGCTTACTATCAAGCGAGCGCCTTGCTCGTCTCGTCAATATGATGTGATGAGATCACATCGTCGTTAATATGATGAGTTCACAAAACGAATATCAAAAATCAGATGAGTAGGTCTCAGTAGTATTTACTCTAAGCTTGACACAGAAAAACTGGTTTAACAATGACATCCACTCTAGGTATTTGAAGAAAGCGTTCTTCAGAATTTGGGGAGTGTCTTTTATTTATATATCCTTTCGAATTACATTCTTTCACTAGAGGATTTGTAGACATATTATACATAATTCAAACTGATGTTTTTTTTACTCGACCAACCAAGAAAGAGGGTAATGTTTTTACTTACTTGAATGATTCCTAAAGTGGGTTCCGTGAGAAAGACACTAGGGTTCCTCGAATAAGTTTCATTTGTCATTGAATTACGGTTAGTGACTGATCAGATTCACAAAATATCTGACAACATTGAAGATAAACTCATACACAAATTAAATGCTTCTGATAATAATACATATGCTTATTAAATTAATATAGGGATCTTTAAAATAACAGGATTGTTGAGTGTTCCGTAGGTTTAAAAGTTTGGGAACCGCTGCTAAACTCCTTAGAGTATTTTAATTCGCAGTGCAATAAAAGCTCATAAAGGTTCTAACAAACACTCGGATTTAAAACAAACCTAGACATTCTTTTTACACGTTATGTATGAGAGTGGATAAAATGTAAATAGTATTGTTCCGTTAATGGTATAAAAGCCAATACAACTAACAAGTGGTTTTATTTATATTCTCGATACAGACATGTCAAACAAATTTGTACCTTAACATGTATGCAGGAGAGTTCAAAATTAGAATCAAGTATTCATTCGAATAGGCCAAAAAACGAACGCGAAGAATGGCTCTTTAGAAAAGCCAAACGATTTTATGTTTTATATTACTGTGATTAGATTTCAAAATATCAATGAAAAGTTCTTTGGGATAGGCCGAAAAATGGAAAAAGTATATGGATTTATGTCGATGCGTGGTCGTTGTATTTATCTATACGTTTTTATTTAACAAATATTTGAAACTGACCTGACTACATTTTTTATAACTATATTATTTTGACTGTACATTATGGTGTACTTGTAATATGTTTAATGAGTTTTGACTGTACTTGAATTTGTAGACTTGTAACTTAGTTGGTAAGGAACAAGTATGCGACTGACGTTTGCGGCACCGGACGTGACTTTGAATTTCGAATGGGGAAAGAATATTTTTTCTTATCCCAATTGCTAATTACTACGTGATAGCAAGCTCGACTATGAAAAGCCGCCTAGGTACCACCGTTTTGGCTATTTCTTCAAGCAGGAGTGTGTACTGTTATACTTCGGTTTGAAGGACCTTGAAACCAGTACAATTATGGGGCATTATAAAACTTAACGTCTTATGTTTCCGAAAGATAAGGGCAGCGCAGTGCCATACAGTGCGTCGCAATTATGAGTGGTGTTGTAATTGTTTATGGACAGGCGTGGCGCTTACCATCAGGCGAGCAGCCTGTTTGTCTCGTCATTGACTTACATAAAAAACCCCTTGTTTACCTTTTTATAAATATATCACTGGTAATGCTGTTATCCTAGATAAACTGACAGTTACGAATAAAGAAACATGCGGGTGGAGCCACACAAAAATATTTTTAAAAACGAGATCACACAATGAAAGCGTGCGTGGGTTAACTTCGTGTTTACTCGACCACTTTCGTGCACGCTCGGGCCGAAACATTATCACATTCGCGAAATTGATCCGAGCAGGTGCAGCTTAGTCATCCAGCTTAAAAGTGAAACTTTATTGTCATTCACATTTGTACGTATATGGTTAAGTCTAGTTTCTATTAATATTGAATTTAAAGTGTTAGGGATTAACTGAATTTTCTCTTATTTAAATATTTGAACAGAATTAACATATTTTAGACTAAACCTTATCTGGGCGATAGGCCAGTAGCTAGTTAAATTGCATAAAGTTCAAATTCGAACTGTAAATATTTGTAACAGTCCTTAGTAGTTCTTGGTACTGATGTAACTTAACTATAATATCTAAATTATAAAAAATCACCAAAAATTCTATTAACTCACCTAAAAACACTTATATCACAACAAAACCAAACCACTATTGGTTTGGTTTTGTAGAAGTAGTAGTACAAGTAGAAATAATTAAGTGTCTATTTCTACTTGTGAACCAGTGTGAAAGTAGCTCGTTGAAATCTTTTGTAAGAGATATTGATTGTCCGATCTCTACCACCGAACAAAAATGCATTGTGACCTGTAATCGTAATTTTGTTGATTGTTGCCAAGTGTAAACAAGCAAACAAGTGGACAAGAGACATTCTTTGTTACTTGTTTGTTTATTAACTGCTGACGTTTAAACAATGCGTCATAAAAATATGTCAATAAGGTGCTAATGTTAAAACTTTTCACCAGTGCAGAGAGTTATGACATGAAATTATGCAAAGATTTTTTACCAATGATTATTTTTGTTTCATTAAGGGTAAGTTTGATGGTAGAGTAAAAAGCTATTACAATAGTGGAAAGCCATTTATATCCATTTAGCAGATAGCATAGCATAATTATATAATATAAAAATACCTTATGTCATATGCCTGACTTCCCTCCTGAACATTTAATAACTTTCGGTACCTCAAAGTAACATATGAAATTAAAAAAATACATTAAAATCTATTAAGAAACGGCGGAGATATTCGAGGCCCAAATCCCCCTCCTCTTCCTAATCCCTTAAATATCCCTCTCCTTTATGGTCGGCCGTGATTCCTCTGGCAGTGTGGATGTTCATGGTCCTCTGTTACAAAAAATTGATTAACTAGTTTTTATCAAAATCGCTAAATATACAAATCTACTCAATCATTAAATAGGAATTTCTTCTTCTTCTTTAAGTGCCATCTCCTATCGGAGGTCGGCGATCATACAGGCTATTTTAATTTTGGAAGCTGCTGCTCGGAACAATGATTTTGTGCTCAAGTTGAACCATTGGCGAAGATTTTTAAGCCATGATATCCTCCTACGACCGGGCCTCCTCATTCAAATAGGAATTTATACATTTTAATTCGGTTAAAAATCGTCTATGGTCAAATATTGCCTATATTTCATATTCCACTTACTATGTTCCATATTTAAACACTCACTAGCAGTTTAATTCCCATAGATATATAATAATAAAACCTAATTAAACACGCATACCAAATTACACCACATTAAAATTAACCTTGGTGTCCCTATTGACAAAATACAACCAATTATCAACTTGCAGGTACTTTTATCAGTTAATCAACAGTTTTGACCTTAAAAATAATACGTCTACAGTACGTTTTTAATGAGACTTTAAAATTAATTTAAAGTTAAATTATTTTATAGAGCAGTCTAACAATAAATATAAATTAAAAGCTTACTTTAAAGCTTTATAACATCATTAAAGATAGCTAGAGTTGATTTGATTTTTGTATGTGAACTTTTTTCTCCAGATCGAAACAATAAATTAAAAATTATACACATTAAACGTTAGTTAATTAATGTGATCAACATGAATGGCTGACACTGTCGCTGTCAGTGTTGAGGCAAAATGATTTGGAAATTACTGAAAATAATGGGTTGTGTGGAAAATTTTCCGATACAGAAGAATTTTATACCTATTTCTATTTTATACCTAATACATAATGTTACATGTCCGTAGCGCAGTGAGCAAGCAGGTGGCTGGGAAGCGAGAGGCCGTGGGTTTGATTCCCGCACCGAGAAAATGTTTGTCTGATTCACAAATATTTGTTTACAAGTCCCTCACAGTTCCTGATACCCACGATACAGGTAAAACCTAGCGTGGGGTCAGGACTATGTATGTGACTGTTGGGTGTATTTATTGATTACTATTACTTAGATATTAATGTTTAGTTTTTAGCGCATTGACAATTTACGTTAGGTATTGTAAGCTGTGTAGCATTTTTTTTTACTAGCCCTGTATTATATACGTCCCACTGCTGGGCACGGGCCTCCTCTACTGAATGAGAGTGATTAGGCCTTAGTCCACCACACTGGCCTAATGCGGGCTGGCAGACTTCACATACCTTCGAAAAATCTTATTGAGTTCTCAGGTATGCAGGTTTCCTCACGATGTTTCCTTCACCGTTAACGTTATGCTCTTGAGGCTGGTTTCGAACCTGCGACTTTCGTCTCGTCAATCCATACCACTCCCCGCTGAGCTGTGTAGCATAAATGTAGCTATTGCCTAACACGCAATTTACACTTCAGAAGACGATTATAGTTACATACTCAGTAAATATTACACAGGAAAGGTTAAACAACAATTAAACTAATAAAGGGTAATAGCCCATAACTACATATAAAAACCCCATAGACATTATCACCTATTTGGTTACATAACTATTACGTCTTCACTTTAATCACATAATAGACAAGCACTTTCGACATCGAATTAAAAGCAATTAAATGTACGAGAAAACAGGTCCGTACAATAGGCCTTTGTAGTGCCTTTGTTATGCCTTGGGTCAAACCTTGGCGGAGTTTGCTTGGACTTGGTATGTACAACAAAGATGTTGGTGAACGGAGTATTGTATAATTGTTATTGGTATATAAATATCCATAAGTGCTGCCTTTTTATTGTATTGATGCTATCATTGGAGCAAGAACACATTCTAGGAAATATGTTTAAAACATATAATTGTTAAGAGGTGCGATAGCTTAGCGGAAGGTGGTACGGACTGTCGAGACGAAAGTCGCAGGTTCGAAACCAGCCCCAAGAGCATACACCTCTGAATTTAATAAGTTACGTGTATGCGAGAGGTCCCTCGTATGCGAGAGGCCGTCTGGGTTGGTACCACCGCTTTGTCTATTTCTGCCGCCAAACAACAGTGTGTAAGCACTGTTGTGTTTCGGTTTGAAGGACATTGTAGCCAGTGAAATTACTGGGCATTGTGAGACATAACATCTTATGTGTCGGGGTGACGAGCGCAATTCAGTGTCATGCTGTACTTTGTAATTCAAAGTTTTGTGTGGAGTCGCTTACGATCAGGTGAGCGCCATGCTCGTCTCGTCATTCAATCAAAAAAAAAATGTTGCCTACAGGAAATCATGACCATAACGATTAAAGACCAATGTATGTAGTTACTTATTTATCCTTTGTTTTTATCGTTAATACGTGTATACGACACGCGATATTGCGATAATCCACACTTACTTGATTTACCTCGTCATAATACATCGTTAAGTATCATTAAATTACAAAGCAAACATTCTAATCGAATTGGACACTGTCATTGTTTAAATGCTTCCTAATGCAAAGAGAAATTACACGAAACTTTAATATTTTAACAATTATTGCTAGCGACATGTGTTTATTTAAAAAAATATATCTAAAATTACAATTCTGTGTATGTCTTAATATTTATGTAATTACCTCGTTGGTCTTGTGGCAGAGTACTAAGGCTGAGAAACGTAATGTCCTGGATTCAATTGCCAGGTCAGACAATCATAATTTGTGATTGATTTAAGTATATAATTATAGCTTAGAAAATGTTGCCACTACGCACCAGGATATGTAGTATAAAATAAAAATCAATTTTTCTCATAAATTACATCACAATCTATTTATGGAACATCTTGTTCGATGTGAAGAAATCACTTTGATATGATTCATCTGTTATCGTTAGATAAGGTATTTCAAATGATCTTGATTACTGATAATCTTACTCATCTTTACTGTAGAAAGGGGATCTTCTCATATTGTTTGTATTTGTAATTTGTAATGTATGTTTTTTTACGAATTAATACGAATATACAATGAATGCCCGGTCAGTCGGATCCAGTTAGTTAATCAGCAGATAAAGAAGTACCAACATAATCTAATGCTGTAACATTTCTCGAATATTTGAAGATTGTCCAAGTGCATAATTTAAATTATACCTTCGACAATCTAATAGATCCAATCAAATACAAACTTTCGACAATATTGTATGTTTCGATAACTGTCAAATCGGACCTATTCGTTAGGATATAGTGTATACATGTTAGATATTGACATTGTATTTCTTTTTTTATTTCTAAAGTCAATATAATATCACGACGCACGTTTAATTAAGCTCTGTCACGAGTAGTCTGCATAATAGTGCAAATTAATAATTATTAAAGATCAAATAAAATTGTCACTAAATAATTGTAAATATGAAAAACAACTCCATAATATAAAGTAATTTCAAGTAATGTCATTTTAGTTCTCTTATAACAATGATACAATACAACAAACTAAAATATAGTGTTATTTTAGTTCAGTTCGTGACAAGACTATGACATAATCTAAAATGACTGCTACCAGTCAATTTATTTTGAATTTCACTGCACACAACATTATGTAGTCCATGCATCGATAATGCACGTTTCTACTATATTTATAAGGATATTACGCTAAAAACACTTTTTTATTGGATATCAATGAAAATGTTGCAATGGCATTCAACTATAAATAACAGTAATTTGTATGCCTGTTTGAAGAAAAATACTTTAAGAGTATGTTTTTTTTATTTGATTGAATGACGGGACGAGCAAGTCGGTCACCTGATGGTAAGTGCCACGCGTGAACATAAACAGATGCAACACGACATAGAACTATGAATTAAAAAGCACTGCATGGCACTGAACTGTCTTCGTCACGCCGAGACATAATATGTTTAGTCTCATAATGCCCAGTGATTTCATTAGCTTCAATGTCTTTTAAACCGAAACACAACAGTGCTTACACACTTTTGCTTGCCGAGAGAATTAGACAAAGCGGTGGTACCAACCCAGACGGCCTCTCGTATACGAGGGACCTACCACTGAATATGTAATAATAACTAGGATCATAATATTCGGAATAGGTACAGTTTTTCCTTCAACATCTTTTACTTCCTTTACAACCTCTATACAGACCTACATAATAGTAAACAATAAACAAGGAAAATAAGGGTATTCAGATAAAAAATATCGCCGTCTAACGTACATATACTTATGCGGTATTCTATCTAGGCAATACCGCAATCCGTGTACCGACCTTATATTCGTCTCTGAGTTTCAAATGTGTCTTGTACTATCACTAACAAGCCATTAAGTGTGAGCATCTAGCAAAAACCTGGAGACGTCAACAGACTTTCAAACATCTACATTAGACTCGAGGTAATAATCCAACAATTAAGTGGCGAGAGTAACCAGTCAACAGGTTTTTATAAGGCTATTCCTTTATTTTTGCTTAAGTGAAAGTCTCGAAAAACTTTACAAACTTATGGACACGTACTGAGTAGTGTAATTGACTGGCCTTAATAAGTTAAGTTAGTTGGTGAATAAATAAGTTTCCAAAATGTGGCAATATAATTCCTACTTTTGACCTGCAAAAGAATACATTAAACGGAATCGAATACCTCACCTTCTAATTCAGTTGCAAACAATCCCGGAATCGAACAAAAAAATAATAAAATCCACTTGAGGTTGACCTGTAAAACAACACTGTCCTTGACAAACTTTTGTCGAAGCGAAAAAGTCTGTATTCGGTTAACTAACACTTTACACCATTAGTTCTGTGAGTAAAACACGTACGTCTCGCACGGCGGTTCGCGGTTCACTGAGGAAGGGAAGTATAGTAACTAGTAAGAAGCGACACGTCACACGCTGCGCCCGCGCCAAGCTCACCTTTACGGTGTAGCGGGATTGAGATGCGTTGATACTTTAAGTTTTTTTTTATTGATCGAATGAGGAGATAAGGTGCTCGCCTGATGGTAAGCGCCACGCCTGCTCAAAAACAGAAGCACACAGAACGTTAAATTACAAAGCACTGCATGGCACTGAACTGCACTCGTCACGTGAACGAGATATACCGTGGCCCAAATCCCCCTCATCTTGCTAATCCCTTTCCTTTAGAGTCGGCAACGCATTAATAATTCTGCATATATAATGGATGTCCGTGGCGGTGGAGATCACTTACCATCAGGTGACCTACTAGCTCGTTTGTCAGCCTCGCGACTTTCGTCTCGACAGTTCGTACCACCTCTGAACGTGCATCTATCGCTGCTTAGTATAATCTAGGGTAAGAGAATTCTAAACATATTTGTGACCAAACGGGGCAATGGCAACCCACCAACCCATATTGGACGAGCGTGATGGAATCATGGTCCAATCTTACCATTAATTACTAGAAGTAAAATCCGGTCAAATGCGATTCGACCTCAACCACTAAGGGTGCCGTACCATTTATACTTTTTATTCTATTTAATATTTCTTATATTATATTTCTTTAAGTTATTACACCTTCCATTCAATTAATTACAAAAAATAATAATAATAAATACACCCAACAGTTACATACATAGTCCTGACCCCACAGTAAGATAAGAGTCTTGTGTCGTGGGTATCAGGAACTACGAGAGACTTTCGGTATCACAACACCCAAAACATTTGTTTGTGGTTCACAAAAACATTTGTCTCGGTGCGGGGATCGAATCCACGGCCTCTCGCTTCACAGCGCACTACTCACATGCTGCGCCACGGAAGCTGTCAAAAATGATTAAAATATTTATTCAAGTATCAAATCCTGTTAATCCGCACACAGACGCCGACATCTCGTAGCGCGGCCTCGATATTCGGACAAATACAGAAACACCTCTCTACGCCGCGCCGCCGCACCGCCGTCTATAGGTGCGTGCCGCTATGTACCCAACATGGATAAAAACGCAATGTTACCTTAATAACCACTGTTATATAGGAATTACTTAAATGAAATAGTTTTTTTTTATCTTAAGTGACTGCACTACACCTGATGGTAAGCGTAGTGCAATGCAAAATCCAGCGACCACCAACATACAATGAGTTTATAGGTAGTCACCAGAGTCATGCTGGCGTGTGTGTAAATGCTTCTTCCCTTTTCGGAGAGGAAAGAATCAAATCGACGGGCCTGCGACAGGACAGGCGGATGACCGATTTATTAATCATGTAGGCAATTGAAATAGCGCTTATGACAAGTCAGTACAAGTAAAAGAAACTTATATATAGAAATCAGTATTAACTAATGTATACATAGCATCATCAAAATACACTCGACAATTACACTATGTAAATCTATTTATTTGTCTATTATTATGTACTATGCAATACGTTTTAGAAATGGTTATTTATCTATTATTATGGTAGAGCCACACTGTAGACACTTTAGTCTACAACATAAATTGAAAAAAATTGACAGCTTTCGTGGCGCAGCGGGCAAGAAGCTAGCTAAGAAGCAAGAGACCGCGGGTTCGATCCCCGCACCGAGACTAATGTTTGTGTGATCCACAAATATTTGTTTCGGCGTCTGGGTGTTGTGAGACCGAAAGTCTCTCGTAGTTCCACACACAAGACTCGTATCTTACTGTTGGGCCAGGACTATGTGTGTGACTGTTGGATGTATTTATTTAAAATGGTTTGGCTCGACTGGTATATTACAAGCGAATTAAAATGCCTTTCATACGGTGAATTAGACTTATCCGTTAAGGTCGGCAACACTCCGATAATTCTTCTGGCGACAGAGATCAAATAACATCTGACCCACTTGCACGTCTGCAATAAATCTGAAATCCGTCATTTAAATTTAAATGATGATATATATACGCATGTTGTATGTTTATACGCACGCACGCTTGTAAATCCGAGGGAGGCAGAGGTGTCACCAGTACCCCAATTTCGCCGAGTATATTTCCATCCGTTTATGTTTTTTTTATTCTGTTTTTAAAGGGACTTTTACCCAACAATATGTTATGTCAGTCCCATCATAGCCTAAACATTATTAGTCTTAAGAATAATATTATAACTAATTAAAAATCAATGATGTATAAAGGTCTGAAATAATAAACTAGCTGCTTCTGAAGTAGGTTCCGATAAAACATTGTTAAAGGTGCCTACGTCATACTTATTTAATTTAAGTTTACGAATCAGCAATTCTATTACATGTTTAACTGATCTACAAATATTTGTTTCGGGTCTGGGTGTTGTGGGACCGCAAGTCCGTCGTGGTTTCTGATACTCACGATACAGGTTAACCTAGTGTGGGGTCAGGACTATGTGTGTGACTGTTGGGTGTATATATTTAGTACACACCTCAACAGAAAGTTCAAGTTTACAGATTTAGGTCATCAATAACTATTCGGTCACTTTCTACAGTTCAAAATTCTTAGTAATAATTTTAAATAAACACAAATAGATAACAATTCTAAGAATTCTCATTGAGATTTCACAGACCGGATCGGTCGTATCAGGTGCATAGCCTCGAAATGAGTTACTTTAACTGGTGAACATCTTTTATTGCATTTTACTTAATTTACTTTCCGTTTAATTACTGATTAATGAAATTAGCTTGTGTTGGAGAAGTTCCGACACGGTTCCGATCAACGCGTCAAGTGACAGTAGATTACCACAGATACAGAACTGAATAGACGACGTAAATATTTAACAGCATGAAAACAAAGAAAGAAATGGTTTATTGACACAGTAATACCCATGCAACACTTACAAACTCTTAAAAAATATTAAAATAAAATAAATAAACCAACTGCCTCGGTGAAGCAGTTGTATTGCGTACTCGGTACAACTGTAATTGTATTACTCAACATGTTCAAACAGTCTTTAATGTTTTTATAATAATTATAGTTACATAACAAATTAAATCAGATTGTCATAAGTTTAACCGGCGATATAAATACAATCATAGTGACGTCATAACCATGGTACGATTTGGTGTGTGTAACGCGTATTACTTTTTTGTACCTGCTGTATACAGCAATGTAGTGATGAGAATCCATAAACTACTATTCAGTTTTACATTTTTACAATATGTACTAAACGATACGATAAGACATTTAAATGCGTTTTCTGGTTCGCGGCCGTACAGCAGGGGATTTGCGACCTTCGTACCCATGTACATTTTTAGTGCGACCCTGACACGGATGGCGTTGCTCACCTTATGCTGTCACTGACACCGTAGGCGTTTCAACTGATAAGAGGCTTTAATGCCCCAAAGAAGACGGGTAATAAAGGGGTTTTAATCGGTATACCGACTTAGTACAAATGGTTACGATCCCGAACAAGCAGTTACTTGGAAGTGAACTAAGTCGGAATATGGGTGAGTCCGGTATAACCATCCCTTCAGCGTTGAGAAGGTACCCGTAAGATTTTCCCCGCGGCAAATAAGGCTAAATCAGACCACACTTAAGATTTTGCCTTGGATTTCGTTTCCAGTTTGGCATGCCAAGTAGAAACGCGTTATCTATTATATCTATGTCTGTGCTGGCCATTGCACATTTATAAATGGCCAACGAGCGAGAAAATGGATCTTCAAAGATAATGAATTCACGGACAAAGTGAGTTACAACAATTTACGTAGGTATTTATCTAATTACATGCAGTTAAGATTATGCAAAACAGAAATGTCTGCGTCGACCTCCAAATGAAATAACCTTACGTTACGTACTATGCAAATTAAAACAATTGGGCATAATGAGTTTATGTTTATGTTCATCTCCATCAATATAATTATGGCACTTATTTTAAGTGTTTGTTTAAAAATAATTAACAATAAATTCTTTAAAAATGTACTTAAACTAAAAAGCAGCGATGGCTCAGCGGGGAGTGGTACAGACTGTCGAGGCGAAAGTCGCAGGTTGAAACCCGCCCCAAGAGCATACACCTCTTACTTTTCTAAGTTACGTGTATATTAATTATCAATTATCGCTTGCTTTAACGGTGAAGTAAAGTTTCATCAAAATTGGTTCATTCTGTGTAAAGTAATGCGTGATTATCTATTTTTATATATTATTATTAGTGGTTGGGAAAAGGATATTTGGGCCTCCGAATATCTCACTCACCGTACAAAGCGCAGTAGCAAGCCGCTACTTTGGATAATTTTCTGTGACACAGTGGTAGCGATCCGATCGAGCCCGCCCATTCATGTTGTAGACTAAACTGTCTATAGCTTGGTTCTACCACTCATAAATGGTCAGCTGTGGTTACGAATAACGTTACTTTATGTACATATGTTATGGTGTTTGGTAAAGACAATAGACAATAGACTAAGGCTCGTGTGTATCTCGGGGCCGTATCCAGCGGTGGGGAAAGAAATTGAGGGTCAATGACCTTCGTTAAAACATACACACTTATTTAATGCATCCTTTACGAGGTTGTAGGTTCCTCGTATGCCAGGCAGTTTGGGTTCGTACCACCACTTTGTCTACTTCGGCCGCCAAGCAGCAGTGTGTAAGCACGCTTGTGTTCCGGTTTGTAGGACTGTGAAACCAGTGAATTTACTGGACATAATGAGGCTTAACGGCTTATGTCTCGAATAAACATTGACAGTGATGAACAGTGTATGGAAACATTGAAATAAGTGAGTTACGCATCGTACTGGAAGGAATTCACACCAAAACTCCAAGAAAACTTTGACAACGTCCACACCGATATTTCATCGTTCTTGTGAAGGCTTGAGGATAAATTATACTTGTCACTGGCGAAATGCATAATAATGCGAAGCAATAAATAAATAAAAATAAAAAAGTATTACGTCTGGTTGCCACCCTTTTAAAATAAAATTTCGTTTACAACCGGGTATAAAATTCATCAGCCATTCATGCACCATTCATTCAGCGTGACTCTACCACTTTCTAGAAATGTAAACATAATCTAAATATATAAAACTCAAAGGTGACTGACTGACTGACTGACATAGTGATCTATCGAGGCACAGCCCAAACCACTGGAGGGATCGGGCTGATATTTGGCATGCAGGTAGATGTTATGACGTAGGCATCCGCTAAGAAAGGATTTTGAGGAAGAAAACTTTATAATAATATAAAATAATACTAGCCCTGTGTTATACACGTCCCACTGCTGCGCACGGGCCTTCTCTACTGAATGAGAGGGCTTAGGCCTTATCCACCACGCTGACCTAATGCGGGTTGGCAGACTTCACCTTCGAAAAATCTTATCAAATTCTCAGGTATGTAGGTTTCCTCACGATGTATCCTTCACCGTTAAAGCAAGCGATAATTATCAATTAATATACACGTAACTTAGAAAAGTCAGAGGTGTAAGCTCTTGGGGCTGGTTTCGAACCTGCGACTTCCGTCTCGACAGTCGGTACCACTATCCGCTGAGCTATCGCTGCTATTAAGGGGAGAGTAAGGTTAATTCATGCAAAAAAGGCATATTTTTGTTTCTTTTAATTTTAGACGATCCAGCACCCGCAACTAAAAAAAATTCCAAGACGCTGCAAATCATTGCAGCCATTGCCGAATTTTTTGATATTTCTTCATGAAATTTCCTTTAATATTCTTCAAATCTTATAATTTAAGGTACCATTGGCTTTCATGCATAGATTTCAATTGTGTCGTCAAAAAAAACACAAAGATATGTCTTTTTTGCACGAATTAACTTCACCCTCCCCTTAAATGAAACTTTACAACATTAAATAAATTTATGTTCAATAATGTTCATAAGCATTACTCGGTGTTAAGCAATACAATTGGTACAGTATACATTTCGTTATAATTGGGCAGTCGTAACCACAAAAATGTAATAGATTAGAAATTAATTGCGCTCCGTTTGTGTACATGTTAATTGCAAAGTGTGAAATATTTTGTTAACCACTATAATGGATAGATTAACATGACTTGGTAAAGAATGTTGTAAACCGCCACTTACATATAGCAAAGGCCAGTCAGGTATAATTCTGTGGCAGCATCAGCAGAAAAACGTATGTAGTCGACCTATATTTATTATTATTTCTTGACTGATAGAGCTACGCTGTAGACAGTTTTGTGTAGCATGAATAGACATGCTCGACCGGGTCTTTACCACTGCCTTAGAAAATGGACGTAAAGTAACGCCTTGTTGCTGCGTTTCGTACGGTGAGTGAGATATCCGGAGGCCCAAATCCCCATCCCAATTCGAGGGACCTACCACCTTGTAAGTTGTTATCTGTTTGAATTGTTTAATTTCATCACACTTAGACGGTTCTCTTTCGTTCAATCATGGTCATCCTTATTAATGACACTATTGGCTCTAATGTCGCATTCTAATCCAACCAGTGATTTTTTGGCCGTCGCGTCAAACCCTGGTACAATCTGGCACAAATGTTTACGACCAACGCGACGTATTACTGCGGTTTCCTCAAAACGTGACCAAGCTGCATTCCTAAAGTTTATTCGCCACGTCTCGCACACAAACGCTGTGGCGGATGTATTCATTACTAAATTATTAAATTTAAATATGACAACTATAAAAAAAGGTTGACAACCGGTAATTCAAAATTATAGTAACATAAAAAGTTTTTAAAAAAAATAAAACCAACTCAGAATAAAAAAAATACAATTTGGAGTCGGTGGTACTACAGTTAAAAATCAAATGGTTGATACCACGGGCTCAGTATTTTTGTTATATTATTAACGTTTTAATTTTATGTAGTCGGATTTGACAGCCTCCATGGTGCAGTGGGCGAGTAGCCGTCTGTGAAACGTGAGGTAGTGGGTTCGATCCTTGCACCGAGGTCCGAGACAAATATTTGTCTGATCCACAAATATTTGTTTCGGGTCTGGGTATAATGAGACCGAAAGCTTCTCGTAGTTCCTGATATCCACAACACTAGATTCGTATATTACTGTGGGGTAAGGAATATGTGTGTGACTATTGGGTGTCATTTATTTATTATTTTATTTTCCTATTTTTGTGTAAAAAATCATTAAAATCGGGGCATAAATGTCGGAGTTATAAGAATTTTATACCCTTACGATTCGCCCCTTTACATTTCAACGGGAACGCCTTAGAAGGAAACCCTATTGAATACAAAAAAGAATCACCCAAAAAATTGGCGCAGTTATGCGCGAACATACATAAAAAAAATCTACAAACGTATTGAGAACCTCTTTGGATTTTTTGCGTCGGCTAAAAGGCGTTATCAAATCATAACAAAACTGCTAACTTACACTTATCTACAACATTGACAGTTCTGCTGATAGCTTCGAACATAAGAATTAATTAACAGTTACATGGCCATAAAAATCGAATTCACCATGCGGCGGAACAGGGACGCCAAAGAAAGTTGAACATGTGGGTCGCAACCTGCGATGAACTTGACCAAACCGGTCGGAAGTACTGAATATATTGATAATATAGGCCACCGGCGCGATTATTTGAAAATGGCATTTCGATTAATTTGGTGTTTTGAGGAAAAAATGTAAATTAAATACTTGTAAGAAAGTGGATAATGATTTCTTATGTTTACGCGAATGTTACACATTGAAATAAAACTGATTTAAACGGATTCCGAAACGTAGGGACCAAAATTAAATAAAAAACCGCGATAAAATCCGTTTAAATTAGTTTTATTTCAAAGATAGTAGATTCTTGGTATGCGAGAGGCCGCCTGGGTTAGTACCACCGCTTTGTCTATTTCTTTCATGCAGCAGTATGTAAGCACTGGTGTTTTTCTGTGTACATTGAAGCCAGTAAAATAACAAAGTTATCTACTTATTTTAAGCTTGGTAAAAATATCATAAAAATACTAAACCTTTTCATTATCCTAATTCAACACAACTACTACATACAAGGTGGTAGGTCCCTCGAGAGGCCGTCTGGGTTGGTACCACCGCTTTGTCTATTACTGCCGCCACTCAACATTGTGTAAGCACTGTTGTGTTTCAGTTTGAAGGACATTGAAGCCAGTGAAATTACAGGGCAATATGAGACTTAAAATCTTACGTCTCGGGGTGACAAGCGCAGTTCAATGCCATGCAGTGCTTTGTAGTTCAAAGTGTGGTGTTGCATTTGTTTATGGGCAAGCGTGGCGCTTACCATCAGGCGAGCGATTTGCTCGTCTCGTCATTCAATCAAATAAAAAAATAAAATGCTCTATACTTATCTCATTCGTGTACGCTACTTTTCTGAAGTTTCACTTGCTGTGGCTGAATTGCACACACACATTTTTTTCGGGTACCTAGGTAGGCTTGTATTAAAATAACCACACGGATAAGGTAGTAAGTCATTACATAGCTCTAGTACGATCGACCCCCCATTGTTGCGTGTACATACATACGATGTAACCTTATGTAGAAGTACCGTTAACACAAAAAATTGCCGCAAGCATTTCAACTGCTATGTCAGTACAATCGGCACCACAGGCTTTGTTTTCCTTTTTTGTTTCGATTAAAACAGAGTTCAAAAACCGCGGTGCGTTTGTTTTTATTATGTTGCTGTTAATGACTAGACGGGACGCTTACCATCAGACGAGCGACCCTCTCGTCTCGTCATTAACGCTGGTAGTGGTAGAGATATGATGTAGTCATTTTGGCCGGCTCGACTTTGGTCGTTACCCTCTGTCTCACAGAATACCGACGTAAAGTAGCGGCTTGCTGCTACGTTTCGTACGACGAGTGATATATCCGGACGCCCATATAACACAACAATCACACACATAGACCTGACTTCAGAGTAAGATACGAGTCTTGTGTCGTCGGTATCGGGAACTACGGGAGACTTACGGATTCTCAATAAATATTTGTGGATTATTCTAACATTTGTCTCGGTGCGAGAATTGAACCCGCGGCCTCTCGTTTCACAGACTAATCGCCCGCTGCGCCACGGAGGCTGTCATGAAAAAAACGTTTTTTGCTATTACTACACCTTATATTCTTTTCTTTACATAATATAAAATGAATCGCTTCCGCTGTCTGTTCGCTTAGATCTTTTAAACTATTAATACGGATTTTAATGCAGTTTTCAGCAATAGATAGAGTGATTCAGGAGGAAGATTTATATGTATATCACGCTATGAGCCATACGAGCAGGGCAGTAACATGCAGGTGAAACCGCAGGGACAGCTAGTTCACCATAAAGTACAGTAGTTTTATTTATAACAACTAAATGTATGATTTGTTATGTGTGATGACCTTCGTGAAACGTGGAGTGTGTGTCAACTGTGAAAGGAGAGGTCAACTGTTCGATACCCAATGAGACAATGTTTGTATGATGCGCAAATAAAACAATAAAATAATAATTTAAAAAATTGTGGCGTGTGTAATTATACATATAATTATTATTTTATTTAGACAGGCCGGCATGATTCCGGTGACTGCCAATAAACTCATTGTTTGTCTGTGGTCGCTAGTTTTTTTGGATTGCACTTTTTTTTTATTGTGTAACGTTATGCTGTTAGCCTGAAGCGAGTCGGCTTTTGACAGCTTCATCGGACTTTCGGGTGAGCGCTTTAGGCGACATTTAAGCAACCTCGCTGAGGGCATCCACTGTCGGGTACGAACCTCGACTCAGGGCGGTCTTTCAGTTATATAATAATGTACTCTGTGGGGCGGTCACTGGGGGAGAGCAGATATCTGCGATTATTGGTTTGGGGGATTTTATATACTACTATTGATTATCATCGGCTCGAGGGCCAGTAAACACTGCACTACGCTTACCATCAAGTGTAGTGCAGTCACTTTGCCGTGCTCGGATAAAAAATAATACTTGTGGCGTATGTATTGTGCTAGAAATATATTGTATAGATCACGTGACTGTGTGGATTTTCTTTTCATAATCCGTTGATTATCTAGGACCGAAACCTAGATTATACTTGTAATTTTTTTTATGTTAATCTTTACTATGTGATCTCATTTAGCAGCTACCTACTAAGATATTCATGCGAAATAAAAAACCGCCCAAGTGAGAGTCGTACTCGCGCGATGAGAGTTCCGTACCATCATATTTCTTTTTACTTTTTCTTTATTGTGTTGGGATATCCGCCATAACTCATATTCTGGGTTAGGTTTTGGGCTCAACTTGACAGAGGCTGAATCGATTAATCCCAATCCAGATATCAATGTCAGTTATTGACAATTTTCATGTTTTTTAAATGCAGTCATCTTGCCTTTTAGACACTTATGGTCCCTTACACACTTACACACTTATGGTCCGTATGCGAGAGGCCGTCTGAGTTGGTACCACCGCTTTGTATATTTCTGCCGCCAAGCAACAGTGTAAGTAAGTACTGTTGTGTTTCGGCTTGAAGGACATTGAGGCCAGTGAAATTAGTGGGCATTGAGGCTTAATATCTTATGTCTCGGAATGACGAGCGCAGTTCAGTGCCATGCAGTGCTTTATAATTTAAAGTTTTGTGTGGTGTTGTTTCTGTTTATGGGCAGGCGTGGCGCTTACAATCAGGCGAGCGAATTACTCGTCTCGTCATTCAATTAAATAAAAAAAAATAATGAATTCATACACAGATTAAATGCTTCATATATTTGCTCATTATAGTAGGGTTCCATCAAATAAAAGGGATTTGCCGTCCCATACCTTTAAGTTTGGCAACCACCATACTATATTATTATCAATCCTAAATCAATCGGTGTGCCACACCTAGTTATCAATTGAACATATTAAATACTCAGAAAAAGTCAAACGAAACGGCCACAAAAAACATTCCGGTCCTCACCTTCCTGCTTCAATCATACCAGTTTATCATATGATTAGTAAGCAGTCATAAATTAAAACTTCTCGTTGCTTGTTACACGGCACGCCATTAAGGCCATACCCCCAGCAAAACGCCGCGCGATCGAGATTTTTAGAGGCTATCTAGTCATTACTTAAAATAAATATTGATTAAAAAAATATACAATATATTTCTACAATCTGTCAGCTTTACTTTGTTCGATTCAAATTCATGCTAATGTTGATATATTTTTTTAAATTGTCGTTATAAATGAACCATAAAAATGAGAAAAATGCAAAGATTCCGTGCGTCTCCTTTTAAAGTACAGATTGTTTTCATATGAGATTAACATCACTAGATAGGCAATTTAATAACGAATATTTTGCCCGATTTAAATTTTCGAAAAGACCAAAACCTGATTTGTTAAATCAATTATTCGCTAAATAAGTGCATATTCTGCACGAAAATTCACACGCCGAGTACACGAGTCAGTATGCCGGGGGCAGTCAAGGCCATTAGCTCACGGAAGCGCCTTAACTCCATGCATACTTACAACTTAATTATGTACTAAAAAAATTAAGTACGCTCGCGGCGTTAATTTCTCTTCCTTTGCAATCAATCTTATTTGAAAGTTAGTAAAAAATGTTCGATGGTTAAGAACATTTGTGCAGGTTGCGATGGGTCGACCACCATTCATGGTAAAAAAGCCGCCATGATGGCTCGTTTAGGCAAGTCGCGTTCCGAGGTAGGCTAGTGTGTACCCAGTAACGTTAGGAATAATGCTGCCGACAGTCAAGGGACGCTGTCTTATAACGTCAATATATATATTATTTATTTAGTCAGGATTTTCAAAAAAATTTTTTTTTTTATTTTTGCTTTTTCAAGCTTTTTTTGTTAAATGTGATATCTTTAAAATATTCTCTGAAAATTTGAAGTTGATCCGATAATTACTTTTCGAGTTATTCGACAAATAACAAAGAGCGCTCGGCGGAATGTGATGAGTGTTCGGAGTACATCGTCTAAAAAACTGAAATAAAATACTAAAACCGATGTACCCGAAAGTTGCACTACTGAATTTCGAATAATTAATTTTATTACGGTATTCACTGCCAGTTCTGCTCTTGTGAAATGTAAAAAATGTGATGGAAACATTGAATTTCTAAAAGCTAGTACATGTAACGTACGTAAATCTAGTGTGAAACTTTAAATGCGTTTTTTTAAAAACTATGTTTTTTGAAATGGTGACAACTGTAACTCGAAAACCGCTCAGTAGATTTTAATGAAATTTATACAGCTTTTAGAATACATAATAAACTCGGACGTGATCGAAGGATTTTTCTTTTTTTTAAAAATTACGATTTTTTAAGACCAATTAACTATTTTTTCCCGAAAATGTAGAAAAAAAATCCTGAGGCCGCCATATTGTTAATTTTTTTTTTAGAAAAAAAGCTTCGATCAGGCCCAGGATTATCTATTTATAAAACATTTTTTTCTTATCCGATTGAATTTAGATGATCTCCAAGGACTTATGATAGTCACCGCAAGGACCTTTTTTTGGAACTGAAGAAAAACTAAATAAAACTGGGTCAACACAAACAGCTATAACTTTGGAAATTATTTTTTTCAAATTTTCGTGACTTCAAGTCAAAACATTGTGTAATAAGGACATATTATTATTTCTGTAAAATAACATGATTTAATAGCAAAAATTCTCATTTTTTCGTGTCTCTGAGTACCCCTAACCCCTTAAATTAGTTTTATTTCAATGTAATATTCGCGTAAACATAAGCAATCATTTTTTAACTAATTTAATTGTGCGTCGAACTTGTGGGGCGGCTGAGTGTCCGTATTTTTAACTTAGACTTGCCTGTCATTTTTGTTCAAAATGACAAACTAGGTCCAAGTTTTTTTTATACATATCGGTCTTAGTATCAAGAGGGCTCGCTTTTTATCCAACAAAGTAATCACACATAGTCCTGATCCACTAGGTTAATCTGTATCGTCGGTATCAGAAGATACGACGTACTTATGGTCCCACAACCACCCAGATCCGAACCAAATATTTGTGGATCACACAAAAACTCGTCTAGTTACGGCAATCGAATCTATGGCCTTTCGTGTCACAACTATAATAATAATAAATCTTTATTGGTACAAAAACAATATAACATATAGTACAATTTTATGTTGCTAACTGCAGTAGTTAGTAATCTAACTGTGTCGCAGTTAACAGCGCCACCTCCGGATACTGACAAAATTGAAGGGAACATTGAAATTAAAAAAGAAGTTAAACAATATTAAAAAATATTAATAACTCAGAAATTTTAAAAAAAGGGTGTGTGTTTGTATGTGTGTGTGTGTGTGTTGCGCGTGCGTGTGTGTATGTGTGTGTCATGTAAGTGGCCGAACCGAATTTAGTTGTCTAAAAATTTATACTAGAGCGAGAACTAGTTAGTACACGTTGGATATGAGATTTTCAGTATTATCATATGTGAATGTCTTTAGCCATTGAAGGATAGCCTTTTTACAACATCTGTAAGTCATGCTATATATATTCAGCATTTTATTTACGTGATTACAAATCATTGAGCTCATAAAATAGAAGTGTCGACTCGCAAATGTTGTCCTTCTGTACTCAACTTCACAGACTTTATCCGATCTGCGTTTGCTATTTGCCCGCTGCTTTACTGCTGTCAAATAAAGCGAGTCACTAATAAAAAATTAACCAAATTGTCGATGGAATAAAATAAAACACATATCCACATATTATAAACATATAATTATCATAACACAGTCAATTTATAAATTAATACAATATATTGATACCAATTGTCTTTACATTATAAAACTAAGTGAAAGAACCGTACGGTCGGCGAAAAGAATAAAATGCGAGAATTATAATGTGCTTACGTATACCATAAACCCACCAAATATTTATTAGGGATATTTCCAACATTTACTGGGGCTAAGTCAGTCAAAATTGTCAAATAAATAATTACAATTTTATCAACAATTTTGCCAACGACTCTTTCCTAAATCTAGTACCCAGTAACACTGTGACTAGAAATAAAATAATGATAATACTAAAAATATTCGGAATGAAGCAAAAGCACAGACCAAAGATATTAATAGACGCCGTATGTTCTGCTAATTCAAGTCAAATTTCGACCACTACGGGACCGCTAGTAATAATAAATAGAGCGGCGATATCCTAGCAGAGTTGAACGCGCTGCCGAGACGGTTGTCGCTGGTTCGATCCCAACCACCAGGAACACATAACGGACTTTTAAAAGTTATGTGAGTATTATTCATTATTATCGCTCACTATAACGATAAAGGAAAACCTCGTGACAAAACCCATATACATGAGAATGCAGTAACCTAACCTAACCCTCCCACATAAGAAGCCCCTTGCCCAGCATAGGAATAGTGTATAATACAGAGCTAATACGATTCATTACAAATTCATATTTTGACCCTCATTATCATATCGTGAACGTTTCGCAGAACAACTGTGTTACTAAGACATTTTCGGACCGCAAATAATCTTTGTAATCACTATAAAATTCAATCGAAACAAGCATAACGAAAACTGACATACGTACTAAACGCCATAAGAATTTATTATACATTGAAGTATTAACAACATCTATTTAGATCTTTGTTCTGTGAGCAAACCCTTAAACTAAAATGCGAGCGAATAAACAGCTCGCACAATTAAATCGATAGCTTTATAATAATATAAATAGCGCTTAACAATACTACAAATATGTTTCAACAGTGTTTTTGTGTGTTTAGGCACTTGGCTTTACCGAATCATGTATACAGTAACATGCAAATTAGAATGATTGTGTCAATTTTCTATTTCTATTATCGAACGCCTCATCGTGGTATAGATAGATCAGCTCATTTTTTCACGTGTTTTTACGTCTGCGTAAGTTTTTAAATATGTATTTTTACTTTATGTGTATTGTGTATAGTGACGCATAACACACACACACACACATAGCTAACTGTTACGATACTAATATCCACAGATCAAAGATAATATATAGACTTCGTATGTGTACTAGTTTATTGAGCCACGATTAACGTAACATTCAGCGCAAAGCGTCAACTATTAAATCTATGCACGCCCCGATGACGTCAGTCTACGTAGTAACAATTGGCACGCTTGGTTCCTATACAGACCAACTTATATGTCATATCTACTACACTATCTGTAATCTGTGGTAGTACCAGTCTACAAAATAACCAACTTGAAGTAGCATTTTATATTTGTATATTTTCAGAGGCCTAAACCGACCCTTCTCAATTCAAATGTTGGCAGAAGGCCTCTAAGGCCGCGGTTGACTAAGACTCGAAGTCAGCGGCAAACAACGGCGGCGCGGGTGCGGCGCGTTCAAATGCATGCATTTAAATGGACCCGGTCTCTAAAGCAGCGGCCCTAGGGGTGCTCGATATGTATCGATATGTGATAAAATATCGAAACATTTATTTGATATATCGAATCAATGCGATATTATCGAATCATTGAAGTCGATATATAATATCGATATATTTTATCCGATATATCGAAATAAGGATATCGTAGAATATTTAGGAAAAATCATCATTACAGCTCTGTGGCAGGTTTTTCTATCGGATGTAGCTAAAAAAAAAACAACATCAAATACCAGAATAAGTATTGGATGTCGTTTTTTTTTTTAGCTATTCGATATTATTTTTGTTAATCAAGTCTTTTCCTTCCTACAATTCGATATATCGAAAATATCGATATTTTTGACCGATATATCGCTAAATATCGATACAATATTATATCGGAAAAAATATCGATATTTTTTGTACATGAACATCACTAAGCGGCCCGCCGCGGGCGCGAGGAGCGACGTACGAGCGGCGCGCGCCAGTCGAGCGGCGCCTGCGCGTCTGCATTGACGTAGTGCTGTGTATTTTCAAAAATTCCCGCCGACGTGGTGGAGCAAATTATTTCAATGATTTTTTATATGGAACATCATATTCACATCAATTTCGTTCGCGAACAGACACTAATTTCTCATAGTACAACACTACGCCGCTCGATCTGCCCGCTGGCTTCGAGACCGGGTCTTAAAGGGAAGAATTGAGAACCGCTGTTTCTTCATTGGCCAAAAAGCTATTAAATCTCAATAACATGCTATAAGGAAAGTTAAAAGTCCGCTCATTTATTTTTGTGACGAAAATAAAGAAAAAAGAAAATTTTGTAATAAAGAAAACACTCGTAACTGATCCATATTCCAAATTGCACATCACTGTATCAGTTCATATGCCGTTTATCTACCGTAAAATGGTTGTATCAGTGTCCTAACCAACAAATTTCATAAAATATAAACAAGAGACACCTAAAAATTACCATATGGAAATTATGATACTAGTGACAATATCTAGATTTAAAATTGGTTTGTTTTGCGACATACAGAAATACAGTACAGTCCTACAATTAATATTATGCGCTCCAGTAACATTACTAAATAGTATGAATATAGTATCAATGTATGGCCATCTGGGCTTGGTCAGTGACTTAAAGGAAAAATATGTATATGTACGTACATATTTTCGAAATAGGCGAACATTCCCGAAGCGCATACTTTTTATCGTGGTACTGTATGTTGCATATCTTTGCTTACATTTCATATACACTTTAGCTTACATTTTATAAAGTTTGTTGGATCATACTACGAAACTAAGTTTCAACAATCACTGGATGTAGAGATCGCAAAATACATCCAAACATCCAAGTGATAAGATTACGTGAAAAATGTTCAACAACACGTTACGCACTGAATCCTATCCGAATCCGAAATAATGATCCGAACTCGAACATCGAAACACGGAATTCGTATCCAGTACACAACAATACAAATAGTACTACCAAGGTTTCTTGGATTCGAGGCGAATGGAGTGCGTAAACAGACTATATGGATGTAAATATGAAATTAACATTTCAACCCAAATCAACTAAAAATGTTAATTTTATTTTGCTAAATTGACAAATTTAAATCAATAATTTACCAGTTTAGTCCACTCCGTGACCACGAAGGCTGAAAAGCCTTCGAAACGTCGGGATCAAAATTAATAAAAAAACCGCGATAAAATCCGTTTAAATTAGTTTTATTTCAATCAATAAATTAAATTTCTATTTTGCATAATTGTACGTGGGAAATGTCCCATTTATGATTTTTTCATAAAATACGGAATTTAACCTACTTGAATCCAATAAATTTAGCAAAATAAAATCAGTAACTCAATTTTTACTTGATGTGGGTTGCAATGTTATTGCATATTTGCATCCATGTGATATTTGAAGATGGAACGTCAGCATTAGCCCGCGATTTTTTTTTTAAGTTGCAGCTCGATCCTTCCACATAATTCATTTAGAAATTATTTTGCACAAACATTTAAAATGGACACACGGAATAATATTGAAAACTATAAATATTGTTTTTAGAGGTTGTATGTCCAAAATGACGAAGTTTTTTGACAATTAGTTTTTTTTAATAATTAATATGATTATTATACAGATGATAAATAGTTTGTGCAAAATTTATGTTTAACGATATATGTCAAAGAATCGAGATACGATAAAAAAAAAACAAAAGAACTTCGCAGACTAGTGCTGACGATAAAATTGACTTATCTATATTCTAGACCTTTCCATACTATCGTTGATATTCCATATATTCTAAATCGATTTATGTCAATGTGTAATTTTAAATATTATATTGTCGAAGTGCAATTTTGAAGTGCTAAAACCTTTAGGCTATGTATTTGGTAACTTAAATACTTTTAGAGTAAAGCTTTAGATTGAAGTATCGATACATCATTGGATAAAATTATATGAATTAGGCCCGATAAAAACTTCTATATTTTTTTGTTGGCCATACGTGTTAAATTTATTTTAATTTATTTTACCACTTACTTTTTTTCTATTGGAAGATATAAAAATGGCACTCGCTTTTTAAAAAGAACATCGAAATGATAATTAAGAATTTTAATTGAATCAAATGTGTATTTATTTCAGGACTTCCAGAAAATAAATAATTAATTAAACCGCTCAACGTATAGGAAACAAAAATCCGACGTCATTTAGATAAAATTATTTTTGCAAAATAAAATCGAAAATTATTCTTATTTTCAAGACTTTTTATATCTTTTGTAACTTCAAAAATGTTATTTTTAATATAATCGTAATCGAATATAAGTAGTTCGAGGATAGGAAATTGACATACAGAATCTGAAATGTTGTAAATTATATATTACGCACACAAAACACACATAGAAACTACGTAAGGGAGTATATTCCTAAAGTCCCATAAATAATTTATAGGATAGATAGGCGTAGTCACGTTAGGGTAAAGGGGGCTCTTGCCCCACCTTATACGAAATTCGAGTAACTGAACATTAATTTTTTATCAAAATTATCGCGCCAAAATTTAATATACCCGCAAGTGTCGCGCCAGATCATAAACCTTTGCTTGTTCCGTGAATGGCTGACCCTTTTATTTCCTTGAAACAATCCTGGCTACGATTTTGGGTACAAAAAATAGAAAATGTACCCCTATAGTTAATTGTATACAGACGATCTTAATGTCGTCTTAAATATTATGAAGATACGTTCTATTGATCTTTAGGAATATTTACTAGTATTAGAAGGATTCCATGTGGAACTATAAATTATGCTATATCAAGACACACGCACACAAATAACAAAAACTGACGGTCAACTATAATTAAGAAAATAGCACTCAAATTATTCACTAAACATTTCGGATTTCAACGCCCGCTGCAAACTCGGCTTTTAAAAAGAACTATTTACCGTATCGATAAAGTATTCCAACATAACCTAACACTACTTTATCGAATGGTGCATTACTAACTATTATTGTGATCTAAATGTCTCAACCATAGACCAAACATCATCTTCAATATATTCATAATACACTTGTACATTTCATTTTCGTTTAAATTATTATTCTCGTCCCAATATGTCAATTTCCTACCGTATTTCCTACACGTTATGATGTTAACGAACATTTTACTGAACATTCTACGAACAAAACATCTCTTAACCTCACCAACATCCATACAAATCTGACAATCACAAATTCTACTTATATCTACCGAATTGGAAGTGTCCGTGGGTATCACGTTATCTTTTTTGGCAACACCGCTGTCGACCGGAGTATCGACATTCGATACGATGATCGTAGGCACCACCCTATCCGTCACACCTTGCCCGACGAACGAAAACGTTTGCTTAATGCTTAACGTAGACTTGTTTCTTCTCAAAACTACGGTCCGAGTTCTATCGGTCATATCGAATTTCGACGATGATCCGCTGCGTGAAATCATCCCTTTTTGCATCGATATATTCTCGCAACTCGTGCATTCGACATTCTTAGTCATGACCTCTCTTCTCAAACTCGATTCTCTCTTGATCCCTGGGAACGAGGGGTCGAACACACCGAACCTCCTCTGTCGGGTACTCGGTTGTTCCACATCCCTATCTTGTCCTTTCGTCTCCATCGATATGTTTCTGTAGGACGGCACTCGAATCTCGAGGTAATCATCATCGTCGTCATCTTGCACCGAATAGTTCTGAACCTCGAAATTGTCCGCCGCGTCCCTTAGTGAAAAACTTCTATGGAGAGAATGTCGTGGGTATAGCATCCCGGTTGAGACTTTAGAACCGCTCGCAACCCTACCCAGTGGCGACATACTATCCGACAAATTGTCTCCTGAATTCCTCATAGCCTCCTTGAAAGTTTCAAACGTGCCAGAAACAGTGTAGCATCTTTGCAATTTCTTTATTTGTGTACCACCCGCGACCACGCCCTTATAGCTTCCTTTCAGTACGGTCAGCGCTAGACTCTTGCCAGCCGTCGAATAATCGACCTCCGAGGATGCACGCCTGCTTTTCACTCTGATCTGAGAAGCCGGGATATCCTCCAAACTCTTGTAGTGCTCGATGAAGTTCAGCCGCTCTTCGGAGTCAATGGTCCACGACGATCCGTCACTACTTATCGACCAATCGGACCCTATGGTCTGGAGATGTTTGAAAATATCGATACCCCCGTCGAGCGACAGCGTCCTCTGTAACGGCACATCGTGAGCGAACATACCTTGATAACTCTCCTCTCTCTCCTCGAACTTGTTGCCGAGCCACTTGTCGACCTCCCTGTTGGTCATCAAGTTCTGGAGCTCCTGCCTGAGGTCTACCTTCGATGTGGGTTCGTTGGTGTCGGAGTGTCGTCGTGTTGTCTGTGTGGCGGTGTGTGCGTGCGGGGCGGAGTGCCTACGGTGCGGGTGCGCGTGCGGCGGCGGCGGGGGCGGGGGTGCCACCGGGCGGGCACACTTTAGCGCCGAGCGTCGACACCGAACGCCGCTGGAGCCCGCCCACGGAGATATCAGACTCAGCAAAGAGCTTGCGAAAACTGCACAACAGATACAACATTATTCACAAATATTCATAAACTGTTTGTAACTGGCCTTGAGGTTAGAGCAAGATCAGCAATCGACTCAAATTTGCAACTTTTTTAGACCTTGTTTTTGTGGTTTATTTAACCGAAATGTACCATTCCATTGTTTAAATTAGTGGACACTAAGATGCAAAATTGACCGATTGGATGCGTTTAGATTAAGCAGATGAACGACATTTCTATAGGGAAGATTCTAGATCATTTTTCAACAGTTTTAAATAGAAGGAAGATCTAGAAAAAAGGGTTAGAAAAGTCAATGCCGCTCTACCCTGATTAAGCCCAGGGACGATGGGTGATTGGGTTAGTTGGTGAGTCAAATCCAAAACCTGGCTTTTTCGAAGACTGCAATAGCACTGACAATTAGAGTCACATGATGCGATTTGATGATTTATCAAGGTTTATTGAAACACTTTTATTTAGATGGTTAGCCAAAAAAATATTGACTAGTATGACATAGCATATTCATGAAAACCCATGAAAATGAAATCATATTCGATTATGGTTTTATCCCATAGAATCTATTCCAAAGCTCTTGTGGTCATTAAAAAAATACCTGCAGTTAGTTTACCTTGGCAGTAAAACAAGCGGTTATATTACTTGCAGGGGTCCACCTAATAAAAGATGACATTTTGTTCTGTTTTCACCCCAATGGCATTTATTTTATCCATTGAAGTTGGCCGTAAAACGTTTTTTATTTTTTTATACACAATAATCCAACAGTGGCCACCCAAATTACTTCACAGTATGAAACAGGGGTCTCGACATGTTACAGTATTAAATAGGTCCTTCGATATTTCACAGTATGAAACAAATCCCCCAACTTGTCACAGTATGAAACAAATCCCCCAACTTGTCACAGTATGTAACAAATCCCCCAACTTGTCACAGTATGAAACAAATCCCCCCAACTTGTCACAGTATGAAACTTCTTCCTCCAGATGTCATAGCATGAAACAGGTCCCTAGAAAACACAGTGTGGAACGGGTCCGTCGTCATGCGACAGTACGTACCGAGCGCTTTGAATACCTGCATCCTCCGAATCAGTACCAAGGGCCGAAAGAGATCCGCGGCGGCGGCGAGCGTCGCGACGCCTCCCGTGACGTCAGCGCCAGCAGGAACCTAAAGCGCCACCCAATATGTACTAACGGAACACTTGTAGGAAAGGGTTGAACACAAAATTAAGGGTGCAAATATGGGATGAAATGAGTGAATATATAAAATATTGGTGTCTAGTTTTCTTTTTTTTTGTCTTTTTGTTATGACTGACCACTGATTTAAATATAAGATTTCGAAGTGATACAAATATTCACAAGGAATTTCAAATTTTATAACGTGAATATGAATCAAGATAAAAAAAATGAATAAATGTGATCAATAATGGTAACTTACATTTTGGGATTACTATCAAAATTATATTTGATTTTGGGGGGACCAAAATAAAGCGCGATAGAAATAAAATATAATATACATAAAATTAGAGACAAAGGATATAAAAGGGATAAAAGCAGTAAATTATGATAATATAAAATAACCGCAACAGTGCAAAAGAATGCTATCAATCGATATTCATTTTGCTTTTTATATCTCACGAAGTTTCCTTTCTTGAGAATATTTATCATATATTCTTGTAACGACTTCATTTTTTTATATGAATTATGATGGAAATGATCAATAATATAATTCATAAAATGAACAAATAAATCATCAACAGAAAATTTTAAACAATCGTTCCTTCATTCGTGTATTTTGTAATCGTAATAGTGATCTAATTTTCAAGCTGATATGAAATATTTATAAAATGATCTTTTTTGTATGATACAAATCATGAATAAAATGATGATGAAAAAATACAAAAAAAAAACTGTTGAAAAAACCTAAAAAACATAAAAAAATACATATAAATATTCAAGGACAAGGACTAGGATAGGTGAAGCATAAAAAAGCGTCATGACATGTAGTGTATCACATTGTCCATGCAATACCGTGCCTTCGTGCCGTGAGGCGACGATTCCGTCTGTGTGCGTGATCTCTTTCGGCCCTGGTCTCATTTTCCATTTATATTATAAACACACACCTAAAAATACAAAACAATTTTGAAAAAAAAAAACAGTAGCCAACCAATCGTTACTCAGTGTGTACCTAGCTTAACACGTTACATCATGCGTCACCAAGGGCCACTTCCACCGGGAAATAATGTCGTGTTCATACTGAATCGAAATGTAAAAATCATTGGTTGTAATGGTTAAATAATGGTTTTTAAATCCGAATCCAGTTTGAATTTGACTTATTTTTGTTCGCGAAGTGGCCCCTAGACCCATAAACATAAAAAACAAAAAAAAAAGAAAATGTACCAGAACCAAATAAAAGCTGTAGAGTATGTTATAAGACAACACCAAAGAATGTAATTTT
Source organism: Amorpha juglandis (assembly GCA_949126905.1). NCBI lineage: Eukaryota > Metazoa > Arthropoda > Insecta > Lepidoptera > Sphingidae > Amorpha > Amorpha juglandis. Next base: position 11,738,308 of record OX421385.1, on the reverse strand, counting down.
GTACTGTTTGTTATTAGAAGAAAAAAAACAATGACATATTAGTTTGTTATGCCAGTTTACGTAAAATGATTTCCCCAAACCGATATACTACTTGAATTATATTTACAAACACAAAAAACACTGGAATTAATTTCCTTACCACCAAAATCTTGCCCCACCACCCACATAATTTAAAAATAAATAAACATTGTGCAATAGAGTGCATACCCCAATCACCAAAAGGAACATAATTCTACGAAACTCTTGATTTACATACATAATTATCGTTGTGCCATAAAATATACTGTGCGAGAAAAGACAAATAAATGTTATGTATATACACAAAAACCATTCACTCATACATTCGTTAAATATCGACAAATCATTCAGTCATTAAATTGAATGAAATCATGCAAGAAATTCAATTCGATACAAAATTGTTAAGATTTCATTCCTATACTTCGTTCACTCATTCAATCGAATGAAGACATTAACGGTGTTTTTACAAAACGCATTCTAATTTTAAACTACGTTTCTATTGGCCAGTTTGTATGGGTTACCATAGTTACTATTTGTTAGACACATAGTTTAAAATTAGAATACGTTTTCTAAAAACACCGTTACTTTCGTACAGACAAAGAGCTTAGATGTTAGTTACTTACAACTTCCTTATTCCACTGTTTCGTTTCCACGGCGCGTCGTCAGGTTCGGCCGGCAGCGGACCTTGAACCGGAGGCTCATCATCCTCAACCGCCTTCGTACTCACTGACGGTGATGTGTCTGAGCTGCTGTAATAGATTTTTTTTTATGAAATAGATGGCAACTGAGTGGGTCACCTGATGGTAAGTAATCACCACCGCTTGTAGACATCTACAACACCAGAGGAATCGTCGGTGCGTTGCCTGCCTTTGAGGAAAGAGAAGGTTCTTTTCTTGAAGGTATCTAGTCGTATATGTCTGAAAATACCGTAGGCGAAAGCAGAATCCACAAAGGCGCTGTACGGGGAAGAAAACTCCGTGTATAGAGCACTGTTGTGCAATGCCGTCTATCCAGATGATGAGGATGAAATCCCAACTTTTAGCGCGTATTGCGGTGATGAAACTTGGAGACTGGTATCATTTTCTAAACCAACGTACATTTAATGACCCAAAAAATACAGATTGAACTAGTTTTGGAAATTAAGTTACAATCTTGATATTAATTAGGCAGGCAGCGTGCTTGCAGGATGACATGCGGCTGTGGATTGGTGCTCGTCGTCTATCCTAGAGGCAGTGTTAGTGAGTGATGACGTCACCTGTCCGGCTGCGGGTCCGTCTGCAGCGCCTGCAGCTGTTCCTCGGCGCGGTTCAACTTCAGCTTCAGCTCGTTCCGTTCGTGCAGGATGACATGCGACTCTGGATTGGTGCTCGTCGTCTATTCTAGAGGCAGTGTTAGTGATTGATGACGTCACCTGTCCGGCTGCGGGTCCGTCTGCAGCGCCTGCAGCTGTTCCTCGGCGCGGTTCAACTTCAGCTTCAGCTCGTTCCGTTCGTGCAGGATGACATGCGGCTCTGGATTGGTGCTCGTCGTCTATCCTAGAGGCAGTGTTAGTGAGTGATGACGTCACCTGTCCGGCTGCGGGTCCGTCTGCAGCGCCTGCAGCTGTTCCTCGGCGCGGTTCAACTTCAGTTTCAGCTCGTTCCGTTCGTGCAGGATGGCATGCGGCTCTGGATTGGTGCTCGTCGTCTATCCTAGAGGCAGTGTTAGTGAGTGATGACGTCACCTGTCCGGCTGCGGGTCCGTCTGCAGCGCCTGCAGCTGTTCCTCGGCGCGGTTCAACTTCAGTTTCAGCTCGTTCCGTTCGTGCAGGATGGCGCGCATCTCTCGAACGCTGAACGTTGGCTTCGACGATTGGTCCTCGTCGTCTGCAGCGGGTGACGCCGCGCCGCATGATGCGCACTTCTGTAAAGATTTAGATTTGATTTGTGTTGCTTGTATTCTTTTTATTTATGATAGGTTAATTTAATATTCAATTTGTTTCAATACTGTGGCATATGCGGTGGTTACATATAACTACAGTTGCGATTACTTTTTATTTACAATGCATGTGTTGAATTGTATACAACTATTGTTAACTCCGTTTGCAACCCTTATCTAAATAAATAAATTACAACTTGTTGTTTCAATGATCGATCTGTGTACATCGAAAGTACAATGTACAAGGTGGTAGGTCCCTCGTATGCGAGAGGCCGTCTGGGTTGGTCCCACTGCTTTGTCTATTTCTGCCGCCAAGCAACAGTGTGTAAGCACTGTTGTTTCGGTTTGAAGGACATTGAAGCCAGTGAAATTATTGGGCATTATGACACTTAACATCTTATGTCTCGGGGTGACGAGCGCAGTTCAGTGCCATGCATCGCTTTGTAATTCAAAGTTCTGTGTGGTGTTGCTTCTGTTTATGGGCAGGCGTGGCACTTACCATCAGGCGAGCGACTTGCTCGACTCGTCGTTCAATGAAATAAAAAAGTACACTCGGCAATAACACCAAACCTATTTATTTACCTAGATTAAATAAGTTAAATAGTTTTAAGTAAACTAATTTAAATGACAATTCAATCGAGTCAACTACCCTATTTTCTGCAGCCTGACTCTACCACTAAGATTTTTTTCCGATCTGGATCCGAACCTTGTTCTGTGCGTCGGCCTGTTGCAGCGCGGTGATGTCCCGCTGTTGTGACTGAACGATGGCTGTCAGCTCGGACCTCTCTTCGCATATCAAGCGCATCTGAAAATATGCATTTATAAAAAACTTGCATAACAACATTTAGGTAAAAAAGGCGCGTTCGAAAATTTACTGACTGTACTAGATTTGAAATAAAACTAGTTGAAACGGATTTTATCGCGGTTTTTTATTTTATTTTTGATCCCGACGTTTCGAAGACTTTTCAGCCTTCGTTGTCACGGGGTGGACTTTTTTTTTATAGCATAGGCCGGCAAACGAGCAAGTGTGTCACCTGATGGTAAGTGATCTCCACCGCCCTGTACGCCCACCACCAGAAGAATCATGGGCGCGTTGCCGACCTTAAAGGAAAGGGATAATTAGGGATTGGGAAGGGGAGGATTTGGGGTTCAGGATATCTCACTCACCGTACGAAACGCAGCAGTATACCGCTACTTTACGTCGGTTTCCTGCGAGACAGTGGTAACGACCCGGTCGAGTCAGCCCATTCATGTTGTAGACAAAACTGTCTACAGCGTGGTTCTACCACTCAGATAACCATTTTGTCTATGTCTGCCGGCGAATATCACTGTGTAAGCACTGTTGTGTTTCATTGTGTGTTGAAGCCAGTAAAATGACTGGTCAATATAGACTTATGTCTTGGGGTGACGAGCGCAGTCCAATGTCATGCAGGGCTTTGTAATATGTGCTGGATATGTGTTGCTTCTTAAAAAAAAATACTCACTTGGTTCTGCAACGCCTTGTGCTTCCTTCGGAGGTCTCGACTTACTTGCGCCAACTTTTCCACCTGACTCGTCAACTGTAACGTATCCAAAATAGCCATTTCAATTTCATTCAAAACAACTTTATCTCATTGTATTGAAACCACATGAATTTATAAAAAATAATAAATAAAACACGTGACAATATCGACAATCCAAAATAACTTTGTCATATATTTTGATAGTATACAATTTGTGATATCAACAAATTGTTCCGATACCATATCATAAAAAATATAGATGACACGACTTTGATTTGAGCCGCCTAGATTAGATAGTATTTGTACAAAGACCAACGGTTTCATGTTTGTTTTTTTTTTATTTAAGTGAATGATAACGCCTGCCCATAAACAGAAGCAACCCCACACAGAACTTTGAATTATAAAGCACTGCATGGCGCTGAACTGCGCTCGTCACCCCGAGACATAAGATGTTAAGTCACAATGCCCAGTAATTTCACTGGCTTCAATGTCCTTCAAACTGAAACACAACAAGGCTTACACACTGTTACTCGGCGCTGGTAAAGACCCAGACGGCATGTCGCTTACGTGTAATTATTGGTTGTATTTATTTATTTATCCTAATCAAATCCCACACGATGTAACGTTCATAGAAACAAAGGCTCTTTGCTTATCGGTCGTTCCCATTGGCAGATTACTATTTCGCGATATATATCTTTATCTCGTATCGAGAGCTAAATATTTAGATTGTTCTAGAAACTAGTTTCAGATGCAAAGCAGTAACGACTTTTAATAATAAAAGGTCGCAATATTACTGGCAGCATTGTTTTATTTTTATCCCGTCAAAAACGTAGAGCAAGGAACAGGTATTTTTCGCTTTTGACAGAAGAGTTTATTTCGCTGGGTCTTCTCAAGATGGGTTGAATCCGGTGGTAGTTTTAAGACACGTGCCGTTTCGGTAATGTCTATGGTCCATATCAAACCCCAACCCAAAATATTTTCATATATTTTTCTGTTGACCATTCATGTTGTAGACAAAACTGTCTACAGGGTGACTCTACCACTTACGAACGTTTTCCTAACACTGGCTAATCCTGGAACGCGATCCACATAAGGTGTATGGGTCATTATGGTAGGTTTTAACACCACGTGTACGGTGGTCGCTATCCGGGCGGATATGAATAACCTACCAGCAAATACTACTAAAGCTCATGAAATTCGGTCCGATGATAATTTGTATAATGTACCCGGTAAGAAAGGATGTTTTAAAATTTCAATATGACAGTGGGTTCATGCGGACGGAACTGCAGGCAAAAGCCGGTATCCAATAAGACTTGGATGTGGTTCTGCATGCGACATTTGCGTTATAGTTCAAGGACTCGATTAATGCGTTTGTTTATGTCACATTAATTTTATTTCTATACTGCATAATGTCAATAACAACAAGGACCTGTTTTTTTATGTGTTCAGTTTATTGGGTCCCAACATAGAGAAATCTCTTCCAAACAAAAAGGTATATGAATTAAACAAAGAATTACGCGCGATATACGTACGTTTGTATAAGTTTATATGTTTTGTCTTCATAACATCGATTGCCTCGGTGGCGCAGCTGTATTGCGTACGCGATACGACTGCTGATCTGAGGTCCCGGGTTCGAGCCCAGGACCGGGTAAAGAGATATGGGGATTTTCTATCACGAAATGCTCAGTATCAGCCCGGAGTCTGGAATTGTGCCCGGTATGGCGATAGGCTCGCCCCCTATGACATCATGGGACGGAAATACGCTCGCCGAACTGTGGGTGTATTGGTTACACCTCTCCTTACCCCTTTCATTACAGGCGTGAGTGCGTATGTATTTATATTATAACCGCTTATAATTTAGTACTTATGTATGTAGCATAATATAAAATATTTGTTTATTTTGTAGAGATGAACATTATTTCAATATGATGTGGTATTACGGGCGTGATAAGCTATCTGAGTTTCATGTATATAATACGCATTATATACATATATGAAATGCCACTATATTCATGAAATGAAATTACATTAATTTCACAGTGTTTTGCTCGCATTACATTAATAAATTAAGCCAACACAATGTCCGCGAACATCAGACGTACTTAAATGAATCGTCTTTTAGATTGTAATTTTTTTATAGCATAGGCCGGCAAACAAGCAAGTAGGTCACTTGATGATAAGTGATCTCCACCGCCCATGTACGCCCACAATACCAGAAGAATCACGGGCGCGTTGCCGACCTTAAAGGAAAGGGATAATTAGGAATTGGGAAGAAGGGGATTTGGGCCTCCAGATATGTCTCTCACCGTACGAAACAGCGGCAAGCCGCTACTTTACGTCGGTTTTCTGTGAGACAATGGTAACGACCCGGTCGAGCCAGCCCATTCATGCTGTAGACAAAACAGTCTACAGCGTGGCTCTACCACTCAATTAGTTCATTATTTGCTACGGAGGTAAGTGGACAATTTATATTGACAACTCTTCCCTACTTTTCCATTTAGTTCAAAAAAGTTCAAAGGAACAAAGACCATTTAGTTTCCCCAGAGACTCGCCGAGCTTCACTGCTCCATGTTAAAAAAAATTCGTGCCACTGTTGATCCTGGTGCACAGGAGTTACAATGTTGGGGTAGTACCTGTAGTTGAATCGCTGTCTACCTCTCCGGGGATATAACCGTGACCTTATGAAAATATGTGTGAACATATAAAAGTAAATAGTTAAGATCTTAAGTATACAAATAAATTCTGCTTTATGTATCCAAAACAAACCAATTGCATTTCAAATATAAAATACAAGATCACGAAAGCCAAATCTAAACATTTTTATGTTTATTTGAAAAGGAAAATCGTTACACGGGTCAACAATATAACATGATAAAGCTATTTGGACTATTTCGAGGAAAAAAGGACGAAGTATGGGCTATTTATATCTAAGATACAACCCATGTATGGCACTTTAGTTGGGCAAAGAAGTATATCAAGGGAAGGTCTATTTTTCTTCTATATTATATTTTGATGTAGAATCAAGACAACGCCTATAATACTTCTACATATTATGCATGCTTCATGAAAAAAAAACCCAACAGTCACACATATAGCCCTGACCTCACAGTAAGATACCTGGTCTTGGGTCGTGGGTATCAGGAACTATGAGAGACTTTCGGTTTCACAACATCCAGACCCCGAAACAAATATTTGTGGATCAGACAAAGATTTGTCTCGGTGCGGGAATCGAACCCGCAGCCTCACGTGTCATAGTCGGCTACTCAGCCGCGGTGCCACGGAGGCTGTCAAATTAAATGAATAAGACATAGGCTACTTTTTACCCCGGAAAAAGCAGATCACGCGGACGGAGCCGCGAGCAAAAGCTAGTATTAAATAAAGCCTATCTGTTTAAATATTCTATTTGGTTGAGTTTCAACAACCCCCACTCAAATGTCACACAAGAATAATACTGGATCGATTTTGCGCCCAGCTCTTTTCATGTGTGTCACCACGAAGCTAAATCTATAGATAGAAAGCAAAAGAGTTTTAAATACTAATATAGTATAATCATACCATCGCCTCGTCCCGATCCCACAGAAAGATACGAGTCTTGTGCCGTAGGCATCAGAGACTACCGGAGACTTTCAGTCTCACAACACCCAGACCCGGAACAAATATTTGTGAGTAACACAAACATTTGTTTCGGTGCGTGGGTCGAACCCGCGGCCTCTCGTTTCACAGCCGGCTACTCGCCCGCTGCGCCTCGGAGGCGGTCAATTTAAAATTCAATAAACGCTGAACGCTCACTATGACCCCGTTTCAGACAATCTCATAAATCATAACGTTCAGAATACATTGCGCAGCCGGCGTAAATTTTCTACCAGATTATCATAAATTCGGAGCATACCCGTACAGCGGTGTATATTAAGGAAACCTACTTGTATAAACGTTGCGGGATCTAGACTGTCTATGTTAATATACTAGCTTTTGCTCGCGGCTCCGCCCGCGTGATCAAACAAACAATCAAACTCTACAGCTTTATAATATTAGTATAGATTTGGGTAGCTTAGCAACGGAAGCCTTCAAATAATATTATTTTGGTAGCTTAGCAACATAAGCCTTCAAATATGAATAATTTTCCCCGTTTTTGCAAAATTTTTCACTGATGCTTCGCTTCTAATGGTCGCAGCGTAATGTTATATAGCCTAAAGCCTTCCTCGATAAATGGACTATCCAACACAAAAAGATTTTTTCAATTCGAACCAGTAGTTCCTGAGATTAGCGCGTTCAAACAAACAAACAAACAATCAAACTCTACAGCTTTATTATAAACTCCTTTGCAAAAAAAACGGGCACCTTACACACACACACTTTACCTTAGCTTTTCTATGGGTAAATATTATTATATTTTTAGTATGTCATTAGCTTGGATGACTAGAAATTTCTTATTATCAATGAGAATCTAGTTTTTTAACACTTTTATCCTGGTATCGGTGTTTTAGTCAATGTAAACAGAGAGCCGTGTTAAAATGGACATTTTTATGGGTATAATGAAATTAAGACTACGAGTATTTTTATGGTATTTTAATAAAAGAGACATTAAAAAATAAAAATTAATAACGAGTATGACCTCCTCTTGCAGCGATTACGGCATGTAATCGTCTTGGCATGCTTCCCACCAGGCTTTTGATGGTGTCCTGTGGAATGTGTTCCCACTCAGTCGAGATTACACGTTTAAGCTCTCTGATGTTTTGTGGAGGTGGTTGGACAGATCGTACTCGCCTTTTTAGGAGGTCCCAAACGTGCTCAATGGGGTTAAGGTCGGGGCTCCGCGCTGGCCAATCCAAACGACGAATACCGACCTCTTGCATATAAGCATCTACGTCGCCAGAACGGTGGGCCCGAGCATTATCGTCCATGTAAATGGCATCTTCACCAATTACAGTCAGTGCGGGTTGTGCATTTTGAGAAAGGATTTCTGTTATGTACCTATGCGCATTTAGTGAGCCATTTTCTATGAATACTATCTCGGTACGATAGTTGGAAGTTACGCCCGCCCAAAACATAACGGACCCTCCACCATAAGGGGTGATTTCTTCAAAACACACATCGGCATAGCGTTCCCCTGGTCTTCGTAACACTCGCCGACGTCGGTCCTCACCATGCAGACAAATTCGAGCCTCATCGGAGAAGAGTACGCTACTCCAGTTACCTGGTGTCCAAGATAGGCAATTTCTAGCGAACCTCAACCGCGCAATCCGGTGCTCACGGAGTAACTTGGGGGCCCGCGCTGGTCGTCGACTACGTATATCAGCAGCTAAAAGTCTTCTCCTCACAGTCCATAGGCTAACTTGTGCTCCTCGTACCTCTTCAAGGTTTCTTTTGAGGTCTATGTAACTGCATTTGCGGTTCCTCAGCGCCTGAGTCACTAAAAAGCGATCGTCTCGCGGCTGTGTGCAACGTTTTCTCCCAGAACCTTGCCTTCTCTGAACGGAACCTGTCTCTTGGTATCGAGTCCAGGTTCTTTGTACGGTTGAACGACTCACGTTTAACCGCTGTGAGACGTAACATTGGCTACACCCCTCTTCCAGCAGCGCTATAATTTTACTAGCTCTCATTGCTTTTTCTGCCATTACGATAGACACAAAGATATCTGTTTTAAGTCACAATAAGGCAGAATTATGCGATAAACATAAATTGTTGTACTAAAAATAACGAAAAGTTACTTTTAGTTGCTTGATAACATTTTAACCGCAAACCCGCGAAAAGTGTCACAAAATGAAAAAGGGATTAATAATTTAAAAAACAAAAGTTTTGAATTTGGAATGAACTTTTTTTCATACCCAGACTCTTTATTAAGTGCCAGTAACATAGTTTGGCTATTAAAACCTCTGAAGAACTAAATGATTACCAATAATGTTAAAAAATCAAACCCGCCCGTTTTTTTTGCAAAGGAGTGTATTATAGTATAGATCAGATGGAAAACTTTATCGATTCGTATGAGAGCTGTGACAAATAACTTAAGTTGGCGCCATTGGCGGAAGTTCGAATTTCGAACGAATTGAAATTTATGACTACTATCTGTCAAATTTGAAAATCGAACGTGCGTTTGACAAGAGATCCTTCCAATTTCGCCGAGTTTCAGATTTGTAGCTTTTGACACACAAAACTATACCTTAGTAAAGGCTTTGCTTCTTTTTGTAGCACAGACCGGCAAACGCGCAAATGAGTCACCTGACGATAAGTGATCTTCACTGCCCATTTTCGCCCACAATACCAGAAAAATCATGGGCGCGTTGCCGACCTTAAAGGAAAGGGGGTTTGCGCCTCCGGATACCTCACTCCTCGTATGAAACACAGCAGGCCGTTACTCTAAGTCGATTTTCTATGGACGGCAGCCCATTCAAAAAATAAAAACTGTTGTTTTAGCATAAGATAAGCAACATATTGTAACATTGATTAGCCGAGAAAAATTAAATAAATAAATAAATACACCCAACAGTCACATACATAGTCCTGACCCCACAGTAAGATACGAGTCTTGTGTCGTGGGTATCAGGAACTATGAGAGACTTTTGGTCTCACAACACCCAGACCACGAAACAAATATCTGTGGATCACACAAACAACCGAAACAATCGACGAAAATCACTAGTTACACTTCTACAGACCCTTCAGGGGTACAGGCGTGAACTGATGTTATTATTTATCAGCAAGAATATCGTACATACTAAACTTTTGGTCTATTATTTAACGACCACGTATGGCAGTAGACCCAAAATAAAAGGAGTTATTGTCATCACGAAGGCCAACAACTTCTCACAAGTTACAATAAAAGCAACGCAGCCGGTGATTACGCAATATTTCTATTTAATGATAATCTCTTACACAATCTGCTCCACATTTGTCTATCGTTACGACAGTAATAAATATTAAATTCTCCTGATATTGATAATTGATAATGATAGCTTAGTAATTAGGTAGTACGGACCGGCGAGACGAGACTCGCAGTTTCGAAACTAGTCCCAATAGCACACACCTCTGTTTTTATTTCATTACAGTATATTAGTTTCTGTTGTGACTCTACAACCCTGCATTTCTCCTATCCTTTAACTTGAAATCCAAACTATTCAAGGTTGTCTGGTAGAGATCGCTTTTAGCGATAAGACCGCCTTTTGTAACTTTATTTAGTTGTAAGGTTCTTAATGTATAATTTTAATTATTGGTGTGCAATAAAGAGTTATCTATCCATCTATCTATCTACCTCTATATTTTTTTGTTACGTATGTATTCGCTTGTTTTAAAGTCAAAGGAAACATCGTGAGAAAACTTTCATACCTGACAACTTCTCCATAAGAATGAACCAAGCCAAGCGACCGTGTGTAAGCACTGTTGTGTTTCGGTTTGAAGGGTATTGAAGCCAGTGAAACTACTACTACTATTATGAATCTACATCTTATGTCTCAGGGTGACGAGCGCAGTTCAGTGCCATGCAGTGCTTTGTAATTCAAACTTCTGTATGGTGTTGCTTCTGTATATGGGCAGGCGAGACGCTTACCATCAGGCGAGCGTCTTGCTCGTTTCGTCATTGCGAATCAAATAAAAAAATGAATTCGAAGGTATGTGAAGTCTATCCACCAGCACTAAGTCAGCGTGGTGGACTAAGGCCTAACCACTTTCAACAGTAGAAGAGGCCCATGCCAAACAGTGGGACGAATATAGGTCAACCTCCGTGGCGCCGCTGGCCAGTAACCGGCTACGAAGCCAGAGGCCGCGGGTTCAATTCCCGCACCGAGACAAATGTTTGTGTGATCCACTTATATTGGTTTCGGATCTGGGTGTTGTGGGACCGCAAGTCCCTCGTAGTTCCCGATACCCACGATACAGGTTATCCTAGTGTGGGGTCAGGACTATGTGTGTGACTGTTGGGTGTATTTATAAAAAATAGACACATAGATAGATAGTATCTCTTTATTGTAGACACACACATAATAAAACAGAAAACAATAATTGACAAAATACAGCAAATAAATGAATGTGCCATAAGTGGCGGCCTTATCACTAAAAGCGATCTCTTCCAGGCAACTATTGGATGGAGAGAATTATCAAGAAAAACATTAGACAGGGTGTAAGTACAACAAGAGCGCTAAAATTATAATATAGGGCAGGTCTTATTTTTCCACAGTGTAGGCTAGTCTAGATTAAAGTATACCCATTTCAAATAAATTACTGCTCTGTTAAAACACATTAAACATTCACACATACCTTGTATGCGGACATGTGAATATCACAGACTTTAGGCAACAGCCAGTACAACTGTCGGTTTAATAACCAGTCGGAAACACAGTAAATTGCCTTAATCTCTAGCCTTGAACAATTGGGGTGAATTGTGTTTTGTCTATTCATTGGAGAGAGGCAGTTTTGGCAGACTTTGGATATGAATACCATATTATATTAGCACTCGTTTTATATATCTTTATATACGCAGAGGTTTAACCTGTACACCCACATTTCGGCGAGCGTATTTCCGTACCATGATGTGATAGGGGACGAGCCTATCGCTGCAACAGTGAACGACAACAGTATAAGCACTGTTATGTTTCGGTTTGAAGGACATTGAAGCCAGTGAAATTATCGAGCATTATGAGGCTTAACATCTTATGTCTCGGGGTGACGAGCGGAGTTCAGTGTCATGCAGTGCTTTGTAATTCAAAGTTCTGTGTGTTGTTGCTTCTATTAATGGGCAGGCGTGGCGCTTACCATCAGACGAGCGCCTTGCTCGTCTCGTCATTTAATCAAATAAAAAAAAACTTCCAGACTCCGGGCCGATACTAAACATTTCGTGATAGAAAACCTTGATATCATTTGACCCGACCCGGGGATCGAACCGGAGACCTCAGCATAGTAGTCGTACTACGTACGCAATAGTTACGCCACCGGGCTATCCTTTCGCTCAATATCGACTCGGAGTCTGGAATTTGTGTCCGGTATGGCGATAGGCTCGCCCCCTATGACATCATGGGTCGGAAATAAACTTGGCGAAATGTTGGTGGGCGGGTTACATCTCTGCCTATCCCTTCGGGGATTGCATGAGTGCGTACTTCAAGCCTGTTATACTGTAAAAAGATACGCCAAGCTAAAAAAAACCGGCGATGTAATAAGCCGGTATCATGTATACTTAAAATGAATTATTCCTATTTTTTTCCTTTCCTTTATGTCGACCTTTGTGCCAAATTTCAAGAGTGTTGTGTTACTGGAAGGACGATAAAAATAGATATCCTATCTACCCTAATATTATAGAGGAAAGATTTGTATTTTTGTACGTAACGACTAAACTCAAAAACTACTGGACCAATTTAAAAAAATCTTTTGTCGTTAGAAAGCTACATTATCACTGAGTAACATAGGCTACTTTTTATCCCGGAAAAAGCAGATCACACTGGCGGAGCCGCGTGGAAAAGCTAGTGTAAAATAATATGAATCAGTTAGTTATGTTATTCAAAAGAACATATCTCTTTATTGCAAAATATTAGAAACCATATATTTAAAAAAGAAAAAATACAGCCTCCGTGGTGTAGTGAGCGAGTAGCCGGCTACGAAGCGAGAGGCAGTGGGTTCGATTCCCGCACCGATACAAACGTTGGTGCGATCCATAAATATATGCTTATGAATGTTGTGGGATCGCAACTCCCACGTAGTTCTGAATACCCGCCATACAGGTTAACCTAGCGTGGGTTCAGGACTATATGTGTAACTGTTGGGTGTATTTATTTAAGGGTTTGGTGTTCCATTTCCAAGTAACGAACTCCTAAAAACGATCCATACTCCATACATAATATAGCATGACGTCATCGTGATTGATCAATCGCACCGACACAATCTCTCATAGTACAAGGATCAAGATTATTCATGTTCGTATATTTTACGTATTAAAACATCCGAAATTCGTTCAACATAACAATGAATTATGTTAAGCCTATCCAAGATGTCGGAGCGAGTTATTTTGAATTTAATCCGAGTGTATTAAGTGGTATTAAAAAGCGAGATCCCGACAACTGACACAAAATGGATCTTGAATATTTGTTTATATCTATGACGGGTGATTTCCCGAGAGAGTAGTAAGTAAAACGGTGAATTACTGTTGCTTTTTAATGAAATGAGCTGGCAGCCTTTTAAAATAATTAAAATGAATAAATGATAGGAAAGCTAGAGACTATATAAAATGTTCAGCAATGCGACTCTATTGGACTCTATTGAATGTCTCGCAGCAAACCGATATAAAGTATCGACTTGCTGTTGCGTTTCGTACGGTATCTCACTCCGGAGGCCCAAATCCCCGTCCCCTTCCTATCCCTTAATATTATCCCTTTTCTTTAATATCGGCAACACGCCCACGATTCTTCTAGTGTTGTTGGCGTACACGGGCGGTGGAGATCACTGACCATCAGGTGACCCACTCACTCGTTTGCCGGCCTATGCTATAAAAAACACGAGTGCCAATGGTCTCACTACAGAGGATGCTCAAGATTGAGCGAAGTGGAAGGACCCTGGCGCTAAGCCGAGATGACTCTGGCATGAAGATAGAAATAAGCTATGGAAAATTTGATGATAAATTTATCAGAAACGTGAGATGACATGTAACATTATACAATAACATACATTAGTCACCGTATTACTCACAGCAAATTGAAAACATATTGCTTTTGCAAAAGGAATGTATTTAAATATGGTGGTGCTAGAATAGCTGGTGGTAGACAGAGACAAGACTCAAGACACGGGTTCGATTCCCGCACCGAGACAAACATATGTGTGATCCACAGATATTTGTCTCGGAGTCTGGGTGTTGTGAGACTGAAAGTCTCTCGTAGTTACTGATACCCACGACACAAGACTTGTAGAAATAAAACTACCAGGACCAGAGTCACATTCAGAGTCCTCCCCGTGACGACGAAGGCTGAAAAGTCTTCGAAACGTCGGGATAAAAAATAATAAAAAACTGCGAAAAAATCCGTTTAAATTAGTTTTATTTCAATGAGTAACATTCGCGTAAACGTAAGAAATCAACAAGACTTGTATCTTACTGTGGGGTCAGGACTATGTATGTGACTGTTGGGTGTATTTATTTATTTATTTTAAGACACCGACGCTGTAGACAAGTCTGTACAGCATGGCTCTACCACTCGAAGATGCGGTCGATTAAAAACAATTTCATTTTCTTAGATATTATTCAGTTTTTCGTTTCAATCTCAAAGCGCGATCTTGATTATAAAAGTATACTTGGTGGTTCTTTCGGCACATTAATTAAACCACAAACGAAAGAAGTTAATTAAAAACAACGTAAACACGACGGAAAGTTGTTCTATAAAATATTTTTTGGCAAAAACCACGTCGTATGCTCTTGTAAAGCTTTCGTTTGATATTTTAATTTTGACCTGAATCCGTAATCCGAGTGTATCTTAACAAAAACTGTAAACATAGAGATTTATATAATGTTAAGGTTACTGTCGTGCATTAGGGTAGATTACTTGATTTTTTTTAATAATTAAATCAATCAAAACTTACAGCTGTAGAAGTAATTTTATCAATCCGTTCAAAAATAAATAAGTTAAAAGCCATTCAAATCTGAAGGAAGGGGTACATGTCAAATGACAGACGACGGAAACTTTGACGTCACCATGTAAAAAAGCCGTTACGGTGACGTAAGCCTTCGAAACCTCTTTTGTTTTTTGATCTCTGTTTACTTTCATAGACTTGTTATCATATTGTTCTCCAACGCAACTATTTCGCATTTATATATACTTTTTTCAGTACCTACTAAGTTAGTGTCAGTAGGCCGCCAGTAAGACTTCGAAACCTCTTTTGTTTTATGTTTTATGATGTGTATACTTTCATAGACTTGTTATCATATTATTCTCCGAATAAAAACAAAACTTAGATCTTCGATAATATAATCGTAAAATTTATCAACATTAAACAAATCTTTTCTTTCTATAAATAAGTAAGACAATTGGAGCCGAAAGTTTTGACGACATAAAATTAAAGTTAGAGATATAAAGTTACAGATAATCATATTTCAAAAGCGTGGAGCGTCGTCAACAGTCCGGGCCTTCTTTAATTAGCCCGAATTAAACTTCTCAGAGGCCAAATAACAGCGCTTTTCGTCAAAAGGAAACTAGAGTTGGTATAAAAAACATTTCAGAGGAAAAAATATATTGCAGAACTAAATTTCATTTCAACAAATTTTTGCTGTTTTTTTAATAATAAAATCCGGAAACGGATAAGTCACCTAATGGTATATTATACCCATAGCTTATAAACACCATAACACTATGAAAATTCATGGACCTATTGCCGACATAATGGTAAGGGATGATGGTAAGGGCGAAGGGAATTTGGGCCTCTGGACATCTCACTCATACTACGAAGTGAAACAGCAAGTAATGTAGATGCAAAGAGGTATTATATTCATAAGGCATAGGTACAAGGTGGCAGGTTCCTTGTATGCCACAGACCGTCTGGGTTGGTACCACCGCTTTATCTATTTTCGCCGCCAAGCAAGTGTTTCGGTTTAAAGAACATTGAAGCTAGTGACAATACTGGGCACCATGAGACTTAACATCTTATGTTTCGGGGTGACGACAATTAAAGTTAATTGAGGTCTCTGAATGCGGCAATTAAACAGAAAACCGTCGAGGTCCTAGACGCAATTACAGATCTACCAAAAATCTTTTTTTTCCACTCAACTTCGCATCATGTATATTCATGACAATATTCTCTTATAAAAATGTCGGAGAAAAAATTTCGCCGGACGCGTGTCATGGAATACTAAAGTGTATCAAAGGAAGCCTTTTCGCTACTTCGCTTAAGTAAACACACATTCTAGCCCGTGACGCGACTTCAAAACATGAATCATTGAGACGGGATTACCATAGAGTGTATTTAATTATAGAAAAAGTTGTTGTGCATGAGCCCACCGAGGTTTCCGAGTTGGTACGACCCGGCTCGATCGAGGCAGTACCACTGTCTCATAGAAAAAGGTGCAGTAGGGGCTAGCTGTTGTGTTCTATACGATTAGCGAGAATTACGTAGGCACTATTTCATCGTGGACTGGACTGGGGACCGGACTGGACTGGGGACCGGACTGGACTGGGGACCGGACTGGACTGGGGACCGGACTGGACTGGGGACCGGACTGGTCTGAGGACCGGAGTAGACTGGGGACTGGACTGGGGCCCTGACGGGCCTGGGGCCCTGACTAGACTGGGGACCTGACTGGAATGGGGACCTGACTGGACTGGGGACCTGACTGGAATGGGGACCTGACTGGACTGGGGACCTGACTGGACTGGGGACCTGACTGGACTGGGGACCTGACTGGACTGGGGACCGGACTGGACTGGGGACCGGACTGGACTGGGGACCGGACTGGACTGGGGCCGGACTGGACTGGGGACCGGACTGGACTTCCAGTTAGCAGTGAGTACTCAATAAATAGTACTTAAGTTTTCATTTCTATCGGCAGTCCCTATCACTGACAATTTTTTTTATTGCAAATTATTTGTTTATTATATGAAAAAAAATTATAATTGTGAGTTCCATAAGATTCTAACAGATGGCGGTGTAAGGTAATTTATCGGCAGAATTGAGTAAGTATCCAATAGATAGTTTAACATACACCATAGCCACAGCAACGCGAGGCCGGGTCTGCTATAAAGTTTAGGGCCTACACCAGCATAAACATTCGCTCGAGGCGTTGAACAGGACATTGAAAGACATAAAAAAAACAACGGCAAACTATTTGGCGGCACTTGGTTAGTTTAGTACTTTTAGGTGATTTCAAATGAACACTTCCCGTCATTCATTCGGCATTCAGTGCGAGTAACTTTTTGGGAATCATCAAAACAATAACAATAAGTTGATTACTTTTTATTTGACTACCAAAATATTCACTGGAAATATTTTATATGGCAAAACAACGTTTGCCGGGTCAGCTAGTTAGATAATAAATAGAGATAAGTAATAGAGACGATTTCCACCGAATTTATATCACACAAAAAGCATATTAATAAACTAAACAGAATAGCTGATGCAAACTGTTCTAAATAACTCCATGATGTAAAATATCGAGTAGATATTGCCAACCTTTGGTACGCGTACCGCAGTATAAAAATATAATCCATTGAAATGTTACATTTGGGGTTGCGTTTCTTAGAGGAGTCAATTTTATTTTTTTGATGTGTAGGGGGGGTAAGTGTAAAGCTAAAATCAAGTTTGTGGGGTCGCCACCCTTGTCCCACGGCCGCCATCTTGAAAATAGGGGTTGAAACGGTTTTTACGATATATCTCTTAAACTATTTATCTGATAAAAAAAATTGTTAACGTTTTTTGTTGCTAATTAAATTCTCTATAACTTTGGTCCAGTAACTTTTTGTCGTAAAACTATAAATAAAAAAGTTATAAGTGAAAATGTAATAAAGAAAAAAATAAAGATGATAATTCTCTTGACAGCCTAAGATACAAACAATTCGCCAAGGCAGTGACAAAAAGTACATTTAATTTATCTTCACTTCCTCCAACACAAGACACAGCTCGCTTTCATACTTTCCGAGTCTACCATCAGGTCCAGTCGTGGCTTGGTAATAATAATGATCCTGAAGACTGGGGCTGGAAAAAATGTGGAAAATTATTGATGCCAGTGCAGAGCTCTAAACCTCCAGCACCCCCTGAGCTTCTTAAATTGATCTTTTGTAAATGCAAAGGAAACTGTGGAGCGATGTGTGGATGTCGAAAAGCAGGGCTAAAATGTTCCGCAGTGTGCTTCCATTGTTCTGGAGAACTGTGTTCTGTGTCTTGTGTTGGAGGAAGTACTTTTTGTCACTGCCTTGGCGAATTGTTTGTATCTTAGGCTGTCAAGAGAATTATCATCTTTATTTTTTTCTTTATTACATTTTCACTTATAACTTTTTTATTTATAGTTTTACGACAAAAAGTTACTGGACCAAAGTTATAGAGAATTTAATTAGCAACAAAAAACGTTAACAATTTTTTTTATCAGATAAATAGTTTAAGAGATATATCGTAAAAACCGTTTCAACCCCTATTTTCAAGATGGCGGCCGTGGGACAAGGGTGGCGAGTTTGTGGCGACCCCACAAACTTGATTTTAGCTTTACACTACACATCAAAACAATAAAATTGACTCCTCTAAGAAACGCAAGGTGAGGCCTAAAAAATGTAACATTTCAATGGAGTAATATGCGTCGAAACAAGTTCCATTTTCAAATTTCGAATATGCCAATTGCAAACAGATAAATCAAATAACAACTATTTTCATCAAACTAACATCAATAGCTTTGTCCTATTTGATCGTATTTGCTTACGTTTCAGCTCACGCCTACACCGCAACAAATATTATTAAGGATATTTGGATGAAAATATTCAATAACATTTCAACCCACATTAAGTAAAAATTTTAATATTAATTTTATTTTGCTAAATTCACTAACTTAAACTAATAATTTAAAGATCTATTTTGCATAATCGTACATGAGAATTAATGTTTAATTTATGATTTTTTATATAATACGTAATTTAACCTAATTAAATCTAATGAATTTAGCAAAATAAAATCAATATCTCAGTGTTCACTTGATTTGGGTTGAAATGTTATTGTGTATTTGCATCCTTTTTTTTCTATTTGGCTTTTATGCTGTTAGCCTGACGAGAGTCGGCTTTCTTCAGCTTCACCGGACTTTCTGGCGAGCGCTTTAGGCGCTCTCAACCTTTAAGTATTTGCATCCATTTGCACCGAGCAGTATGTAGTCACATATAACAAAATAATTACAAAACAAAACCGTCTGTTTTTCCACCTCGACAAAAAAATATCGAACACCTATAGAGCCATAACATATAATTGAAATGAAAGTTAAGATTGGTTTTTTATTCCAACAAAAATCATTACTTTTGTAATGATATCTTACGTTTACGCAAATGTTACACATTAAAATAAAACGAATTTAAACGGATTTTATCGCGGTTTTTTATTTTATTTTGGTCCCGACGATTTGAAAGCTTTCAGCCTTCGTGGTCACGGGGTGGTGCGTTTTATTACTTTTGTGTTTTATAACACCAGTAACACGAATGGAAAAACAATATCTGGCTCAAAAGCAATTTTTTTTTTTTTTTTATAGCATAGGCCGGCAAACGAGCAAGTGGGTCACCTGATGGTAAGTGATCTCCACCGCCCATGTACTCCCACAACCAGAAGAATCATGGGCGCGTTGCCGACCTTAAAGGGATGGGATAATTAGGGATTGGGAAGGGGAGGGGATTTGGGCTTCCGGATATCTCACTCACCGTGCGAAACGCAGCAGCAAGCCGCTACTTTACGTCGGTTTTCTGTCAGACAGTGGTAACGACCCGGTCGAGCCAGCCCATTCATGCTGTAGACAAAGCAGTCTACAGCGTGGCTCTACCACTCAATTATTATTATTGCACGCCAACGATAAAATGTTCGCTAGCCCTGGCATATAGTGTATTGCAAACAATTTATTCCGCATCGAAGCTCCGACCCGGCCGCGGCCGGGCCCCGCGATGCATTTTAGAACATTTATATTTAACTCCGGCTCGATATATGAAACTAAAAGCTTCACAAAAATAAAGCCCTCGGGCATCCAATGAAATAAATAATTCAAATATAAATTATTCCGATATACGGTAATCTCTCTGCAATGTGTTTGCAAATTGGTGATAAATAAAAATAATACATATTGCGTAGAAACTGATAAACATTTTAACATCAAGCAATAATCAGATAGTTAAATAATTTCATAATAAAAAGAACAACGTTTTCCAGAATGTACATTTGTTGTTATTCGTACCCCGAACCACGCTTTCCGATTAATAATTAGGATATTCTTACTCAGCGAATAACCACAGTCTTTAGCGATATAAAACAACCAGTTATAAGAGTTTATCCATTCTTAACGATCATTTTATTAGCCGTGTATTAAATACACTGTTCATACATACGCACTTACGCCCATAATCCCCGAAAGGATAGGCAAAGGTGTAAACCAGTACACCCACATTTCACCGAGCTTATTTCGACCGCCCATGATGTGATAGGGGCGAGCCTATCGCCATACCGGACACAATTACAGACTTCCAAAAAGAAAGAAAATGATTAAGTTATATTGACAAACCCCGTGGCGCAGTGGGAGAATATCCGGCTGTGAAGCGCGAAGCCGCGGGTTTGATTCTCACATCGAAGCAAATGATTGCATGTCCACAAATATGTAGGTGTTTTAGGTCTCAGTGTGTTTTGTCCTCAAAGTGATTGACGTCAAGGAAGCCGGTCGTGAATACATCATGCCAATTTTTTCTGTGATATGTTAAAGATCATGTTGCGCCGACCCCACTGCGAGTGGCGTAAGTGCAGGTAGATGAAGAGTGCATATCTAGTCAGATTTTTTGTTAAAATATTTCTTGCATCATCCGTAAATAACAATAAAGTTTAGCAAGATAAAAAGTACGAACGATAAAAAAAATTATCTGCACATCTACTCATGATGTATATACTATATATGTACATACTATATCATCTATATGTATCATTTTTATTGCTGCCGGTACATTTTATACAGTCACTTTACACAAGGTGTGTGGATCACTTTGGCAGGTTTTAACACCATCTATACCTACGGTGGTCGCTATCTGGGCGGATATAAATATCCTACCACCAGCAAAACTCTTATTTATTAGATAATAATGTCCAGTTTATGAAATAATATGCTGATGAATGTAAAAAATAACAAATCATCTGTTAAATCTCCGCATCAGTGAAATTGAACGGGAGTGAATGTATGAATGGGAAAGTAAGAGAGTGGTGAGAGAAGGAATATGGCCGAAGGGCGGTATACGATGTAATACGGTGAAAGGTGAAAATTAAACAAGTTTAACGAATTTTTTGAATTTTTCGAAATATATAATCGTTGGTGCTTTCAATCATTAACATACACAACTGCTATAGCATCGACTCAAAATTGGTTTGATTAAGAAAACAATTTTTAATCGGTTCTATATACATTTGTTAAAAATTTATTGTTTTAAAACTTTAAGTAAAAGACTCATCTTGATATCTGACCACCCTATTCAGATATGCGACAAACAGAAATTTACGCGTCGTACAGACCACATCAACCTTAGGGTTAAAAATAATGAATCTGACCTATGCACTATTTGCCGTAAGGGGCCGTTCAAGTATTACGTAAGCAGATTTATTGCAATTATTTACCCCCCCATCCCCCTTGTCAGCAAAAGTAAGCAAAGCTCTTACCCCCTCCCCCCATGCTTACGTAAACATTTGTCAATTAATGTATTGTTTTTTTAATTTTATAATGTTATAATTATAATTTGAAAAATAAGAAAATAGATTTAGGATAGAGATTATATTTTACTGAAACGGTATTCAACATAGAGTAAAGGACAAAAATATTATATCTTACTAACATAACAAACTTATTTTAAATTTTTGGTACATATATTAAATTCAAATTAACAGTCTTCAGTCCATGAAACCCGAATCCATGATTCTAAGTTTTCGATGACATTGGATTGCTTCGATTGCTGCTCAGTGTTGTGAGTCTGCTCGCTTTCATCCGATTTTGGAATGTCTACGTCATTCTCATCGAGCCATTCAACATCATGGTGCTCTAAATTTTGAATAATGCACATCAGTTCATTAGCACGACGAGCAGCGACTCTTACAGGTCTAACTTTCCTATCAGTGTGCGTGTTTACTTTCTTATGGATCTTTTCGATGTGACGATTTAGTGACTTGACGGAAGCATGATAAAGACCACACGTTTTGCATGTTCGCCTTGATAGCCTCAATTGTACCGTCGGACAAAAATAATCGTATGGCATTCGCAGGAAATCTTTGAGTGAAGCACTTAAGCGTAGAGCTAAATTGACTGGAAGATTAAGAAATTGCCCTCCTTCATCTAAAACCAAGTCATCAACTGTTTGTTTTACTTTTACAGGTGGTGGAAGAAACCTGTTGTCTAGTAATCTAAATAGTCCACTTCTTGGACGACAGCATTCTGTATTTCTACATTTTACAATTTGGAGCAAGTATTGGCTTTCACGCACATGTTCTGAATACCATTTAATGTCTGGAAAATCAGGAAGATCTTGTTCACCTGCCCCAACATATTTTGCATTAACATTATAGCCATCAATTTCCATTGAACTCCATACTTCAGCTAATACTTTTCCTGCAAATTCGAAATTAGATCTTTCTAAATGTTCATCAATTGTAACGCCACGTTCATCCAAATGAGACCCAAAATGGTCATGAGGCAATATTAAACCAGCCAGTTCCCGACTAAGAGGAGCCATTCTGCGCTCTACTCTGTTATACGCACTTCTTCCGGGAGCATTGGTAGCTAAAAACAATGCATCGAGATCATGTCGCTTAAAGTGTTGTATAGCAAACCCTATGACTTTTTGATAACGCGGATTTTCATCTGGCCCTCCATCAACCGTCATGATTACCACTGGTTTTACTAGTCCATGGTCAGTTTTAGCTAATGGTCGAAACTCTTCAAGTTCGAGAAGCGTCTCGAAATCCTGAGCATGAGTATTAGCAGTAGATGAACTATGCTTTCCACTTCGAATAGCGATGTATGTTGGTCCAGAATATCCAACGGCTTGCGGTTGTCCTAGCATATTGGAAGTGATTTTGATACCAGCATAAACAGATGGTATTAATTTATGACGCTCAGCGATTACCCAATCGTGATCAGGCAATTTGATTCTATATTCCATGTGCATTAGAAGAGGTGCTTGCTTATTTGCCGCAGTTACGCCAATAGGGACTCGAGCTTTATCATCTTGAGATATGAAAAATACTTGATCTGGTCCTAGTATGGATGCTATGTTCTCTAAATAATGGATTGATGTTTCAGCGAACTTGCTATCTAAGTGGCTCTTGTGGTGATCAGTTTGAGCCCGAATGAGCTTAAGAGGGACTGTCGATACATGTTTTTGTCCCTCTGCAGAATTAGATTTTCTGGGAATCAAACGAAGATATGTCCCACTGCGACTAATGTCAAATCCCATTTTACGTAATTCTTGTGTGAGTTCATCAAGAGTTTTTACGCTGCGAATTGATTCCGTTCGTCTTCTATCATCTGCTGCACTCCCAAATAAAGCTATATCCGCGATTGTTTTCAATAGTAAAGGTTGATTGCTTTCAAGATTAGGACGTCCCACTGAATCCCTCAGAGATAGTCTTTTTTTCATTTCTGGATTTTCATGACAAATATCTTCTAACTTTCTTTTCATACCATCCCTGTGTTTCTTCTGGGCAACTGCGTTTTGAACCTTCCTGTTTAAAAACTGTTTTGCTGTTTTTATTTCCTCGCGCAACTTAATGATCTGTTTATCAACTTCAGCACGGATTGACATAGTATCTCTGGCAGAATACAAAGCATTCAAATTTTTTTCGAGTAGAGCAATCTTATTTTTCATAGCTTCCTGAGAAGGTTTTGGTCTCTGTTTATCTGTATTTTTATTAATTTCGCATTGCTGTTGTGATTCATTACCGGTTTTTATTTTATCTTCTTCCTGTTTTTTAATATTTGAAGCTGGCTGTGTAATTTGTGTTTTTTCTGCAGGTTTACAGGTTGCCTAAAAATAAAAACTTTCTATGGGTTCTGCTAAAGATTCTCTTATTAAGCTACATAAATACAAAGTATGGCAATAAATATGGTAAATACAAAACCCTATGGCTTTAAATCTAATATCTTTAAACGAGCAAATCGTTCCGGTCACAAAATACAGGGTGTTATAGTCTATTCAAGTAGGTATTTAAAAGAATATAAACAATCTTGATATGTCTTTTTATTGAAATATGCAATTATAAAATCAGATATCTGTAAAGGTGCGTACAGACATCGCGAGGCTTGCGCCGCGAATGGTTCGTCTCGCATACATCAACCTGAGGCATGCTACGGCACATGTATACGTGCGAACCATTCGCGGCGCACGCCTCACGATGTTTGTACGCACCTTTATGTACTTACAGAAAAGCAATTTTTTAATATTGGTTGAGTTTTTAAATGAATCACAACAGATTTTACACAGTTTACAATTTTAAACCACATATTTCAATAAAAAGACATATAAAGATTGTTTACATTCTGTTAAATACCTATTTGAATGTGACCAATTGACGGAATCAATTATAAGAAATAAATCTATATAATGAATATTACCTCTATACTTTAAGATAGGCCATAATATTTTCTAATTAGCAAAGAGAAACTTTTTGGCGATTTCTAATATTTCTAGTAGGTACTCATAGGTACCTAAAATGATTTCGTCACTCACCTTAGAAAAAAAATGTAGTAAATTGGATTTATTCGTAGTCGCTGCTTGCAATTCTTCTTCGATTCTCTTAGATACAATAATATCTAGTTCCTTGTCGGATTTTGCTTGTAATTTATAATTTCGCCACACTTCGTTAACTAACTTTTGTACATTTTGTACTTTCGTACTTGTATGAGATTTTTTAAAACTTTCAAACAATTTTTGGTATAACTTGGATTTGTCTATTTGAAATGACATCTTATTTAAACATTAAACTTTGGATAATGGAATGAATGGTAACACAAATGTTAACTTGCTTTACTATGCTTACAATACGTCTACTCGCTATAGCAGCCAAACGAAACAATACACTGATAGAGGAAATTTAGACAAGTGAACAGCGCGCGGTAATTCCCTTACTCGGTTCTAAAGCGAGTAGGGGAATTACCGCGCACTGTTCACTAAATGTATGTATTACTTGCGGGAATCCCCGAAAATGCTTTTCGTTTTCAAGCAAAGACAATGTGTGGGTTGCCATTCGTGTAAAAAAGAAAATAACTACCGATGACGTAATCATCATCTAGACTCCCCTACCCCCCATGTCATCCAAAATAAGCAAAGCAAAGACCCCCCCGCCCCCCCATAGTGCTTACGTAATAATTGAACGGCCCCTAAACATATGCATATTTAATAAAACCTCAACGCCAATAGAAGCAAAATCCAGTCGACAAAATAAAAACAAATACTATGATGAATATAAAACATGATACAAAAAAAACTTGAGAACGTCATCGTATAAAAACTCTAATAATGGCACAAAAAAACATCTTAAGTAAACACTATGCAATAATAATGCGCAATATTTTATTTATAATGTAGCCGAGCATGTCGAGCAACGTCGCCCAACTTTTGTTTAGCATCGTTCGTAGTCAAACAAGGAAAGTATCACCAATAAATCTAATCTTCTTTCACCTTCCCTTGTCCCAATAGCCCAATAGGATAGTATCACGAAGTCTAGTACGAGTCACAAGTACGTACACAGTTATCGAAATCGAATAAAATTACTATTGTCGAAGTGTCAGGCTAGGCATTCGTATTGGAAAAAACGAAAGAACCTTCGACTAATCAATTATAATATAGAAGCGATATACCACTGACTTCCTCAAAAAGAAAGAAAAAAGTATTTATTTTGCGCAACACATTAAGGGGTTATATACAGTTAGAAGGCCGAAAAAAAGCGAATTTTCCAGATTTTTTTCTGAGAAAACTTTTAAACTTATTGATCTAAAAATGTGTACACATATTATGGTATCTTTTAACTGTATTTTAAGACTTAGTATGTATACAAATGTTTATTTGGAAAGGAGCTACAGCTGATCTCCGAGAGCTCCTCTCAAAAAAGACGTTTTGCGGTGACCACTATATCTCTGAACTGGATCCTTTGAAATTAAAAAACCAAACAGATTTCGTTAAAGTAATGTTAAATCTAGTAATTGATCGAAGGAATAAGTAAAATATTTTTTTTTGGCAAAATGGCGGCTTCTCAAAAAAAAAATCTATTTTTGACCAAAATTTCGACCTTAGAATGCTTATAAAAAAATATATATTTATCGGTGAAAAAAAATCTTCGATTAATTACTAGACAATATATTTAAAAAGCTCGTGTTAAAATTTGAGACTAATCGGTTAAGCCGTTTTCGAGTAATGTTGGTCACCGACTTTGAAAACACCATTTTGAGAAAAACGCGTTTAAAGTTTGAATAGCACTAAATATTTTCCGGTTTGGGGAGAGAAAAATAAAAATTTACCTTTCAGGTATAAAAAAAAAACAATAACACATTGTTGCTTTACGCATCTAAATACATTAGAGAACATTTACAATAGGCAGGTGCATAAAAGGGACAGTGTAAAGGGACAGGTAAGCGCTTTGAAGCTTTGGTAAGCTTTCAAGCACTTTGAAACGCCTTTTCAAATTTGCGTGTAACTTCGAAAATATTAACCGGAACAATATGAAATTTTCTGTGTGTATTCTTAAATATATGTACATTAAGAAAATAAAATAAAAATAAAATCGATTTTTGGAAAATTCTAACTGTATATAACCCCTTAAAAAAGAACATCTAAGAAAAAGACAAACCAAAATATTTAACACTACTCCTTCCGTCAGACTTTGAGGCTTATTATAACTTAATTAATTACGCTCGGTTTTATAAAAAGATTTCGTTGCATTTTCAAATCATTCATCAATCATTTCACCAATGATGAAATAATAAAAAAGAATCAAATCACCAACTCTATTCCCCATTATCGTGACCCACCTTCGCTGTTGTCGGGCAAACAGACCCACATAACACCACTGACATTAACACCTCAATAAAAGTAGGCGCGTCTGCATCATCGGCGACATAGGAATTCTAAACGAGGTCGTCTTTACGAGCGTGTCTATTGACACAACGTGACACGCGATTCTCAACCTTATCTCTAACAGAATAAGGAACGAAAACTCCACAGGTACGATTATGTTTGCTTACGTGATGTCTGCCGTTCATTGCGGGGGAAAGGTGCCCGAGAAACGTTGAAAGATTGTGATGTAATGTGAGAGGAAATTCAACGCGACCTTAGGGAGACAGTTTATACAGACAGCTATGATGTAGTACAAAGTTGTCTACACCAGCGGTTTCTAAACATTTAAATGTAAGGAAAACAATCCCTTTTATTTTAGAGAATTCTACATTAAATGGATGCAAATATGCAGTAATATTTCAACTCACATCAAGTCAAAATTGAGATATCAATTTTATTTTGCTAATTTCAATAACTTAAATCAATAATTTAAAGTTCTATTTTGCTTAACCGTATATGGGAAATGTTTCATTTTTTTTATAAAGTACTTAATTTAACCTACTTAAATCTAATGAATTTAGGTAAATAAAATTATTGTGTAATTGCATCCAAATGATCATTACATTTACGCCCGGTTTCTGAACGGATGGATCAATGTAAAAATTAAATAATCGTCTGTCAAATCTCATGTCAAGTCAAATTTGAGTTGCTAGAAGCGAGGTCAACGCTATGGATTGGACACAACTGTTACTTGACAAGGCTTACAAACTAATTTCAAAAAATCGTATGTCAAACGCTTTTTTGGGTTTTTGGAAGATTCATAGTTATTTCTATCGTTAGATGGTGTGCCAATTACTAACATGCGATTGGACGCAAATTAGATCAGAAATTAATATATATTTTTTCACTAAATAACCTTTCAAAAACTCAAATTGATTTGACAGTGCTGCCAAATCAAAGTTCTGTTAGTTGGTTGATTATTATCAGCCCTCGAAAACCGGGTATAAATGATGAAAAATATGGAAGAATTTAATCTGTGTATGACGTACGTCTTCAATGTGGTCGTCTTATTTTGTACATTTTCAGACATTCACCGAAATTTATTTACAACTAATTCGCGGAACCATAGAGACTATTGACTAGATCTAGTGCGTAACCCACTTTATGAATCGCTGCTGTAGACACTTGTCTACAGCGTGAATGGACCGACTCGACCGGGTTGTCATCAATGTTTCACAGAATACCGACGTGACGTAGCCAGCTTGCTGTGGCGTTCCGTACTGTGAGTGTGATATCCTTTATTCCTCTACCCTTTCCAATCCCCTTTCTGTAACGTTGGCAACGCATCCATGATAATTCTAATATTGTGGACATTAATGGTGCAGATCAGGTGACCCAGTTCTCTTTACCAGCCTCTGCTATAGAAAAATATATTTAAGTTATTCAGTTTTCTGTCATAAGCAGAGGCGGGGGAGTAAGCGGGGGCGGGGGAGGAGGAGTTAGCGGAGACGGTAAAGACGATAGAGAAAAAAAAACGAATGACTCAAGGTCTTTAACAATAAGAGATCCGTAGATTTGTAATCGGTCGGATAAAATGTATTCGGGCGGTGAAAAATCACCACTTAGTGAAACAAGCATAAACAACGAAGTGTTGATATTTGACGTCTTAAAAGAGATTTTTGCTTCAAATCTAAATATATAAAACTCAAAGGTGACTGACTGACTGACTGACATAGTGATCTATCAACGCACAGCCCAAACCCCTGAAGGGATCGGGCTGAAATTTGGCATGCAGGTAGATGTTATGACGTAGGCATCCGCTAAAAAGGATATCCCGGAAAAAATATATTATATATTTATATTATAGTGGGAAACCCCATCGAGCACACGGCTAGAATGTTCATAAAATTACATAACAGCAAAAACAAAATCATCATTATAACATACGTATAACATATAATATAATATGGTAGTATTATTATATTAGTATATCGTAAAAGTGGTAGAGCCACGCTGTAGACAGTTTTGTCTACAGCATGAATGGGCTGGCTCGACCGGATCGTTACCACTGTCTCACAGAAAACCGACGTAAAGTAGCGGCTTGCTGCTGCGTTTCGTACGGTGAGTGAGATAACCGGAAGCCCAAATCCCCTCCCCTTCCCAATCCCTAATTATCCCTTTCCTTTAAGGTCGGCAACGCGCCCATGAATCTTCGGGTGGTGGGCGTACATGGGCGGCGTTACATACAAAAAAAAATCGCCAATCGTACTTCTTTTTTTATTCTCAGGTGTCTATTGTATATTTTCAATACTTTATGTTGGGATGTACAATAAAGTTATAAATAAATAAAATAAATAAATACGCCATTACCAACAAACACGATGGATGTTGCATCATGTTTTCAAGTAATTTTGTCAACAAATTTATATTTAGATCGTGACGCCGCATCATCAAAGAACTTCTTAATAACAATAACTAAATGTTCACTTAGATCCAGTGATGCCAACTTGCAGAAAAATAATCACTAGTTTTGGTCTCAAAAGTCACTAGATTCCGGGATATTTGGTACTAAAAAAAATCACTAGAAATCACTAAATAGTTTAAAAGGAAATTACACGATAAGTATTTTTTGGTATTTGATTGTATTGATTTTAAGCTACATTTGTGTATAGAAGGCTGAGATGGATCAGTTTTATTAGATTTATTTGATTTTTAAAGAATATTTCGGTTAACTACTCAATTTTTCGAGAATCGCCAAATATCACTAAACCCCAAAAAGTCACTAAATCTAGTGATAAAATCGCTAAAATGGCAACGCTGCTGCCGCTGCCGGCGATACATAATATGGCGACTGGCTTGTTGGACGACGCTGATCCAAATATTTCAGCTTTTCACTAAAATACAGTAAAATGATTACTTCAGATTCATTATCGGTTGATACAGGCAGTGACGCCGCTCAACTCCCAAAAATACACGGATAAAACCGCGAGCAAAAGCTAGTTAAAACGCGAAGTTTGTCTGTTTGTTAGAGTCAACACGTCATACCCAGGCATACCTGTATGTTGCTTTGCAACCAAACCATATCGCGACCTACTTTTGAGCCAGCGCCATCTATCGCCGTCAATGGAAACACATTACGACTTGAGGATACATTTTACTGTTCGTTCATTTTTAACTTATTAAACCCAGTAATTTGTTAACACTGTACATCAGTATTTTCCAACCTTTTTAGGCAATGCCCCACCTTAACATTTTTTTTGTTGAATTTGTCACCGATATCTAGCATTGCGTTTAAATAACCCAACGCGAAAGGGTTAAAGTCGTGTCGAGTCCATTTTTTTAATTGCCCCCCTGTGGGACGTAGGCCCCACGTTGGGAAACACTGCCGTACATGGTTAATATAGTTTTAAAGCATAGGTAAACGAATTAGTGAGTCGTCTGATAGTAAGTAATCTTCGCCGCCCATTAACTCCCTTAATATATTAAGAATCATGGACACGTTGCCGACCTTAAAGGGAGGGATAATTAAGGGGTCGAGAAGGGGACGAGGGGTTTGGGCCTCCGGATATCTTACTTACCGTACGAAACGCAACAGCAATGTAACAGAACACAATGTAACAGATTTCGTTGTGTTACGGGTCGGTCTTATGTGAGACAGTAGTAACAACCCGGGTTTTATTCCATCCTTAAGTAACAAAACTTGGTATATATACGTATGGTATATGCATTACCAGTTTTAAATACTTTTTTTTCTTTTTTTATAGCATTGGCCGGCAAACGAGCAAGTGGGTCACCTGATGGTAAGTGATCTCCACCGCCCATGTACGCCCACCACCAGAAGAATCATGGGCCCCTTACCGACCTTAAAGGAAAGGGATAATTAGGGATTGGGAAGGGGAGAGGATTTGGGCTTCCGGATATCTCACTCACCGTACGATACGCAGCACCAAGCCGCTACTTTAGGTCGGTTTTCTGTGAGACAGTGGTAACGACCCGGTCGACGCCCAGCCCATGCATGCTGTAGACAAAACTGTCTACAGCGTGGCTCTACCACTCAAAACCACTTGTGAAACAGACAGCAAATATAATACACGGCGAAGCGAAACGAGGCAAATACAATAAGTTTCGACCTCTTGTATATTTCTATTTGACTACATTCAAGCAACTCGGTACATTACATAAGTTAAAAAGTTTGTTGTTATCCGTTGAAGAGTTCTCCGTTTTTACTCGTACAACTACATCGCAAACACGCATTAGGCCAGCGTGGTGGACTAAGGCCTAACTCCTCTCATTCAGTAGAGGAGGCCCGTGCCCAGCAGTGGGACATGTATAATACAGGGCTAGTAAAACATCATCAGATTTAACCAAAATATGGGAACAAACCCTATTGAATACAAAACTAATTATAAAACACGATCTATATTTGACGGAGTCATGCATGAATATACATAATGGTAAGGCCATGCTGTAGACAGCTCTGTCTACAGCATGAATGGGCCGGCTCGGCGGGTTATTGCCACTGTCTTACAGAAAACCGACGTAAAGTAGCGGCTTGCTGCTGCGTTTCACTTGCTGCGAATATCACTTAAATCCGACCGGGGATCGAAGTCGCGACACGAGCACAACAGTCGTACCGCGTACGCAAACATAACAACACCACCGAAGTAGTCAATCAGCCATCATTTATAACATTGTATCGTGGAAGTTATTTAGATTTTTAAAGAACACAGTAAATTATTTAGACACCATACAAAACAAAACAAAAAAAGACGTGTGGCACTCAGAGACTGCCGCGGTAAAGCTATTGCATAGCATTTTTTATCAACTTATGTAATAATATTTTTTTTTTTATTTTATTTATGCAGTATTTTTTTTCCTTTGTTTTTAATTTTTATTTTGTGGGTCAAGGCGGGTCAAGGTCGGGTCAAGGTCGCGTCAGAGTCGCGTCAGAGTCGCCGCAGAGTCGCGTGAGAGTCGCGTCAAAGTCGTGTCAAAGTCCGGTCCAAGCTGACTGGTCACTGTGTGACGCCACCTGGGACTTCGAAATTATCGATGTTCCAGGGAGGTCAGCTAACGCTGGCTGGTCGGAGGGGGGTGTTAGGTTTTTTCGTTACGAAATTTCTGGATTCGGTCTCGCCGCTCAAGGCCCGCGATAAAATCTATACAATAGCTTAAAAAGAAAAGTCCACTCACGCTATCAATCTGCTGCTGTTTCTCCTGC
The DNA here is from genome assembly GCA_949126905.1 of Amorpha juglandis. Lineage (NCBI taxonomy): Eukaryota > Metazoa > Arthropoda > Insecta > Lepidoptera > Sphingidae > Amorpha > Amorpha juglandis. The sequence goes on along the minus strand of OX421385.1, from coordinate 11,705,951 downwards.
AGCTGAACCTCCTGCAGCCGCAGTGTGGCGCGCTGCTTCTCCGCTGTGGTGCTCAGTCGCGACAGCACTTCTTGGTCGTGCTCCCGCGCGGGTGACGGTGGCGCGCTCGTACCTGATGGTGTAACATTCATTTTTTTTTTTTATCCTGGCTCCTGGCACCTAATGGTAAGTGTAGCGCAATCCAAGAATAGTGTCGACCAACGATAAACAATCTGTCCATCGTAGGTCGGCAAGATCATGCCGGCCTGCCAAAGGGCCAAGGGGGAGGGGAAGGAAAAAGGGATGGGAAAAGAGTAAGGACCAGGGGGCAAGCCACCTGGGGAGAACAATTTTTGAAGTGAAAACTTCTTTAGCGGCGTTGAGCACTTTTCTTGGGATGGGTATAAAATGTTACAACTAGCGTCAGGACACGTGACCTGATCGAAAATTCGTAAGACGGAGTATTTATGTAATATAAATTGTCATTTTTGTGTACGATAGCGCAATAAACGAATATTGTATTTAACCACATAAATGGTAATACTATTATACTGATAAATAAAGCAATTCGTGCGAAATTATTCCCTAACCATGCCAAAATATTAAATATTAAAAATGCACAACGTTAATGTTCAAGTTTTCACTTTTGCCTGCACGCCCGGACTGCAACCCGTTTTGTTTCGGTTTGATCCCTCTGATGAACTGGGGTCCCCTAGCTAATGGGATACTGGCGACCCCTGCTGACATACTAAAATGACTAGATTTTACTCGCGGGCCCCGGCGCGGCGGTAGTATTGTAGGAAGTTTTTAAGATGCAGGATAGTAGGATAGTAAGAAGTAGGATTGTAGGAAGCAGTATTGTAGAAAGTAGGATTGTAGGAAGTAGGATACTGATACAGGGGTTGTTTTTGATAAGCTTAAAAACTGACTTAATGATAATTTTGTTATTATTTTAAGTACTAAGTCAAGTATTGATGGATCAGACGAGAAACAAAACAAACACACTTTAACTGGACTGTTAGTACATTACGGTTGTATTTTACTGAATAGGGTATTTGAATCGTATTTCTTAATTATTTGAACCAATAAGCTACATTCCCCAAAATCTATTACCCAAAGAATTATATAAATCAAGTCAATTATAAAAGTTAGAACCTTTTTTATAATGCTGGAATGCGAATGCTAATCTGTTGGAAGGGGTAGTTGTTGTAATTGACGGAAAAAGGATGCTCGACATGGCATGTTACGCCACAAGACAAGTCACCCTTGTTATGGTACATGCGCGGGAGGGAGATAGCGAGATTTTTCCACTACGCAGCCATCTTTGTTTAATCCAATATTTAAAACATGAACTGCAGCCTCATTTATGACACAATTTTAATTTTATTTTCGCAAAGTAATTACTATTTCGTATTATTATAGGTTGCATATAAAATAACAAAGAAAAGCAGACTTAGTCTAATACTCTATTGGAGAGAAGATTGGAACTGTGAAAGAGTTGAGTGAAAACGTACAAAAAATATTTAAATATTATATTATTTCCTGAACACTTACAGTACTACGATTTAAAATATTATGCATCGTGGCAATCATCGGATACTTCGTAACTACGGATATTAGATGATGACCAAATACAAATGTAAATGTAATGTAATGTAATATCCGAACATTTAGAAATGTTAGTCACGCCGTAGACAGTTTTGTCAACAGCATGAATCGACGGCTCGAACGGGTTGTTGCCACTATCGCACAGAAAATCGACATGTTTTTTTTTTTTTTTTTTAATAATAACACCCAACAGTCACACACATAGCCCTGAACCCACAGTAAGATACGAGTCTTGTGTCGTGGGTATCAGAAACTACGAGAGACTTTTTGGTCTCACAACACCAAGACCCCGATACAAATATTTGTGGATCAGACAAATATTTGCTCGGTGCGGGAATCGAACCCACGGCCTCACGTTTCACAGTCGGCTACTCGCCCACTGCGCCACGGAGGCTGTCGAATTAGCCGCTTGCTGTTGCGTTTCGGTGTCCCTCTCCTCTTCCCAATGCTTTAATTACTCCTTTCCGTTAAGGTCGGCAACGCATCCATGTTTCATCTGGTATTGTATTGACAGCCTCCGAGGCGCAGCAGGCGAGTAGCCGGCTGTGAAGCGAAAGGCCGCTGTCGATCCCCGCACCGAGGCAAAATTGTTTGTGTGATCCACAAATATTTGTTTCGGGGTCTGGGTGTTGCGAGACCGAAAGTCTCTCGTAGTTCATGATAACACACAACATGATACGAAACAAGACTCGTATCTTACTGTGAGGTCAGGACTATGTCTGTGACTGTTGGGTGTATTTATTTATTATTGTGGATGTTCATGGGCAGAGATCACATACCACCAGGTGACCCAGAAGCTCGCTCGCCAGCATAGCTTACGTCGTGTTGCAATGTGTACAATACAGTATACACGTACCATCCGCAGGCGCGTTGATGGTCCGCCGTAGCCGTTTGTTCTCCTCCTGGAGTCTTGCGACTGCAGTGACCAGCTCCGCCGATTCCGTCCGCCATTGTTCCTCTATCGCTTCTATTTCCTACACAAAAAATACGAGTATGTATTTATCATTTCATCATATCATATCACCTTCCCTCTCCGGAGAGGGAAGAAGCATTTATACAGGTCGGCATGATTCCGGTGACCACCAATAAACTATGTTTTTCAGTGATCGCTAGTTTTTTGGACTGCATTAAGCTTACCATCAGGTAAAGTGCAGTCACTTTTCTTGCTCGGATAAAAAAAAAAAAGTGTGTGTGCGCAATTCACACACGGCAGAAGTGAAACTTCATAAAGTAGCCTACAAGAGAATGAGATAAAAATAGAGTAGGTATCAGTGGTATTAGGATAATTAAAAGGTTTATTAATTTTATAATCCTTTTACCAAGCTTAAAAATTATTTAAAATTTTAATGCGAAATATTACATTTCATATATTTACATACTTTAGATCTTGTTTCTTTCCAACCTTTTTAGTGACCAACCTTTTTCGTTTCATCATATTTCAAAAACACAACGATTCTAAAGAAGTTTCACTTCAAAAATACGCTCAGCGAAATGTAGGTGTACTAGTTAACCTCTGCCTACCCTTTCGGGGATTACCGGCCTGAGTGCGTATATATATAAAAACAAATTTAAAATGTTCTAGAATAAAGTTCACGTATTGACGCTTTAGTCTTTTTGCCATTCCACTGTCGATATCGACCGCGGAACTATTCCGACCAACATTTCTAATAAATAATTACTTTTGCATGATTGTTTTCAAAGCGTAACTGAAATTCAAGGCCTTGTTCAATCTCTTCAATATATTATTTTCTAAACTGTCTACCTCGGTGGCGCAGTTGTATTGCGTACGCGATACGACTGCTATACTGCGGTCTCGGGTTCGATCCCGGGTCGGGTAATGTGATATTAGGTTTTTTCTACCACGAGATGCTCATTATTAGCACGGAGTCTGGAATCGTGCTCGGTATGTTGAGAGGCTCGCCCCCTATCATATCATGGGACGGAAATACGCTCGGCGAAATTGGTTGTCACACCTCTGCCTACCCCTTCGGGGATTACGGGTGTGAATGCGTATGTATGTATATTGTATGAGTAACATATTCACTTGCAACTTTGGACAAGACTAAACGATAGATAGATAAATTCAAAGTTATATGTGATGTCGCATCTGTTTATGGGCAGGCGAGTGAAGTGCACTCATTCATTCTAATAAAAACAAACACTCGGCCGGCAAAGTTATTTTGTATTAGTATATTCGTTATGGAGCACACAAGTATAACGCGGACGCGGTATAATACAAGATTTAAAAAAAAACATATAAATACACCCAACACTCAACAGTCATACACAAAGTACTGACCTCACACTTGGTTAACCTGTATCGTGGGTATCAGGAACTACGAGAGACTTGCGGTCCCACAACACCCAGACCTGTAACAAATATTTGTGCACCACACAAACATTTGTCTCAGTGCGGGATTCGAAACCACGGCCTCACATTTCGCAGCCGGCTACACACCTACTAATTCACCTTATCGCCGCAAGCAAACGCAACGCAACTCTAGTACTCCATTGAAAAGTTACATTCGGGGCTGCGTTTGTCACAGGACACAATTATATTTTTTTAGATACGAAGGGGGGGTTATAGACCGGTGATTATCCGGTTGAAAATCGTAAAAATAGAAACAAATTTATAGTAGAATCAAACCCATTGTAAAAGGAAGAGAATACAACAAAATTGATAGGAAAAATAAATTAACGGCGATCTGAGGTCGGGAAGTGGGAAGGGGGGGGGGCTTTTAAGGGTAAAAAACGGTTTATCTCGATTTCCGGAAAAACTACAAGTCCTATGGAAAAAATTTAAATCGCAAAGTTGTAGGTAATAAAAAGATCTACAACTTTTGTATACACACTCTCTTCACATAACCTCAAAATATATGTGAAAAATTCAAATAACCAAGTTTTTTGTTTTTATTTTTATCTATTATAATAAATCATTTTTTTCACGAAATTTGGTGAAAACTTACCTTTTTGTATCCCAAATACACTGTAATTTTTTTGATTTAAAATATTTATTTTTGCACCTTATTTTGACTTAATATCGAAAAAGCAGCCTAATTTTCCAACGAAAATTCTCACGTCAAAATATGAGCTTTTTTAAAAAAGTCTGTTGGTTTCTTGTTCATTGAATTCTCTACTTTCTGATGGTGTAAAAAAATATATACATTACTATGGTAAATATGCTCAGAAAATGCAGAGAAACGAACTACTAAATAACAGGTAGTAAGGCCCAGACCCACCTAGCCCCTTCCCCATTTCTTTATGATGGGCTAAAATTTTCCGTAGATCACTCAGGTATATAAGTTATATTAAAATAACAATAAAGAGGCATCTACGCATATAATTTAAAGAAGATTCTACAACTTTCTCAATATTTTTCAAAATATTGTAGATATGTCTTATTAAATATTAACTTATAACTTTACATTTTCTGAGCACATTTACCATAGTAATGTATATATTTTTTTACACCATAAGAAAGTAGAGAATTCAATGAACAAGAAACCAACAGACTTTTTTAAAAAAGCTCATATTTTGACGTGAGAATTTTCGTTTGAAAATTAGGCTGCTTTTTCGATATTAAGTCAAAATAAGGTGCAAAAATAAATATTTTAAATCAAAAAAATTACAGTGTATTTGGGATATAAAAAGGTAAGTTTTCACCAAATTTCGTGAAAAAAAATGATTTATTATAATAGATAAAAATAAAATCAAAAAACTTGGTTATTTGAATTTTTCACATATACTTTGAGGTTATGTGAAGAAAGTGTGTATACAAAAGTTGTAGATCTTTTTATTACCTACAACTTTGCGATTTAACTTTTTTCCATAGGACTTGTAGTTTTTCCGGAAATCGAGATAAACCGTTTTTTACCCTTAAAAGCCCCCCCCCCTTCCCACTTCCCGACCTCAGATCGCCGTTAATTTATTTTTCCTATCAATTTTGTTGTATTCTCTTCCTTTTACAATGGGTTTAATTCTACTATAATTTATTTATGTTTCAAAATGGATAATCACCCGTCTATTAGTGTAAAGTTAAATCCAAGTTTGTGAGGTTGCAATCCTTGTCCCACGGTCGCCATCTTGGAAAAAGAGGTTCAATGGTTTTTACGGTTTTATCTGCCAAACTATAGGTCTCACAAAAAAAATATTGAACATTTTTTGTTGCAAATAAAATGATCTACAACTTTTGTTCAGTAACTTTTAGTCGTAAAATCATAAATAAAAAAGTTATAAGCAAAAATCCATAAAAATTTGGTCTGTTTGGTAAAAAAACTGTCTTTATATGATGTTGCAACCCCACAAACTTGGATTTAACTTTACACTAACCCCCCCTTCATATCTAAAAAATAAAATTGCGTCCTCTGACAAACGCACGCTAAGCCCAAAAAAATGTAACATTTCAATGGAGTATAGGCATTATTTTTCTAAGGTTTTTCCTGATACATCGCCGATAACAAGAAGGTGAATCCTGCATCAATTCGGATCGTAATTATTCGGTCAATGTCGACGAACCGGGCTTTATCATTTCAAGAACGCACTTACCACCATAAATGTATATATTACTGTACCTTTATTATAATAATGCAAAGGAATTTACGATAACATTTGGTAAACAACCTAACAAACCTATTTTTTTCTCAAATTAGTCATTTAGGTATGTACCTAACTATTATAGTTAAGTTAGTATAGGTATGTAATTAACTCTAGCAGCAATATTACTAAATAGGGCTGGCAGAGTTAATAAATGTACATACCTAATTTGATTAAACATTAAATAATAACAATGAAAACTATATTATCATAATAACATAGTAGAAAACAAAGTCGCTTCCCGCTGTCTGTCTGTCCCTATATATGCTTAGATCTTTTAAACTATTCAACGGATTTTAATGCAGTTTTCAGCAAAGTTATTAAATAGATACGAGTGATTCATGAGGAAGGTTTGTATGTATATCACCCTATAACCCATGGGAGCAGGGCAGTAACATGCAGGTGAAACCGCGAGGGACAGCTAGTGTTCCTATTTCCTATTTCATACTAATCTGATTTCGATGCAGCATTACTTTTTGTCAGTCCGCTTCCTTTTAAATTATTTCCGTTTAAAAAAATCTCTATTTTTGGCGTGAAAGTGAACAAGTTAAGGTGTTCTAGTATTTATTCCTTTGGAAAGTGGCATGGTAGGAAATTAATTATAAGTACAGTAATACCCCGACTTACGCTACCCCGTTTTATGCGAATTCGGAGATACGCGGTTATTCTTTTTGATGGCCGCGCGCGTCAGCTCTCCTATTCCGCCATGTTAGTGACATGGTCCGTTTACGACAGGTTCGAACGTGTTCCGCGTTGAATTGTTTTAGGTACGTTGTGTTTTATTGATAACCTCAAATTATGTCACTCAAAAGTGCATGCAAAGTTGTACCCCGAATTACGCGAATTCGACTTACACGGTTATAGCTCGGTCCCACCTATCGCGTAAGTCCGGGGTATTACTGTACTGTATTATTATTATTTCTGCTATCTCGGAGTTTCATCTTGGAGAAAATACGTAAGGTATGCTGCGAGACAACGATCTCAACAAATATTGTCACACTATTTGCGAGCGACATCAACTTTGTATAATAAAATAATACTAGCTTTTCCTCGCGCCTCCGCCCGCGTAATCTGCTTTTACCGGGATAAAAAGTAGCCTATGTTCATCAGTGATAATGTAGCTTTCTAACAGCAAAAGATTTTTTGAAATCGGTCCAGTAGTTTTTAAGTTTATTCATTACATACAAAATTACATACTTACTTTTTGGGTAGCTTGAACCGTCTACTCAGCGCACGCAACGGAAGCCTTCAAATATGATAATTTTCCCCGTTTTTGCAATATTTTTCACTGATGATTTTTCTAATGGTCGCAGCGTAATGTTATATAGCAAGCCTTCCTCGATAAATGGACTATCCAACACAAAAAGAATTTTCAATTCGAAACAGTAGTGCCTGAGATTAGCGCGTTCAAACAAACAAACAAACTCTACAGCTTTATAATATTAGTATAGATATATGTATAGAATATCCAGGTTAACGAGTAAGTGGGTCACCTGATGGTAACTAATCTCCACCGACCATGTACGCCCACAATACCAAAAGAATCATGGGCGCGTTGCCGACCTTAAAGGAAAGGAATAATTAGCGATGGTGAAGGGGAGGGGATTTGACTCCCCGGATATCTCACTCACCGTACGCAGCAGCAAGCCGCTACTTAACGTCGGTTTTCTGTGAGACAGTGGTAACTTCTCGCTCGAGTCAGCCCATTCATGCTGTAGACAAAACTGTCTCCAGCGTGACTACCACTCATATATTTCTTACGTCATCGTCATCTTTTCGCTTTAGGTAATATCACGAACAGAGGTTAGTCACCGAGATGTGGGATTGTCGACCATGATTGGTATGCAAGTGAAATATAAGGCGAGGTTATTAAATTGTGAAAATGAGATTGTCAACATAAGTCATGACTCATTTGATCATTGCGTGTCACTAGCAATGCCTTAGTCAAAATTTGTCACCACGACTAACTATGCCTTAATAAAGAATCAAGACTGAGTTTATGACAGTGTGACTTTACCACTCATACATCTAATGCAAAGTCTAAAATCTAAGCATAGTTCGGTGATAACGGACATATTTCACATGTACTCATTTCATAATAGAATACCGTATATGTTAAAGGTTAATTACTGATTAGCATAAACATATTACTTAATTCCTTACGTACGATGTGATTACAAAAATATCTACAACATTTTATGTTGATTTTATGGAATTTGATAAAGAAACACGCGTACATCGTATTGTGCTATGCTAATACTTTAATGGCCTTTACACATGCCAGTGCGTTGAAGGTCAGTCAATCTTGACAAGAACGCTTGATTGTTTGTTGTATTATTTCACTTGTGTCTAAACACGATACTTTCGCTGTTTTTACACGCTTTTTATTAACTTCACCTGTATGTTTGTTTGTATGTTTGTAACCGACTCCTTTGGGCGCGATTTTGACACACTTTAAATGGCCAGATTTCGTTCAAACTTTGTAGATTTATCGAGGACCGATGACAATACACTAATTTGATAAAAAAAATAAAATAAAATTAATAATTTTATGATAATAAAATTTTAATAATAATTTAATTTAATTAATTATTGATATTCGGGTTAGGAATTAAAATTGTACTCTCTGGATCTTCGTTAATTATAGGGAATATCGTAGTATCTAAGAGCGTCAATAGATGGCGCTTTTTTGATATTCGGGTTTAAAATTAAAATTATACTCTCTGCTACAATATATCTTTATTTTAACTAAAAAATGAAAAATAAATAATAGTTTAAAAAAACTAAAAAACACGCTTTTATAGAAAGTCTAACTAAAAAATAGAAAATAAATTTGAAGAAAACAATGTATTTTATTGTAAAAAAAGCGTGGGGTGCATGGTGCCTATAGTTATAAATATTGTATTGACAGATATGAGTAGAAGCAGGGTTCGAGGATATATATCAATGGATATATATCAAGATATATATCCGATATATATCCGATATATATCAAGCTGGGTTTGACGATATATATCAATATTTTTTTTATATTATATTGTAATACAAAAATGGTTTAAAAAAATAATGTTATTAAGTAATTTTTAGAGTTTGTTACTGTATTTCTACTTCCCAAATATATATGGCGTGGGTGTAGTGTTAAAACATACTCCCTAAAGGTAAGTTCTAATCCATAAATGACAACACTTCTGCCCTAAAAGAAGAGTTTATGGTTTTTAGTTGATTTTGCCTTATCCAAACACGAGTTTTTTATTTTATAATTTTAGTACGTGTATGTAACACATATGCAAACAGTATTCATAAATAATACAATAAAATAATAATATGGCTTTCATACAAAATGGATATATATCAAACTTGATATATATCGGATATATATCATAAATATCCGATATTTTGATATTTATAATAAATATCGGATATTTTCGAACCCTGAGTAGAAGGATTATCATTTATATAGTATCTTAAAAAGCACCCCACGCTTATCTATATATATATAAAAATGAATCGCTGTGCGTGTGTCTCGCAAAAACTCGAGACTGGCTGTACCGATTTGGCTAATTCTGATCTTGAAATATCTGTGGAAGTTCAGGGAAGGTTTACCCGGTGAGAAAAAAAGAGTAACATAAATAATAAGTAACGGAAAACACTAAAAACGACAACTTAATTTTACCATACAAACTGTTCCTGGGTATGAAACATTTGACATCTTTTTGATGTGAAACATCTATAAGCGCCGGTATAAACCGGATTGTTGCGAAGCTTGCAGTGGTGACGGGTCGCCACGCTATACTAGACAGGACAGGACAGGGACAGGACAGGACAGGGTCAGGACAGGACAGGACAGGACAGGACATGGACAGGACAGGGACAGGACAGGACAGGGGCAGGACAGGGGCAGGACGGGACAGGACAGGGACAGGACAGGACAGGGACAGGACATGACAGGGACAGGACAGGACAGGGGCAAGACAGGGACAGGACAGGGACAGTACAGGGACAGGACAGGGACAGTACAGGACAGGGACAGGACAGGACAGGGATAGGACAGGACAGGACAGGACAGGACAGGGACAGGACAGGGACAGGTCAGGGACAGGACAGGACAGGACAGGACAGGACAGGACCGGGACAGGGACAGGGACAGGACAGGACAGGACAGGACAGGACAGGACATGGACAGGACAGGGGCAGGACAGGACAGGGGCAGGACAGGGACAGGACAGGACAGGGACAGGACATGACAGGGACAGGGGAGGACAGGGGCAAGACAGGGACAGGACAGGGACAGTACAGGGACAGGACAGGGACAGTACAGGACAGAGACAGGACAGGACAGGGATAGGACAGGACAGGACAGGACAGGACAGGACAGGACAGGGACAGGACAGGGACAGGACAGGGACAGGTAAGGGACAGGACAGGACAGGACAGGACAGGGACAGGGACAGGGACAGGACAGGACAGGACAGGACAGGACAGGACATGGACAGGACAGGGACAGGACAGGACAGGACAGGATAGGATAGGACAGGGACAGGGACAGGGACAGGGACAGGGACAGGGACAGGACAGGACAGGACAGGACAGGACAGGACATGGACAGGACAGGGACAGGACAGGACAAGGGCAGGACAGGGGCAGGACGGGACAGGACAGGGACAGGACAGGACAGGGACAGGACATGACAGGGACAGGGGAGGACAGGGGCAAGACAGGGACAGGACAGGGACAGTACAGGGACAGGACAGGGACAGTACAGGACAGGGACAGGACAGGACAGGGATAGGACAGGACAGGACAGGACAGGACAGGACAGGACAGGACAGGGACAGGACAGGGACAGGACAGGGACAGGTAAGGGACAGGACAGGACAGGACAGGACAGGACAGGGACAGGGACAGGGACAGGACAGGACAGGACAGGACAGGACATGGACAGGACAGGGACAGGACAGGACAGGGGCAGGACAGGGGCAGGACGGGACAGGACAGGGACAGGACAGGACAGGACAGGACAGGACAGGACAGGACAGGACAGGACAGGACAGGACAGGGACAGGGACAGGGACAAGGACAGGGACAGGACTGTCCCACCGGGTGGAGGTGGAAGACGACCTGACTTAGGTCGTCGAAGTCAATTAAATGTGCGACGGGCTACCTCACGTGCAATGGTGCAGTACCTCACTTAATTGCATTTAATGTAAATTAAATATTTGTATTAAGTTTTGACCACATTTTACGCAAATATAATATGTAGGTGATACGAAGTTCACCGGGTCATCTAGTTTTACAATAAAATACATTGTATTCTTCAAATTTATTTTCTATTTTTTATTTTCTTCAAACGCACAAGCTGACGGACTGTCGCGGCAGTGCGTCCTGTCTTTAATGAACCGCTTGACAGTAGACATGCGCAAAACAGTACGCTATGAAGTAATGCCATATGGCATGTCATTTCCTACGGCGTAATATGGCACTATAGCATGGCATGGCATGGCATTACTCTAGGCATGACCTGACATGACACGCTATGTGAAGTAATGTGTACGGCCCACTATTACTAATATGGCACTATAGCATTACTCTAGGCATGACCTGACATGACACGCTATGTGAAGTAATGTGTACGGCCCACCATTACTTGTACTGTTGTGTACTGTATGTTCAATCAGGACTCAGGTGTAATGTAATAGCAATATTAGAGAGATAGACCTTTTATATTTTTTTTGAAGTGATAACTTGTTATGGGAGGGTGAACCGAAACGTTCCGTAACGCGAGCGGTCCATTGACCAGCCAGCGTTAGCCGACCTCCGTGGAACATTGATAATTTCGAAGTACCAGGTGGCGTCACACAGTGACCAGCCGGCTTGGACCGGACTTTAACCGGACTTTCACAAGACTGACACGACTTTGACACGTCTTTGACACGATTTTGACACGACTTCGACACGACTTCGACACGACTTTGACACGATTTCGACACGACTTCGACACGACTTTGACACGACTTTGACACGACTTCGACACGACTTTGACACGACTTCGACACAACTTCGACACGACTTCGACACGACTTCGACACGACTTCGACACGACTTTGACACGACTTTGACACGACTTTGACACGACTTCGACACGACTTTGACACGACTTTGACACGACTTTGACACGACTTCGACACGACTTCGACACGACTTCGACACGACTTCGACACGACTTTGACACGACTTTGACACGACTTTGACACGACTTTGACACGACTTCGACACGACTTCGACACGACTTTGACACGACTTCGACACGACTTTGACACGTCTTTGACACGATTTTGACACGACTTCAACACGACTTCAACACGACTTCGACACGACTTTGACACGACTTTGACACGACTTTGACACGATTTCGACACGACTTCGACACGACTTTGACACGACTTTGACACGACTTCGACACGATTTTGACACGACTTCGACACGACTTCGACACGACTTTGACACGACTTCGACACGACTTTGACACGCGTTAAGGCGCCACTCTGTCTGGCGTCCCTTTCTCTCACGCATACGGTAGCAGTAGGCAGGCTCCTCTGCTCTTACTTTAACCCACATTAGTTTAAGTTATCACTTCTGTCGAGCGTCCCGAGACGCACACTTTTTTTTATTTGATTGTATGACGAGATGAGCAAGGCGCTCGCCTGATGGTAGCGCCACGCCTGCCCATAAACTGATGCAACACCACACAGAACTTTGAATTAAAAACACTTCAAATTCGCCATAATAAACAAATACATTAATACCCAAAAAATATATTTACACACCTAGCAATATTTTTTCTAGTTATTTACAGTTAGAATTAAGTAGGTAACAAATTAAGTACTTTCTTCACAAACACACAAAACAAACACTTTCCAAAACAACAATTTTTTTACCATACCGCATACAATAACCTTGTCCTCGTAAACAAATGTGAAATGTGAAATAATTCAAAACAATAGTAAAAGACGAAAGAAAACGCGCCAGTTCAGTTATTATTACTTACTGGGCGGTGCCATAGAAATGTAAACCCTATGAACAGTATTTTATATACTGCTCTAAATCAAAATTCTACTAAGGGGCGTGACAGAGACAGAATCCCGACCGCCTGACACACCTCGATCGCACAATTTCTCGAACGTTTCCGATTGCGCGCCCGCTTCACCGAGCCGCCCGGCCCGTGTATGTACTATGGCAGTGCGCACGTCATGCCATGCCATGTGCCATGCAACATTTCGCCGGGTACTGTGTACTGTTTCAGTACTCGGTCGTGTTATATAACATGTCATGCATTACTCACAGTACTTACACATCTCTACTTGACAGGCGCAACGGTGCGCCGACGTACCGACTGACACAGGAGCTGACGGGGCACGTGAAAACGCTAGGAACCGCTAGTTATTTACATAATTTGATTTGTATTTCAGTGAAATTATTATAATGTTTATTTAAACGGGTTTTAATCGCGTAGTATTTGAAGGTATAAGTACCTATTATTTAATTATTTCGCGACGTTTAGACTGAGTTGCGGCGGCTGTGACATTTAAATAAATTTTATAATAACATCGAGACTTGAAAGGCAAAAATATCTAAGCAACATTGAGTAAACTTTAAAGGAGTTTGAGTAAAATTATTTAAAGTTTTTTTTCTACATATTTGAACTCAGAAAGCCTAAAATCACGTCAGTGATGAGTTAACCGTCACCCCACACATTCATGACAATAGTGACAGACATACATTCATTGCCTCTATAACTCTATGGAAACCACGTAAACATGGCAAGAGATAAATGAGATTAATTCTTAAAATATATATATATTATTAAACCTATAATTCTCTTCTTTGAGTAAGTATAGAAAACTTGAATTTATTTTTACATTGTTGCAACTAGCAAGACCTTCACCTTTGGAGGCAGATTTCTACTTTCAATCAATATATTTTAACAGTTTATTACAATCTAGTACGTGCAATATCATAATTAAAAATGCGCACGTTGAAAAGCCCGCAATAAAGGCTCTTGCAGACGACTCTTGTTCTGGGACCAGCCAGTGTATATCCAGTAACTGTAACGACGCAGTGATAAGCGACATTACATTTGGACTACACTGTACTTAACATCAAAATCAGAAATCAATCAAATAAATAAATACACCCAACAGTCACACACATAGTCCTGACCCCACAGTACGAGTCTTGTTTCGTGGGTATCAGGAACTACGAGAGACTTTCGATCTCACAACACCCAGACCCCGAATAAATATTTGTGGAGCACACACCATTTGTCTCGGTGCAGGGATCGAACCCGTGGCCTCTCGCTTCACAGCCGGCTACTCGCCCGCTGCGCCACGGAGGCTGTCAATTAATCAGATGGAGAAAGATCCTACGAGAGTAATGCAGAAGGGAGGTCACGACCCTCAAAACTGAGGAATACGACGCAAGGAAGAGGATTCTTAACATCAGATCCAGTATAATCATTTTGCGGTGTCAGGGTAAAAAAAAACGGAGTATTTTTTTTTTTTTTTTTTTTATAGCATAGGCCGGCAAACGAGCAAGTGGGTCACCTGATGGTAAGTGATCTCCACCGCCCATGTACACCCACAACCAGAAGAATCATGGGTGCGTTGCCGACCTTAAAGGAAAGGGATAATAAGGGATTGGGAAGGGGAGGGGATTTGGGCTTCCGGATATCTCACTCACCGTACGAAACGCAACAGCAAGCCGCTACTTTACGTCGGTTTTCTGTGAGACAGTGGTAACGACCCGGTCGAGCTAGCCCATTCATGCTGTAGACAAAACTGTCTACAGCATGGCTCTACCACTTAAAGAAAGCTCTACCACTTGAAGTATAAGAAATGTATGCACTATGTAGCCACGCATAGAATGACCAGGAAACAAGCAATTTATATGTTCAATTGTAGCTAACTGTGTCAACAGTATCTGAGATGTTAGCTGCAATTTGTGGGGAAGGGAGACCAAATTCGTTTATCCTATTTTTTTTTTATCCTGCCTCGGCAAAGTGACTACGCTACACCTGATGGTAAGTGTAGCGCAATCCAAGAATAATGTCGACCAACAATTAACAATGTGTCCATCGTAGGTCGGCAAGATCATGCCGGCCTGTCAAATGGAAAGGAAAAAGGGATGGGAAAGGGTTAGGATCAGGGGGCAAGCCCCCTGGGGAGAACCGGATATACACTGGCTGACCCTGGAACGCGACCCACACGAGGTGGGCCACTATGGCAGGTTTTAGCACCAGTGTACGGTGGTCGCTATCCGGCCGGATACAAGTATCCTCCCACCAGCTATCTTGTAATACCCTTAAAAAACTGTAGGTAGGTACCGTTTTCATAACTTTTCCGAGTTTAAAATAAGCAAGATAGGATGTGATTTCCCGCTCGCCATCCGCCACCTCTTTCCGCGACATGACTTTCGGCAGCAGCTTGGCTGTGCCACTGGTATTGCCGATGTCCAAGAGCGGCGGTGATCGCTTACCATCAGGCGGGCCGCTTGCTCGTCTGCCTATCAAGACAATAAAACAACAACCTACAACCTAGTAAAATAAAGCTAATTATAGTATTAGAGCAAAATTGAATTCATTTAAACACTGACATTTAACCTTTTTGAATGAACGCTATTATTAAAGTGAAGTTTGCGTCCAAAAAAAATTACGAAAGCAATTTGAAAAATACTTTCACCAGTGAACATGTTTCTTTAATTATAGAGTTTATTTCGGCTGAATCGGAACGACTATGAAACATCTAACTTTGCAAAAATAAATTATCTTTAACAAATAATAATGTGTGCTATAGATTAGCTATCTCAGATAAACCCATTATATTCATACAGAATAATTAACACTTGTTAATTATTTTATTATCTATATAACAAATTACACAGTACAATCTCTGCTTTTTGTCTGTGTGAATAACTGTTGAACGAATTTTGATGCTGGTTTGTTACGCTAATTACCACTCTAGCGGGCGTAACATAAGGCCTAGAGAAAATGTATGCTAGTTTTCTCATGCTATCTCTATAATATATCTCTTATCCTATTATATCCTTCATCTCCATCCCATGGTTGCCTGTAAGACACTGCCCTGAGCGATAAGGCCGCCGATTGTACTTATTAAATTAGTTATATCTTAGTGTTCTGTCCTGTACTCCTTGTGTACAATAAATTTTAAGTAAATAAATCCTCTGTTGTGGGGTTCTTTTTACCGTTCAAACTAGTAACAAGAATCTCGCACGCGATATATGTCGTCAGCTTATGTTAAACGAGAAAGCAACCCGGTATAGACTATAAAAACTACTTTATACCGCAGTAAAACACCTTCATGGGGGCGGAGACGCCGTAAAAATCCAGTTAAATCATAAAGAACATAACATTGAATTTAATTAAATTTCTAATCAGTACCACAGAGTGCAAATTGGCATTACTGAACAGATCGTAATTAAAATGCTGTCAAAAAGTGATAAAAGCAAGTGAAAGTGCCGTATTTCATAACTGATGGATAGTGAAAGCTCAATGACATAACATTAGATAATGTCAATTAATTTACATTACAAATTGCAATGCAACATTTAAGAATATTTTGAATACATTTATATATTTGTTTGTGAATTATTGAATATATAAAATAATATACTATAATTGGGTTACATCAATTTTTGACTCTGGCATCAGTTTGAAACTCGGTTTCGCTGGAGAAGAATGGGTAAAAAACTCTGGTATTGTTGTTTTTAAAAAATGTTTGTATTAATTATTGATTTGAAGGAAATAATGTCCTGTCTTTTCCAATCGCTGTCACAACATCAACACTTTTATTTTGCAAGTAAGCCACAAAGGGCTCTTTTACATGTCAATAATAGATAAATTACATTGAAATGTCTCTACAAGTGTTTTAGAAATGCTCACTGGTCTGAGAAGAAGCACCAAGAAACTCAGCCATAGGTGTTTTGAATATTACATTACATTGTATTTTCTTTTTGTTTTGTGAGATAGACAACGTAAACCAGAGGTTCCCAGACTTTTTTTCTCATAGACCACTTTCAAAGTTTAGCTGGTTCCAGTGGACCCCCTGCAGCTACATTTCTACCACATTCCCAAAACTCAACAAAAAAAAAATGTAAATATTGTCACGCCAACATAGACCCCTGTCAAGTCCTGTGGACCTCTAGGGGTCCGGGACCACTTTGGGAACTAAGGATGTAAACAAACATTTGACACATGAGTTTTCATTTCACTAACAATCACCATCCATCTAGGACCTAAGTATTATTATTATTTTTTACTGCCTGACTTTATCCAGGCTTGGTTGGTGCCAGGGTCTGCTTTCCTCCTGGCAGTGTATATGAAAAAAGTTGGCCAGAATTAAGTTAGTTACTTCTATACCCCACCCACCCAGTATACCCTCACACCCCTTAAGTTTCTGAAAACAATAGCTTCAAAATGGATTGTAACCAAGTTACTCCAGCCAAATCATATTGTATTATATAATATTTATTTTAACACTTCTCCTTTATACTATTTTGAGCATTCCCCATAATGACACAATTTTCTCAATGCCTTTTTGACCCTCTGTGTGATTGTAAGTACCCTGGTATGATTTACCACAAGCATTTACAATCAAAATATAGTATTAATGTGTAATTTTACACATTTTTCATTTTTTGATTCTAATTAGGACATTGTGTGGGAAATTTTATGAATAGTAAGTTTGTTTATGTTTTTTATATCTACTGAATTGCTTTTGATT
Organism: Amorpha juglandis; assembly: GCA_949126905.1. NCBI lineage: Eukaryota > Metazoa > Arthropoda > Insecta > Lepidoptera > Sphingidae > Amorpha > Amorpha juglandis. Next base: position 11,687,976 of record OX421385.1, on the reverse strand, counting down.
GTATACAATCCAAAAGATGAAAGGAAGGTGCTTATATGCCAGAATTAAGATTAGATAGAATTTTACATTTTTTGTAAACTGGAGACACTTCCATGACAGCCTATATGGCTCAGCATGCAAGTAGCTGGATGTGAAAAAAGGTGCCAAATCGATTTTACCCTGGCATTCATCGGTCACACCCAGAAATTGCTCATTCTATTCAGTACATCAATGGCAAATTATTTTTCAGTTCAACTAAACGTAACCCAACTTGATTTACAAAATTCAATTGAATTCCAGAATTGAATGGGTACAAGAAAATCTATATTATAAAAATACTACATAGACACAATACTTGTATACAAAAATTAACTTAAGTTAGTTAATAGATTGTTTTTCATATTTTTTGTTTTAATTTTTTCATATGCAGCAAATTTGGCTTGTAACAAGAGTGGTATTATTGTAATATAGTAGGCATTAAAAGTATATCAATAATTTAAATCTTCTGAAATAAAACAATTTGAATACAATACCTATTATATTTTTTTCAACTTTTGACTGTCTTACTATTGTGTTGTTTTTTAATATCTATTGATGGCATTTGATGCTTTATAAACTTACAAATAATGACGATACAACACACATTAATTGTTAATTACTGTACAGTCATCATGCAAAATATATTATGTGTATAAAATAACTCAAAACCTCTGTATTGAATTGGACTCAAACAATGACACATCATTCAAAGTACAGACCAGTCACTGACATTAAAAAAAAACAACACTTAATAGACAAATAATTTTACATGAATAGCGTTCTGCACACTTGTGTCACGTCGCGCAACTAGCCGCTGCATTCTTTTGCAACTCGATTGAATACATTCGGATGACGAAATTCCTTACGTTTCGCGCATTCAGCCACTAAGTATCTGCTAAGCACGCAACTAATATTACTAATAAGTACCAATTTACCTAACAATGACCTCTACTTACTTTTTCGAAGCGTTGCCTGTATTCAGCCTTCTCAATCTTGTCGTTTTCGAGCTGCGATATCTTCGCTGTAAGCTCTTGCAACGCTTGATTTTCCTTTTCGTTTCTGACAGCCAGGTTCTCCAGCAGCTCTAGCGCATTTATCACCTTCGGCAGAAGCGCTGTTACAGCGTCAGGGCCGTATTTTTCGATAATTATCTCGCATTCCTTGCCAATGTCCGATGCTAAGTCGTATACGTCAACGACGGTGACGTCGTCTTCGAAGTCCTGCATCTTGGCGGAAAAACGCCTGCGGTACGGCATTAATATCACTATTTTCACTTCACAGCCGTACATAAAAATAATACTACACAAAATACACCTTTCGCAAATGCGCCATCATTACTGAAAAGTGAAATGTCAAAATCTCGAAACTCGACAGTAAGCTAGGGACGTAATGACTATCGGAATCGATTTAACTAATATATCAATTAATCAATTCTACCATAATTGGTAATTTTAGTACTTATCGCTACAATAATCATATACGGTTTTTGGCGGCATTTTTAACGGCGCACTCAACCTCATATTTTATTTATTTCCTAAACTAGTTTAAAGTGGAGTGTGTTGTCTAAACATGATGTGAGTTTATGCAATGAAAATTAAATGACAATGAACCATGTATGCAACAATTAATTTAAGTAACTGTGCAGCATTTCGTTTAGTTGGATAAACCGACTTTGTTCATTTGTTCCGGTTGGGAAAAATTGTCTAGCAAGCATGCTTCGTACGAAAGAAATTCACACCAAACCCCAACTAAATATTGAAAACGGCCACACCAATGTTTCATAGTTCTTATCAAGACTTAGGAATATATACATTTACTTGTCATTGGCGAAATGCATAAAAGTGCGAAATCATAAACAATAAATAAGATTAATAATACAGTGATATTAAAGATGCCATTTACGGTACATCTGCTGTATAGATTACGGATGTATATGCAGTTTTCTACAGCTATAAGCCGGCAAATAAACAATTATTTCACCTGATGTTATGTGATCTCCATTGTCCATAAATATCTATAACTAATAATGTCTTGTATATTTGAAACTCACCGAAGATTTATTAGCTACTTTGGATGTAGATGGATCACCAGTCCAGCAGGGTTAGGTTTGGAAGGGAGAGATCAAAGCTGCCATATCACATAAACTTTTTCATAGGCAACTAGTGTCATTGTGAGTAGATTGAGCGTGAAAAGGATCATAACACCAAAATAAAAGATTAATTTTCAATTCTTAATCGATTCTACTCTGTATTTTGTCCATCACTACAATAGAAACGAGACAAAGATACTTGCATCTTTGTCTATGTTCGGATACACATAATTAAACATGAACATTAGAAAAATTAAATAACAACTTAAAGTGGAATATGTTAGGTTTAGAAAAAAACATTATGGAGGATTTGGATTTTGCGTTTTTGTAAGTGCTTAGCAAAAATTGTGTAATACGATTTGCCTGCAAAGTATTTATGTTAATAATACAACAAAATTAAAAACTAGGATTTTATACTTCACATAGTAAGCAACGTAACTTTATAAACTTATAATATTTTTTTCCCAAATGCTAAACATGCTTATCTCATTTATATACACTGATAATGGTCAATATATATTTTGTTAAATAAACATAATAATTAAATATTACTGATCTTATCATTAAACATCCGGTATTCTTTAAAATACCGACAAGACTGAATTTTCAGAAAAACAGTATTAAGAGCGTTAGGTACAACAATGTCATAAGGTGGGGTTACATCCTCGTTATCTCACTGATAAAGGGATGTCGCTATATTTACAATATGATGTTACTTTTCAAGTGCGTTGTTAGAATATCGATTAAAAGCTCTCGCCACGCGCGAAGCAACAGTTGGATGAAATCAACAGGCGAGAACGCGCGGCGCGACTCTTGCCGCGATTTGTAAACAATATTTTAATTTTTTTAATTTGATATTGTGTAATGAATCAACCGAGTAAAGCCAATAAATATGTGTGCCCGAACGACCGACAACTTTCTTTGAGAGCCAAGTAAGTGACTTGAATTACATAAACTTTGCCGTTTATCAGATGACTGTTTGTTTATTTTCATAAGTTTCCGTTTCCGAAAGTCATTTGGATGTAGAATATCTTTATCTAATCAAAAAATCCTTCAACTTTGTTATAACTATTCGTATTATGAAAAATGGTCGCGTTTTGATCAGATTTTTTATTGAACCTTTTATAAATAAAATACATTACTTCCATATAATACGCAACTCTTATTTATCAACGGAAGTCGAAAGAAATTAAAAGATGTTATGAATTTAAAGTGAAGGGAACTTAGTTATTTCATAAGTTATAAATTAGATATTGCTCTTTCTATTGCAATAAAATATTACCAAATGGTAATCTTTAGCAATTTTTTAATATGGGTGGATGCGTCGCTTGTTGGTGTAGTGGAGAGAACATAATTAAATAAAATAGCTTGTTTTATGATAGGAATATTTTTAGTTTTATGATAATTTAGTGTTTATTTTGTTTTAACACTTAAGAATATAGTATGTGTTGCGTGCAATAAATGCTTTATTATTATTATTAAATTTACAATTCCACTGAAGACTCGGGTGTGTGAAAAATATACAATATAATCTGTGTATACCTACTTATTAAAAAAGTATAGCCTATAATAAATAAATCAAGAAATATTTTGTGTACAGCATGAATTGGCCGGTTGAACTGTGTTATTGCCACTGTCTCATAGACAACTAACTATAGACATCCGAGGGCCTCTACATGGTCTAAGACGGTACTCCGTGTAGAGCTGTTGCGAAAAACAAGACTTAAGTGTTTTTGTTTATCGGAGATGCATTTTACAAAGACAAACATTTATATCCTTAATTAACACAGTCCCCATGTTTTTTTTATAAAGTAGTCCAGGAAACGATCTAGTAAGTCACCTAATGGCAAGTACCTAATCTCCACCCCCCATGAACATCCACAATACCAGGATAATTATGCTGAGGAATGAGGAGAGGGGAACGAGGTTGTAAACATACATATACATACATACTCAAGCCTGTTTCCCATAGGGGTTTTTATAGCATAGACCGGCAAACGAGCAAGTGGGTCACCTGATGGTAAGTGATCTCATGACCGCCCATTTACGCCTACAATACTAGAAGAATACTAGAAGAAACGACCTAAATAGAAGGGATAATTATGGGGGATTGGGAAAAGGGACGGGGATTTGGGCCTCCGGATATCTCACTCACCGTACTAAAGGCAGCAGCAAGTTGCTTTTTTACGTTGGTTTTCTGTGAGACAGTAGTAACAACCCGGTCGAGCGGGCCCATTCATGCTGTAGACAAAACTTGAGTGGTAGAGCCACGCTGTAGACGGTTTTGTCTACAGCATGAATGGGCTGGCTCGACCGGTTCGATACCACTATCTCACAGAAAACCGACGTAAAGTTGCGGATTGCTGCTGCGTTTCGTACAGTGAGTGAGATATCCGGAAGCCCAAATCCCTTCCCCTTCCCAATCCCTAATTATCCCTTTCCTTTAATCTAGGCAACGCGCCCATGATTCTTTTGGTGGTGGGCGTACATGGGCAGTGGAGATCACTTACCATCAGGTGATCCACTTGCTCGTTTGCCGGCCTATGCTATAAAAAAAAAACTGTTTACAGCGTGGCTTTACCACTCAAAAATATATAAAATTGTAAAGATCGTTTGGGCTCATTGCGTAGGGCTTAGGGATTTTAACGGCTAGGTTATATTCGATCCCTAAAAGGACGACGAAGTTGTAAAGTGTGTAGGTGATTTACTCGCGTATGTAATAAATGTACTGACTCCAAAATCACCACTAGAATTTGTTATTGTTGACTTTTCGCTGTTTTCTAACTCCATTTAAATTTTGTTATAATTTAATCTATTACCATTTATGTTAAAAAATAATGATCGATAGAGTTTAGCTGCGATGTAGTCCTACTACCCATTTAAAGATAGTATGATATAAGAAACACAACATGATAAACATTTCACCTACGAATAGGATGTTGCATTTGTCCTTCGGCTAAATCTTCATCTTTTGTCTGTTTTATTAAAATACATTAGGCACCCGGCATCAGTTTACGCAAAGGTTTAAAATGCAAGAGCGGTCATTGAACTAGCCTCAGGTTAAATCTAATTTTTAAAGATAGTATATAATTTATTAAGTTTAGAAATTAAATTTGTATTCCACAATAATTTTACTTTTTTGTTCATCATCATCATCTTTGTCAGCCCGTGGCGAAGTCGCTTCAGTAGGAATATAAAAGTGTTGCAACACTTCCAATAATATCGAATAATAATGCAAAGAAATCGTAATTGCCAATAAAGGTCTCATCACTCAATTTAAATGTTTCGAAGGAAGTACATACTACGCATTCAATATAATAAAGACTAGGGCTGCCACTTACTACGAGTTGCGAATAAACAATAATAAAAATAACACGGGATTGGTCTGCGTTTGAAAATGACATTTAAATATTAATGATTATAAAAAAGATTATTGCCTCGACAGTCGTACTTTAATATATCCATGTCCAAAGGCATAAAGATGTCTATATCTCTTGTGGGTAGCGCTTCCTAACATAGCCACGCTATAGATAGTTTTATCTACAATGTGACAAGACTGGGGGCCACTGGGTTACAAAAAAAGCGATGGTAAGTGGCAGTTCTTATTTGCGGGCATAGCTGTTGCATTTCGTATATTTCACTGGCCCTCCAATTTCCTTTTTTTCTTCTGGTATTGTGGGTGTTTATGAGCGGCGGATATCACTTACTACCAGGTGATTCAATTGCTTGTTTCTGAAAATTCCATATCTTATCTAAACAGACCTCTAAGCTCATTTTTTTATTAGAAATAAATAAGATACCCAACTACTCGAATATACCATTCTCCAATTCGATTATAATATTCCAGCTACATAAATTTAAATTCACTTTCAAAATCTTACTTCAAAATACATATATTTATTTATCCGAGACAATGGACCTCGTCGGCCAAAGAACAATGAACATGTGTCGAGATGCCGTGACGTTTGACAGCCCTAATGTAGACGCTTACATAATGTTTTTTAATAGAACACGCACAAAGTGTAGCAAAATGATGTGCGATTTTGTATTTGTGTATGAAAAGTTTTTATTCTCCTAAACGAAACACAGGTCATGCATGAATTCCTTCGAAATTCAAAATTCTGAGTGGTATTGCTTCTGGGGAAGGGCAGGCGTGGCGCATCAGGCAAGCGACTTGCTCATCTTACCATAAAGGCTAATTAAACAAAAGATAATTAGAGTGATTGGTGTTTCTGGACAATGGTGATCAAGGATCATACTTAAAAATTTACTGTAAAAATTTTGTCTACAGCATGAAAGGGCTGGCTCGACCGTGTCGTTACCACTGTCTCATAGGAAACCGACGTAAAGTTACTATTTGTTGCTGCATTTCGTACGGTGATTGAGATATCTGGAGACCCAATCAGGGTTCAAAATCTTATGGAGAACTTCGCATGTGTTCCTCGTCATGATCTTTCACTGTTAAAGCAAGCTATTATTAACAATTAACACACGTAACTTTGATAGGCAGAGGTTCTTGGGACTTGTTTCGAACCTGCGACTTTCGTCTCTCCTTTCCGTACCACTCCGTACTCCCCGCTGTATCGCTGCTAAAAAGAAAATTGTTTCAGATAATCTAAATTCCAGACACGTATAAGGAAAACTGTAAAAAATCGTCCGGTATCTTTCTAAATATAGCTAAGTTCATGGCTGTATACCGTATAGTAGGTATTGTCATTGGCCTCCAGAACTTCATTATCTATGTATTGGCATCCGGTTCCTGCCTGCATTGTCGGTAATCTGTAGTTGATTCAGCGTGGAGGCGATAGCTTTGTTTTCATTGTCTAGTGTAGTTTTGTAATACAGTAGTATATATCGCATGACACATTAGTGTTGTAGTGTGTAGACCGGATGAAAAAAATTAAAGATTTCTGAACGCCTGATTTCTATTAAAATGTTTATCTATTGCAACAAAACGTGTGCGTGTTTCTATCATATCATTATGTATTGTATTCGTTGGGATTATTATTATTTAGTTAAAGGTAGGTTTTTGTTAATAAAAGTATTGTACAATCAAATATTTTTTTTCATAACAAATGTTCCTTATTCAAAAACTGACATTTTCAAAGTCCGGTCAATACATAAACCACGGGTAAGGAGCGCTATGTTTTTAATTTTCCCCATTCTATTATTAGTTTCGGTCTGGCAATTAATGTACTAAAAACTTACCCCGCGGCTCTGCCCGCGTGAATATTTCCCGGACAAAAAGTATCATATGTCCCGATCCAGATTTACCTGTCAATTGATTAACAAACATTCAAATTCACAGACTCATAAGCATTCAAACTTTTTAAAAATTTGCTATGAGAAGTAAGTAAGACTCCATCAACTATAACTTCACAGTGTGAAGAAGCATTTATACAGGCCGGCATGATTCTGGTGACCACCGACAAAGTCATCGTTTTTCGGTCGTCGCTGTTTTTGGACTGCAATGCGCTTACCATCAGGTGTAGTGCAGTCATTTTGCCGTGATCAGATAAAAAATAAACCTTCCTTCTAAATCACTCTATCTATTTAAAAAAACGCATCAAAATCTGTTGCGTAGTTTTAAAGATCTAAGCATACATAGGGACAGACAGGCGGTAAGCGACTTTGTTTTATAATTTATACTGTGCTATCTACTAATCACAATTTACAATACTTTTTTATATTGCATTGTCATCGGTCCTTGATAAGTATGCCAAATTTCGATTTAATCCGATGTTTCGAACGAGGTCAAAATCACGTTCAAAGATTCCGTTACATACAAACATACATCATCATCATCATCAGCCACAAGACGTCCACTGCTGAACATAGGCCTCCCCCAAAGATTTCCAGACCGACCTGTTGGAAGCGACCTATACAAACATACGTCTGAAGCTAATAAAAGCGTGTTAAAAATATAGCTTGTATTCATATTTATTTAGCCTTTGATAACAAACCCATCTATGAGGAAACTTTGTTATGCAACACGGCTAGTTTATCGAAGCATATTTAAACTTCAGCTGTTTATATAACTCATTATAACTTGAAATAACAGCGCAACTAATTTTCACCCGCTCGCGCTGTGCATTTTCTTTCAATTAGGTGCTATGTCTCCCCTACCCGGGACGTCAAAGATTTCTATTTATAGAGTAGCAATCCCCCTTCATTTTCGTTAAAAAAGTAAATCAATATTTTATTACAAGACGTACATAGCTTCGAAAATAAAATTATAATATTTTGACAGCGAACATATATTTATCTCTGTTAATTTATTTTAAAAGTGACACTGACATACTGATTTCAAAGCGATAGCAAATAAATATTTTTGACTTGGAACATTCAGTGTTGCCTAGTCAGTTATGTTTTCCTTATTTGATTTGACTTCAAACAACGGAGGATCTCAATTCGATAAGTTTTTTTCCGCCAATTATGGACCGATTTCGGAAATATGATTTCATAGAGTTTGGCTGCGATGTGGTCCCATATACATTTGGTTAACATCTAATGATGGAATACGGAGTAAACAAACTTCTTGTATTCTCACATATTTCCCGCCGTTTAGATATGCAGATTTTATTTGGTATAATTTACATTTTAATTTCTTCCACTATGTCTAGACAATGTGGAGCCATAATTTATTTACACTATAAAGCTGGAAAAGGTTAGTGTGACATAGTTGAAGCCTTTTGTATCAATCACCAATTGGATACTATAACAATTAAAAAATATAGGCGACCGTCGAGGCAGAAAGAGGATCAATATAACTTGTAAGGTCATCGTAATCGACAGGCCATGGTCAGAAAAGTTTCAGCCGATCTACCGTGCTGCTATATTAAAAAAGAAATAATAGTTAAAAGAAACTAAAAAAAACACGCTTGTATAGAAAATATACAAGCGTATCCGACCGGATAGCGACCACCGTACACTGGTGCTAAAACCTGCCATAGTGGCCCACCTTGTGTGGGTCGCGTTCCAGGGTTAGCCAGTGTATATCCGGTTCTCCCCAGGGGCTTGCCCTCTGATCCTAACCCTTTTCCCATCCCTTTTCCTTCCCCTCCCCCTTGGCCCTTTGGCAGGCCGGCATGATCTTGCCGACCGAAGATGGACACATTGTTTATCGTTGGTCGACACTATTCTTGGATTGCGCTACACTTACCATCAGGTGTAGCGTAGTTACTTTGCCGAGTCAAGACAAAAAAAAAAAACCCAACTAAAAAACAGAAAATAAATTTGAAGAACGAATGTATTTTATTGTAAAATAGTGTGGGGTGCTTTTTAACACTGTACATATTATCAAAATGATAATCCTTCTACTCATATCTGTCAATAAAATATTTATAATTATTGACACCATGCACGTTAATCCGACGTTGTGAAGGAGGTCAAAATCATGTTCAAATTTTCCGTTACATACTAATATACGTCTGAAGCTAATAATTAAGCGAGTTAATGAACCTAATTTAAAGGCATACAAGCTGCGAAAAACAATGGCTTTAGGATAAACACAAAAGATATTATTTATTTAGGCAGCGCTCCGCTAATGAAAATTGGAGGGATGTACATTTTGATATGAAAATATCTTCCTTATGCAAATGTAGAACGCAAATGTCTGGCAGTAGGATATTCATATCCGCCCGGATAGCGACCACCGTACACATGGTGTTAAAACTTGCCATAGTGACCCACACGCCTTGTGTGGATTGCTTTCCAGGATCAGGCAGTGTATATTCGGTTCTCCCGAGGGGCTTGCGACGTGACTTGATGATTGCTTGGGGAGGCTATAGTACATTCTTATCCTTGTGCCTGCATCGGTCATCCGCCTATCCTGTCGCCGGCCCCTCGATTTGATTCTTCCTTCTTCGAAGAGGGAAGAAGGATTTATACAGGGTGGCATGATTCTGGTAACCACCGATAAACTCTATGCTTGTCGGTGGTCGCTAGTTTTTTGGACAGCACTACGTTTACCATCAGTTTGATGCGGTCACTTTGCCGTGCTCGGATAAAAAAATATTTTAAAATGAATTCGAAAAACACTAACACAAGTTGTCTGACATAGCAATAGGTTCACCTATAAAGTACATCCTACCGTCGGATACTTACTTCTACTTCAGCCTACACCTTCCGAAAGACAGGCATGAGATTATAAATAAAAAATCTATGGAAATATAATTGACATTGAGTAGCCTGTCGTGTTTCGTGTCTCTGACAAATGACAAACACACCAACAAATTCAATCCCTTAGCTAGCTCCTGCAGAGAATATTGAATTTATTATCTATATTATGTCACTCAGTTCGTTAACTGAATAAGTCTACTACCCGAAAATATGATTATTGATAAAATGGAGTGACATATTCGGTTGTCGTCTTTCTATAGATTAGGGATGTCTTCCATTCCTGGAAAATCCCGCGAAATTTAAAGAATCTCGCCCGTAGACCTTAGTTTTGGGAAATCCCGGGAGTCGATAACGACTCTGTGAATAATCTAAGTAGATGATTAATTAATCTACAACCCAGTATCAACAAATAATGATAACCCAAGTCACCAGAACACCACTGCTAAACATAGGCCTCCCCCAAAGATTTCCAGACCGACCTGTTGGAAGCGGCCTGCATCCAGCGACTTCTTGCGACCTTTATCAGGAAACAAAGTAAAAAAGGAGTAAGACCGAAATTTATTAAGCAGCTAATAGATGTAATATGGGAATTTTGTATTTTTTTATGTGACCGATAGTTTTTCTTACTTTGTCATTTACTACTTATGATGGTAAGCGCCTGCCCATAAACAGAAGCAACACCACACAGAACTTTGAATTACAAAGCACTGCATGGCTCTGAACTGCGATCGTCACCCCGAGACATAAGATGTTAAGTCTCATAATGCTCAGTAATTTCACTGGCTTCAGTGTCCTTCAAATCGAAATACAACTGTGCTTACACATTGTTGCTTGGCGGCAGAAATAGACAAAGCGGTGGTACTAAACGGCCTCTCACATACGAGGGATCTACCACCTTGTGTGTGAGTGTAAAAACGAAAGTGGGGAGGAGAGCAAACATCACCATTTTTTTTTTTTTTATCCTGGCTCGGCAAAGTGACTACGCTACACCTGATGGTAAGTTTAGCGCAATCCAAGAATAGTGTCGATCAACGATAAACAATGTATCCATCGTAGGTCGGCAAGATCATGCCGGCCTGCCAAAGGGCCAAGGGGGAGGGGAAGGAAAAAGGGATGGGAAAATGGTTAGGATCAGGGGGCAAGCCCCCTGGGGAGAACCGGATATACACTGGCTGACCCTGGAACGCGACCCACACAAGGTGGGCCACTATGGCAGATTTTAGCACCAGTGTACGGTGGTCGCTATCCGGTCGGATACAAGTATCCTCCCACCAGCATACCATAATAACACATGATGAATCCACCCCTACCCAGATCAGATGTCCGACGTGTCAGTAACAATTTATCAATGCTTTTATGCTAGATCTATGAAGGAACACGCGTCTTTACCTATCCATTCAATTGCTTATACAGTGTGTTTAATATTTTCTCTCTATGACCTATCAGTGTACAAGTGTTATTTATTAGCCAAACAATATAATTTTGATATTCCGATTAATTAGCTCACAAACAGATGTACAGTAAAACAGGACGAATGCCTATTCAGTATCATTATTTGTCTCTACAAAACGGGTTAAGTTTTACATATATGAAATTAGAAAACTCTAATTAGCTAAAATATAACAAAAGTCTATTCATTTTGGTCAAAAATTAAGCTTATAATAACATGTTAGTCAATTCATAAGAGTAATAATCTCAGTTAAGTTCCCTCCCCATTCACCCCTCCATTTCTATCCATTATGTTTTAAGGTACGGAGTTTTTTCAGATTCAAATACTAAAGATATTTAGTTTAAGAAGGTTTCCGCGCCTCTGTAACCCTTTTGCTAAGTCTAAGTCGCGCTGTGTCCGTCTGTCTGTCCTATCTATATAGGTATCTTTTGAGCTGTAGTAATGGCCGGATAACATTTCCATAGAAAATAATTTACTATGGCGAATACCCTCATTAATTTAAAAATGGTGGTACGAACCAAATTATATTTTATTGTTTTTTTTATTATTTTCTTTCACTCCCTAAAGCCCAAAATGTTTTAATATGTTTCCTGTTTACGGAATAATAGCATGATAACATTACGAATACATCCTGTATAGAGCCGTCCGACAGACTGTTCGAATAAAAAGTTTCCACCTCGTAATTCGGTACGTGAGTTTGGGTTTTATTTCCGATATTATGTGACAAGAATGTGTGAAGAGGGACTGTAATGTGAACTTCACACATTTGATAAATTGTATTGCCAATAATGTCTGTAATTTGTATCTTATTGCTTTGTTTTTGATAAATGATAAAGGAGAAAAGAAAAAACGATTCTCAATTCGTCAGTATAATTTTTACTTTTTAACAAGGCGAGACCAATAACATTGATGATTGAAAGCCTCTTTTTCTTTTTCCACCTATTCTTATCCTACTCACAGTGGGATCGTCGCAACATGCTTTTTTATACATGTTACAGAAAGATTTGCTTGTAGTTTTCATATCCACTTGCCTGATGTCAAACCCTATTGTGAAATTACATGCAAAATTCCTATTTCAAAATATTACTAATAGACATGTAAATAAAAATTAGTGGTGTCGTGGGACACCAGGTAGGAACGAAGTTCCTTCGGCTAATGAAGAATCGACATGAATTGCAAAAAAAGTCGTGCTCAATTTTATGTAGGTTTTCTTGATTTTTCTCTTAAATTTTGCTGATTAGTTTTTATTTAAGTACAAGAAAGTATTTAGGAAATTCAGTATTTTAGGAAATAATAAATTACTTAAAATAAAAAAACATCGTAATTCAAATTATCAACTAAAATAACAAAATATGTCTCTTTATTTTTGTTTGACAACATAAAATTACATAGAAATAGAATAGAAAAATAGAAATATAAAAAAGACGTGTGGCACTCGGAGACTGCCGCGGTAAAGCTATTGTATAGCATTTTTTATCAACTTATGTAATTATAAAAATAACTGGCTGAATGAATTTCATTTTAAAAAAGGAATTAACGCTGGCTGGTTATGCGACTGTCGCGCATGCGCACGTCTCATTTAACGCTTTTTATTCCACGCATTTTTCTTACGGTTTTACTATCACATTTTTTTCAGTTCGGTCACGCAGCGAAATCCCTATCCCCTCCAAGCCTGCCGTAAGGAACTTCGCGTTCCAATAATTTGAGAACAAAAAATTAAATGTAATGCAAAAGACCTACGGCTGAGTTTCTTGGTGCTTCTTCTCAGACCAGTGGGCATTTCCGAAGCACTGCACCGGTAGAAACATTTCAAATTAGTGTATCTATTATTGACGTGTAAAAACGCCCTTTGTGGCTTACTTGTAAAATAAACGTTATGGTATTTTTTTGTCGATTACACCAACATTTATCTCGGTGTCCCAATCGAACCTGCAGCCTCTCGTTTCTCAGCCATCTACTCGCCGACTGCGCCACTGTTGTTGTTAAGTATAAACCTCCAAATGCAGATAAATAATTTATTGGAACGAAGTTCCTTACGGCAGGCTTGGAGGGGATAGGGATTTCGCTGCGTGACCGAACTGAAAAAAATGTGATAGTAAAACCGTAAGAAAAATGCGTGGAATAAAAAGCGTTAAATGAGACGTGCGCATGCGCGACAGTCGCATACCAGCCAGCGTTAGTTCCTTTTTTAAAATGAAATTCATTCAGCCAGTTACAGTTGAAGTATTTTTATATCTCCTTCGATTTTTAAAAGATTACGCTAGCTCGTTATTATTTATAATTACATAAGTTGATAAAAAATGCTATACAATAGCTTTACCGCGGCAGTCTCCGAGTGCCACACGTCTTTTTTTTATTATTTCTATTTTTCTATTTCTATGTAATTTTATCTTGTCAAACAAAAATAAAGAGACATATTTTGTTATTTTAGTTGATAATTTGAATTATGTTTTTTTTATTTTAAGTAATTTATTATTTCCTAAAATACTGAATTTCCTAAATACTTTCTTGTACTTAAATAAAAACTAATCAGCAAAATTTAAGAGAAAAATCAAGAAAACCTACATAAAATTGAGCACGACTTTTTTTGCAATTTGTGTCGATTCTACATTAGCCGAAGGTACTTCGTTCCTACCTGGTGTCCCACGACACCACTATTTTTTTTTTATTTATATAAATGAGTCATCAACGTAACGGTACAATATTTAAGTGTGATATTAGGGCATTTCAGAATTCTAAGGCTAAATGTCGGTACAATTATAGATGAGCACAGCATGCTTACTTAGTAACAACAGAGTTCAATTAGAGAATCACTTACATATCTAAGAGAACTACTAGAATTAAATAGCATAGTATTCGCAAGATGATAGGTCCATCGTATGCGAGAGGCCGTCTGGGTTGATACCACCGCTTTCCCTATATTTGATTTGCGTAATCTTAATACACATATTACTTATGTTACTATTTGTAATACTAATTAAATAGTATCATGAGATGTGTCTTGGTTTAAAGGATGCCCATGAATTTAAATTCACCCGATACATAGCTACGAATTACGAACCTCCGCATTTATTGAAGTCGGTTAAAATTAAACACTGCTATAATTAATTGAATGGTGCCCCATTTCTTTAATTGTTTTCCCATTGACCTCGATTGTTTTTAGAGTCTTCTCCGTGAACTGCGAAGACATTCGGAATTAGGTATTTCTTAAATATTTTGAGATGTTTATTCGGGTCATTATTAATTCATGTCCCATTTGTTTACCGTCACGTTGTAAGTAGGAGTTTGGGATGAAATCCGCCATGATGGAAATGGAAAATGAATGAGGCTTAACATCTCACAACAACATGTCTCGGGTTGACAGCCCTTGTCATGCAGTACTTTGTAATTCAAGGTTTCTAGTAGAGTTTATTTTTGTTTTACTCCGGGCAGGGCAAAGTGACTACTCTTCACGTGATGGTAAGCGCAGTGCAGTCCAAAAAAACAGTAGCCACCGACAAATAATGAGTTTATCGGTGGTTACTAGCATCATGCCGGCCTGAATAAATGCTTCTTCACCCACTGAAAAGGGAAGCAGCAAAGCGAGTGGCCTGCGACTGGACAGGTGGATGACCGACGCAGGCACAGGGATACAAGGATCCTTATATCCGACCCAAACAACCATCAAGTTGAGACACAAGCCCCTCGGAAGATACACTGGCTGATCCTGGAACGCAATCCACACAAGATGTTTGGCTCACTATGGCAGGTTTTAGCACCATACGTGCGGTGATTGCTATCCGGATGGATATGTATATCCTACCACCAACACTGTGTTGTCTGTTTATGGGATGGCGTGATTTTTTTTACTTTCATTAGAGAACTGAAATACCTCTATCGCTTGACGTCATGTTCGGAAGACTACCTTTATTGGCAGCTAGCTTTCGCTCATGGCTTCTGCGTGAATGCCTTTTTCAGGGATAAATAGTAGTAGTATCTTAAACCAGTCATAGTACATCTGTATGCCAAATTTTATTTAAATACATTTAGCCGTGAAGGTGTGATTGATGAACAAGCATATAAATTCACAAACAAACACACGAACTTTGACATTATCAATATTAGTAAGATCTAACATTTGATGAAACAGTACAATATGTAAATACAATCATACATTTTAATTCCCTCTTTATTGCTCACAGAAGTCTGGTGATGACGTCACGAATGACGAAACGTCTGCAATCTCAGTAACCTCGAATCTCACTGTTATTGCTTTAGCAACAAATAACAACAGACGGAAATATTCACTCATGAATTAATTATGTCATAGTTAAATAATATTGTTGGTTTCCTTTTTTTTATAGCATAGACCGGCAAACGAGCAAGTGGGTCGCCTGATGGTAAGTGATCTCCACCATGCGCGCCTACAACACTATAAAAATTATAGTCGCATTGCCGACCTCAAAGGAAAGGGATTTTCAGCCTTAGTTTGCTGCCAATTTACCAATGTGTCGATTCGAAACTTTCCCTAACTAAAGCCCCATTTAGTTTGGAAAGAGTTTATCATACGTCATACGTGAGAGTATAATAGAAAACTGTAATTTACAAAGATGCGTATATGATTAATTTTTTCTAGATTTTTTATAACTTTGAATGTCGTAACGAGCAGCTCGCTCGCCTGATGGTAAGCCCCACGACTGCCCATAATTACAAAGCAATGCGTGGCGCTTTACTGCGCTTGTTACCACGAGACATAATTTTTTTAATTTATATATATAATGCCCAAATAAAATTTTACTGGCTTCAATGTTTTTAAACCGAAACACAACAATTTTTACACAAGTCTGCTTGGCGGCAGAAATAGACAAAGCGGTAGTACCAACCCAGACAGCCTCTCGCATACGGGGGGCCTACCACCTACTAAACGGACCTATGACGCGGCCTCATAAATGACACTTTTCATGGAGATAGGGCTTTATGAGAAGGTGTAAGATTTTTATTCTTATCAAACTTCATAACTATAAGGAATTATATTATAAAATTAATGCGTTCGAAATCGATTTTATATAGTATCGATTATAATAATCGAATCACTTCTAATTACTTACTCTTGGAGCAACATTTAAAAACGCTCAGAAGGGATTAAAAAAACTGATAGATGATACTTTCATAATTGCTTTAATCAATCTAGTATCACCGACTACCGCATAATACGAAATCTTAAAACTAGTGATGTACTACGAATAGGTGAATCACTAATGATGTGAACGCGTGAGTGTAACACATTATATAACGATTAACAATACCTACTTTTATAGTATATATTTTTATCTACCCTCGGATTAAGATTATCATGTGCCAATCAATAAGTTACGAAAATAGACTATGTGATCACCACTGCGTTGCCACCTGGATTTAATAGTTTCACGCAGGCCCGTAGATAGGGCGACCGTCCGAATGTATTCCATATCTAACACTGGGTCGTAATATCAATAATCCCAACATAATAATGACTATAATGACTGCCGCGATGTAATAATGTATCATCCTGAATATCAGAATGACGGGTGTACCTTATGGTTTGGTCAAACAGCGAACGGGGCCGGAAGGCAACGCGACGCTGACGGGACGGCGCGGACGGTTCTGTGTGACATATCAACATCAGCTATCTGCCAGTGAAAGTCCCGTCAAAATCGGTGCAGCCATTTTAGAGATTAGCCGGAACAATCATTTAAAAAAAAATTGTTTTGGTATATGTACCGTGTATACATCCAAAAGCACTTTGTAAAAAGCGGTTATTTTAATATTACAAACAGACATTCCAATTTTATTTATTTGTATGTATTGTATAGAATATGAATTCTCTCGAGCAAAATCCAGTTTATACTAACACAGCTGTAACTTAAGAATCGTTTTATGTACAGTAAGTGGCAGTTAGTAGAAATGAAATCGCTCACCACTTAATGCTCCACGATCCAACTAAAACCTTCTTAATGTACCTCTATTTCTTATGGCTAGTGCTACTCTACGGTTAATGAAGTGAGCGTTGAATGGTTTTATTTTTTATGGCATTAGTCAATAAACTTGCCAGTGAGTTGAGAGTGATCTCTACCGACCAGAACATAAACATTAAATAATTACATTTTTTTATTGCCTTGATAGGCAGATGAACAAGCGGTCCCGCCTGATGGTAAACGGTCACCGCCGCTTTAGTCATCGGCAATGCCAGGGGCATAGCCAAGCCGCTGCCTACCGCTGAAGGAATACTCTTTTTAAGCCTCGTTTAAAGAAGGACATGTCATAGCGCTCGGGAAACACCGAGGCAGGGAGTTCATTCCAGAGCTTACACGTGCGTGGTATAAATGAGCGCTGGAAACGTACGGCCCTATACATGTATGCGAGAGCCGTCTGGGTTGGTACCACTGCTTCGTCTATTTCTGCCGCCAAGCAACAGTGTGTAAGCACTGTTGTGTTTCGGTTTGAAGGACATTGAATCCAGTGAGACTAGACGCCTTTGAAGAGTAGCTGGTTGCGAAACGAGAGGCCGTGGGTTCCATTCCCGATGATAAGTGAAAAGTCTACAAATATTTGTTGCGGGTCTGGGTGTTGTGGGACCGCAAAAACCTATTAGTTCCTGATACCCACGATACAATATTCCTACGCGTCGAATTGACATCCTCCGATCAGCTGTTTTCGGCGGTTAAAACTTGGAAGTGTGATCAGGATTGAACCCACGGTTCTGCCTTAGCAATCGGTACCATGCCCCACTAGGCCATCGCTACTTTGCCTGCAATATCAACGCTTAATTACATTTATTTTCACTTGAGTAATAGTAGTAATTTACAGAAGCCAACACAGGGCAATAATTGGTTATTATCGTACAATACAATTGCGATTAGGGCTGTCACTTGCTAAGAAACTGTGGAAAATTAAACAGGCATTCTGGGCAAAGTGCTGTTAAAAACTTAAATGTGAATTCGATGTTGCGTGTCTTTTCTGAATTACAATTCAAGTACTATGTTTTGCAGCAAATATTTTTTGCTTTCTTATTACTTTAATTTATCAATCATCGACTCCAAAAAGATAATACAATACAATATAATACATTTTATAAGAAACTAGCTGTCCCTTGCGGTTTCACCTGCACGTTACTGCCCTGCTCCCATGGGTCATAGCGTGATATACATATAAATCTCCCTCATGAATCATTCTATCTATTGCTGAAAACTGCATTAAAATACGTTGAATAGTTTAAAAGTTCTAAGCGAACAGACAGCAGAAGCGACTTCATGTTTAACTATGTAAAGATTAGTAACTATTAAAACTATTTCTATAAGTAATTGGTTCGGCAACCCTAACATCAATTGCTAATAGTTAGAAATTGATATCTGCGTTAAATGAAACTAAATAGGATTCTAATTATATTATCTTCGGAGGCGCGTTTTATTATAGTGCTATGTTTTAGTCCAATTATGATATAATCGCTCGAGATGAGATTCGAAATTAAAACTCCAGAAAATACAAGAAAACCTTTGGGATTTGTGTAGGGATGAACCGAGAACATTTTGGTCACAGGGGTAGAGTTTTCTCTACCGAATAACCTCCTAAATAATTTAATTAACAGCTTTAACTATACCTAATAGCCGTTCAGCACCACAGGCTTTTGTACGGCCAGAACAATTATCCAATTGGACCTATTTACGCAAACAGGAACCAAATTCAACATTTACTAAATTCAACAATTTTATCTCGTAGTTTTTTTGGAAAATCGGGCATGAAATATATTCCATGAACGATTTTGCAAAAAAAAATACAGTATGAAATAAATTTAAATTAATGATTTTAGCAAAACAAAATCAGTATCTGCATTTGAACTTGTGTGGGTTGGTTCCCGTTTGCGTAAGTAGTCACAAAAAATGTATCATCCTATTCGATCTTCGTATTTTTCAACATTTTTACCAGCACTTGGCAACAACATGAAATGAATGGTTGAGCTCTCCTTGATCAAGATTTTGAATGACTAGAACAATGTGCCAATTTTACGCCACAGAAAAAATTACAATACTTCAAGATCTACGTCAATAGCAACAGCACTTTGCAGTTCCATCTGAAGAATTTTGAAGCCAGTACAAACGCTAAGCATTCTGAGACTTAACATCGTGTCGGAAAGATGAGCGGAATACAATACCACACAGTACCTTGTAATTCAAAGTTCTGAGTGGTGTTTTTTGGGTTATTCAATAATAATATACCATTTGTATAATAAAGGAATATGTATTTCAGAGAATAACACGGCAAGAAAAACATTAAACGAGTAACCACTACAAGGATACAAAACAGAGAGCTAGAGAATAGTATTTCCATATTTAAAATATTCAAACTATTAAACACTTTGTGGCCAGCATTAAATTTTCTACAAAGTTTATTATTATTTCAATAATGTTCTACTGTTTTTGATTAGGTGAGCGATATGCTCGTCTCGTAAGTCAGTTGTATAAGCTCTTAGCAACAACCCACAATATAATAACTATATCTCCAGGCTACGGACGGGATGGAGTGCTGCCCGCAGCGAGCCCCCGCTGACGGTCAGCGAGAGAGAGGCCATCGCGGCCGTCGTCAAGCGAGCCGAGAAGCTAGATGAAGTCGAGGCCCGACGCGTTGGCCGACTAGTTGCTCGACTCGAAGGTAATTACGGATTAGTAATGCAATTAACTAAATTAAAACCTCATTGGATTGCAATTTCAGTTGATTTCGATCCAATTAGCCCTATTTGCCCTAGAGCTCTACATTTATTAACTTTGGATGATTATTTCTGAGCTATTAACTGGTTCTATAATTTATGAAGCAAAAAATAAAAGTATATTTTTATTATGGTCATGAATAATATTTCTGTAATAAGGCATTTTTCTTACATTGCACTCACATCTTACTAAATCTGTGCATGCTAATTAATGACCCAGCAATTTGTGTGCAATATTTATGTTATGATCACAAATTGCCTAGTCTCCAAAATAAATAAACATAAAACCATATCGTCACTGGAAAGGCAAAATACTAAAGCGTCAATATGTGAAGTTTACTGCAGAGCAAATTAGTTATTTTTACGATAAAAAAATGTGATAATTATATTAGAAAAAATAATATTCAATTAAATATAAATTCTCTAAAAATGTATATGATTTTTTATTGTAAAAGACAACTTTAAAAAGTCTACCGTAAAGTCGCTTTAATATTTTTGCCTCTTCATTGACAGCATTTATCATCCACTGCACCTCCAACAGGAATGCGTCGTTCAGCCCAAGGTCCTGCACCCAGGTCTTGTCTGCTCTGTGGCGAGACAGCTAGACTTCTGTCTCCACTGAGAACATGCTCCATGTGTCGGCACACTGCCTGCTCAAAATGCGTTATAGAGACACCACCTCACAAGTAAGTTTTCTAAGTCTTAGCGCCACGCTGTCTACAGTTTTGTCTGCAGCATGAAAGAGTTTAACCGGTATGGAATCAATGTCTCACAGAAAACCGAAGTGACATCGCTGTTTTGTTTCGTCCATCCATTCGATCCATCCTACATCCACAATTTCCATTCCTTTGCTTTGAGGTTGGCAACGAATTCATGATTCTTTTGATATTAAGGATGGTCATGGATGGTGAAGATTAGTTACTACTAGGTCACTTACTTGCTTTGCTGACCTCTGCTACAAAAGAAACAACAATTTGTTGTGTAAACTCGTCCCCGAATAATCTCGTTGAAAAGTGGATTACTAGTTCCACCTCTGTCTACCTCTGTGACGTACAGGCAACTTAAGTTATGTTTCACTCCTCTCCTATTTGCCTGTCGGAGTCTGAAACTCAAGGAGATATTATAAGCTAGTTGCAATCTAACTGAAACAAGGCACTCGCTAACTTCCCTCGTGCAGTTATAAAAGCCATCAGAAGGCTAACAACAAGGTTAAATAACGAAAAGCTATAAATTGAATTGCCTCGTTGGTCTAATAGAGATGTAATGGCTGTGAAACCGGTGAGGTTCTGGTACAATACCCAGGTTGGGCTATCACGATTTGTGAGTTACTCAGGTTTAGATTTGCGTCCCCTTTATGGGGTGGACATTAGCGCGACTCATCAATGGCTTATTTGGAGCTCACACCCCAACCTCGGTGATAGAGCCATAAAATTATAAATAAATCGTATGAAATAAAGTAGCTATCTTTTTTATAGCATAGGTCGGCAAACTAGCAAGGACGTCACCAGATGGTAAGTGATCTCCGCCGCCCATGTACGCCCACAATACCAAAAGAATCATGAGCGTATTGCCAAGCTTAAAGGAAAGGGACTAGGAAGGGGAGGAGGGATTTGGGCTTCCGGACATTTCACTCACCGTATTAAATGCAAGCCGCTACATTACGTCTCGGTTTTCTGTCAGACAGTGGTAACGATCCAGTCGAGCTCATTCCTGCTGTGAACAAAACTGTCCACAGCCTGACTCTAGTATTTTCTATCTGCGTCTGTTTGTCTACTTACTTCTCGTAAACTATGCAACAGATTTCGATGGACTTTTTACTATAATTTAGAGAATTTATTCTGGAAAGTTCGATTCATGGAAACATGGTAGTAACATGGATGGTAATCAGGACAGCTAGTAGGTTATAAATTGAATTCAGCGGAGAATATTGATTCCGACATGACCGATAAGGTTTAGTTTGATAAGCGTAACGAAATTACAGCCATAACCATTTATACCGAAATAAATCAGACATGGCGGCAGACGACTTTACTCTGGATTTCAATATTGATAAAATTTTAGGTAGTATTAGACAGATTGATATACTGCCGTCATAACTAAGAACGCAGTAATCGCAAAATGGCGGTTACGAGATAAACGCAAAAAACATATTTCATATCACCTGAGCAAGATGTTCGTATTTTATTGGTCATAATATATATCTAAAAATTCGGAAAAAAATCAAGCTTTTACAAGATAATTTTCCTTTATTTAATTTACTAATATATGCAATTATAATACGTATTACTGCGTTTTGGTTTAGTATCAGGTCGTTTCCGAGTCACAGGATACTAAAACTAAATGCAGCATTTGCGCGTATTACTGCATTTTGTCTTAGCACAAGTCGATTACTGCATTATTTTTTAATAATTATAGCCATTATTATATGCTCGGAACTAAGAGGAGGACTACTAGGAGTGTACTGTGTCTTCTCAAGGACTTATACGGGTTACAGGTTAAGTCGACCTAGATCTATTTTGTTTTTATACCCAAGTGGTAGATTAAGTTAGTTTATGTTAGTTTCATGGTTAAGGACTATTATTTTTTACTACTTCCCGGAAGCATTATATCAAGGTTTTTTTCTAAGAATTGTGATATCACCCTAGCTTGTTATACCTTATTGGATAGCTAAAGAAACGTAGATATTATTTAGCGTATCTGCAGCATGACTGTCATAGACTTTTTTTGAAATATTTATACAAGAACAAAAAGTTTTTACAAATTAATTTCTTTTTTTAAACTATCAATTGTCCATTGCGACCCAGTTGGGAAATTTACATGTGGTTTTTGTGTTGAAAGTAATGAACAAACTTATTTACTATACAAAAATCGCATAAACAAATAAATTTGAGACACAAAACACAAAATAAAGAAGAGAATAGGCAAAAAATCGGTACTTTTTTTTACGAAAATCTTCAAAGTCGAATATTTTGAGAACGTTAGGTTTGGGAAAGGGTGTTTCATAGTAAAATCAGTCAGGAATGATGGAAACTATAATCTATTAACGGATCTAGGTCGACTTAACCTGTAACCCAGTAGGTAATGTTTAATACTGCGTTTTTTCTTATCATTGAAGCAGTTTTTATGCAAGTACGGCGAAAATCATTACATAAAAAACATACTTCGAGTGAATTTTTTTATGAAAATATATTTTTCTCATGTACATGAACCTCTAGGGATGCCATTTCTGGAAAAAAGTGAAAATCACAAAAATGTCGATTACTGCATTCTTCGTTATCAGGGCAGTATAGTAAATTTGAGTTCGTATGATTTTTTATTTCATTGAATGCCGAGACGAGCAAGGCGCTCACCTGCCCATAAACAGAAGCAACACCACACAGAACTTTAAATTACAAAGCAGAATGCCCAGTAATATCACTGGCTTCAATGTCCTTCAAACCGAAACCCAACAGTGCTTCCTCACTGTTGCTTGGCGACCGAAGTAGACAATTCGGTGGTACCAACCCAGACGGCCTCTCGCATACGAGGGAGATACCACCTTGTAAAATAGAATTATGAGATACTTTGAATAATAAGTAACAAACATTAATCAATATCATAACATAAAAATATATAGTGCAGGATCCTCATGAGTACGGTGAATAGATTAAAACTTTGAAATAAAGGTTATTTCAAAGTTATAATTTATTCATCATAGTTTCAAAATTCATGGTATAGACTGTAGACAAAGTGTCTTTTTTATCCGAACACGGCAACGTGACTGCACTACACCTAATGGTAAGCGGAGTGCAGTCCAAAAAAAACCAGCGACCACCGTCAAACAATGAATTTATCGTGGTCTACGGAATCATGCCGGCCTGTATAGATGCTTTTTCACACTCCGAAGAGGAAAGAAGCAAATCGAGGGGCCCGCAACAGGATAGGCGGATGACAGATTTAGGCACAGAGAGAGGACCCGATATACAGGCTGATCCTGGAATTAGTTCCACACAAAGTGTGTGGGTCACTATGGCAGGTTTTAACACCATGTGTATGGTCGTCGCTATCCAGCGGATGTGAATATCCTACCACCAGATAGATCTATAGTAAGGCTGTACTATTTTATAATCCATATTATCGTCACTGATGAGGCTAAAATACTAAAGCGCCAATTTTACGGTAGAGCGTTTTTACGATAAAAAATTATATAAATCTACCTAGTGGATAATTTTCAGTAAAAAAATATTTTTATTGAATCATATTTATTTCCTAATATAATCATTAGGAATTACTATCGTAAAAAAACAACTTTAATTAAATTAATTATAATTTAAACGGCATCAATTTGTTTTTAGCGTAATTTTTATTACCTAATATTTAAATTAATTGGAGTAGATCTCCGCTATATTCCAGAGAAGTTTACATGTGCAACTTGTGCGCGGAAACCAAGGAAATGTGGAAGAAATCAGGGGCGTGGTTCTACAGATCGCTTCCGAAGTACATCCTGCCGGAGCGAAGGGCTACAGGACGGTACACTGACACCGAACTGGCGAGGTCATTGCAGGTGAGACAACGCTTCTGTAAATGAAAAATCATTTTTAGGATTTCGTAGTTCAATGGCGAAAACGGAACGGTTGTGTGTGTCTGTCCATCTATGCGTCCTGTCATTGCCACTTTACACGAAGACTTGGCAATACATACATTAAAAAAAATAGTTTAATAAATTCAAAACCACGCTTTTATAGAAAATCAAAGTAAAAAATTTCAAATAAATTTTAAGGAAATAATGTTTGAAGGAATTTTATTGTAAAAAAAAGCGTGAGGTGCTTTTTTTTTTTTTTTTTTTTTTTTTATTGCCTTGTTAGGCAGACGAGCAAGCGGCCCGCCTGATGGTAAGCGGTCACCGCCGCTCATGGACATCGGCAATGCCAGGGGCACAGCCAAGCCGCTGCCTACCACTAAACTAACACTGCTTTTTAAGATATTATCAAATAATGAGTAGAACATATCTGTCAATAAAATATTTCTTTTTCGTCGAATCGTAGTCAATAAATCCTTTCTTAATGTAATAAAATAAAAAAATCAAATGTCACTCCGAATCAGCTATGCGGCCCGATGTAGCTACTGTGTAGCGCGCGAGTTATTGACCCAGAGTTTAGTATTAGTACGCTTTGCATTGCGGACTTATGTTTTTAAAACGACAAGTAGACAGCTAAAGAATTGCGTTTTCCGTTTATATTATGTTATATTTTTCCTTTTTGGCTTCGAAAGCGATCTCCTTACAACCGGTATTTGCTTACATTTTCCGCAATTACTATTTAAATTAAATATATGTCTTTAATCTTCCACGACACAACATCAAAACAATATGAAAACTTTTGTTAGTGAAATGTTCATTCAATTTAACATTTTAATGTTGCGACAGGACGCGGGCAACAGTAGCAACGATGGTAAGACGGATTCTGAGCCGGGATCACCGCTCAGTGTCCATGCACCTTCATTCTCCAGGCAGCCTAGCAACACGGATAGCAGGAAATCTGTCGCCTCGCCACACGTAAGTTGCATTTTATTTTGTAAAAGGTTTTGTGTCGAAAGATGATTTTATTTAAACTTGGAATAAAAGAAAAAGAATAGTGGTATTATAAGTTGACGCGACGGCTTGAATTCGTACGTGGGCAAAGTTAAAAATAATGCTATCTAAGTACAGAGTACAGGGTACAGATAGTAATATATGGTAGGGGAGCCCAAGCGGGGATTTCGGGATTTACTAAAGCGCGACAGATTAATATACAGGGGGATACCTTGTACCCGGTTAAGTACCTCCACAAAACATGAGGCCCATATATAAGGCCGCCCGTGAAGGATACAGGATCAGATTAGTAAAAAAAAATTGACCATCAGAAATTCTCGAGCGCGTCAGATTAAGGTAGGGTGAGTTAATTACATCCTAAAAAGTGTATATTCCACTAATCTGACAATTTGAGAGTGACGTAAAAAAAGCGGAGGGCAACAAAGTTGTAAAAAAAAAACGTCATCTCGACATTCTCGAGCGTAGCTAAATTTTTTTTTATTTTGAAGGAAATAATTCAAGAATAATGAAAAATATATAATCTGACGATTTCCGCAAGCCGAAATAACAAAAATTCGTCGATAAAGTTAAATGCGTGCAGTTGCGTGATGCCTACATTTCCTTCTCCGCGTTTCTATTCCTCTCTCACTCTTTCTCTATCTATTACTCTCCTACTCCGTCCCCACTCTGGTTTCTGTTGCCATGACGCCATCATTGATCATAAAGACTCGTGGCATACTGTTTACAACGTGTTTGCAATATAATTTTTGGAATAACTTTTAACCGGCTTTATCGATCAACTTCAAAAACTAATCCGCCTTTGAGCTTGAAAAACCACGTCGATCGCCACCAAGCTGGTCAAAAGCGGTTGATTCGTTCGAGAGATATCGTGAACGAAAGAAACCCGAAAAAGTGTTTTTTCGGGATTACTCCGAAATTTGTGGTTCGATCAATTAAAATTGCAAAATTACTTATGAGGATGATAAAACTGCGTCGAATGCCGCCAACCGCGTGAAAATCGGTTGATCCATTCAAAAGTTATTGCGGTTTGAAAATTCCAAAAATAGTGTTCTATGAAACTTCTATCAGACTTTCGAGCTGGGAGAGCAAATGCATAGAAATATTATTTCTTTGAACTCAGCAAGCTCAAAATATCACATAAGTACAATTTTAAGAGCCCAGGAATAGAATTAGCGGGAAGTTGCAGGGATGGCCTTTAAGGTGAACCGTTTTTCTAATTTTTTTTTGTCAGATCAGGCCAATCCCTCTAGATAATCGTCAGATTATGAGACAGTACGTTTAGAACATAAAGATGAACTATATATATCTTAATCTGACGCGCTTGAGTATTTCAAAATGGCGAATTTTTTTTGCACATTATGAAAATGGCCGCGAGTTTGCGTCTCATCGAAATCATCAGATTAGTGAATGAGAGCTTTTTTTTGGTGCACTTAACACTCCCTTAGAAAATCTGACGCGCTCGATTAATTTTTTTTTTTTTTCATTTTCAACTCTTAAATACAACCACCCGCATCATGCAAACGATCAGATTAACATACGTACATTATTAAAAATACGTAGGGCATTGATGCTATCAATATCTGACGCGCTCGAGGATGTCCATGCAACAGTTTTTTTTTACATATTTAAAAATCTATAGCCGCTTCCCCCACCGATGTAAAGGTATATATCATATAACATTTTTTTCTTCATATCATCTAAGCTTTGCATCCCAATAGGTCTCTACGACGCTCGAGTAAATCCCCATTTAGCATCGTGGGCTCCTCTACCAATAGAATTATATGTCACTGAAGTGAAGTTAGGTTAGTACGCAGTCATATGCATCCTATCTACTGTCTGTACATTGAGTTAGTATTCAATTAATTCCTACATCAATCGAAGTACTCAACAATACAGCTCCGTGAAGAGATCGCTTCAGTGACTTCTTAGAAAGTCTTTGATGTGTGATTAGATCTTTACTCTGTGCCATACAAATGCTCAGTAGCAGAATCCCTGGTATGCAGACGAGATTTTAATTAACTTTGTTCGTTTGAAAACATCAACGTGATGTTTTCATTACTCAAATATTACACATTGAAATAAAACTAATTTAAACAGATTATATCGCAGTTTTTTATTTTAAAATTGGTCCACCCCGTGACTAGAAAGGCATGTAAGGCAAATTGCTTTCGAAACGTCGTGCCTAAAATTAAAATAAAAACCGCGATAAAATCCGTTTAAATTAGTTTTATTTCAAACTAATTGAGTATTTGAGTGGAAACGCGAGCCCCAATTCGGTCAAAATGTCGGAAAAGAAATAAGAAACGGATCAAAAACTACGTGATTAAGATCCGTTTAAATAAAAAATAACAATCCTGAACGCCTAGAATCATTGAAAAAACATACACCGTTTTTTGATTCAAGTTAGTTGATCAACTAATATCGAACCGTGTAAACCCGCCATAAACGAGGCTTTAATTGCGAACACACGTTGACACGTTTCATACGAGACATTCTTTCACACGATTTGACTCCAACTTTTCTACATGAGTTCATTATTTCAATGGAAAATCGTAAAAGCAAAGTGGCACCTTTTTACCTACCAGCAATATTTGAACAATGTTAAATGTATCGGAAGAACACGTTTCAAATTTGAAATATTATATTCAATGCGTTACGTTTTTTATATTTTTTTTACAAGGTGGTCGGTCCCTCGTATGCGAGAGTCAGTCTGGGTTGGTACCACCGCTTTGTCTATTTCTGCCGCCAAGCAACAGTGTGTAAGCACTGTTGTGTTTCGGTTTGAAGGACATTGAAGCTAATGAAATTACTGGACATTATGAGACTTTACATCTTATGTCTCGGGGTGACGAGCGCAGTGCGCAAAAATAGACAAAGCGGTGGTACCACCACAGACGGCTTCTCGCATACGAGGGGCCTACCACAGTAGTGAGTTATTAGCGGTTCTGGCTCACACTTTGCCAGTGTAATTTGAGGTTTTATTTGTATGTGCTGAGGGTTCAATTTGGGTTGGCATTTTGTTGAGATGGCTAGTTTTGAGTGGTGACGCCAGTGTAATTTGAGGTTTATTTGTATGTGTTGAGGGTTCAATTTGGGTTGGCATTTTGTTGAAATGGCTAGTTTTGAGTTTCAATGTTTAGTGACGTAGTAAGGTGATAGTGATACAATGTTGCATGAGGTGCGGGGGTGTGGCTGATAAGCAATGTTGTTGCCTGGATGTGGTTTAGTGACGTAGTAAGGTGATAAGAGTAGTGAGTTATTAGCGGTTCTGGCTCACACTTTGCCAGTGTAATTTGAGGTTTTATTTGTATGTGCTGAGGGTTCAATTTGGGTTGGCATTTTGTTGAGATGGCTAGTTTTGAGTGGTGACGCCAGTGTAATTTGAGGTTTATTTGTATGTGTTGAGGGTTCAATTTGGGTTGGCATTTTGTTGAAATGGCTAGTTTTGAGTTTCAATGTTTAGTGACGTAGTAAGGTGATAGTGATACAATGTTGCATGAGGTGCGGGGGTGTGGCTGATAAGCAATGTTGTTGCCTGGATGTGGTTTAGTGACGTAGTAAGGTGATAAGAGTAGTGAGTTATTAGCGGTTCTGGCTCACACTTTGCCAGTGTAATTTGAGGTTTTATTTGTATGTGCTGAGGGTTCAATTTGGGTTGGCATTTTGTTGAGATGGCTAGTTTTGAGTGGTGACGCCAGTGTAATTTGAGGTTTATTTGTATGTGTTGAGGGTTCAATTTGGGTTGGCATTTTGTTGAAATGGCTAGTTTTGAGTTTCAATGTTTAGTGACGTAGTAAGGTGATAGTGATACAATGTTGCATGAGGTGCGGGGGTGTGGTTTAGTAAGGTGATAAGGAATGTTGCATGAGGTGCGGGGGTGCGGCTGATAAGCAATGTTGTTGCGAGGTGTGGTTTAGTGAGGTAGTAAGGTGATAAGGGTTCTGGCTCACAATTTTGCCAGTGTAATTTGAGGTGTGTTTAGTATGGTGTTGAGGGTTCAATTCGGGTTGGCATTTTTTGCTTTTCAGTGTGTCTGACAAATTAGCCCGTGTGATATGAGCTCTGTATACTATGGTGTCTGTATGTGTGGAGAGGTCGATTTGGGTTGGTTTAGTTCGTTTGACCTAGTGGTATGGTGATAAGAATGTTATCGATATGTTAAAGTGAGTAAGGTGCGTTCACACGGTTTGATTGTCGTGTTATCATGGTGAGGCGTAGGATGTTGTGGTAGATGCATGTACCTATGATCTAAATGTGTATGTGAAAAATAGTTGTGATAATGTTTTGTTTCTGTGGTATATTTCAATATTTGATATGTACTATTTCGAAGATAACTGATATCGAATGTGAAACTAAAATTCCGATGAAGTAATATAATATTTTACTTGTCATTCGATGTGGTTAGATTGTAAAATTGTAATTAATTTTTATATAATTGTGGTGAGGTCTATGGGAACAGTTACAAAATGTTGATAAAGTTTCGTATATATATTGAGGGTGGCTGGTTTCAAAGCACATTCAATTATCAATACTACTGAAATATATTATTACAAGTGGTGAAGTCCTATCCAATTGACTTTGTAAGTGCTGAATATTTTTTCATTTTATTTTTAACTTGTAATTACAATGTCGTCTAAAGAAGCATTAAAGAAACTTAATACTTGTGGTAATAAGGCATGGATGAAGATGTCGGATCTAGAGGTGGATAAGCCTTATAAAGTAAAAGAGGCTAGTAGAGTACCATCCAAGTTTCATACCAATACTCTGCAAACGGTGTTACAATTAGAGAATGGGTACATTATAACACTCCCATCGAGATTTAATGATCTGAGTGATGATTTGTTTGCATACCTACAAGAAGGAGTATACGTCATTAATAAGGGCGCAAGCGGGAAATCGTGGGCTGTAAACTTTATGGATGCTGACTGAATTATTTTTATTTCCAGTACAAAAAATACACAATGATCCATACCAGCAGCATGGAAGCCTTGGACACTTTGTTAAATACCATACACAGAGATTGTAAAAACGAGTGGATGTTTTTTTTACAAACAAACAAATTGTTACGTTTGTGGGAGAGAGAGGTGCCGATAACAAGAATATGTTGTAATGTGAATATTATTCTCTGCAGAATCTACAGTAGAAGCAATTTTGAAGATAACCAAGTTTTTTCAGTTATTCGTATTTGGGATGATATTTCTTCCCACTTGGAGGGTGTCGGTAATCGTAATATAAATTTTAACGAGTTCATAGAATTGATGAGTGAAGTGCCCGAGGATTGCTTTGGACACACATGTTTTAACATTCATATAGGTAACTTGCTAATAGAAACACTTTTACTTGTTATTGGTGGGGCCGGTGGTATAGATTGTTAATCTTAAAATATGATGCAACCAAAGCTTTCGCAAAATGATATGAATGTAGTCAATCATTGTAGCGACGCAAACATTTTTTGTAAAGTGGTTTAATTCAATTATTTCTCTTTATCACCTGTATTACGTGTAAGAATAATTGTTAATGTATATTATACCAAAGAAATATGTGGTGTAGTAGTGTAACATTTTATTTCAAAGTGGTATGAATCAATGTATCTGTATTTTTTTTTTGTTTCAACTGTGTTAGATATAAGAATGTTTAATGTATACCATAAATAATTATATAAATTCATGATTTGTCTTTAAATTGTATAATATTCTGTTTATGATGGGAGGGGATAAAATTAAAAACTCATTGTATGTTAATTTATTTTGTTTTATTTATTTATCCAACTTGTTGAATTTAAACCAAACCATTTCCCTAGAACCTTATCACTTTTCTTTCTCAACACTTTTTCTACTAAATCCACATGAGGATATTTAACTTTTTTGTAGCTGATATGGTTGTAAACGTTAGATAAGAGGACATTGGCAATTGACACGAGTCACGGTCACTGGGGCAACCGCGATTGTATGATGCATTTTATTGTTATATTATGTATTAATTACTTCTGACAATTCACTACCGATGCATTGGTAAGAACCATTGAATGTAAATCACTGCCATAGCCAATTTTTGATCGTTCTAATAAATCTCTCTACAATAGATGCTTTCATGTAGAGTAGTGGTCAATATTAAACTTTATCATTATTGCCTGGAACTTTTCTTTGAAAAGGTTTTGTTGGTAATGGTGGTGGAGGTGGTAGTGGTGGTTTTGTAGACATTTTGTTTTTTTCTTTGGGTTTGCTTTTAGTGATAACTTTAGCAGCAATTGGTGGAGTGGTGGAGCTAGGTTTGTCTCTTACTTTATGTAGGCGTTGAGAGATTTCTTTAATCTTTGAAAGACACATAATTGAAACCTCATCAAGTTGTGCTTTTGTGACGACATCGTTTTTCAGAACACCTTTTCTAACATTTCTTAAAAAACGATTCTCAAAATCCACTTGAGTCTTCATTACCCTGAGCGGTTGTGATACTTTTGAATGTTCATCGTGCAGGTATCGTCCGAACTTATTGATGGTCATTGTGATAGTGAGTATAGTTCTCAGTTGATAGTGGGGAGGGTCGATAAAACTTCATTTATTAAAGTATGAATATAGTATTCTAATGAAAACAGTATTCTAACTAGAACAGAAAATGTCCAATTAAACAGGACCCGATCGGTTTAGGAGCGTCCTGTTCTGTTCCTACCTGTTTATTATAATTGACTGTTCACGACAAACGGATACTCTTCGATCGGGAGTAGGTGGTGCTATCGATATAAAATTGGAGATTGAGTTCAAAAAGCCTATACCGAATGATACAACCGTTTACTGTCTTATCATCAACGAATCACTCTTTGAATATAGTATTCTAATGAAAACAGTATTCTAACGAGAACAGAAAATGTCCAATTAAACAGGACCCGATCGGTTTAGGAGCGTCCTGTTCTGTTCCTACCTGTTTATTATAATTGACTGTTCACGACAAACGGATACTCTTCGATCGGGAGTAGGTGGTGCTATCGATATAAAATTGGAGATGGAGTTCAAAAAGCCTATACCGAATGATACAACCGTTTACTGTCTTATCATCAACGAATCACTCTTTGAATATAGTATTCTAATGAAAACAGTATTCTAACGAGAACAGAAAATGTCCAATTAAACAGGACCCGATCGGTTTAGGAGCGTCCTGTTCTGTTCCTACCTGTTTAACTGCTCAGTTGTTCAAAAAGCACTTGTAGTGGTAAGATGTGTTATTTATTACAACCTTCGTATATGCCATCAATTCCACCTTTTAGTTTTGAACTTTGTAAAAATATATATGACATAAAATCGTTATCGATACCCTATATATCAACATGTTTGATGCCATCAGATGAAATAAGTGGTGGTTTGAAAGTGGTTGTCAACATCGCAGGTCGATTATTGTTAACAGAACAAGAATGGAAGACAATATTTATGGAGAATGCAGTCCGAATCACAGATTTTTTCAAAAGTGGCTCATCTCCGACCGATTTGGAACAACAACGAACTATACGTTTCATAAACATGTTTGAACATGAAGAAGGAATAGAAAATTTCATTGTGATATATGCAGGAATGAAATCAATGAGTATATCTAATGAAGAGTGGTGGTCCCTATATCACATATTGAACTGTGTTGATATTCGTCTACAACATTTGCTTCGCATGAAATCTTACTATGAGAACAGAATGAATTTCTTTAGAAAGAAATTTAAGATGAGTCAAGTTAAAACTATATGTGAAGCTTCTAACGTTATGGAAAATATTTACGATAAGAGCTCCATCGTAGACAATGAAATTAGATGTCAAGCAATAGAGTATTTGTTTTATCTTATATATATAATTTAAATTAATAAACTGTATTTATAAAAAAATATTTGTTCTTTTTTTTACCCGAAGGTTACGGAACCTTCGATGTATGAGTTCAACTCACACTTTATTGGTTTTTCCTTATCTTTAATAACCACTTCCTTTGGTGAAAAAATGTATATATATAATAATGATTGTAAACTAATTTGTATCAGTTGTCTGACTGAAATAAATAAGTTACGGCCATAAAGCCAATGCTATTATGTACGAGTGTCCCTTTTGTAATGTGAAAGTTGGTGGTAATCAGTTGATTGTTCATTCGAGAACAAAACGTCACAAGTTACTTTGTAAGCAAGATGTAGGAGACTATTTCACATACGTTGTGGATTCAGCATTTAAATGTAGAATAATAACTTATCGAATCAATGGATCATCAAGCACGATAGACCCGAAAATATACCTGAATACGGCAGCGTCTAAGGTATTGCAGTTACTCAAAATTGAATTAGAAACTAACAAACACATTAAAGTTAACTTGGAACTTTTCTGCACATATGTTATAATAAAGGATGAAGAAGTCATCACAGATCTAAAATCATTCAATATGAAAAATGAAGACTTACATCTTTCATCGGACTTATCTGCTTTTTACGATGGAGCTTGTTCTATACTATTACGCAAATGTGAAGAGTTTCAAGAAAGGGACAGTGGGTGGGCTTTGGAGAAGATTGAATTTTTAGAACTCAACATCAACAAGTATGTCCCGATAAGAGGAAGCTCTTATTTACCGCTTCCCGTATGGATACAACGTAAACACGCCTGTGTAAATGTGAAGAACAGTGACAATGCATGTTTCTTTTGGGCTGTAGCAAGCGCTATGTATCCAGTTGACTCTAACTCAGATCGAACATCTTCTTATCCATCATACAAGACTCTCTTCAAAACAAAAGGTATTGATTTACCAGTGACTGTTAAGGGAATTAAACGCTTTGAATCTTTAAATCAGATCAATGTTAATGTGTATGGTATTGAAAAGACAACAAAAATAAGTCGCATTGTACCTATGTATATAGCTTCAAAAACATATGATCGTACCGTAAATCTCTTGTTCTTTGAAGATGTTAAAAATAAGTGCTCTATAAGCCATTACTGTTGGATAAAAAACTTATCTCGCTTAATACGCTCTCAAATTACCAAACACGAACATAAAATATATTTATGTGAGGGATGCTTACAACATTTCACAAGTGAGTGTAAACTTCAACTACATAGGAGATTAGGATGCCAAAAATCTCTCATTGGACTGCCTAGTCACACAGATAAACATTTATATTTTAAGAATTTTGATCATCAATTAAAAGTGCCTTTTGTAATATATGCAGATTTCGAATCAATTTTAATGCCACTTGAAATTGAAAATAAAATTAAAAGTACTTATTACACTCATAAACACATTCCATGTAGTTTTGGATATTATGTACATTGTAATTATGATGATTCACTATCGAAATATGTTATGTATCGCGGTAGTGATTGTATACAAAAGTTTGTGGATAATATTTACTATGACGTTAGTATTATAGCAGATATTTATTCAAAGAAAGTATCACCCAAAGACGCACACTTAACTTTGGATAGCAATTTCTGTCACATTTGTGAACAACCTTTATTAGCAACTGATGAAAAGGTAATTGATCATTGTGGTTTCACGGGGGAGATTAGAGGTATCGTTCATAATCAATGTAACCTTAAATATACAAAACCTAACTATGTTCCAATATTTTTTCATAACTTAAGCGGATACGATAGTCATTTGTTTATCAAAGAGCTAGCCACTAGGGGAGGTGAGTCAATCGAATGCATAGCGCAACATAAGGAAAAATACACATCGTTTAGTAAAAATATACAATTTAATGACAATAAAATAACCATACGATTTGTGGATTCATTTAAATTTATGTCTACAAGTTTAGATAAATTAGTGAAAAATCTCTCAATGAATCAGTTTCAAATACTATCTCAACACTTTCCTAACCCTGAGGAAATGCAACTTTTAACACGGAAAGGTGTCTTTCCCTATGAATACATCGACTCGGAGGCTAAGCTCGAAGAAAAAATATTACCTAGTAAACAATCATTCTATAGTCAATTAACACAAACAAACATTTCCGATAACGATTATCTACATGCACAAAAAGTGTGGGAAACATTTAAATTGAAGACTTTGGGAGAATATAGCGACCTGTATCTCAAAACTGATGTCCTATTGCTAGCTGAAGTTTTTGAAAACTTTCGTAAAATTTGCTTAGCTGCATATAAACTAGATCCATGTAGATACCTCACAGCGCCTGGACTTTCATGGGATGCTATGTTAAGGGAGACAAAGGTAAACCTTGAACTTCTCACTGATTATGAAATGATTCAATTCTTACAAGCCGGTATTCGCGGTGGCATCAGTCAAGTTTCTAAAAGACACGCTAAATCCAATAATAAGTTTATGAATACCACCGCATTCGATCCCGCGCAAGACAGTAAATTCATTGTATATTTGGATGTTAATAATTTATATGGTTACGCCATGAGTCAAAACCTACCATATGGTAATTTTAAATGGTTGATTGACAGAGAAATCAATACATTCGATATTCATAAACAACGGCATGATTCGGATATCGGTTATATTCTGGAAGTAGACTTGGAGTATCCTCAAGCCCTCCACGATTTACATAATGACTACCCCTTTTGTGCTGAAACAAAAACACCACCCAACGGTAAAACTAAAAAGCTTTTACTTTCTCTAGACAACAAACAAAATTATATAATCCACTATATGAATTTACAACAGTGCATAGAAAATGGTTTAATTTGTAAAAAAATCCATAGAATCTTATCCTTCCATCAATCTCCATGGCTCAAGTCCTATATAGATTTAAACACCAATAAAAGAACGCTAGCAAAAAACACATTTGAAAAAGACTTTTATAAACTCATGAACAACTCTATTTTTGGTAAAACAATAGAAAATGTAGCAAAAAGAATTGACGTAAAACTTTGTACCATGTGGGATGACAGAAATACAAAGACAAAGCCTCAGTACGGCGCTGAGAGATACATAGCCCAACCAAACTTTCATAGTTGTAAGGTCTTCTCTGAAAATTTCACAGCAGTGCAAATGAAAAAAACAAAAATAATTTATAACAAACCAATCTATGTTGGTTTCACTGTTCTCGAACTTTCCAAACACGCTATGTATAACTTCCACTACTCCTACATGCTACCTAAATACAAAAACAACTTACAATTATTATACACCGACACTGATTCCTTTATCTATGAAATCAAAACCGAGAACTTTTATGAAGATATTAGACATGATTTACAAAAAAGATTTGACACCTCTGATTTCCCCCAAAACAATGTATACAATCTACCTTTAGTCAACAAAAAAGTTATAGGCTTAATGAAAGATGAAAATAACGGTCGTATCATCAAAGAATTTATAGGTCTACGTTCCAAAATGTACAGCTACGTCTTAGAAGATGATTACACTGTGAAAAAAAACAAAGGTACTTCGGCAGCTATTGTTAGAAAGCTAAGTTTTGAAAATTACTATAAAGCTCTTGACCTCAATTACATACAACATGACAACATGTATTCATTCAATAGTAATAAGCATATTATATACACACAAATTAAAAGGAAAAAAGTTATCTGTGGCAATGACGATAAACGATACATTTCTCCTGATAATGGTATAAATACATTAGCTTGGGGGCATTATAAAATAAAAGACATTTCCACATAAAAGAGCATTTTATTTTTTTCTCCCTTTCACATACACATTTCCAACACTAATATGATACGTTACATAAGGACACCGACAAAACCAACGAATATGTTCTTGCCAAGGATCATCATCAACACTCCAATCCTTTAAACCCCCACCACAACAAAAACATAGAGTTTTATCTCCACAACCAGTATAAAAAAAACCAGCATCTGCCAATTGTTCCGGTCTTTGACGCATACAACTCGGCCAGTTGTCAAAACTACATATACGGTTCTTTCGTGAACTAAACATTGGATATGCAATTCTCTCCTTGTTACACATCAACGCTCGATCTTCTTCATAACATTGCTTTTCTTTATCAGCACACATATTTTACAATATTTATAACTCGTCAAAGCAAACTATCTCACGCGATATTATATCAAACACTGAGATTTTATAAAGCATTACCCATTAAAATAACCGCTCCTATCATCATATTCTGTCATCAAACAGGATGCAGCTGATAACAGCCACGTACCACAACATTGTTTCAAAAACATGAAACCAACATATTTTGACCCACATCAACACACCAATACCATACCATCGAGAGATCTATTTCCACCAGATCACATTTAGAACATAAAGTCAAACGAACTAAACCAACCCAAATCGACCTCTCCACACATACAGACACCATAGTATACAGAGCTCATATCACACGGGCTAATTTGTCAGACACACTGAAAAGCAAAAAATGCCAACCCGAATTGAACCCTCAACACCATACTAAACACACCTCAAATTACACTGGCAAAATTGTGAGCCAGAACCCTTATCACCTTACTACCTCACTAAACCACACCTCGCAACAACATTGCTTATCAGCCGCACCCCCGCACCTCATGCAACATTCCTTATCACCTTACTAAACCACCCCCCCGCACCTCATGCAACATTGTATCACTATCACCTTACTACGTCACTAAACATTGAAACTCAAAACTAGCCATTTCAACAAAATGCCAACCCAAATTGAACCCTCAACACATACAAATAAACCTCAAATTACACTGGCGTCACCACTCAAAACTAGCCATCTCAACAAAATGCCAACCCAAATTGAACCCTCAGCACATACAAATAAAACCTCAAATTACACTGGCAAAGTGTGAGCCAGAACCGCTAATAACTCACTACTCTTATCACCTTACTACGTCACTAAACCACATCCAGGCAACAACATTGCTTATCAGCCACACCCCCGCACCTCATGCAACATTGTATCACTATCACCTTACTACGTCACTAAACATTGAAACTCAAAACTAGCCATTTCAACAAAATGCCAACCCAAATTGAACCCTCAACACATACAAATAAACCTCAAATTACACTGGCGTCACCATACATTGAAACTCAAAACTAGCCATTTCAACAAAATGCCAACCCAAATTGAACCCTCAGCACATACAAATAAAACCTCAAATTACACTGGCAAAGTGTGAGCCAGAACCGCTAATAACTCACTACTCTTATCACCTTACTACGTCACTAAACCACATCCAGGCAACAACATTGCTTATCAGCCACACCCCCGCACCTCATGCAACATTGTATCACTATCACCTTACTACGTCACTAAACATTGAAACTCAAAACTAG
The DNA here is from genome assembly GCA_949126905.1 of Amorpha juglandis. Lineage (NCBI taxonomy): Eukaryota > Metazoa > Arthropoda > Insecta > Lepidoptera > Sphingidae > Amorpha > Amorpha juglandis. Next base: position 11,648,780 of record OX421385.1, on the reverse strand, counting down.
CCATTTCAACAAAATGCCAACCCAAATTGAACCCTCAACACATACAAATAAACCTCAAATTACACTGGCGTCACCATACATTGAAACTCAAAACTAGCCATTTCAACAAAATGCCAACCCAAATTGAACCCTCAGCACATACAAATAAAACCTCAAATTACACTGGCAAAGTGTGAGCCAGAACCGCTAATAACTCACTACTCTTATCACCTTACTACGTCACTAAACCACATCCAGGCAACAACATTGCTTATCAGCCACACCCCCGCACCTCATGCAACATTGTATCACTATCACCTTACTACGTCACTAAACATTGAAACTCAAAACTAGCCATTTCAACAAAATGCCAACCCAAATTGAACCCTCAACACATACAAATAAACCTCAAATTACACTGGCGTCACCATACATTGAAACTCAAAACTAGCCATTTCAACAAAATGCCAACCCAAATTGAACCCTCAGCACATACAAATAAAACCTCAAATTACACTGGCAAAGTGTGAGCCAGAACCGCTAATAACTCACTACTCTTATCACCTTACTACGTCACTAAACCACATCCAGGCAACAACATTGCTTATCAGCCACACCCCCGCACCTCATGCAACATTGTATCACTATCACCTTACTACGTCACCATACATTGAAACTCAAAACTAGCCATTTCAACAAAATGCCAACCCAAATTGAACCCTCAACACATACAAATAAACCTCAAATTACACTGGCGTCACCACTCAAAACTAGCCATCTCAACAAAATGCCAACCCAAATTGAACCCTCAGCACATACAAATAAAACCTCAAATTACACTGGCAAAGTGTGAGCCAGAACCGCTAATAACTCACTACTCTTATCACCTTACTACGTCACTAAACCACATCCAGGCAACAACATTGCTTATCAGCCACACCCCCGCACCTCATGCAACATTGTATCACTATCACCTTACTACGTCACTAAACATTGAAACTCAAAACTAGCCATTTCAACAAAATGCCAACCCAAATTGAACCCTCAACACATACAAATAAACCTCAAATTACACTGGCGTCACCACTCAAAACTAGCCATCTCAACAAAATGCCAACCCAAATTGAACCCTCAGCACATACAAATAAAACCTCAAATTACACTGGCAAAGTGTGAGCCAGAACCGCTAATAACTCACTACTCTTATCACCTTACTACGTCACTAAACCACATCCAGGCAACAACATTGCTTATCAGCCACACCCCCGCACCTAATGCAACATTGTATCACTATCACCTTACTACGTCACCATACATTGAAACTCAAAACTAGCCATTTCAACAAAATGCCAACCCAAATTGAACCCTCAACACATACAAATAAACCTCAAATTACACTGGCGTCACCATACATTGAAACTCAAAACTAGCCATTTCAACAAAATGCCAACCCAAATTGAACCCTCAGCACATACAAATAAAACCTCAAATTACACTGGCAAAGTGTGAGCCAGAACCGCTAATAACTCACTACTCTTATCACCTTACTACGTCACTAAACCACATCCAGGCAACAACATTGCTTATCAGCCACACCCCCGCACCTCATGCAACATTGTATCACTATCACCTTACTACGTCACTAAACATTGAAACTCAAAACTAGCCATTTCAACAAAATGCCAACCCAAATTGAACCCTCAGCACATACAAATAAAACCTCAAATTACACTGGCAAAGTGTGAGCCAGAACCGCTAATAACTCACTACTCTTATCACCTTACTACGTCACTAAACCACATCCAGGCAACAACATTGCTTATCAGCCACACCCCCGCACCTCATGCAACATTGTATCACTATCACCTTACTACGTCACTAAACATTGAAACTCAAAACTAGCCATTTCAACAAAATGCCAACCCAAATTGAACCCTCAACACATACAAATAAACCTCAAATTACACTGGCGTCACCATACATTGAAACTCAAAACTAGCCATTTCAACAAAATGCCAACCCAAATTGAACCCTCAGCACATACAAATAAAACCTCAAATTACACTGGCAAAGTGTGAGCCAGAACCGCTAATAACTCACTACTCTTATCACCTTACTACGTCACTAAACCACATCCAGGCAACAACATTGCTTATCAGCCACACCCCCGCACCTCATGCAACATTGTATCACTATCACCTTACTACGTCACCATACATTGAAACTCAAAACTAGCCATTTCAACAAAATGCCAACCCAAATTGAACCCTCAACACATACAAATAAACCTCAAATTACACTGGCGTCACCACTCAAAACTAGCCATCTCAACAAAATGCCAACCCAAATTGAACCCTCAGCACATACAAATAAAACCTCAAATTACACTGGCAAAGTGTGAGCCAGAACCGCTAATAACTCACTACTCTTATCACCTTACTACGTCACTAAACCACATCCAGGCAACAACATTGCTTATCAGCCACACCCCCGCACCTCATGCAACATTGTATCACTATCACCTTACTACGTCACTAAACATTGAAACTCAAAACTAGCCATTTCAACAAAATGCCAACCCAAATTGAACCCTCAACACATACAAATAAACCTCAAATTACACTGGCGTCACCACTCAAAACTAGCCATCTCAACAAAATGCCAACCCAAATTGAACCCTCAGCACATACAAATAAAACCTCAAATTACACTGGCAAAGTGTGAGCCAGAACCGCTAATAACTCACTACTTACCACCTTGTAAAAACTTCCTATTATCCTACTAATATCATCAATGTGAAAGTTTGTATGTTTGTGACATTGCAAATTTGAATGTTTGTCATTTCAATCATGCCTTAACAATCTGGATTAGGACATCCCGGAAAAAAAAATCACGCAGGCGGGGCCGCGAACAAAAGCTAGTTTGATGTTAATGTGAAGTTAATATCCCTACCCTTTCTCGAGAATAGGGGTCTAAACATACGGATAGACAGTTTAATAGACAGACGGACTGACAACAAAGTAATCCTATACGGGTTTTGCTTCTTCCTTTGAGATACGGTACGGAGTATATCGTTACTGAAAAGGCAAAAATACTAAATACTTAAAAAAATATAAATCGTCGATACGAACTTTACGATAGAGCATTTTAACGTGGGTTTTAAAATAATAATTATTAATATTTATATGGTCTGGGTGTTGTGAGATCGAAAGTCTCTCGTAGTTCCTGAGACCCACGACACAAGACTCGTATCTTACTGTGGGGTCAGGACTATGTATGTGACTGTTGAGTTATTATTATTATTATATCAGGAAAAAATATATGATTCAATCTTAATATATAAAAATTTCGTGTCACATTGTTTGTCCGCGATGAACTCCTAAACTACTGAACCGATTTTAATCAAATTTTACAAACTGATCCAACTTGAGAGATAGAATAGTTTATATCTCAATTTATAGTTGGAATATTTTTTATTGTAAAGTATCTGTCTATTATATGACAAAGAGTTATAATTATCTGTGAGTTCCATAAGATTCTAAGAGTTGGTGGTGTAATTTATCGGCTGGATTGAGTAAGTATCCAATAGATGGCGCATACCGTATTGAATAGTTTACTACAATATAATTTAACATATACCTTAGCCACAGAAACGCGTGGCCGGGTCTGCTAGTAAAATATAAGTTTTACTAAAATTTATCCACTAGTAAAAAACAACTTTAAAACCCTCTACCGTAAAGTTCACGTATTGGCGCTTTAGTATTTCTGTGACAATATAAAAAAACCCAATATTACCATCACACCTTACCCATCTTTTCTGCTATATAAGAGCTAACGAGCTTCCTTAATCCCACATAAAACCTGCATTGTAACTCCAATATTCCTTTCATATCACAAAATGAATTCAGAAAAGGATATCTTGAAAATAAAACGTAATCTTTACCCGTATCTGTTCGCTTTATCTTTTAAACTGTTCAACGGATTTTAATGCAGTTGTCAGCAATAGATAGAGTGATCCATGAGGAAGGTTTATATATATCACGCTATAACCCGTAGGAGCAGGGCAGTACATGCAGGTGAAACCGCGAGGGATAGCTAGTCTTCTAAATATATAAAACTCAAAGGTGACTGACTGACTGACTGACATAGTGATCTATCAACGCACAGCCCAAACCACTGGAGGGATCGAGCTGAAATTATGACGGCCTGCAGGTTGACGTTATGACGTAGGCATCCGCTAAGAAAGGATTTTGATAAATTCTACCCCCAAGGGGATAAAATAGGGGATGAAAGTTTGTATGAAACTTTGTTAATTTTAAACGTTCACGCGGGCAGAGCCTAGAGCAAAAGCTAGTGGACATATTATAAATGCGATAGCTCAGCGGGGACCGGTAAGGACTGACAAGACGAAAGTCACAGGTCCGAAACCAACCCCATAAGCATGCATATCTGAGTTTTCTAAGTGACGTATGTATTAATAAAATTGCTAATTATCGCTTAAAGAAAACATCGTGAGGAAACCTGCGTACCTAAGAATTCTCCATAAGAATTTCAAATGTATGTGAAGTCCGCCAACCCGCATTAGGCCAGCGTGGTGGACTAAGGCCTAACCCCTTTCATTCGAAGAGTAGGCCCGTGCCTAGCAGTAGTACAGTATACTACCGAGCTGATATTGTTATTAAATAAATAAATACACTCAACAGTCACACACATAGATACGAGTCTTGTGTCGTGGGTATCAGGAACTACGAGAGACTTTCGGTCTCACAATACCCAGACCCCGAAACAAATGTTTATGCATCACACAAACATTTGTCTCGGTGCGGGGATCGAACCCGCGGCCTCTCGCCTCACTGTCGGCTACTCGCCCGCTACGCCACGGAGGCTGTCAATTATAAAATGTAATATTGCTTTACTGCCACAGGCGGTGTGAGATAGTCATGATATTATATTTTATAACCCGGCAATATCATGTTTATGACTAAATCGATTTAATGCAGTTTAAAAACACGATCAATGAAGGATTGTGGTTGCAATCGCTTCGTTGAACTACAGTAGACTTTTTTTATAGCATAGGTCGGCAAACGTGCAAGGGGGTCACCTGATGTAAAGTGATCTCCACCGCCCATGTACGCCCACAATACCAAAAGAATGATGGGGGCATTACCGACCTTGAAAGAAAGGGATAGTTAGGATTTGGAAGGGGAGCGGGATTTGGGTCTCCAAATATCTCCATCACCGTACGAAAGTATAATAGTTACGATACTTTACGTCGGTTTTCTGTGAGATAGTGGTGAAGACCCGGTCAAGCCGGCCCAACAAGCAAGAAGATTCATTAGCCAAACGCTATAAGTACAAGTACAAGGTAGTACAAAGTGACTGGATATCCGGATATACGGTAATTAATTGTTCCTGAAACACGAGTAGTAGCAAGTCACTGTGTTCAATATACTCTAGATGACACAGTAGATGTGCAAGTCACTTGCTATCTAGTTGAGTAGGGTTCGAGTGTGGGGTTAGGACTAAGTGTGTGACTGTTGAGTGTATTTATTTATCTACACTAATATTATAAAGAAGAAAGATTTGTATTTTTGAATGTAACGAATAAACTAAAAAACTACTGAACCGATTTCAATCATTCTTTTGCCTTTAAAAAGCTACATTATCAATGAGTAACATAGGCTACTTTTTATCCCGGAAAAAGCAGATCACGCGGGCGGAGCCGCGAGGAAAAGCTAATTTACCATAAATTCAGCTACTATAGTAGTTTAATTCAAATTAAATGACATTAATATAGTATGAGTATATAAAAAAAAACAGTTTTGAAAAGAACAACGTCTGTGTTTCTTTTCTGTTCTGTAACGATATAGCCTTCCGAACTGCCGGCAAAAAAATATTTTATTTAACTTGATCATCATGAAGATATGAGTCGTACACACATTCGAGGAGATGAAAAAGTACACAAAACTTAGTCTTATTTATACGTCACAATCTTCTTCAACCAATTAAGGAAGTTTTCTTAGTAATCAGTTCTTAATAATTTTTCCTAGAAACCTTCACTTAAAGGTACAAAGTTTCTGACATTATACCGTATTTTAACTTAGGGAAGTAATCCTAGTTTGAAGGAGTAAAATTTCATCGTTATTTTTACCCGACTATACGGCTACGGCTACGGACTATATGTAGTTTTACTAGCCCTGTATTATGGGAACACCCAAATACTCCGAAATATTTTATTCCGAATTTCGATATTCCGATGTTCAAAAGTCCGAATTTCATAATACCTAAAAATTATAATGTCTATTATTCAAATTTACGAAAATGATTTTACCGAAAGTTGTAAATACGATCTGTTTGTTTTCCGATTTTTATATGTTCGAAGAGTGAAATGCTCGATGGGTTCTCGGTCCGAAAAACGACATTCCGACTTTCAATATTCCGAATAAATTGCTAAAATTAGGATTTTGATTCAGTTAGTATAATCATTACATACATTTGGGTTAGGTTAGGTTAGAACAGTGACCATTAAAGCGCGAAGGCGAGCGAGCGCAGCGAGCGTGCCGCGGCAGCGGCCGCCGAGCGCCAGATCCTCTATTGTTGGTGAATCATTTGGGTAAGGTTAGAATTGTGACCAGCGAGAAAAAAAAATTATTGTAAAGAAAATATTTTTAAAACGCATTTGACATTCGTTTTTTTTCATTCTACTACCTCATACTATTATACTTCTCTTTGACAAGCAATTATGTGTTGATTTGTCATTCTATGAAGTTTCAGAAGGCGTTTTTATTTCGGAATTTTAATTAATAGGTATTTTAATAATCGGAATTCGTATTTTTGATGTTTCGAATTATCATTAATTCGGACTTTTTGTTATTCGATCTATTGAAACTCGGTATTTTGAGAATCGTAATTATATACGTTAGGAATTTTGAAATTTTGGAATTATAAAAATAGGATAAATGATACATCGGAGTTGTTATATTCGGAATTTTAAACCATTCGGAATTATGAAAATCGGTATTTTGAAATTCGTATTTGTGACTGTCGGAATAAAGTTTGTCGTATTATTGTAGTGTACCCCTGTATTATACATGTCCCACTGCTGGGCACGGGTCTCCTCTACTGAATGAGAGGGGTTAGGCCTTAGTCCACCACGCTGGCCTAATACGGGTTGGCGCACTTCACATACCTTCGAAAAATCTTATCAAGTTCTCAGGTATGCAGGTTTCCTCACGATGTTTCCTTCACCGTTAAAGCAAGCTATAAACTTATAAAAGTCAGAGGTATACGCTATTGGGGCTGAACCTACAACTTTCGTCTCGACAGTCCGTACCACTTCCCGCTGAGTTATCGCTGCTTTTCTTTTTTTTAGAAATCTTAGAAATGGATAATTAAAAGTTACTGCTATATAATGCTATGTTGATGTATAATAGAACAGCTCAGTAATCCATTTGAGTGAATGGAAAATTATGTAACACAAAATGGAGGCCTCTGGCTCCCAATACCAGTCTATTGTATCCGTCCGCTCGAGAAATGTTTCCCATTGTCCGACTACGTTCGCTCTTTACGAACTGGGGTAACAATCAAGTGTCAGACATTCACCGGCTCTACAATCAAGTGTCGGACACTCTTAAATGCTCCCTTGTGTATCAAACGTCTTTTCAGTACTTAACAACGGATATAAATAATTTGACGAACACAATTTTTCGTAATAAATCATCCGACGTAAATTATAAAAAACATCTGTAACATTATTTTTTATTTAATTAAATGACGAGATGAACTAGGCGCTCGCCTGATGGTAAGCGCCACGCCTACCCATAAACAGAAGCAACACCACGCAGAACTTTGAATTACAAAGCACTGCATGGCACTGAACTGCACTCATCACCCCGAGACATGATATGTTAAGTCTCATAATGCCCAGTAATTTCACTGGCTTCAATGTCCTTTAAGCCGAAACACAACAGTGCTTACACACTGTTGCTTGGCGGCAGAAATAGACACAGCGGTGGTACCTATCCAGACGGCCTTCTCGCATATGAGGGACCTACCACCTTGTAAATAATTTGACAAACATAATTCTTCCTTATAAAACATCCGACGTCAATTATAAAAAAAATATTAAAATTACAAAAAAAAAATTGGTTCTTTTTAAACTCTGAAACAGTGTTTAAATAGGTAGTGGGAGGGTACCTGATATTTTTGTACCCGACTGGACTCATGGTGAAAAACCCGCTATGATGGCTCGTCCAGGCAAGTCGCGTTCCGGGATCAGCCAGTAACTTCAGGTCGGCATAATTCTGTCGACCGTTGAGGGACCCAATGTCTCTTGACGATCGACATTATGTTTGGACTGCACTGTACTTGACATCAGGATCAATGTAGTCCGTGCCACGTTAAAAAAAAAACAAAATTTTTATTCAAAAATAGTAAAAAAATGTTACTGGTTTTATCAGCTTTAAAACATAAAAAACAACGACATTCAAATATATCCCTTACTATATGCGTTAAGATGATATAATAATATACAAACACATACAGACAAAGGGGACAGGTAGGCGGACGATGTAGGCCGTCTAAAGAGTTCCGTAAGCAACCTTTGGCCACGGATCCCTAAAGAGAACTCGCTTCCTCGTGATATAAGGACTTAAATCTCCTCTATATGCCTATAATATTCAGATCGGATACTATAGTCTATAAAAACCAAATACATATTATGTAAAACTAAAGTACATTCCCATTTCCCCGTGATCTCTCAGGAAGCCACAGATGTACTCATGAATTTTATAAATACAAATAACGTATGAATGAGAGGGGTTAGGTCTTAGTTCACCATGCTGGCCTAAAGCGGAATTAGCAGACTTTACATACCTTCGAAACTGTTATGGAGTATTCACAGGTATACACTGAATATTGCGAAACAAAATTAATTACATAGTTATTAAAGTTTTATCGATAATTCTGACTAGTACTGAAGCACACACCATACGAGGCTGTATGAATTCGATTCCTTTGCCCATATTTCCAGGTAAGAAAAAAAAGTTACGAACCGCCCTTTTTGGTTGTCAATTGAGTTTATTTATACAATTAATTCAGTAGAGAGTGGGAGGAGGTCATGGAAGGAGGTCACGGCCGATTTATTCACGGCATGTTTTATCGAGAGGAACAATGTTGTAGGTGTATAATAAGAATAATTTATTTTCTAATAATCATATTTTTTTTATTAATCATCTGCTCTCTTTACTTGAATACTTTTTATTAAGTGGTAGGTTCTTCGTATGCGACAGGCCGGCTGGGTTGGTACTAACGCTTTTTCTATTTCTGCCGTCGAACAGCAATGTGTACTTACTTTCGTGTTCTAGTTTGAAGGGTATTGAAGCCAGTAAAATTACTGGGTATTATGAGATTTATCATCCTTTCTCGGAGTGACAAGCACAGTCCAATGCCATGCAGGTATTGCTGCTGTTTATGGCCAGGCGAGGGATGTGCTTCTCTTGTCATTAACGCTAATAAAAAACATATAATTATAAATTCTGTTGCCAAGTATTTTACTTTGTTTTAAAATATTTACTGGCATCACTAGTGGCTGCTGTAATCGTATGAACAAAATACAATAAATTCATTTTAAAAAAGGAATACTTACATACCTAGTTTTGCAAAAATCTAGTAAAAAAAATAAATTTATTTACATAGTTGGCAGTGTATTATTTTATGGAAAATAATTTTTGAGAAACTTGAATTAAATAAAGAGTCATATATCACACATTTCAATTTTATAGTCACTAGGGTTTGCTCGCGGCTCTGTTCGCGTTAACAGCTTTTTCCGGGATAAAAAATAGCCTATTACCATCTTCGGAGTCCCATTCATCTCTGTACCAAAATTGATATACAAAAAAAGATTTAGGCGTAAAAGCATAACAAACTTATTTTCGCAATATTAATTACGATTTTTAGAACCATTATATAATATCTGAATAGGCATCCTATTATTGGCAATGAGGTAAAATGAAGAAGCGTTTGTCCCTTTTATTGTCTGAAAATGGTTTATTAATTGAACGTCGGCAAAGGGAAGTTCAATCATAACCGAGGAAGCCATTAATATTGAGGTAGTTTCAGAGTTCGGATGGTGAAATTAATTTCTTTGATTTTTTTGTTTAAAAAACAAACAAATATCTAAGTTTAAGTCCGTCCCCTGATGTGATAGGAGGCGGGCTTATCGCCATACATAAATTCCAATACAGGGCAATTTTAATTTACTGTAATTTTTCGAAGCGTTTCGAATCCAACATCAAACACAAATTGTGATTGTTTGGATTTGAACCCTCCTACCTTGGCCTAAAAGTCTGCTTCTAGACCAATGTGGCGATATCTAAAGCATTAATATTGCAAAGCTTCAGGTGGCGTTACACTTACTCGTCCTGCCATTCTATGTCCTACTAAATATTAGGAATGTATTATGGATGTCTTTTTTTTATCCTGGCTCGGCAAAATGACTACGCCACACCTAATGGTAAGTGTAGCGCAATCCAAGAATAGTGTCTGCCAACGATAAACAGTGTGTCTATCGTTCGTCGGCACGATCATGCCGGCCTGCAAAGGGTCAAAGGGGAGGGGAAGGAAAAAGGGATGGGAAAAGGGTAAGGATCAGGGGGCAGGCCCCCTGGGGAGAACCGGATATACACTGACTGACCCTGGAACGCGACTCACACAAGGTGGGCCACTATGGCAGGTTTTAGCACCAGTGTACGGTGGGCGCTATCCGGTCCGATACAAGAATCCTCCCACCAGCAAAAATGTTTTATGAATTTGGGTGTTTATTAATCAATCACGCCTTAACGGGTTTGGATGAAATTTGCCATACCGATAGACCTTACCCTAGATTAGGACGTAGGCTACTTTTTATCCCGGAAAATAATCACACGGATAAAGCTAGTAAAAACTAGTAGGTAACTACGGGTCGAATACAAAACCTCCTTTAGAAATTGGTTTAAATATACATAACATATTGTCACAAAAATAAACATTTATGAGCAGGATAATTCACTATTTACTGTATCAAAGAAACATCGGCGTAATGATGTCGAGATGGAAATTAATTCAAATTGTGAAGATAAAGCTTAAAAGACGTTCAAACTGATATAAATAGAAGGGATTAAAACACACACTTACCAAGTAAAGCTTGTTCACGGATAATTAAACGAGTTTAAGATATTACGCTCAATGTTGCTACACCTAATAATATTAAAGTCGAAAAGAATTGTTTCATTTTGCGCCGGCTTTATGTACGTGTACTGAAAATAATTAAAGTCTAAACGGTATAAGGTGTTAAAAATATCGTTATGAAAATGTTTGTTTTTTAATTCGTTACCATAAGTACAATGATACAGATGAGATGAAGGTCTTCTAGTAAGTTTGAAAATACTTGTAGCATTGTTGTTACGTTGTATTAATTTGGTAATTAATTAAAATCATTCGATATCATTTTTAGTACTCTAACTTTTAATGGGGAGTTCCGATGGTCCCAAGCGTCAGATATGAGCAATAGTACGTCACGTCGTAATCCGTCAACGTCATCCTGAAGGCATCAGTGACACCATTCATGAATGCCGCTACCGTTGAATTCTTCTTGACTGACTGAATGACTTCAAAGCACTGTTGTGTTGCGGTTTGAAGGACATTGAACCCAATGAAATTACTGGGCGTTATCAGTTAGGCGACTTAACATCTTATGTCTCGGGGTGACGAGCGCAGTTTAGTGCTGTGTGTGGTATTGCTTCTGTTTATAGGCAGGCGTGGCCAGGCGAGTGCCTTGCTCGACTCGTCATTCAATCAAATATAGAAAAAGAATAATATAAACCAATCTTTCCTTTCTTTCCGTCGGGTTAGTGCCGGGGCCTGCCTTCCTCGTAAAGACTTCCACATCTTCCGATCTTAAGCACCTTCTATAATGAGACCAATGGTTCTAATGTCTTAATCTTCTTCTTCATCCATCTGCCCTTATCCCACTCGCAGTGGGGTTGGCGCAACATGGTTTTAAACGTATGTTACAGAAACATTCGGCTTGTAGTTTTTGCGACTGGCCTATTATGACGTCAGCCCCGCCGGGAAAGCCAACGCTTTATATAAAATAATAATAATACTAAAAGAGAACATGATGGAAATGTGACAAAAATATATTATTATAATAGAAAGTAAAGTCGAACACGCAATAAACGGTCTCCCGCGGGGCTGTGCCGACATCCGAGCCCTGATTTTGACATCAGCTATAAATATCGTACGTAGAATAATAATTTAATGTTAATATTGAATTAACTGTTGTTTATTTACAAAACTGGGTTTTAGCTACACTTCTGTTACGAAGGAATAAAGAAATCGTACATTAATATGTATTTATGTACGGTTTTTTGTGTGAGTGTGTACCTACGCGACGCCTGTACTCACCGAAGAGATAGGCAGTGGTGTAACGAGCACACACACATTTCGCCGCGCCTTTTTCCAGGGACAATTCGAGACTCCGAGCTGGTGTTGAGTATTTCGTGATAGAAAATTCCAATATCACTTTGACCCAACCTGGGATCGAACCCGAGACTTCGCACAGCAATTGTAAATTTTTTCGCAACAAAATGATTTCAATGTACCTGATGTTAAGTACAGTGTATTCCAAATATATTGTCGTCCGCCATGAGACATTGCGGCTATCGATGGTTGGTAGAATTATGCCGGCCTGAAGTTACAGAATGACCTTGGAAAGGCCTGTGTCCAGCATTGGACGAATTGAGGTTGATAAATGGATAGATAAATGGAAGTTACATAATATACACTGGCTGACCTTGGAATGTGACTTGCCTGAATGAACCACTGTGGCGAATTTTTCACTAAAATACTTTTATTTTTTAATGTTAGCGTAATAAGTACAGACGTAGATGTGACGATTATGGTAGTGTGTATGTATGTTTTATACATATAAACCTTCCTCGTGAATCACTCTATTGCTGAAAACTGCATTAAAATCCGTTAAATAAGATCTAAGCGGACAGACAGCGGAAGCGACTTCATTTTATACTATGTAAAGATTAGATTACGCATGGACAATTTGTTTTGACACTCATCTCCCAACAAAGCAGTGTATTACAAAATGTCTTCATTCCCACACAAACGTAATGATAATAGTACACAGATGAAAAGATCGCCTTTCTGCGTCCTTCTAATGGATAACGGTTGAGAAGATATTACGTCATTCGTGCGTCATATATTTCATGGAGGAAATGGGGTGTGGAGGCATTGTGATATTATTTTTTATTGATTCAAGGTCAATTCGTGTCTGATTGATGACAATTAATGTATCGTATCTTTTATTTATCGCTTTAGCAATGGAAGGAATCTTGAATAACCATCCTACTTTCCACTAGTCTTAATAGAAAAAGTTTGTATATTTGTGAGTATGTAAATTTGGATGTTTATTAATAACTCACGTCTTCACGCCTGAACGGATTTTGATGGAATTTGGCACAACGGTAGAACTGACCTGGATTAGGACGTAGAATGTTTTATCCTAGTACGTTCCTCGTGTTTTATTTCTATTTTAGAAAAGATTTCCACGCACGTAGAGCCGTGCGTAACAACTAGTAGATTTATATAAAGTAAGCACAAAAGTACAATAATATTGAATATTTACTGATAATATTACATACTGTAAAAGGAACTAGCTTTTACTGGATTGTAGATCCCTTGTATGTAAAAGGACGTCTAGTTTGGTACAACCGCTTTGTCTATTCCTGCCGGAGCAATGTAAAAACACTGTTGTGTTTCGGTTTGAAGGACATTGAAGCATATTTTCTCTTGATGAGCGCAGTCCACTGGCATGATGTGCTTAATAATTCAAAGTTCTGTATGGTGTTTGTTGCTTCTGTTCATGGGCAGGTCAGACCCTTACTATCAGGTGAGCGACCTTCTAGTTTATTCATTCAAATTAATAAATAAAAAAGTGTGTGTGTGTGCAAGTCACACGCGGCAGAAGTGAAACTTGCGCTTGGGCCGAAGCAAGCTTTAGGCACATACGACGCCTTTGTAAGACGATGAGGCTGTATAATATGCAGTCCTATGCCTTACCAATAAAGGGAAAAAAAGGAGACGAAGATTACAGACAACACTGTATACTTGTAATCCATCTCATTCTCTCGCAGGCTAAATCCTATTTATGAATATGTTTGTCTCTTTTTACTGTCGCTTTTTTCTTTCATCGAATTTTCAAATCACAACGGCGCTAAAGAAGTTCACATCAAAAAAGTGTGTGTGTCTTGAAGGCTAAGAAAGGAATATTGTGAGGCATATGCTACATTTATTCCATAAAATAAAAACGTGGAATAGAGCTTGATTTCCCTGTAGAATTTCACATCCATGATTTAATAGCTAATTTATATCGGACCAAGAAGTTATCAGGCAATATATTTTTCATTATTCGATTGATTAAAAGTACTATGTACTACAAATTGAAAAACGAATACAAAAATGAACACAAAAAATGAAAAAAATCATCAGTAGATATTATTTACAATTTTTGAGGAGATTTTATTTTACTATTTTAACCGAAATAATCAAATGAAAATCGGTGGATATATAACAAAGTTTTATTTTTGGAACGAAGTTCCTTACGGCAGGCTTGGAGGGGATAGGGATTTCGCTGCGTGACCGAACTGAAAAAAATGTGATAGTAAAACCGTAAGAAAAATGCATGGAATAAAAGCGTTAAATGAGACGTGCGCATGCGCGACAGTCGCATAACCAGCCAGCGTTAGTTCCTTTTTTAAAATGAAATTCATTCAGCCAGTTATAGTTGAAGTATTTTTATATCTCCTTCGATTTTTAAAAGATTACGCTAGCTCGTTATTCGTCTTGCGACATATTATCTCTTGCCCTTTTTTATGCTTCCATTTTTGTCCAATGATATTGGTATTTATACATAGGGTCATGTATTTTTATATTTTATTGCGTATGTTATATTTAGACTATACTCGGGTGTGATTAGATAATTTGTTTTATTTCTATTTTTCTATTTCTATGTAATTTTATGTTGTCAAACAAAAATAAAGAGACATATTTTGTTATTTTAGTTGATAATTTGAATTACGATGTTTTTTTATTTTAAGTAATTTATTATTTCCTAAAATACTGAATTTCCTAAATACTTTCTTGTACTTAAATAAAAACTAATCAGCAAAATTTAAGAGAAAAATCAAGAAAACCTACATAAAATTGAGCACGACTTTTTTTGCAATTTGTGTCGATTCTTCATTAGCCGAAGGAACTTCGTTCCTACCTGGTGTCCCCGACACCACTAATTTTTTATCTGCCCATGGAGCGCTTGTGAGAAAATCAATATACGACTACAAAGAAAAAAGCAGGTCAAGTGCGAGTAGGACTCTCGCCATAGGGGTTCCGTATTGTAACATTTTACATGATTATTATATCAATTTAAATTTCGCATATTTTAAAATATTCAAGATTTTGACTATGTGTCAACTGTCTGTGAGATTGTAGGTCAACGGGAAATTTGTACCTTATAGCTATTCATGAATGAGATTTCGAAAAATAAAATATATAACATAAACGGATCTTTTGATTGCGTTCATTTAGAAACTTGATTTTTTTACACATCGAACTTAACATTTAATTATTATTTCAACTTGATACCTCTACTATACCCGTTTCTGAGAAAAAAAACATTGATAGACAGACAGACGGGCGGACAGCAAAGTGACATTCCATTTTTGAGTCGCGAACCCCTAAAAAAGCCTGCATTGATTTGAGAACCTCTTTTAAAGAGAGTTTATACAACTTGTTTCAGAAAGGTGTATTCGTATTGGAGGGTCGTTACATACGTCTGACAGTGAGTGTTTATGTACCGGATCTTATCAAAATCTAAACAACTTAAAATTTCCAATGATGAAAGAATCTTTCATCATCCTCACCATCAGCCACAGGACGTCCACTGCTGAGCATAGGCCTACCCAAAGATTTCCAGACCGACCTGTTGAACGCGGCCTGCATCCAGCGACTTCCTGCGACCTTTATCAGATCGTCTATCCATCTTGTAGGCGGACATCTGACGAAAGAATCTTTACGTAAATTAAAATTTCACGCTAATTTTCACTCGTTTATGAAGATCGACAACATCACTATAAATTATTTGCATTATGTATTTCTGAGCGCCTAGTAACTTCATTCGTAGCAGCTGTTTATCATTTAGTGTTGTCCAAAGTTGCAAGTCAAATGTCGACATGTTATTCATTCAATAACAATGTCTTATCAATTCAATCTGATTTGGTACAACGAGGATTGAAATACTCGTATACTATATATTGTTTAAATTTGACCATACCTTTCTGTTAAAATGTATAAACATGTCTATATATTTTCACATGCAATCGGATTTGGTACTACGGAGGTTTAAATATTTATATCGTACTAGTTGCACATCGCGGTTTCCCCGCATGTTACTGCCCTGCTCGTATGGCTTATCGCGTGATATACATATAAACCTTCCTAATGAATCACTCTAGCTATTGCTGAAAACTGTATTAAAATCCGTTGAATAGTTTTAAAGATCTAAGCGAACAGACAGCGGAAGCTTCTTGATTTAATACTATGTGAAGATACTGTACGTTACTTAATTTTCACCACACGTTCCTGTAACATGTTATAATTTTATTATATACTAGCTTTTGCTCGCGGCTCCGCCCGCGTAATCTGCTTTTTCCGGGATAAAAAGTAGCCTATCAAGTCAGCTAGTCATAATGTCTGTATACCAAATTTCATCAAAATCCGTTCAGTAGTTTCAGCGTGATTGACGGACAAACATCCAAACATCTAAACAAACAAACTTTCACATTTATAATATTAGTAGGAAGTAGGACAAGTCAATATTTTTTCATGTAATTTTGTTACAAATAAAATCTAAAGAAACGATTTGGAATTCGCAAGATACATACAAACTCGACATCAAACAATTAAACCAAGTGGTCCGTACCCCGTATTTGTCAAACTAACTTATAAATTACTTACTTGAAGAACTTGTACTCGTTACTGTCTATGATTAAATTGGGTTCTTTGAAGAAACTTTGTAATATCTTAAGCTCTAAATTTATTCTACTTTGTTACATTTCATTTACCTCGACAAAATGGCGGTAGTTACTTAAAACTGCGAGTTCAGTACAAGTATAAGTGATAGAGCCAGGCTGTATACAGTTTTTACAGCATGAATAGGCCGGCTCGACTGGGTTGTTACCACTGTCTCACAGAAAATCAACGAGAAGTGGGCGTTTCGTAGGCTAACAGTTGACAACTGTTCTGTAGTAGGTGATCATGACCATGTCCCGTGTGGGCACAGCAGCGTCGCGAACGACCTCTCGTTGCCAGCTTCAAGAGCGAGAGTTCGTGGAATGTGATGACCGCCTTCTGCGAAACAGTTATATCACAGAAGGCGGTGGAGCGCGAGCGGGAAATCACATCCCAGCTCGCCATCCGCCGCCGAAGGATCACGTACAGGAGGAAGCGGGAGGCACTACTAAGTCCTATCCCCCTGATAAAGGCCTGAGAGGCGAACACGTAGAAGTCTGTCGTCCGTCAGTTAAGGCCTCGAGGTGACGCGCGGAGTTCCCGCGCGAATCTCTCTTAAGCGGAGTAAACAAGTGGGTGGATTGTTTACTCCGCTTAAGGCAGGTCCCTCCAACGCAGAGGCCCTTTACAAGGGCCGGTGTCACTGTGGCCCCGGAAGAAAAAGAAACGTACTAGTAGCCCCGACCAAACATATGCACCGGGAGGAACTCCGTTAGGTTTTAGTCCGTGGAAGTAGGACATAACTGCCCAAGACAATGTTAAACAACAGGTCATTATGAATATATAAAGGTATATTTACGAAATATCCGAAGATATTTTTTTTGTTTTTCTTTTTATCCGAGCACGGCAAAGTGACTGCATTATACCTGATGGTAAGCATAGTGTACTCGAAAAAACAGCGACCCGCTACAAACAATAAGTTTATCGGTAGTCACCGGAATTATGTCGGCCTATATAAATGCTTCTTCCCACTCCAAAGAGGGAAAAAGCTAATCGAAGGGCCTGCGACAGCATAAGCAGATGACCGATGTAGGAATAGGGATACAAGGATGTAACCCTATACTCGCCCCAACCAACCATGAAATCATGTCGCAAGCCCTCGGGAGAACCAGACATACACCGGCTTAACCTGGAACGCAATCTACATAAGGCGTGTAGGTCACAATGACAAGTTTTAACACCATGTGTACGGTGGTCGCTATCCGGGCGGATATGAATATCTTACTACGAGCTAAAGAATCTAGTTTAAATCGTAGTAAGGTACAAACTGTGTTTATAATATTATATTATGTATTATTACAATTATTTTACGCTTAATTGTATTATTATTCCTTCCTTCTTTACAAATAAACAACCCCAAAATCCCCCAAGGCGGTAATGTCGAATTAGTTACAAAACAATAGGACGGGGGAATATTACATTGTTCTTTTCATTTCGCATTGACGTCATTGGTATCGCTATCGTTTCTTAGAAACCTTTTATGTGAATTGAAATTCTGCCTAGATAGATCCGAATATATCCAAATATTGGGCCAGTTATGTTGACATACCAAAATATTCCGCCTAAAATATGAGATTAGAGGTGCGACCAATATAAGATAAGTTAAGATATCGGTAATATTCAATGTAATGTATCAGTGATCCGACAAATCGCGATATTTCAATATTCCAATACAATCATATATCGACCGCTCCTGTCATGTCAGCGTTATATGGGGGCACCGGTTACATCTCTGCCTACCCCGTCAGGCATTATAGGTGTGAGTGGTATGTATGTATGAAGTTATGTAGTTGATAATTAGTTAATACACTGACTGACCACTGAACCCGATTCGCCGTAACGAGCCACAATCTATATACACTCCTTTGCAAAAAAAACGGGCGGGTTTGATTTTTTAACATTATTGGTAATAATTTAGTTCTTCAGAGGTTTTAATAGCCAAACTATGTTACTGGCACTTAATAAAGAGTCTGGGTATGAAAAAAAGTTCATTCCAAATTCAAAACTTTTGTTTTTTAAATTATTAATCCCTTTTTCATTTTGTGACACTTTTCGCGGGTTTGCGGTTAAAAGGTTATCAAGCAACTAAAAGTAACTTTTCGTTATTTTTAGTACAACAATTTATGTTTATCGCATAATTCTGCCTTATTGTGACTTAAAACAGATATCTTTGTGTCTATCGTAATGGCAGAAAAAGCAATGAGAGCTAGTAAAATTATAGCGCTGCTGGAAGAGGGGTGTAGCCAATGTTACGTCTCACAGCGGTTAAACGTGAGTCGTTCAACCGTACAAAGAACCTGGACTCGATACCAAGAGACAGGTTCCGTTCAGAGAAGGCAAGGTTCTGGGAGAAAACGTTGCACACAGCCGCGAGACGATCGCTTTTTAGTGACTCAGGCGCTGAGGAACCGCAAATGCAGTTACATAGACCTCAAAAGAAACCTTGAAGAGGTACGAGGAGCACAAGTTAGCCTATGGACTGTGAGGAGAAGACTTTTAGCTGCTGATATACGTAGTCGACGACCAGCGCGGGCCCCCAAGTTACTCCGTGAGCACCGGATTGCGCGGTTGAGGTTCGCTAGAAATTGCCTATCTTGGACACCAGGTAACTGGAGTAGCGTACTCTTCTCCGATGAGGCTCGAATTTGTCTGCATGGTGAGGACCGACGTCGGCGAGTGTTACGAAGACCAGGGGAACGCTATGCCGATGTGTGTTTTGAAGAAATCACCCCTTATGGTGGAGGGTCCGTTATGTTTTGGGCGGGCGTAACTTCCAACTATCGTACCGAGATAGTATTCATAGAAAATGGCTCACTAAATGCGCATAGGTACATAACAGAAATCCTTTCTCAAAATGCACAACCCGCACTGACTGTAATTGGTGAAGATGCCATTTACATGGACGATAATGCTCGGGCCCACCGTTCTGGCGACGTAGATGCTTATATGCAAGAGGTCGGTATTCGTCGTTTGGATTGGCCAGCGCGGAGCCCCGACCTTAACCCCATTGAGCACGTTTGGGACCTCCTAAAAAGGCGAGTACGATCTGTCCAACCACCTCCACAAAACATCAGAGAGCTTAAACGTGTAATCTCGACTGAGTGGGAACACATTCCACAGGACACCATCAAAAGCCTGGTGGGAAGCATGCCAAGACGATTACATGCCGTAATCGCTGCAAGAGGAGGTCATACTCGTTATTAATTTTTATTTTTTAATGTCTCTTTTATTAAAATACCATAAAAATACTCGTAGTCTTAATTTCATTATACCCATAAAAATGTCCATTTTAACACGGCTCTCTGTTTACATTGACTAAAACACCGATACCAGGATAAAAGTGTTAAAAAACTAGATTCTCATTGATAATAAGAAATTTCTAGTCATCCAAGCTAATGACATACTAAAAATATAATAATATTTACCCATAGAAAAGCTAAGGTAAAGTGTGTGTGTGTAAGGTGCCCGTTTTTTTTGCAAAGGAGTTTATATAAAAATGAATCGCTGTGCGTGTGTCTCGCAAAAACTCGAGACTGGCAGTACCGATTTGGCTAATTCTGATCTTGAAATATCTGTGGAAGTTCAGGGAAGGTTTACCCGGTGAGAAAAAATGAGTAACATAAATAATAAGTAACGGAAAACACTAAAAACGACAACTTAATTTTCCAGTACAAACTGTTCCTGGGTATGATAATAAGTAAAGGAAAACACTAAGAACTACAACTTAATTTTCCAGTACAAACTGTTCCTGGATATGAAACACTTGATGTATTTTTGAGGACAGGACAGGACAGGACAGGACAGGACAGGACAGGACAGGACAGGACAGGACAGGACAGGACAGGACAGGACAGGACAAGACAGGACAGGGACAGTACAGTACAGGACAGGACAGGACAGTACAGGACAGGGACCGGTCAGGACAGGGACAGGTCAGGACAGGCCAGGACAGGGACAGGACAGGACAGGACAGGACAGGACAGGGACAGGGACAGGGACAGGGACAGGGACAGGACAGGACAGGACAGGGACATGGACAGGACAGGACAGGACAGGACAGGACAGGGACGGGGCAGGGACAGAACAGGACAGGACAGGACAGGGACAGCATAGGATAGGACAGGATAGGACAGGATAGGACAGGATAGGACAGGATAGGACAGGATAGGACAGGATAGGACAGGATAGGACAAGATAGGACAGGATAGGACAGGACAGTACAGGACAGGACAGGGAAAGGGACAGTTCAGGACAGGCCAGGACAGCGCAGGGACAGGACAGTACAGGACAGGGACAGGGACAGGACAGGACAGGGAAAGTACAGGGATAGGACAGGGACAGGGACAGGGGCAGGACAGGGGCAGGACAGGGACAGGGGCAGGACAGGGGCAGGACAGGGACAGGACAGGGACAGGACAGGCCAGGACAGGACAGGGACAGGGACAGGGACAGGGACAGGGACAGGGACAGATACAGGGACAGGGACAGGGACAGGGACAGGGACGGGGACGGGGACGGGGACGGGGACGGGGACGGGGACGGGGACGGGGACGGGGACGGGGACGGGGACGGGGACGGGGACGGGGACGGGGACGGGGACGGGGACGGGGACGGGGACGGGGACGGGGACGGGGACGGGGACAGGGACAGGGACAGGGACAGGGACAGGGCAGGGCAGGGACAGGACAGGGCAGGGACAGGGACAGGGACAGGACTGTCCCACCGGGAGGAGGTGGAAGAAGACATGACTTAGGTCGTCGAAGTCAATTAAATGTGCGACGGGCTACCTCACGTGCAATGGTGCAGGACCTCACTTAATTGCATTTAATGACACATTTGTATTAAGTTTTGACAACATTTTACACAAATATATGTAGGTGATACGAAGTTCACCGGGTCATCTAGTAAATAAATAAATACACCCAACAGTCACACAAATAATCTTGACCCCACAGTAAGACACGAGTCTTGTGTCGTGGGTATCAGGAACTACTAGAGACTTTCGGTCTCACAACACCCAGACCCCGAAACAAATATTTGTGGATCACACAAACATATATCTCGGCGCGGGGATCGAATCCGCGACCTCTGGCTTCACTGCCGGCTACTCGCCCGCTGCACCACGGAGGCTGTATGCCGGGTTTGTCGTTATGTGCGGATTACATATAGTGTCCTTTCACATGACCCTTCATTTGCAGATCTTATGATGTATTACAAGTGATCCTTCTTTGAGAGATGAAACGCGAATTGCTGTCAATAAAAAATACATTAGTCGGAATTCACGAATCTTTAATGGGAATGGGGTGTTCTATTTTACTCTGCGGGTAATATAATTGATTGATGACCTATGCAGCCGACGAGACGCAGACTGCGTAACAAAATGTCAAGGGCTCGAGTCTATAGGATCATACTCTCACATAGATACTGTCTGTCTATACGTACTTACGCCTGTAGGCCCCGAAGGCGTAGGCAGAGGTTCAACTAGTCCGCACACATTTCTCCGAGGTTATTTCTGTACCATGTCCGTCACCATGATCATTTTCGTTTTTTTTACTATAACCCTTTACTGCTGACAAACGAGTATACGGATCACTTAGTGGTGAACATCTACCGTCCGTGAATACCCACAATACTACGAATTTAAATCAATTATCGGTGCTTACTCGACCTTTAAAGGAGACCTTAAAGTAATGGTGATTACGAAGAGTAGAGGATTTGGGGTATCGGAAACCTTACGTACCGTATAAAACTCAATAGAAGCTGCCTCTTCACATCGGTTTTCTGTAAGACAATGATACTGTCCCGGTCAAGCCGACCCATTCATGTTGTAAATAAAACAGTTTCACAAGGTGGTAGGCCCCTCGTATGCGAGAGGCCGCCTAAGTCGATACCACCGCTTTATTTGTCGCCAAGCAACAGTGTGTAATCACTATTATGTTTGGGTTTGAAGGACAATGAAGCCAGCGAAATTACTGGGCATTATGAGACTTAACATTTTTTGTCTCGGGGTGACGAGCCCAGTTCATTTCCATGCAGTGCTTTGTAATTCAAAGTTCTGTGTGGTGTTGCTTCTGTTTATGGACTGGTTTGGCATTTACCATCAGGCGAGCGCCTTGTTCGTCTCGTCGTTCACAAAAAAAAATGCCTGCAACGTGGCTCATTTACAATATTACAAACATTTACTTTTTTTTCAGGATGTCCACTACGAATGGAGCGAAACTGACATTCTGTCTCACGGGTTTAGTGGCCTCAGTCTCCATAGAACTGACAGCTTGACGCAACGCCCTCTGGCGTCACTCAAACGCACTAGCAGTAAAGGCAGCGCATACAGCCTACGAAGTGTTAGGAAAGAGATGTCAAAGCCACCCAATCAGATAGAAAGGGCCCCAGCGATCCCTGATGCTGGTTTTGGCACGTTGGAGATACGGTTGGCATATGATAACGCCACGTCATCGCTTGCTGTGACTGTACTAAGAGCAAGAGGTCTAATTGGAATGGACATGACGGGACTCTCAGATCCATTTTGTAGGTTAGAAGTTGTGCCTAAAGGTAAGCAATATGAAATTTACAAGTGGTTTAATACCAACCTACCTAACCTACCTAGCCTTGTATTATATACGTCTCACTGCTGGGCACGGGCCTCCTCCACTGAATTAGTCTGGCCTGAGTCCACCACGCTGGCCTAATGCGGGTTGGCAGACTTCACATACCTTCGAAAAATCTCAAATATGCAGGTTTCCTCACGATGTTTCATTCACCGTTATAGCAAGCGATAATTAACAAATATACACGTAACTTAGAAAAGTCAGAGTGATATATGTACTCTTGGGGTTGGTTTCGATCCTGCGACTTTCGTCTCGACAGTCAGTATCACTCCCCGCTGAGCTATCGCTGCTCCCTTGATGTCGCGGCTTCCAACTTTGTATTACCCCGCATTATATGCCGAAACTTAGTCACGTAGTAATTATCATTTTCCCAGAAACCAAGTCCTTTAGGTTGTTTTCAGAGCCACACAGATTTGAATTTGGGAGGATTATTCAAATTTCAAAAATCTTTGATTATTATTAGATGGCTAGTGATAAGCCTAGCATCATAATACGGAAAACACTTAAAGGCAAAGGAATAATTTTGCACCCTTCAAGGTTAAGCTAACCACGCAAATCATAACCAATAATAGGTTTTTTATAAGTGCTCAACTGCTCAAGTAAACTTCAATTGCCATGCAGTCCAATTTTATTAAAAAAAAATTAGCATAAATTACGAAAAAAGCAAGTCGCTCGCTTGATGGTAACCACGACGCCTACGCGCGCCTGTCTATAAACAAAAGCAACACCATACATAACCTGGTATTCCAAAGCACTGCATGGCACTGAACTACGCTCGTCACCCCGAGATATAAGATGATGTATGAGACTTCATAATACCCAGGAATTTCGCTGGTGGGAGGATACTTGTATCCGACCGGATAGCGACCAACGTACACTGGTGCTAAAACCTGCCATAGTGGCCCACCTTGTGTGGGTCGCGTTTCAGGGTCAGCCAGTGTATATCCGGTTTTCCCCAGGGGACTTGCCCCCTGATCCTAACCCTTTTCCCATCCCTTTTCCTTCCCCTCCCCCTTGGCCCTTTGGCAGGCCGGCATGATCTTGCCGACCAACAATGGACACATTGTTTATCGTTGGTCGACACTATTCTTGGATGTCGCTACACTTACCATCAGGTGTAGCGTAGTCACTTTGCCGAGCCAGGATAAAAAAATAAAAAGAATTTCACTGGCGTCAATGTCCTTAAACAGAAACACAATAGTGCTTACATATTGCTGCTAAGACTTAATCAAAGTAGTGATCCCAACCCAGACGGACTCTCGTATACACGGGACCTACCAGCTAGTAAAATGTCTTACTGGCACTTAAATCACATTACATGATACATCAACATATTTATATTTAAATATATATTGTTTCAGAAGGCACATATTCCAATAGATTAAGGACAAAAACAGTTCACAAGACAAAGAACCCGGAGTTCAACGAAACGCTCCATTTCTTCGGAATCACCGAATCCGATCTCGTTGTTAAGTCTTTGGAGATCGTGTTGTTTGATGACGACAGGTTCGTATTGTGAAAATAAAACTATTCATAAAACAAAATATTTTTAATACAAATCGTTTTAGTTTACAATGCCAAGGCACTCATAACACCTCTTAAACTTTTGTGTATCCTGGCAAAAAAAAAATAACCAAGGGTGGACCAATGCCTTTGCACTTTCAGTGTGGGTTGGCAGACTTCACATACTTTCGAAATTCAAAAGCAAGCGATAATTAATTAATATACATGTAACTTAAAAAAGTTGGAGGTGCATGCTCTTGGGACTTGTTTGTAAATTGTAACTTTCGTCTCAACAGTCCATACCACTCCCTGCTGAGCTATCGCTGTTACGTTTTTCTTCAGCAAATTATGGCTATAGTTTATTAAAGCCGGTGTTATTTTTCCAGATACGGATGCGATGAAATGGGTTCTGCAATAGTAGCGTTGCGTGAATGTGCCAAATCATCGACACAGTTACGACTGGCGCTCTCCGGTTCATCCGGCTCGGAACCGACCGGGCCGAGGGTGTTACTAGCGCTGTGCTATAGTACCAAGAAACGAGCTCTAGTGGTGACCGTGTGCAAGGCTGCCGACCTACCTTCGCAGGATAGTAATGGATATTCGGACCCATTCGTCAAGTTGTAAGTTTAATTATTAGTATAGATTTTTTTTTTATAGCATAGGCTGGCAAACGAGCAAGTGGGTCACCTGATGATAAGTGATCTCCACCGCTCATGTACGCCCACCACCAGAATAATCATGGGCGCGTTGCCGACCTTAAAGGAAAGGGATAATTTGGGATTGGGAAGGGGAGGGGATTTGGGCTTCCGGATATCTCACTCACCGCACGAAATGCAGCAGCAAGCCGCTAGTTTACGTCGGTTTTCTGTGAAACAGTGGTAACGACCCGGTTGAGCCAGCCCATTCATGCTGTAGACAAAAATGTCTACAGCGTGGCTGTACCACTCAAAGCTCAAGCTCAAGCTCAGATGTTCCCAGACTTTTTCTCATAAACCACTTTCAAAATTTAGCTGATTCCGGTGAACCCTCTCCGGCGCTTTGTTACTATCGACACGTTGTACTGAATATGGAAGTTTTTACAAGTAGCAGTCGCTAAGCTTCTTAAAATATTATCTGCCTACATTGATAACTGAAGTC
Organism: Amorpha juglandis; assembly: GCA_949126905.1. Taxonomy (NCBI): domain Eukaryota; kingdom Metazoa; phylum Arthropoda; class Insecta; order Lepidoptera; family Sphingidae; genus Amorpha; species Amorpha juglandis. The sequence continues at coordinate 11,622,438 of OX421385.1, read as the reverse complement.
AAGCCAACATTTTAGTTCTTCACTATCGAAAGCAGACACATTTTGCTGGTGGGAGGATTCTTGTATCCGACCGGATAGCGACCACCGTACACTGGTGCTAAAACCTGCCATAGTGGCCCACCTTGTGTGGGTCGCGTTCCAGGGTCAGCCAGTGTATATCCGGTTCTCCCCAGGGGGCTTGCCCCCTGATCCTAACCCTTTTCCCATCCCTTTTTCCTTCCCCTCCCCCTTGGCCCTTTGGTAGGCCGGCATGATATTGCCGACCTACGATGGACACATTGTTTATCGTTGGTCGACACTATTCTTGGATTGCGCTACACTTACCATCAGGTGTAGCGTAGTCACTTTAACGAGCCAGGATAAAAAAAAAATCGTGGTCCTCCGCTTACGGATTGTGAACCCTCATTTTTTTTATCACGCTAACGTAGACCTCCGTAGAGTCCCCCGTGGACCCTGGGGGTCCACTTTGGGAACTAAGGGTATAGCTGGATGCTAATACGCAATAACATTTCAACCCACATCAAAATGTGATATAAATTTTGTTTTACAATATTCATTAACTTAATACCTAATTTAAAATTCTCTTATGCATAGTCGTACATGGGGAATGTTTTGAATTAATTATAAATACATCAATTATTTTGTATCAGATTAAATTACTGTGTAAAGGTTTTTTGTACTCCAACTCTGACTCTACCCAGCCGAGCTCGCCGCACGAACAATGGCGAAATTATTATAATTATTTCTTTTTCATTTACAGACATCTCGATCCAGATCCGTACCACAAAAAACACAAGACTTCGATAAAATGGCGCAATCTCAACCCGGTATGGAACGAAGAATTCCTTTTCGAAACTCGTCCTACCGAACTGTCGCGCCAAAATTTGACATTGACAGTTTGGGACAAGGACTATGGCAAGCCTAACGACTTTCTCGGAAGTCTCGTTTTAGGCGCAAGCAGCAAAGGGCGCAGACTAAAACACTGGATGGATTGCATCAAATTTCCTGACCATAGACACGAACAGTGGCATTCGTTGACTGATACGCAACATCTATAGACAATCAATATTTTTTTTGCTTTATTGTTGGCTTGATCTATGCTATACTATGAAAAAACTGGATGTGTTCAGGTGCCAAAGTATGTTAAAAAACTATTCGTATATAATATAATAAATTAGTGCAAAGTATTTTTCTATAGTTAAATGTTAATATAAATAAAATATACTTTGATATATTATGTGGTTAATAGTAAATGTAATATTTCTTATATCTTCATATTTAAAGTTGGAGTTTGTTGGGTCTCTTAGCAAATCTTATGATGAAAATATAAATTCATATTTTATGTATCAACACAGTTTAAACTTAGATGTAGAAATAGAGTTATATAAGAGTCACTGTTAAAAAAATATTGCTGGTGTATTTTTGTACTTAGATTAAATCATGATCATTGTATGTGCGCTATGTTTTTTTTATTAGCGTTAATGACGAGACGAACGGTTCACTCGCCTGATGGTAAGCATCACGGCTGACCATAAACAGAAGGAACACCGCCAGAACTTCGAACTATGAAATATTGCATGTCACTGGACTGTGCTCGTCAATCCGAGGCAAATGTTAATTCTCATAATGCCCAGAATTCACCGGTTTCAATGTCCTTCTGACCGGAACACAATATTGCTTACACACTGCTGCTTTGCGGCATGAATAAACATCGGTGGTAACAACCCAGATGGCCTCCCGCACGAAAGATCTACCACCTAGTAAAATTAATTTGAAGATAACTAACCAAAATGCCAACTGCCCTTGTATAGATAGTGTACCGATCAATCACTGTATTATGTAATAAATATTTTTTAAAAGATATGTGGTTTAAGTTTTAAATAAAGGTCCTAATTAAATATACTAAGGTTGTCTGGAAGAAATCGCCAGTTGCTATAAGACCGCCCATTGTATCACCCTTACTGAATGATCCTTACTCTTAAGTTACTTTATTTGGTGTGCAATAAAGAATATTCTATCTATCTATCAACATCTATCTAATTAAATAAAGCGGCTTCAGTCGGACTGATTACCTACCATATTAATAGGCTAACTAGTTACCGAAAAATGGTTGTAAATATTTTTTTTATTTGATTGGATGATGAGACGAGCAGTGGGCCCGCCGGATGGTAAGCGCCACGCCTAGACTGCCCATAAACGGAAGCAACACCACACAGAACTTTGAATTACAAAGCACTGCATTGCACTGAACTGCGCTCGTCACCCCGAAACATAAGTTGCCCAGTAATTTCACTGGCTTCAATGTCCTTTAAACCGAAACACGGTTAAGTGTCAGTCCAAACTATGAAAATTCTGGATCAGTCAAAGATGTATATCACTTGTTGATGGAATGTGTGCGTGAGGCTTTGGAGAACTGAACATAAACCTTATGAATGTTGGTGTATTCCAAAGCATTCTATCTGAGCCTCATTCCCATGCTGCCTTTTTATTGTTAAAGAGTCTGTTGGAGTAACACCAAAATAGGGTACGATGGGGCTGGCATTGTCCACGGAGACCAAAAATCTCTAAAAAATTCGGAGCTATACATACATTTCATAGTAGGTATTATATTCTTTATGCCATGCTGTACCTACACATTAATGTAATGCAACCTTTTGTAAAGTATTGCACTCCTTACATTTACCTAATAATGTAACTTTATTAAATCTTTAATTCATTTGCAGTAAAAAAACGCTACTATATTTTTTTTACTTTTTAAATACAGAATAACTTTTTTTATAGTTAATACATATGTACGTACATACGGCTACGCATTTTTGTTTTTTTACAAAAGCAAATAAAAGTAACCGCATCAGACTGCAGAGCAGAAACGAAACGTATAATAAGTTGTTTTGTGAACTTTTTGACATGTCGGAATCGTGAGAAAATTATTTCGAACAAAGAATTTTTAATGAAATTCTATTTAATTTCGTCAGTTATGTGTTAACTATAGTTTGAAACAATATGGCATTTTTATGTCCAGTCAGAATAAGAAGGGGGAAGAAGAAGAAATGTAAGTAACCCGAAGCTTTCTGTGTGAACATTTCATGTCATTGACCTCGCACTCCGGGACTTTCTACATAATTATAAATAATATATATCAAGTAGTTTTATGTTGTTCCAAGTGATTATCGATTTTTTGTACAAGCACACATGACCGTGGGAAAATATAACCAATTCGTACTTCACGGAATAAATTCGGACACGAACTTTGCATTCGATTCGGATATATCGGATCGGACCGATCATGTTTTTACTGTTAATATGTACCTAGTTAGTAAATTAAAAAGCTTATTATTAACTATCTATAATAAACATATGTCCATATTCTAATATTGTTTAAAAAAAATCTATAAAGGTATTCATTTTTCTAAATGGTTAACAAAAGTCTTGTCATTGCTAAAATATCACAACTGGTATAGCAATAATTGACACAACAAAGGTTTCAAGGCGTAATAAATTTTCATCTGATCAAGTTTATAACGTCCTTGGACCTGAACATCAGGAAACATATTTGGACAATTTAATCAAATTTAATCAAAAATTAAAAATCTGCACATTACCTTTGTTTGATCACTTCATTGGCATAGAGACAGTAAACTGAGGCTGTTTGGTGAGGTCCAGGATTGAACCTCAAAATCTCACTAACAAATGTGTGTTTTAAATTTGTAAAACATGAATATTGTTTAGTATTGTACCTATTTGGCCACATAAGCTCGGAAAACGGTTTATAATTATCCCACTGCCAATGCCCTTCAAGTATACAGATGTGGGCTCATGTTGCCTGTTTTTATTAAAATGCAATAAATATCTTTATTGATGTTTAACAATTTTACTTTAATTCTCCAGATTGAAGGTCAAACTTCAAAATATTACTCAGTTTGATTTCAAGATTGATCTGGATATTCAAACTAATATTTTTTATTAAAAACGGGCATAAGTGTGCATCCCGTATGTGGTAGCCACATGTTAGGCATATTGTTATTTATATGAGTTTGAAAAACATGCATAGCATAGTATACATATAATAATAATCTGTAATTTTCGATAATTTATTAATAAGGTGCCAAAGTCAATGTTTTAAGCTAAACTCAATATTCATAATAAATTGTGCACACTAAGATAAATCACAACTCTTAATCATTTTTGCAGCTAGCAGTGGAGACTCTGACAAAGACTTGTCTCGTCCTGGTTCCGGCTTAAGTCCTGGAATGGGACGCATCACTGGTTCGGCTAGCATAGAGACACTAGTGAGGGTTGGCATAGAGAAGGAACATGGCCTTAGTCCTGATTCAAAGATGGTGGTCTTGCATGACTTCACACCATGTGTAGATGATGAGCTAGAGGTGTGTATTTTTGAAATTTTCTAAAAACTAAATTAATTAGGTTTTCATAACCAAAGGTTGCCAATGAAACCTTATTACGAAGCCTACGCTGTTTGTCTGTCATACTTCCAGACAGTTCTATTGTCTCAACTGTAATATAGGTAGCCGGCTGATTTTTAATGTTATGCATATCATCAATAAAAATTTAAGAATCTTGTATGGAACTCTCAGTTTGAGAGTCCTTTATAAATGTAGGACACAGCCAAGGTAATACAGTTTCTGACAGCCTCTGTGGAACACTGGGCAAGTAGCCAGCTATGTAACTAGAGCCCAAGTGGTTGATCCCTACACTAAGACAAATGTTTGTGTGATGTATCTTATCTTGTGGAGTCAGGATTATGTGTGATTGTTGGGTCTATTTAATGTATTATTTAAATCCTTTGGTTATCTCCTCAGAGGGGTTCGTGTCTGGCAGGTGGTTGATCATAAAAACTACAAGCCAAATCTTTCTGTAACATGTTTTGTAAGCATGTTGCCCTGACCCCACTGGGAGTGGGATAAGGACAGGAAGAATATTTAAAGCTTTATATTATGGAACCCTATTATGATTTTGCTTAATTTATCTTTACAGGTGAAACGTGGGCAAATCGTGAATGTTTTGTACAGAGAGAATGACTGGGTGTATGTGATAGTAGCTGAGTCTCGTAGAGAAGGCTTCATACCGCATTCGTACTGCGCCCCGTGCGAACATCATGACCTAAAGAAGAAACTGCCTAGGAGTCGCTCCCCGACTGATCTGGCACATAGGGATGTTTCACAGTAAGTATGTCTTTATATCGAGTGTGTCTGAGAAGACAATTCTTCTCTTAACTATAACTACTGTGTGAAAACTGTAATATCGACACCCTCCGTGGCGCAGCGGGCGAGTAGCCGGCTGTGAAGCGAGAGGCCGCAGATTCGATCCCAGCACTGAGACAAACATTTGTGTGATCTACAAATATTTGTTTTGGGTTCTGGTTGTTGTGAGACCGAAAGTCTCTCGTAGTTCCTGATACCCACGACACAAGACTCGTATCTTACTGTGGGGCTATGTGAGTGACTGTTGGGTGTAACTATAATATTTATTATAGTTTAGATAATAATAAATAAAAAAAGAGGTAAAAGTTTAGTAGGAATATACATTGAATAGGCTCTGAAACTACTGGACTGATTTGAAAGATTCTTTCACCATTAGAATCCTACATTATCCCTGATGAACATAGACAATATCGATAATATAACGGATATAATATACCTAACGGCAGAATTTCATGCGGGCGGAGCCGCGGGAGAATGCTAGTTTATTTATAAGTTGGTAAGATGAGCGACGTGCTATTATCAATCCTTTATTGGTCGATAATAGATTTTGACAGACTATTATAATGACCACACTTTACCAATTGGTACTTGCCACCACCAACATATAATTGTCCCACTCTACTATAAAGGGAAGGTCAATATCAAATAGTCAATCAATTATTTTTGTGACCATCACATAATATAACCATAGGAAATATGATTTACGCATAATTTTATTTTCAGATTATCAGTATCGGACGGCGTCACCAATGATGGACACTCGGAACTTGGTAGCGAGGGAGAAACGTGTCCGTTTAGCAAGGATCCGTCCGGACGATACGTGGTGTTGTACACCTTCACAGCTAGAGATGAGAACGACGTCGATGTAGAGAGGGGCGAGTTTGTTACAGGTAAGTGTATATTTAATATTGTATATATGGAGTAGAGTCGCCAGTTATGGACACTCGGAGCTAATGTTGTTGATATTGAATAATGGCACCAATAATGGACATTTAGAGTGTGGTAGATTTATTATTGATTTTATTTGGTAGGTGACAGTATATTAATTCATTATAAATATTGCTAAAACTGCCTCTGTGGCGTAGTTGTGTACGCCGTACGACTGCTATACTGAGGTCTCGGGTATGATCCCCGAGGTGGGTCAAATGATATTTGGTTTTCTATCATGAAATGCTCAGTATCGGCCCAAAGTATGGAATTGTGCCCGGTATGGCGATAGGCTCGCCCCCAATCACATCATGGGACGGAAATACGCTCGACGAAATGTGGGTATACTGGTTACACCTCTGCCTACCTTTTGGGATTACATGCGTATGTATGTATGTATAATATTGCTAAAAATACAATAAACGAATTTTAAAATATAGGGTGATATTTTGTTGTAGTTTTAAACAGAGAGGATCCTGACTGGTACTGGATAGTAAGAAGTGATGGCCAGGAGGGATTCATACCTTCAGGATTCGTGTACCCCGCCGTTGTACAAGGTAGGTATAACATGATCATATTTATGTACACTGCACAATCAAGACGATAAAGCAAAAATCATACTGCAGGGGAGTTTCTTATGTTGAATCTTATACATTATTTCATTTTATACGCAACAGTAAATAGTATGAAAAAATCCCTTTTGTTATAACAATCAAAATTGGTTAAAAATGAGCCCACAATTATGATTTTAAATATTGGTACGAGCAAAGTTGGGCGCGTAGTGAAGACATCTCACTGTCTCACTCGCACACGTGTACCGTAATGGCCATTATGCACGGTGACGTCATGGTTCGCGTCGTCTGTCATTTGACAATTAGTTACCTCTTCCATTACATTTGCATAATTATGTAATTTAAAGTTCGATGTGATGTTGCAGACGTGACGCTTACCATCAGACGAGCGACCTGTTCGTCTCTTCTCAAGCTAATATAAAATCCATGTCTGTAAATAATTATATTTCAGCAACACAACAAGACAACACACAGACGCTACACTCGGCGCCTACAACAAACACAAATAACACAATGATGTCGACAAACAATAATTTGAACAACACAGCGCCACAGGACAACGACGGAAGATATCACGGCACTGAACTAGTAATGCTCTATGATTATAAGGTTTGTCGTCTTTTAATTCGTTTTTTTTTACTTCGTTTGGAGATTATTGTACACTAGCTTTTCCTCGCGGCTCCGCCCGCGTGGTCTGCTTTTTTCCGGGATAAAAAGTAGTCTATGTTACTCAGTGATAATGTAGCTTACTAACGGCAAAAGAATTTTTGAAATCAGTCCAGTTTTTATGTTTATTCATTACATAAAAAATACAAATCTTTCCTCTTTATAATATTAGTGTAGTTTAGATGATGCACTCTCATAGTCTTTTTTAATCCTGGCAAGGCAAATTGACTACAATAGACCTGATGTTAAGTACAATGCAGTCCAAACAGGATATCGATCGTCAAGAGACATGTAGTCCCTCGACGGTCGGCAGAATTATTTTGGCACCACATAGTGGATACCTTATTGAACCAGTAATGGACACCTAGCTACTTCTTCTTTTTTATTTATGGCTTTCGCATTATTATGCATTTTGCCAGTGTCCAGTATTATTTATTCTCAAGTTATTTTTACAAGAACGATGAAACACGGGTGCGGTCGATTTCAAGGTCTTGCCGGAGTTTTGGTGTTAACTCCTTTCAGAACGAGTCTTAATTCACTTATTTCAATGTTTCCATACACTGTTCTTCACCGTCAATGTTTATTAAACAAATCCACACCACTTTTATACAATAAACACAACTCTAAACTAGTTTATGAATAAATTAAAATAAGCGATGAACTGCACTGTCAGAATTCCCGCCAAAACTCCCCACCTAACTACTTGATAAACCTTTTCCAGGCTCAAGCTCCGGACGATTTATCGGTGAAAAGAGGAGAATGGGTGTACGCTGACCTGACACAACAAACGGTGGAGGGATGGTTGTGGGCGCACGCCCCCAAGTCTCGGCGTTCCGGATTCATCCCCACTGCTTACGCACGAGCGCCACATACTACGTCACTTTGAGATCCTTTCATAGCAATATTAGCGAAACGCAATGTATGTATGTAGTGGTATATATTCATTTTTGAAATTTTATTTAAGTCTAAGAAATAACTGTACAATATAAAACATAAAATTATTAGTCCCTGTTTCACTATCTCTGAGTGAATGCTATAAGTCTGACATATATGTTGGCAGAAAAATATCTTTTTGATACTTTCAAATCTGTCACTGTCTTGCACGTTGATTGGTGTTAAATCTTACTCGAATGTTGTGAAACAGGCTTTTATTCTCTTAAAAATCAAATGTTATTTATCTCGACGAAAATCAAAACCAACAAAACATAATGCCAGTGCAAAAACAAAGTTTTGAAAAAACATTTTTAAATGACATGGTGATAGGTCCCTAAAAGAAAATATTATTTTAATAAATCAAGTTCTGATAATTTTGCTTACCACTACATACACAAAAAGCACATTTAAACAGAATATTGAAAATTGGAAATCACATTGGATCAACGATTATAGGGTATTTTTATGAAAAATAAGTAATACTTGAATATATAAAATAATAAACAAATCAGTTGTAGTGTCACATACATATTATCTTCTTCTTCCGTCTGCCCTTGTCCCACCCGCAGTGGGGTCGGCGCAACATGCATTTTCACACATCGTAGAGAAATATTGGGGTTGTTGGGCGTCAGTCCCCCTTTAAAAGTTTATTTTAATTCTAGAAACATAGCTCGCTCTTTTAAATTGCAGACAAAAAAAATGTTTTTGGACTGATAAAATATCAAAAAATGTATATAGAGTTGTGTTGTTTTATGATGGTTTTGATGAATATTACATGTTGAAGAAATATCAGTTAATATTCTACAGTTTCTTAATAAGAAAGTGTATAATATTTTATGTCTTCTAATGTAGATCTAAATATCATATTTGAGTAGGAATTTTTTACAAATATGTAAAGAAATCCGAAATGACCCCCCATATCTTTCTAGATTCATGCCTGTCTAGGCACAATGCACAGATGATTCAACTCATTTGTGCGCGCGCTGCTATGTGCTGTAAAGATACAATGGCTGTGTGTGTGTCACACACATCAAACCACAGTGTGCGCAAAATAACTTGGCCGAGCTGATTTTGTTCACCTTCTGCCCCACCTTCGTAAACTGAAAAGGCAAATATGTAGAGAGCTGTGCCGACATATGTATCAAAATAAAAAATATATTTATTGGATAAATGCTAATACAACGACATTTATTACAAATGTAACTGTTTCCCTAGAAAATAGGAAGACAAAGATGGTATAGTCTGTGTAAGTATTGCGAATGGTATAGAATATATTTGTAAGCGGAAGAGCCTTTAATTATTATTTATTTCTCCTGTTGGGTCGGCTTGGTATCTGTGTTGTACCCTAAAAAAGGAAGGTGCTCTTGCGAGGGTGCCTTATACTTTTCCACCAAACTGCAAAGCGACCACCACACATAGGGTGGCAAACCAGCCATAGTGGCTCGCTCAGGTGAGTCACGTTTTTAACCAGTGTATATCCAGTAATGTTGCCGGCATAATTCTTCTGACGGGCGTGGGACCCAATGTCTCATCATCGACCTGATATTTGGACTACACTGTACTTAATATCAGATCCAGTGCAGTCACTACCGTTCCAGACAAGCCAAGTTGAATTGCGCATACTGTGCATAAAAGATCACGCACACAAAGCAAAGATGATAAGGGTACAAATGAGACAAAATATTTAGATAAATTTAGATATAAAATGCCTTCTTCTTAGCCTCTTTATATTCAGCCATATTTTTAAGTGTATTGTAAATTATTATAGTTGTAATTGTCTTCCATAAATTACAAAAGTATATTCCTGTAATAAAAGTTCGGTATCCGTCCAAATTCGACTGACTTTTTATATTACGCTTTATATATTTTTATGGTTATTTTACATTGTTTTTTTAAGGTTTTGTATGAAAATATTAGCAATAAATGTTTTAAAATTTTTATGAATTTGTTTTTATATACAGGATACTTTAAGCACCATCCAATTTTATTTTTTGAGAAAAATAATAAAATACGTTTTATGTTTTTTGTATACTAATAGAAAAATACACTAATAATACTATTACGACGAAAACCGACGTAAAGTAGCGGCTTGCTGCTGCGTTTCGTACGATGAATGAGATATCTGGAAGCCCAAATCCCCTCCTCTTCCCAATCCCTAATTATCCCTTTCCTTTAAGGTCGGCAACGGGCCATGATTCTTCTGGTATTGATGGCATACATGGGTGGTGGAGATCGCTTACCATAAAGTGACGCAAGAGCTCGTTTGCCGGCCTATACTTTAAAAAGATACTTTGGGGGAAAATATTTTGATGTGAAATTTTTACATACACTTTTTTACAATAATGATATTTATTTATTTAAAAATGAGGTCTTTAATTGATGCCTTACGCCTAGGAAAAAATTGGATGGTGATTAAAAAGTTACCCGGTATTTTATTTGGCTAATCATCTATACCCCATGTAATATATAGGCTTGCCTAAATACTTAGCCACTTTTGCAAATTGTGTAATTAACATAAAGACGAAATAAAACTAACAACTTCCTACAATACTATATTTTCAAAACCAATTTTATTCCAAATCCAAAATAAGATTCCTTCTCTTCTTTTTAGCTTCTAGTTTAATATTCTCTCTAACCGTCCATTCTTCTAACTGTTGCTCAACTTTCTTAATATCTTGTTCGTTCACTGTGACCGGTAACTCAAGTTCAATTTGTTCGCTCCTTATGAATTTTAAAGCGTCAAGTTTCTGTTGTAGGTATGGCCCTTGCTGGCTTTCTAAAAGGTTTCTGTAATCACTCAACTTCTTGTTTCGAATCTCTTCACAATGCATTTCTGTTAGTTTACGAAGTGACTCTTTACGTGACAGTTTGTGGTAGGAGCTGGAAATAATGTTTCAATATTAAAATGTATATTTGTGTACAATTTCTCGCTTTGTTTATTTCTACCGCCAAACATGTTTAATAAATACACCCAACAGTCACATACATAACCCTGATCCCACACTAGGTTAAACCTGTATCTTGGGTATCAGGACTATGAGAGACTTGTGGCCCCACAACACCCAGACCCGAAACAGGCATTTGTGGATCACACAAGCATTTGTCTCGGTGTGGAAATCGAACCTGCGATCTCTAGTTTCACAGCCGACTACTCGCCCATTGCGCCACAATATTTTCATTTTTTTTACACACAACAGTCACACACCTATGTGTGTGTTAGTAGTAATAACTACTGTGTAATATACAGGGTTATTTTTAAAACACCAGCAACCTCGCAGGGGTAGATTCCTAAGGTTATAAGCTACTACTTTTGTTCTACGACTTTTGATATTTTGTTAGATTTTATTTTCATACAAAAATAAGTATTCATTTAATTTCCGTCTTGATTGTTACAACGCGATCGCAGATTACGTAAACAAATACGCGAAGCGTGGGGAACCGGGCTAGCTCCCTTGAAGGTCAACGCGCCGCTCAGCTGAGCGGCGCCTTCGAGTCGCGCGCGCACGCCGCGCCGTGCCGCATACTACGAAGAAAAATACGAAACAACAAAAACTTGTAAAATCATTTTTTTTTTAATATATTGAGTTATATCCAAACTCGTAGAACAAAAGTTGTTCCGTATGGGGACAGCTATCTACCCCTGCGAGGTTGCTAGTGTTTTAAAAATAACCCTGTATTGTTACTAATATAAATATTAGTATGTATTAATATATTAATAGTATTATAATAAATATTACTTGTATAAAAAGATAATATTTTCTGTACTTACTCAGGGTGATCCTTGTATTCAATATTCAGTTTCTCCAGCAGCCACTCAAATTTTTTATAGTCGTACTGGCGTAAATACTTTAGTAATTTTTTCCTTCTGTCAATTATTTCTTGCACAACTTGCTGAAAGAAAATAATGAAACATAAAAAGGTCTGTTGAACAGAGTTTGTGTTTATGCTTATATTATTATGCCTATATATCCGCCCGGAGAGCGACCACCGTACACATGGTGTTAAACCCTGCCATAGTGACCCACATACTTGTATGGATCACGTTCCAGGATCAGCCAGTGTATATCTGGTCCTTTCGAGTGACTTGCGACATGAATTGATAGTTGATTGGAGCAGGTATAGGGGTACATCCTTGTATCCCTGTGCCTGCGTCGCTGGTTTTTTAGACTGCATTGCGCTTACCATCAGGTGTAGTGCAGTCACTTTGCCGTGCTAGGATAAAAATATATAAAAAAAATACAATATTAATTAGTTTGTCGATTTCAAATTTAACAAAACAACTGATTAATCGACAAAAATAAGACGAGGGTGGGAGAGCATAGGAGCAGTATACTTGGTAGCGTTGTGAATGTCGATGGTACTGCATGTTACAGGAAGCACGGTGCGAGGAAACAGGGGCGAAAAATAGTGGCAAACTTGAAGCCGACGACATGATGGCTAGTAAAATATATCTGTGATAAATTTTTTTAACTGATTATTAAGATTACCTTCATTTTTATATTCCGTGGATACTTTTCCATCGTTTCTTGAAGACAGCGTATATGGCCAGTGAGTCGGGCAACTGCAAAAAAAGATAAATAAATAGGTGAATAAAAAAAACATCAAACATGGATTTTATCATGGTTTATTTTTACTTTTGGTCCCAATGCTTTTCAACCTTAGTAGTCGAGAGACAGACCCGCCAGGCAATAAAATCCGTTTAAATTCGTTTTATTTCAATATGTAATATTTGCATAAGGAATTATTATGACAATTGATTATGTTTCACTTACTTTTAGTTTCCGCTGTACTCTGATCATACTCGTGTCTTTTAACTCTGTCCATCAATTCTTTTCTAACAAGGGCATGGTATTCTTTCCGTCCAAGATATGCTACAGAGAACAATTTCTTCACTTCTTCGGATGCACTAAAATAATATAAAATAAAACATTGTAAAATATGGAAAAGAATGACTACAAACTACAAAAGCTACAAAGTATAAATAAATAATAAAATAAGTAAAAACCCTAGGTGTGGAGTGTAAGTGGGCCACTAACATCTTGCCCAAAGCTAATCTCACCTATACATGGTATATTCTGCTGACAAGGAGTTGAGGCAATGGCGAAATTTGGTTCCCATTGCAGGTAAGGTGTCAGACAGTAGATTGCCCCATATAACACCAATTATAATGGAAAGAGAAAAGCTGGCTTAATTATGGCTAGGATAATGACAGGCAGAAAGAGAAGAAAAACTAAAAACCCTTCATTAATTCTATTTGGTCCACTCCTTTAGGCATTAAGTTCCATAGCAATACAGCCATAACCACAAACAAAGGGCTCAAACTTATAAAACCCCTTTTTTTTGTCGAGAGTTAAATATAAAAATATACTAAATACAACATCTAAGTGCAGATAAAGATGTATGAACAGGTTTCTTTTAGAGAAGGCCAAATTTGAAATTACTGCTAAAATGAGGTAAATCTGGCATCTGGGAGATGGTTAATAGGATTTTAGGGTGCGTCAGGTAATTGCTAAGACTGAGTTCTGAGTATAATCTGGGGATAGTGAAGTTGATGGTAGCGCTAACAATTTATTAAAATTATAGTCCAATAGCACATCACTGCTAGCTGTGCATCTGATTTTGATAAAATACATATATGCGATATAAAAAAAACCTACATCTGTTTGAATTGTAATGAAATAAAATGCAATTTATATTCATTATTAATAGCATAATGTTATTTAGCTAAGGACAGATAAAAATACTATGTTTTGAATTTTATGCAGAGCTGATAACATTCAGATAGCATAGTTTGATGTACCTTTGTTAATAATATTACACATTTTTGTCAGTTACATTAAGCATAATGTCTTAAACACACCAGTCAATTACATCTGTTTTTCAACAATGTTTATGAAGCAACAAACTTTTTTTAAACTAATGGTAAATACACTTAATAAATATCTTATTACTCACTCTTTCATTTCCTCACTGAGGGCATAATCCTGGCCTAATGAGGACTCGTCGATTTTCGTTGCACCTTCTAGATCGCCCGATTTTTCAGGAACATACGACGGCTTGTATTCGGGTCTCACCCATTTTATGTTAACCTGGTGTTTTATGCCACGGGTTTGTATAATAGAAGATGTTATACGCCGCAGCATAATTATGTTAGTTTAAGTAAGATAGTTAAAAAATATCAATAAATAAAAAATAACCTACAATTTATGAGACAATTCTAATGTCAAAGTTGTCAAACTCAAACAGTAATGCAGTTTGCAAGCAAAACAAACGCATAATACATCACTGGCTCTGCGTATTCGTATCGTGCGATTTAGTGGGAATTCTGTCAGTGCGATTATTACTCAATTAAATCCTAAACTAGTTTAATGTTGTGTTTGTTGCATAAAAGTGGTGTCGATTTGTGCAATAATTATTAACTGTGATGAACAATGTATGTAAGCACTTTAGACAAAGTGAATTGACCGACCTTATGCGTCCATTTCGCTTAAAGAAAGTCGTATAAGAAGTACAGTCAACCTGGGTAATTTTGGCTCACTTTAGAGGTAATTTATAGTAGTACGGATTTACTTTTATTGTCATTTGTCATAAATGAGTGTTTCTAGTGGGATATTGACCTTTATAATCTAAATTTCTGTGTTATTTATCAAAACGATAAATAAAAGACCCTTAAATTACCAAAAATTTGGTGAGCCAAAGTTACACTGACATTTGGGTAACATTAATAAGTATGAGGAGTTGATGAAGAAAATCTCAAATTTATGTAGTTTGTTTTACTCCTCGGTAAGATTAGCTTGTCATATTGATAAAAAAAATACATTTCGTTTATATCACTTTCTCTTTTTTATTGGCAACGTAGGGTTGCCATATTAATACAATATTAAACTGCCTGGTTTATCGAAATCAATTTCTATTTAATGGACCTCTTAAATCAAGTTATTATTGTATTAATCAGGTTTTGATGTACTTATAATCATTGAGCAATGCCTAAAATAATAAAAAATAATAAAACAAACTCAATCACATATAAAAAAGAAACATAATATCGGCTCTCAATTCCCCCATACCATGTATAGAAATTGATCATCAATCGCATACGAATCGCCTCGTTATGTGATTTTAGATCCTCAAAATCGACTAACTATATTTCGGGGGTGACAAGTAAATATGTCAAGCTTTGATGGCCACTTCCACCCTTCAAAACTTTTTTGCATAATTTAAATTTTCACGCATTGTCTGTCCTCGCCCCGAGCTAATGTTACCCCAAATGGTCTGAAAATGAAACGGATCGAAGATTAATTAAAGATTTTTTAAGAAATCTATCAATATCGCGGGATATTTCAGTGTTATTACATAAAAAACATATGATTCTTCAACATAAAACTGAACTCGCCTTCTGTAGTTCTTCTGTAGTAACTGCTATACACAACTTTTTAGCAAGTTTATTTTTAACTCTATTTACCGCCAAATTTTGAATGATGAGAAATAAATATATATTTGACAAATGTCAAATGTCACTGCAGGTTTCGTTTAAAAACACTTTTTACCTGCATAGATTAAACAACTCATTATTATACAGTGATTCAGTAAGCAGAGAAAAAATTAAACGTTCAAATTCAAGTTAATGAGTCAATGTTACATTGAAAGCTAAAGTTACCCAGGTTGACTGTACATATTGTACTGAAATAAAATTAACACAAAACTCCAGCAAGACCTTGAAATTGATCGTACTCATGTTTCGTTGTTCTTGAAATGCCTATCACATATGACGAGGCTGTGTGGGCTAGATCTCTTTGCCTTCCCAATTTGAGGGAAAAATTATTAAAAAAATAAGACGTAGGCGTGTTGCGAATACGAGTTAATTTTCAGCATTGCCGTACTCGCATGCATTCCCTTTTTAACAACGCCAGGACCACACTCAGTTCATGTTATGGGGGTCAATTAATGATAAATGAAAAAGATTGTCTTTATGCTATGAATTTAATACTTTCTATTACTAATTTGCTGTTATATAATTTAGGCGAATAATTGTGTTTGAGAAAATTATCCACAATCCCGAAGTCTCATAGTATTTTATTTATTTTGTACGGAAACTTCATTTTGCTGATTGAGGTACACTCCCACCCAAACATATTTGTACCCGACTATCGAATATCGACCACCGTAAGTAATTTCAGGTAGGCATAATTTTCTCGACCGTCCAACGATGGAATGGATGAAAAACTCGAGGAATTAATGTAAACAACCAGAATCCGAGATATAACTATATAGCTGATGTTCCCGAAGGTAAGCAAAAAGGTAAAATTAAAAACAAAACAAACATATATTTCCATGAACATTTATTTATTGCTCTTTGTGTACGACCTCAAACTTACAAAAAATATACAAGCAATATTTTGTACTAAACGTACCACCTCACATGACTGTACAAACTACGATACATATTATATTACACATAATTTAGGACACATTGGAAATTAATTTAATAATATTGAAAAGTGAACAATCCTTGTGTAAACATTTTCACATCTATAATAAAGAAAAATCACATGCCACCCTTTGACTTTCGAATTCCGATGCGGATTAACAAATAAAATATATTTTCAAATATTTTATAATTCAATAAACACTAAGCAAAAATTCTGGCTAAAAATTGTACCGATAACAAAATTCTCCGCATCGGAAAAACGCAAAGCCATTTCTAAAAACTAGCAAAATGTATAAAATTGCAATAATTTACTACGAAAAACCACTGGTGAAACATATCTAATAAGCTACGAAATTCACCCCGGCAAGTTGAAAACACGCTGCCGAATTAATTTAAAATCACTACCCCTTTATAACCTATTGAAATAATGAATTTTGAGACTTTGCATATCTGTCCCGCTAAGGACACTGTGGAATGTTAAAAGTCCGTAAACGTAGACATATTGATTTATTTAGAACAAAATTATAATGACAACGCCACTTTACTATTCATTTTGAATGCAAGAGATAATGACACAGCCATGAGTTTATGTGTAAAATTTATGGGTCGCCTGAAATATAACCTGTCAAATTCTTCATCCATACATTATTAAATATAAACTGTTATGTTTCCAGCCTATGATTAAGACTCGTCGCCCATCTATACTATAGATAGCTATCGCTTCAAGTAAAATTCATTCAATTGTTGACCTTAAAGCACATCGCCTAAAGTAAACATTCGTTTATGTCCGATATATTAATAGCATCATAAATGATTTTTTTGAACTGATTTGCCACTCACTCACAAATATAGACGAAAGACAACCTTAATTGCTGTACAATAGAACATCTAATCGAAAACTATTATGTTAAATATTGTATTTGTGTAGACTCGTAGCACTCATCTATTGTTTAAGCAATTATTTATAAATCTATAAAGTCTACGTGAAGGAATGCAAATCACTGAATGTTATTAAAACAATGAAAACCATTCCATTTTACCTTAATACTGGACTTCTATACTATACTATACATGCTATAGAAATACAAAATAATGTCTTTCATTTAAAAATCCTTATTGGTAATATAATATAAACTGGATGCCACTGTTCGCACACGTTAATCAACGTGCCGTAGATAGAAATTACACGTTGTCTACATGCCTATAGATATTTCAGTTCTTTGCACAATTTGTGTGACAGTGATGGATCAGCCATCACCTATACATGTAAATTAATAATGACCAACACACATTCATTGTTTTTATATAAACACACCACGCACACACAGAAATACGTGCAAAAATGAACGCATCTAGAAATCTAGCTAGAAACGCATCTAGCTAGAAAGCTATCGATTGAACAAGTAAGTTTAAGATTTCTTTTGAAGATATTTAATGCTCATGGAATTTCTATCCGCAAACGCAATTATACCCGTTTTCAATTACTTTTGCTCAACTTTAGTTGAACCCTAATGGCCAAATAAAGGCTACACCAAAACAGTGCGATGACGCGTTGTAACAAGAGATGTACATCACACTACTTCAATGTGTGTTGGGTGTTAAGGATCGACTAAAGATAAGCGAAGGTCGGCGAAAGCGGGTATTAAAACACTTATATATTGTTTAAACGTACAAGTGCTATACGATTGCTAGATGCAAATAGAATGTGCCTATAAATACGAGTATAACATAAAATAAATATGCGATTTCAATTATCCAGACTAGGTAATTGAAAACTTATTACATTGGAGGGGATGTAAAAAATATCTACGATTAGGAACAGCACCAAAGAAAAATCAATTCTTTTTGGAATATATAATCACATGCTAATTTAATAATTTATTAAATAATTTTTTGTCTGTCAAAATTATATAACGTTTTGGCTTCACTTATTTCCTATACTGACTAACGATATAAATCGTAGAGGGTACTGAAAAAAAAATGAAAATAGTCGATAGATTGAAGTACTCTGTATACTATCGATAACAATATATCGATATCGGTACCCTTCTTTGCCAAGTTTGTATTGCGTTAAACTTTGAGCGTTCAATGCTAGGATACTTATTTACTCTTACCACATTCAGAACACAGTTTAAAATATGCCCTTTTGACCACACACAGTTATCGATAAAAGAAAGTTACGTCACTCTATGTCATTTATATCTAGTTTTATATACATTATGGTAAAGGCAAGACGTATTTGGTCGGGCAATAGCTGTTTTCTTACTTAAATATTAATTATCAATTAATTTGTGTCAATATTCGTATTCGTTATTGGACAGCATTTTTGATTGCTTTTTGATATTATTTTTAATTGATAATTCATGGTAATGAATTTATGAAAGCAAAATAATGGTTTAATTTTTGTTATTGCCTTAATAGGCAGACGAGCAAGCGGCCCGCCTGATGGTAAGCGGTGACCACCGCTCATGGACATCAGCAATGCCAGGGGCATAGCCAAGCCACTGCCTACCGCTAAATTAAATTATCGTCAGTGACACAATTTTCAAAAAGTACAATAAACCTAAGTACACTTTTATACTTTTTTAAAACAAGTAGTTATAATCTTTACCGGAAACCATGTATCAACAAGACGTACATTTGTCTATTTACGCTAAATGCCTACAACAAAACTATTTTAATATTTCTCTAAATATCGATTTAATGGAATATATCATTCCATCCATTAATATTATCAATTTGTGTGATTTCAATCTTTCTGGCCCATTTTATCTTTATAATTATTTAGGTAACTACTTTAACACATTCCATAGTTTATTCATAATTTAAAGAGCAGCTGCATTAGTAGGCGTGAATTATATTTGCAAATTTGATAGTCTAAGCATTAGCTACCTATGTAATTATACATAGGTAGGCATATGAAGATATGACTAATGCAAAAAGCATTTTATGTTTGTAATAAAATCAAAAATGACGTTAAATCACGTAAGCTGTAACCTATCAGATCTAGAAGTTGGTCCAGGTGTAAACGAATATGTCAATTACGTCAATTAATAGGTCAATAACGCACGCCTTATAAAAGCTGGTAAGTAAAATTCACAAATCTAATTCAGGCCTTACTCCACCATAAGAAATCACAAAGACCACGCTTACACGCGAAACAATATTCGCATGAATATTGTTTGATGTCTCCATAGACATCTATCCCAAAAGTGGATATACAATTGGTTTACAATAAGCGCAAAATAACTTGGCCAAGCTGAAGTTAATTACTTCATCAGCCCTCTACCTTCCATCAACCATTAGTCTCTGAAAATAATTACGGCGCGTGGACCGTAACTAAATTCAGGAGTAAACCAATATAGTTACGTGTGCATGATCTTGTAAATATGTAGTATTGATTTGTGTCAGTGAGGCGGCATACACCGTTGTCCCTATATTTATCGATAGATAGAGTAATGTGTATATATAAATACACGACACACAGCAACGCGCTAGCGTAGCTCTTTCGTTAGGGAAAAAAATATAAAATTTCAGTGGCAGAAGACAATAGTATTTTCAATTTTTTCAGTTTTATTTAACCGGAGATAACTACAGTGAACATAATTTAGCCGTTTCCAAATCTTGCACTTTGCCGCAAATTATTTTGCCGCTTGGGACAACAGACCCCCGCTCCCTGATCCAAGATCCGTCCCTGCTTTGTTTCTAGATTTCTATAACGCAAGTAAAATAACTTATCCGTCCTGAAGTTAGTCAATTCACTAGCCTTCAACGCGTCCCGTCATACTTTAGTCTCTAAAAACAATAACAATGTCTTTGCTAGTGAGAATTTCAGGGCGGACAAGTTATATTGCGCGTATTATAGTACCGTTGATGGCCCAGCGTTTCCCACTTACGTAAGCGCGACTTTGTTATAGCGCCATCTGTTATCGATAATTGTAACTTGTCATAGAGTAAACGTAGAACTTTCCGTGTGCCCGTTGTTGCAGGGCTGTGTGTACTACCGACGTCGACGTGATCTCTCCGTCGTAGTCCGTCGCCGCGCTGGAATAAAAAAAAAATGACTTTTTTTATGCTTTTTTTTATCCGAGCACGGCAAATAATTATTTTGGAGACAGAACCTTCGAGAAAAGAATACCGTACCTATTTAACAGTTTACCCATAAATATCAGAAATGAGCCTAAACGAGGTAAATTAAATTTCTACAGCTGTTAAAGCTATACTTGTTGGAAAATGTTTAGCATACTGTGTGTTTGAAAATATCACTACATAGTGATATTATAATTTGTAATGATAACATACAAAGATAACATGTCGTTAAAACGATGAAAATGTTCCCACAGACAAACGGCGTAAGCTGTTTTGTGGGGCAGTGTAATATTTGTAAATATTTCTACCATGTAATTAATAAAAAAAAAGTGACTACACTACACCTGATGGTAAGCGTAGTGCAGTCCAAAAAACCAGAGACCACCGACAAACATTTAGTTTATCGGAGGTCACCAGAGTCATGCCGGTCTGTATAAATACTTCTTCCCTCTTCGAAGAGGCAATCGAGGGGCCTGCGACAGGACAGGCGGATGACCGATGCAGGCACAGTAATATAAGGATGTACCACCATACCCGCCCCAACCAACCATCAAGTCATGTCGCAAGCCCCTCTGGAGCACCGGATATACACTGGCTGATCCTGGAACGCGATCCACACCAGGCGCGTGGATCTCTATGGCAGGTTTTAACACCATGTGTACGGTGGTCGCTGTCCGGGCGGAATATCCTACCACCATTTTGCCTATTACCAGTTTGGCTATATCTCGTTCCAATGCTGGATTGACGCAATATATATAAAACGTGCAGAAAAAGCTTTATGAGGAGCTGCATATCCAATATTTTTTTTTACTAGCCCTGTATTATACATGCCCCACTGCTGGGCACGGGCCTCCTCTACTGAATGAGAGGGGTTAGGCCTTAGTCCACCACGCTGGCCTAATGCGGGTTGGCAGACTCCACATACCTTATTAGGTATGCAGGTTTCCTCACGATGTTTCCTTCACCGTTAAAGCAAGCGATAATTAACAATGAATATACACGTAACTTAGAAAAGTCAGAGGTGTATGCTCTTGGGGCTGGTTTCGAACCTGCGACTTTCGTCTCGACAGTCCGTACCACTCCCCGCTGAGCTATCGCTGCTTCCAATATATACAATATAAAAACTCTTATATTTTCTTAGCAAAAAAAGAAGAAAAATATCCTTACCGAATCCCCCGCAAGCATCGCCCGGCGTGCTCGTACCCTAATCTCTTTTCTTGCCCTTCTTTTTGCCTACCCTCTTACTGTAGTTCTGTGCTAGAGCGTTCACTATCGACACGATGAAATAAACAACCATAGCCAACACAAATTTTTCTAGAAGATTCGATAGCACAGATCCTTGATTCTCTGGTATTTGTGAATCGTTCTTGTGTAAACGCGCTTTTTGGTTCCTCAGGAATTCTAGAAGCGGCGCTTCGAGTTTCGGACCAATGTATGGTATCCTTTTCACCCAGGATAGGACTTGTCTGTAATTATAAAAAAAATATTTAATAATATATTTTACAAGGTAGGTCCCTCGTATGCGAGAGGCCGTCTGGGTTGGTACCACCGCTGTGTCTATATCCACCGCCTAGCAACAGTGTAAGCACTGCTGTGTTTCGGTTTGAAGGACATTGAAGCCAGTGAAATTACTGGGCATTGTGAGACTTAACATCTTATGTCTAGGTGTGCGAACGCAGTTTAGTGCCATACAGTGCTTTGTAATTCAAAGTTATTTGTGGTGTTACTTCTGTTTATGGGCAGGCATGGCGCTTACCACTAGGAGAGCGCCTTGCTCATCTTGTCATTTAATCAAATAAAAAAAAAAAATGTGACCTTTAAATCCTCTATTTACAGAACCGCCAATTATTTTTTTAACCATCACTGCTATATTTACAATAAAATACTATTATTTTTAATTAATCACTTTTGTCATCGAAGGATTACTGTGCATTCAATTCATATTAACTCTATAATTTAAAAAAAATTACTCACCCAACCAACGTCTCATTGAAAGCGACAATGACGAACATCTTTTGTATGTGCATCTTTATAACCGCCTTGCCGATGACGGTCGCTCCGAAGAAAGTCCAGAACGGTACCAGAAAGTGGCCGCAAGTCAGTCCAGCCAAATCGAACAGTGGGTTCGGAACGGACGCGCAGGCCAGTATGCCGGCGAATCCGACGCGTTGCACCAATTTTTGCACCATTACTTTCGCCCTAGAATATTGTAGGAATTAAATTGAGTGGTAAAACCACGCTATATAAACTTTTTTTTATTATTATTAAAAATGTTTACTCTTGACCTCAATCTAGCCGCATGGACAAAGATGAGGTCGACGATGGAGCCAGCGCACCAGAAGGTGCCGATTTACACTACTCTTAAAGAGCTTCGGGTTGTACTTTTGTCTAATACATGAATGGACTGGCTCGACCGGATCGTTACCATTGTCTTATAGGATACCAACGTAAAGTAGCGGCTTGGTGCTGCGTTTCATATGGTAAGTGAGATATCCGGATGCCCAAATCCCTTTTCTCTTCTTAATCCCTTAATTATACCATTTCCTTTAAGGTCGGCAACGCGCCAGTGATTCTTCCGGTTTTGTAAGCGGTTGAGATCACTTACTTTGACTTAGCTATTCTTCTTTGGATTGGTGCGGTATGAATAATCTTCATATTATACATACACGCCTATATATTCGAAAGGGTAGGCAGAGCTGCAACAAGCGCTCCACCCACGTTTCATAACTCCGTCTCATTATGTAACCTGTGGAAGACTACCACTATACCGGAAACAAAGTCCAAACCCGGGCAACTCCTGTGTGATTTTTCGAATTGTGATTACCCGAATTGGGATTTGAACCTCACGGCTGGGACCTCACGGTTTCTCGGCCTAAGTCAGCTACCACTAGATCAATGAGGCGATACTTTACATATAACATTCGTTAAAAAAATGAACAAAATCAAATTATTTATTAATCATGTAGGCTAAGAAAACGATTATCAAATGTTCTGTACATGTCAAGTACAGAACATTTGTCATTAATAAGATTAACTTAAAATTATGGGAACTTTGGAATAACCGCCGCGCTATAGGCTGGCAGGAAAAGGCAAAACAACAAGCATGGGAAAAAACGCTATCCCTACCTCCCAGTCCTCGAATCATCATTAGCACTAAGTTCCGCCACTCCCCCTCCAGATAATCTGGCAGCGCGAGCCATGAAATAAGGGGGGAGTTCACCCAACGCCGTACCGATGCCCCACATCATAGACTCCACTCGCACTTTAGACATTATACTCCATATGGACACCGTGTTGTTTGGATCTATCTCGGTTGGACATATTATGCTGAAAAAAATATATAGTTATTAGACGGAAGAAAGGAATTCTGAGTTTCCAATAATAATTGTTAATTTGGTAGTATCAATAAAATAACGAAATAAAAACGTCTTTCTTGGCATTACTGTCATTATAATAATAATAAATAATACACCCAACAATCACACACATAGTCCTGACCCCACAGTAAGATACAAGTCTTTTCAAAGAGACTTTCGGTCTCACAACACCCAGACCCCGAAATAAATACTTGTGGATCACACAAATATTTGTCTCGGTGCGGGGATCGAACCCGCAGCCTCTCGCTTCACAGCCGGCTATTCGCCCGCTGCGCCACAGAGGCAGTCAAGCTGTCAATTATGTTCTAACATTACGCGACCCAGACTGATTGGGGGGCAATTGCCCCCATTACCGTCTCTAGATTCGATCCAGCTCACGATATAAAATCGACTCAATTCGCCAAGGTCTTAACATGCCACTGATATAATGTCTAATAGATGCCCTGAAAAACCGAATAGTGCAACGATCCTAAATCGTGTTTAACCCACTACACCTGTTTGAGAAACGTCAAATTGTCTACAAATTTGACATTTATAAACATGTTTAGTGGTCAAACCAGATTAATTGAACGTCGTGCGATTCTTAATCTTAATTATTAAATAATCTTATAAATTAAGAATCGATCAATGACCGCTTGAAAGCGAATAAAAAATATAGTATAACATTTATTTAAATGGGTAGTATTTGAAGGTATTAATAACTATTTATTTTATTTCTTTCCCGACGATTCGACCGAGTTACATCGGCCGTGGCCAGTGGTTGACTGAGTCGAAAATAAGTCGAAACATCGGGAGAAAAATAAATAATAGGTAATTATACCTTCAAATACTACGCGATTAGGACCCGTTTTCAAAATATTATAATATGTATATGACGGCGCCATCTTTGTTTGTGTGATAAGCGCCATCTATAACCGGGTGCAACAGGCCGACGATGGACGAACGAGACTTCGGTGCTTCCCCACCAATCCGCTCGAGCGTATAAAGGACCGCAACTGGGAAACCTAAAATCATTCGTTCGGCAACCGCCGCCTAGTGCAGACGTTCACAATATAGTTTGATTATAATCTTGGTTTAAATAGTTAAGGAGTAAACATAGAAGTAAAACTACACCGTCTTTGAGTTTAATTTAACACCCTGTCGGACCCCTCGCTTACATATACATATGTTAAAGCATAAAGCATTGAAAAAAAAAACTCACTCATTCGGGTACGGTGGTTCTGGAAAGTCGAGCGTGCCGCATTCGTACGCGGCGAGCGTGACTCGCGCTATATGCGGCCCGAGGTACAGCAGGAACGTGTGCAGTCCAGTACCAAGACCCACGGAGCTGCACACGCCCAGCACCACCCACCAACCCCACCACGCCAGCGTTGACACCACTGACTGGAACGATTACCATCACAAACGTTCAACGATTATTACTGTGGCCAACAAAAATAAATCTTTATGGTGTCTACACACCGAAGCCACCGGCCCGCCGGCACGAACCCGGCGGGCAAGGCCGGCGGCCTGATTTTAACGATCTTGCCGGCGGCTTGCGCTCGCGCGGTCTAACCGGCGGCACGCCCGCTCTGCACTCTTCAGTTGCCCGCCGGCTTTTAAGGAATAGTGACGTGGCAGTGTTTTTTTCTCGACTAAAGATTATGGAATAGGACGATGATAAAGTATTGAAACTAATAGACCGCTATCACTCAAAACCACTACTATGGAACCAAAACATGACTATAAAATGCGGCCAAAACGCTTCGACGCTTTTAATGATATTTACTAGTACTGTAAAAACTTGGCTTAATCCAACAGTTTCGTGTTTCAAGGGATCTACCTATAATAACTGCACAAGTGGCTAACATTAGATCACTTTCATCGTCCTGGTTCATGTTTAATAATGAAACGTCGTAATAATTTGAGACACGCGCGCACTCTCCGAGCATTTGGCAATCACTAATTGTAAACACTGCATGCCGCCATTGTCGTGCCGACGGGAAAATTGTCCGGCTCGCAACTTCTAAAGCCGCCGTCACCGATCCGGGCCGGCGGCTTCTGTGTGTAGACACCTTTATATATAAAAAAATCGTGTCCACACAAGGTGTGTGGATCACTATGGCAGGTTTTAACACCATGTGTACGGTGGTCGCTATCCGGACGGATATGAATATCCTACCACCAGCAAGTTGTAATGCTTGCGCGGTACGAATGTTATTCTCAGGTCTCTGGTTTGATCTCCGGTTGGGTAAAAGTGATATTTGACAGCTTCCGTGGCGCAGTGGGCGAGTAGGCGGCGGGGAAGCGAGAGGTCGTGAGTTCGATTCCCGCACTGAGACAAATGTTTGTGTTATCCACAAATATTTTGTTTCGAGTCTGAGTGTTGTGGGACCGTCTCTCGTACTTCCTTATACTCATTCACCGGAGGGGTAGGCAGAACAGGCAAACAGTACACCTTCATTTCGCAGAGCGTATTCCTGTCCCATTATAGCTTAGAATTTCTTGATAGAAAAACCCAATATCATTTGACCCAACGCGGGGATCAAACCCGAGAACTCAGCACATCAGTCGTACCGCGTACGCAATACAACTACCGACTACGCCACTGAAACAGTCATAGTACTGAGACAGTTTATTAATATAACATATTAAAAATATAATAAACATTACACCTCTTAAATAATACATTATGTAAATAAAACATTATGTAAATATATACTCACATGTATGTACGGTTGATGTGGCCCACTTACATAGTAAGAAACAGCTGTGCCACATAATGCTATCACTATTGTCAACGCCAACAATTTGTATGCTAACAGTCTGTAAACAAATAAAATATTATCTTATTTGTATTGTTAATAATAATACCAGAACTGTATTTTAAATATAAACTAGCAGACCCGGCCACGCGTTGCTGTGTCTAAAATTTATGTTAAATTATATTGTAGTAAACTATTCAATAACAGTACGCGCCACCTATTGGATACTTACTCAATCCAGCCGATAAATTACCTTACACCGCCATTTGTGAGAATCGTATGGAACTCATAGATAATTATAACTAATAATATGCAATAAAAAATATTGCGACTATAAATTGAGATAAAAACTATCCTATCTCTCAAGTTGGATCAAAAACACACAGTTTGCAAAATTTGATTAAAATCGGTACAGTAGTTTAGGAGTTCATTGCGGACAAACAACGTGACACGAAATTTTTATATATAAAGACAACTTTATTATATAAATTTAACAATGTTTCTTGAACCATAATAATAATTGTACTTGTGTTAAAACATTACTAGCGACCCGCGCTGGCTTCGCACGGGTAAAATTATATTTGTTACTACAACACATTACAAATCTTTGAATATTTCGGTTTTTCTGTACTATAATATGTATGTATTATACATACAAACCTTCCTCATGAATCACCCTATCTATTGCTGAAAACTGCATCAAAATCCGTTGAATAGTTTAAAAGGTATAAGCGAACAGACAGCGGAAGCGACTTCATTTATACTATGTAAGGTGGTCGCTATGCAGTCGGGTACAAAAAATTAGCAGGTACCCTCCCACCATATCACGTTGTTCATCACGTGAACACGGTTCTACCGAAGGTTACGTAAACTTAGCCTAATGATTATGTAATAAATGCAGATCTGCGACAAATATCGTTCAATCTATGTTTCTTTATTAAATTGTCTTTCTTCCTTTCTTTCTTTTTTTTTTATCCTGGCTCGGCAAAGTGACTACGCTACACCTGATGGTAAGCGTAGCGCAATCCAAGAATAGTGTCGACCAACGATAAACAATGTGTCCATCATAGGTCGGCAAGATCATGCCGGCCTGCCATAGGGCCAAGGGGGAGGGGAAGGAAAAGGGATGGGAAATGGGTTAGGATCAGGGGGAAAGCCCCCTAGGGAGAACCGGATATACACTGGCTGACCCTGGAACGCGACCCACACAAGGTGGGCCACTTTGGCAGGTTTTAGCACCAGTGTTCGGTGGTCGCTATCCGGTCGGATACAAGTAACCTCCCACCAGCAATTTATTCTTAAATAAAGTCGAATCTAAACTAAAACTGTGCATACTAATAACGAACCCGTACCTATATAAAGCTGTGTTTATTAATATATACAGCTCTCTGAAGAAGTATTCGAGCGTGGTGAGCGGCCGCCTCCATAGCACCAGACTTTCAGTATCCATTGGTGTGTGTGCGCTTCTGCTTCTGTAAACAAATATTATCTATAAGTATATAGGGGAGGGCAGAAGGTTCCACGTCAATAGACACGAAATAAAGTTAATTGAATTTCAGAACCGTAAAGAAGAGGCGGAGTGACTTGTGTAATATAAAGTACAAGGCGTTAGGGCTCTCGTATGCGAGAGGCCGTCTGGGTTGGTACCACCGCTTTGTCTATTTTGAAAACAGGCAAATCAATATAATAGTCGTTTCTAAAAATGTAAAATTGTGCTAATTATTTATCTAATTTAAATACTGAGGAGGATCTCTTCGACGGGATTTTATTTCCACTTTTTTATGTATTCACTTATTTAGAATTTTACGTCAAACCTGGACAATTGTGTTTTTTTTTTCGTCAATAGAGGTTAGCTGCTACGTGGTCTCAATATCAGTTTAGTTCAAAGTAAAGACTATCAAAAAATAAAATTCTTCACAAATCACAGCACACTCGTCGCAATTGAGGTACGGCTTTGGAAACTACATACAATAGGTGCATCTTCCACTAAAAATGCAAAATAATATAATTACAACAAAAAATTCGAAACAGACTTCAAAAATTAACACTGAAAAGCCAAAAGAACATTCACTTCTAAGAGTCTCTTTTTAAGCCGTTTTTATATAGATGAATCCAACCATAAATTCATTACTCGATATAATTAAAGACGATTCAAACTGGCAACTAACGCTAGAGTCCGAGCTTAATTAACTTTTTTATTATGTTGAGAGAAGAAACAAAAAGTATTTAATTTTAGAATAAATAGCAACGGTTTATGCAAATCATGGCGAGTTTAAAGTACAAATTCTCATTGGTTTAGTGGCGGGGTACATAGGCTATGAAACCGGTGCGGTCCTGGATTCGATTGCTTGACCTTAACACTGCCTACCCCTACGGGAGTACAGGCTTTATGTTATGTCATTACGCTGAGCATACAAATGAAAATATATTTATTTAGATATATTTCGATACACATAAGATAATTAGGAAATGAAATATTTCGTTTTTCTATTGCTAGTAGTAATTTGAGGGCCATCAAAATCTCAGACCCAAAGCCTCACCTGCATGTGGTACACTTTGGTAAATAACGGACGAGGCAATGGCGAAACTTGGTTCCCGTTACGGGTTGTTGGGGTCAGACGGCGGGTCGCCCCGTAATACCAAATCCGCCTTCAAATCATGATGGAAAGGCTGACCCTAGCATTAGGTCAGAATAACGCCACACAGAAATAAAGATTACCAGTATGTAGTAATTTCGTATTTTTATTATTTGATTAAATTAAATGACGAGACACTCGAGAGAGAGCAAGGCGCTCGCCGGATGGTAAGCGCCACGCCTGCCCATAAACAGAACCAACACCACACAGAACTTTGAATAATAAAGCATTGCATGGCACTGAACTGCGCTCGTCACCCCGAGACATAAGACGTTAAGTGTCATAATGCCCAGTAATTTTACTGGCTCAATGCCCTTCAAACCGAAACACAAAAGTGCTTACACACTGTTGCTTGGCGGAAGAAATAAATGTGTGTAGTATAGAAATTTATTACTAAATCTGAAACCATGCCACCCGGACACAGTTCGTCGTAGCCAATTATTATCATTCAGATATAAGACAGACGACCAAAAAACCCGTAGACACGTTATTTTTAACCTAGATACGATCATTAATATTGTCGACACGAAAATGTCGTGACAGAGCGAGTGCTCTTGTGATCTTGTACGCCTTATCTAATCGTCCATCGTGTTGCGAACTGATCGTAGTTGGGCTAGGTTGTGTATTGATATACAGAGGTTTTTGTATATCAATTGTGTTACCGGTTTTTTTATGTAAATTTATTGAAAACTAGCATTCGCTCGCGGCTCCGCCCGCGTGATGTTCTACGTTATATTTCCTTTATATTATCGATATCTTTAAATTGGCATATCTTTTTTTATTTATGAACTGATTGACATGAAACAAACACTAAATGTTAAGTGAAGTTTACCACAATAATATATTAGTAAAAAGTACATCTAAATCCGATAAGCCGTTTCTGAGATCAGCGTGCACAAACAGACAGACAAAAATTCTAATAATCATTGTATGGGGTGCTATTGCGTTGATATAGATCCCAATAATATTTTTTCTCATATATCTCCCATGTACAGACAGCGATCCGTTACATTTTTATTATATGTATGTATAGATAGTTATAGGTCCTAGCATGAAGAAGATTAATCATTCCACTAGCTCTATTCGCATCAATGTCATTTCATTCACTGCAACTAGTATTTAGTTCACGTTCCGTCGCACAAAATTTTGTCCCCATATGTGATAGGGGGCGAATCTATCACCATATCGGACGCAAATCCCAATCCCAAGCAACTCGTGTGTGACTTCTCGTATCAAAAACTCATACGCCAATAGTAATTCTCTGACCTAGGGTTTTGCAAGACCTAACGGTCTATCAGCCTAAGCACGCTGCCACTAAACACATGAGGCGATATTATAAAACTTAGGTAATTATGACGAGTGACAGAAGGTATCGACAATAAAGGATCGAAAGCTCTGACACACGAAGTCTCAAGCGTTCCCTAACCTTTTAACCCAATTTTTGAAGATCACTCAGTACGTTCTTTACATTTCAAGAGCATCCGGTGTAATGGTTTTTCATCTTTATAATAGTTACTGACTTTTTCTCGCGGCTCCGCCCGTATGATCTGCTTTTTCCGGGATCAAAAGTAGCCTATGTTCATCAGGCATAATGTAGGATTCTAATGGCACAAGCAAACTATTCCACAGCTTAATGGTCCGGCAGAAGTAAGATCGTATCATGGATACAGTCATGCTGACGGCCCAAAAGGCGCTGACTTGTCTTTAGAGGGAGACATAAGAGCCAATGATTACACTACAGAGGATGCCCAAGACCATGGAAAATTGAAGCTTTTAAATAGGAATGGTGATCAATGGCAATAAACTGGGATAATACCAGACAGAAAAAAAGAATAGACTACGCTACCCTTTAATATGAAATCAATAACAATTCTAGGTTGTCTGGTAGAGATGGCTCTTAGCGAAAAGA
The DNA here is from genome assembly GCA_949126905.1 of Amorpha juglandis. Lineage (NCBI taxonomy): Eukaryota > Metazoa > Arthropoda > Insecta > Lepidoptera > Sphingidae > Amorpha > Amorpha juglandis. The sequence goes on along the minus strand of OX421385.1, from coordinate 11,590,935 downwards.
CCGCCTTTTGTAACTTGATTTAGTTGTAAGGTTCTTAATGTATCATTTTAATTATTGGTGTGCAATAAAGAGTTATCTATCTATCTATCTACGCGATCTGATAAAAATACTCCAAATTTCACATCACTAAAGGCATACTGATGTGACATTTTAGAGGAGCTTTAATTTTAAAGGTCGCCTAAATAACGTGGTTGTGTTTGTAAAATGTTAGGTATTTTTCTTAGCCTTGTAGCTATCGATTGACCTATTAGCCACGATCAACCGGTTACCTATTCCTGAGTGCCAAATGCCATATTTTTTTCGCATTTGATTTTGAGAACATCCCGAGATACAGCGTTATCTAGTGGCAATTCCATTGTTTTTATTCTATCTACCTCGGAGGCGTAGTTGCATTGCGTACCCGGTATGACTGCTGTGCTGAAGTCTCGGTTCGATCCCTGGTTGGATAAAAGTGATATTGGGTTTTTCTGTTAAGAAATGCTCAGTATCAGCCCGGAGTCTGGAATTGTGTGAAACCGGCGATACGCTCGGCGAAATGTAGATGTACTGGTTACACCTCTGCCTAACCCTTCGGGGATTACACGCGTGAGTACGTAAGTATGTATGTATATTGTTATTCTCTACAAATCGCAGTCAACGTTCTCGAGATCAAATGAGAAGTTAATCTCGCACTCGGCACACTGATGTAGACAAGATGTCCTGTATTATTAATTATGGCAGTATTATTAGCAGTAGTTTTACGATACTTTTTGCCATTGCCGGCTGCCAATTTACATTTGATAAGATACAACAACTGATAGAACAATGTTCACTTACATGTATTAGAAGATCATTAACAAATTATTGTTTGTCAAAAATTAAATAATTCGTCAAATAATATTTGTGAATATAACGAATACATAAATATTCATCTTTTACAGTTATCGATGGCATTCAAATTTGTACATACAAAAACACTTTAAAAAGCAGATTTTTTTTGTAGAATAATTAATTACTTTATTTTGCAGCGTTATCGACAATAATATGGTTGCCATTTATAGCTGTATAACCTTCGTATTAATGTAAGTTGATATGGAAGTGAATTATACTGTATCGGCGATAAATTTAATAATACCAGAAACGTAGAAGTATAAATGATAAATGACACCCAACAGTCACACACCATAGCCCTTACTCCACAGTAAGATACGAGTCTTGTGTCGTGGGTATCAGGAACTACGAGACACTTTCGGTCTCACAACACTAAGACCCGAAACAAATATTTGTGGATTAGACAAATATTTGTCTCGGTGCGGGGATCGAACCCGCGGCCTTACGTTTCACAGTCGGCTACTCGCCCACTGCGCCACGGAGGCTGTCAAAGTATAACCGACAAATATTATTACAAATAACTTTATGACATAATTTTACACGCATCGTTTAAGCACTACCGGTCTAAAGCTAGATATCATATCGCTAACATGAAAAAATCCGAGTATCACGTTACTCGCAATATTAACATAATATACAATGATCAGCCTGGATTACTAGAAAGTAAAGAGTGTCTATTTGTACAGTGGTAATTGTACCTGCTATTGGCGCAAGTACATTACTGTCAACTATGTAAGAAGCCTCCTTAGGAAGAACCTTCAGAACACCGCTAAGTGCTGTTCTCAATAAAACAGGCAGATAGTACTGTAGGCTGCCACCAATCGGTTAGCACTCATCATCATCATCAGCCACAAGACGTCCACTGCTGAACATAGGCCTCCCCCAAAGATTTCCAGACCGACCTGTTGGAAGCGTCCTGCATCCAGCGACTTCCTGCGACCTCTATCAGGTCGTATGTCCACCTTTACTTTTGCTACTGTATACATTTATGAAAGTATTGAAAATTTTGAAATACTTGATTTGTTCATACACGAGAGGATTATTCGGATAAGATTTCACCTTACTTCTTTACTTTTTTTTCGATAGTGGTAAATAATTCATAACATTTTCTACTAACATTCACACATACTGAAATATTACCATTGCTAAACGGAATACGGCTACACTTAAAAGTCCCATTTACATGGAAACAGTTGGAAGCGGCCTGCATCCAGCTATTTTCTGCGACCTTTATCAGGTCGTCTGTCCATCTTGTAGGTTAGTACTACAAAATGAAAATTGTCAAGTTTACCTGATCTCCTTTATAGGCTGAGGGTGGTGGAGCCCGTTGCGCGTGCGCTGCTCAGTGTCCGCTTGCACAGCCGCCGCCAGCTTGTAGTACCCGAGACGGGCGAGCTACGGTTAAAAATAAATCACTTTTACTTTCACCTCACCTATTTACTACTTTCGATTCGCTGTCAAAATGTGCCATATATTGCTGAATCGCTGACTGAATCGAGTTCGAATCGGATTTTTTTTTAATATATTCAAATTTTAATGGCCAAATAGTAAAATTTCTGAACCTGTTGAAGCTCTGCTAGTTGGGACTGAAATGGTTCAATTCAAAGAAACGACTGAGGTTCTTAAAAATTTATTTAAGGCGTCTCAGTCTGTCTCTTGTCACTGTCTGTATTAATAAAGTGATTGACGAAATCGAGCAGGGGATTTTTTAAAGGAAGAATTATTAGAACCATCTTTATGCGGTCGAATGAATATAAATTGAGAGTAATAAATGTCGTAACATATAGGAGGTTATTGAAGTTCTAATGTGGCATTTCTTAAATATTGTAGAGTTGATAAAAATAAATGCAATGTTATCAATGCTTTTACTAAGACCAAGCCATAATTTAATAGTATTTATTGGCTGTCAGCCATCATCTTACATCCATCAATATATGGTCTCTTTTCAGTTATCTTATTAACTTTACTTGGAACATTTAATATCAGTAGGTAGTTATCAGCCATATATGGCATACATACATTATTTTCAAAATTAGTAAAAATAACTTTGCAAACAAATTCCGTGCTAATTTAAAATTGCAAATTTCTTCGTGACATTATCATGCAAGCGTAGGTAATTTCTCTCGGGGTTTTTAATTTAAAATCCAATCACGACACAGGAGGTTAGCCGAAGGAACGTGGATAGCCTTGAGCATTATAAAGCGATCAAATGGATTAGCGGAAAACAATTGGCTTGTTTCCACATAATCCGAATATATTGGACTGTTGGATGTTTCGCCGTATTTTCTCTATTGTCATGTGCAGAATCATAAAACATTTAAATTTAGCATTTGAAGTTTTCTAATCAATTGCGAATAATAAACTGAAAAGGTTAATTTTTCTGTCGGAGTTTTGATCCGTATTTATATGCACATTTTAGATGTAATAGATATATTATCTCCCGATCAATTTATATAAACATGATCAGATAAACACTTTGGGCCGACAATGGTCCCACGACTCAGCTTATAAAGAATTTCGGCTTTAGCAGTTTTCCAATAGTGATCGAAGTGTGGGATGTCGAATCCAATACAAATACAGTGCCATGATTTAAATTTTACGACATATTATGATCACATTATCACATTACATTAGATGATCATTACACATTATAGAGCAGTTATTACATTATACTAGGAACTTATTTTACGCTAATACTACGTTCACACGGTTCGATAATAGTTGATCAATTGACTTTAGTCAACAAAAACTATACAGCTTTTATTTACTCAAGTCAATTTAATCATATGGTTTTTGTTGATAAATTCAATTGTAAGGCTAATATGGTTCAAATCGCATGCGATTTTGCAGTTGATCAAATAAAATCAAACTGTGTGAACCGGCTACCGGCTACTGGCTAGTGCCTTATGAGAGGCTTTCCCCGACATTGTATGTATATTCGTACTAAACCGTAAAAAAGAACATTGCTGGAGTGCATAACTTGAGGTGGAAGTACCAAGTAGTGATAAGTGATAATTTGGAAAAGCCACAGAAAGGTGCGGTTTGAATCAATGTGCTAAAAAGTATTTGCTCTTGCATTGGAATTTGAAGCAAAAAGATCATCATCTCAATGAACAAACATCGTATGCGGGAGGCCATCTGGGTTGGTACCACCGCTTTGTCTATTTCTGCCGCCAAGCAACAGTGTCTAAGCACTGTTGTGTTTCGGTTTGAAGGACATTGGATCCAGTAAAATTACTGGGCATTATGAGACTTAACATCTTATGTCTCGGGGTGACGAGCGCAGTTCAATGGCATGCAGTGCTTTGTAATTCAAAGTTCTGTGTGGTGCTTTTATTTATGGGCAGCCGTGGCGCTTATCATCAGGCGAGCGCCTTGGTAGTCTCGTTATTCAATCTTAAAAAAAATCTTCAAGTATTAATCATCGGGCCGGCATCAAGTTACTATTGAGCGAGCGCTATTGGAGTTGCTGCTTTTACCGGCTAAAGCCAACATTAAACAGATTTTCAGCGACTAAGTTAATTAGATAGTCGAGACTCCACACCAGTGACTATAAGCCAGGATCGACAGCGGCACCCATTTTGTTAACAACAAGCTGTGAAGCTTGACAAGTTTAGGAATGCTAAAATGTCCTTTTCCCGCAACGAAATTAATCAAATAGAAATATAGGAAGTAGGAAATATAAAAACTTTGTCCACTTTCCTCTATAGCAATGCGGGAGACAGTATTATGATCTAAGGAGGTATCAACTGCAGGCATAAGGACATTATGATCTCTAATGTTTACGCGTATATTACACATAGAAATAAAACTAATTTAAACGGATTTTATTTTACAGGATGGACCAGTCCACCCGTGACCACTAAGGCTGAAAAGCTTTAGAAACGTCCGGACTAAAATAAAAACCGCGATAAAATCCGTTTGAATTAGATTTATTTCAACGCATAAGGACATTTACAATTAATTAAGAATTCATGTATAAAACATGATTTAGTGTTTTTCTTGTATCTAATAATTATTTGAGAATTAAAGGAATACTAACCAGATTTGAAAAGGTTATGAATGAATAAGTTTAAATACTAATGTTTAAAAACGGAATGATGTAACAATGAATTATATTCCGCCACACAATAAGGAAATAAATAATATGAATAATTAAGTTGAAAAAAACACAGCTCAGCATCTTGTTTTAAAAAAACATGCATAAAATGTTGATTATAAAAATGTATATTATTAGAGGATTCAAATTAAACATTTATCTACAATTCAGAATTTGTAATATCAAAACACACCATGCGCTACAATATTTCTAAACAATTACTGTTGCACTCAGAGACGGCACTAAACTTAATAAAAAAGAAATCACAAAAATATGCCTTTTTTGCACTAAACTTTAATTGGACCTCGTTACGCAAACAGGAACCAACCCATACTAAGTTCAAATGAAGATACTGATTTTGTTTTACTAAATTCAATAATTTAAACTAATTTTATCTCGTAGTTTTTTGGAAAAACGGGCACGAAATATATTCCAAGTACGATTTTGCAAAAATATACAGTATTAAAATCAATTTAAATCAATGAACATAGCAAAACAAAATCAGTACCTCCATTTGAACTTGCTGAGGGTTGGTTCCTGTTTGCGTAAGTAGGTCCAATTGTCATTAAGTAATTTCTTAGAACTCGATTATTTCTCAGAGACGTTAATTAAGATTTTTTTCAGTACTCAGTGAAGTAGTATAAATCATTTTCTGTGTTCAGTAACGGAAAATAGAGCATTAACTGACTGTGAGGGAGGAAATAGTTGAATTTTAATAAATGACTTAATGACAAAGTTTTTTATGTATGCAGTTAGAGCAATAACACCTAAACTAGTACAAATGCTAGCATTTTATGCTGAATCTATTACATATCGCACTAATAATACAATAGTGTTGTAACTCAAAATCGATGATTTTTCAGAATCAACGAAAAACGCATTACTCACTTCCTATTATAGATACGAATGAAATCAAAGCTTTATGAGATTTTAAAATGAAATGAAAGATATTATATTTTAACTAATATTAAAAAAATATTGTAATAGTGAAGTTATTAAGGAATTTTGAGTTAAGACAGTATTACTCCAAACACAGTTTTCAAAATAAAATATTATATTTAGTTACATCGTTATTGATGAAATATTTTGTGTTACGACAGTTCGAATTATAAATTTTCTTTACTATTTTAGGTGATTTTCTGGTACTTACAACAAAATAAATACAACAAAACTGATTCTTGGTATTTCGTCTATAGGTAGGTCCTTTGTATAAATAAATCCAGATTATCCTTATTAGTGTTTATAATAGAAAATTGACATTTGGACCTTGTCTATACTTATTACCAAGGAGGTAAACATTTGAAAAAATAATAAAATTAAACAAAAACAGTAATTTCTAATACTGATCACAAAATAAGTGGTAAAGGTACACTTTTTATTCTTCAACATTTTGTACTTAAACTACAAAATAAACCTTCCAAAATAAAATACTTATTTATTTTAATATTTATTCTGTCAATTGCTTACATAATTACACAAAAATATTCGCACTGCTTATGAAATTAGATATAACAAAAAAATATAAACCTATATAACCTGCACATTTTGCCACATGTCGGACCATTATTTCTGGCTGGTACTTGTTTTTTGTTTGCCGATTCATACGCTTTGCCAGTATTCCAAAGTCGTTTGGCTACCTGGTGTTTCCAGTCTTCGACGTTACGCACCCTCTTCCTGCCCCTAGTATTATAGTTTTGGTCTACCGACGAAATATTTGATTCTTTAGACAACCCACTAGTTCCAGCAATGGGACTTAAATTATCCAGAATTCCTTCATCTGAACTACTTGATGAAGAACCACTTGACAAAGAACTACTTCTAGATTTTGTTGTTCGACCTCGGAGCAGACTGGGAGCTTTACTTTGCGAATAGAGAACGAAATGTGGATCATGGTCGGAATCTTTTTTTTATGGGGACAACTTGTAGTGTTTATTGCCATACCAACAAGTAAACGTCCACGATGCATATTGAACCTACAAATATCATCATCATCATCAGCCACAAGACGTCCACTGCTGAACATAGGCCTCCCCCAAAGATTTCCAGACCGACCTGTTGGAAGCGGGCTACAAATATATTATCAATTATTTATATAGTCCAATACATACTCGTACTTGATGCGTATGTCACAAAGACTGTAGTAACTCGAAATTTATGAAATTATAATACTTAGTAGGTGTTTTTCTGATAACACTGATAAACATTCGATTGAGTTTTAAATAATACTGTTATTCACAAATAGATATTATGGCTAATTCATTAATAAACCATACAAAAAGTTACTTAAAGTTATGATTCAACAAAACTGTATTATATCAAAAATTACTAATTGCATCAATAATAGTGTTATAAGTAAAAATATTATTTTAAATATTGCTCGTGTAAATCAGTAATAGTGTAATAACTCGAATAACAACAGTAATTTTTAGACTTAAATCAAAATAGAAATATTAATTTTACATACCTGATTCAGTAATAACGTTGCAACTCGTAATATTGCGCCAAGCAGTGCGTGCTTCCTCGGTCACTGTTGGTCGCAACTGAAGATGACGCAATATGGCGGGCGGGGGTAGACGACAAGTCAGTCATTAATAATGTCTTATAGTGCCATAACTTATTAATTTTTTACAGTATTTTTACGAAAGTTTTAATGACTTGTGAGGAATTAAATTTTACGTAAGATTATAATGTTATGTCAAGTTCAATATATTTTGAGTTACAACAGTATTGTATTATTAGTGCGATATGTAGGTACTTAAATATTCCGTTACTAGATTGTTCTGTTATGCATGTCAAATATCTAAATTATAATGAGCTGTGGTGTTTTTAATATTAATAAGGTCGAATTAATAAATTTTTATGAAAAATAATGAAAAATAAACATGTTTTGAACCTCAATTTTTCATAATTTCGTAATATAATATCCGCCTTATATAATGTGTTACAGAAAGGTGTGAAGGGTCGTTCTACACACGTGACTGAGTATTTAGGTATCGGGTCCTAGCAAAATCTAGAAATCGTAAAATTTCACGCCTATTTTAATCACTGGTTTATTACAATCGATAAGATCGATCACAAATTAAGTGATGTGCGTGAGCAAGAATAACGATTCTCAAGTGAGAATAGATCAGCTGATTTAATTATATGCTGTATTTCGTGTAAAGTGGCTTGGTGGAGTTCACATACTTTCAAATTCTTATAGATCATGATTTACGTTTTCAAAGTAATTTTATACAACAATTGGGTACGGAAAAAAATCCATAAAAAATTAAATGTAAGTAACTGAATTAGTTACTTACATTAATAGTTAAATAGTAAGTTACTTGGTTGCCCAAGACCGGGTTGGTTGGCGCTCACTTGTGGAGGCTTACGTCCAACAGTGGACGGCAATAAACTGAGATGATGATGATGAACTGAAATTTTGAAAGTACAAAAAACGTACAATTTTAAAACAATTCTTTGCACTTTACAAAAACACTTAATCAAACTTTTCCTTCGACATGAACAAAACATTGAACAGAAATTTGCAACAAAAAAGTACTAGACACCAATTAATTTAAACACAATATTCGAAATTCAAATATAATAGAAATACGTACCTACATAACCCATGTAACTGGCTTAATAACGTCACGAGTGAAATGGTGAACGAATACGAAAAAAAGTTTCACTTTCGACTGCGGCTCTCTCTCATTTCACTATCGTTTGAGGCCGAACTACCGAGAATAATGTAAACAATTGATATTAGGAACGTGTCTTGGTTATCTATACTGATAAGTGATAACTGTCTGTAGTAAAAGTGTGACACGTGCTTATTTTTTTTTAGTAATTTTTTACCGTTGACTTGAATACACATTATATGAATACTCGCAGCCAATCAATGTTTTATGCTTTGGTACTAAAGTAATTACGAAGCATAATACATATTTACAAAGCGATAGTGAAGGAAACCATCGCTCCATACCACCAGGAAAGTGGAAAAATGGAAATGAAACCATCTGGAGGAAACCTATATACCCGAGATTTCTGCATTAAAAAGTCGAAGGTATGTGATGTCTACTAACCCGTATTAGGCCTAGTCCATCCCATTAATAGAGTGTTAAAATCGTCAAAAGCCGACCAACCCGCACTTGACCAACCTCATACAGAGGTTTGCAGACTTTTTTTCTAATAGATCACTTTCAAAATTTAGCTGGTTCCAGTGGACCCCCTGTAGCTACATTTCTACCATATTCCCAAAACTCGACGAAAAATGTGATGATTAGATCGTAACGTAGACCCTCGTCGAGTCTCCCGTGGACCCCTGGGGGTCCACCTGTACCACTTTGGGAACTAATAACCAAATAGATTGGATGGAACCCTTCCTGCAAAGGGAAGAGAAGCCTTTTACAGCGCGCGCCGCAGTGGTTACATTGCTTGAATGTAATATCATCATCATCATCATCAGCCACAAGACGTCCTGCTGAACATAGGCCTCCCCCAAAGATTTCCAGACCAACCTGTTGGAAGCGGCCTGCATCCAGCGACTTCCTTCGATCTGTATCAGGTCGTCTGTCCACCTTGTAGGTGGACGTCCAACAATAGGTTCTGGAATGGAGGCCACGTACTGGCAAGCGCAGCGTTGAATGTAATATACTAATGATAATTCTGAAAGACATAGGCCCCTCGAGGTTCGAAAAGGTAAACCTTTTATAACATAGAATATCCATTACAATAGTGTCTTTAATAAAAACAACCAGGACTATAATAAAGCCGTTGGTAAAAACATGTATCATACGGGCAATATTTTTGAAGTTATACTTCTTTAGGCGCGTTATGAAAAAATGATGAGAGTGAAATTTTAAGATGCGCGCGCACCTGTGACACAAAAAATTAACAGTATGAAGTTAGGCGCGTTAAGAAAAAATGATGAGAGTGAAAGTAGCCGTAATTAATAAACAAATGACGATTTGGACAAAGAAAAACTCTTTAGGTTTTTTCTTATTCGGAACATGTTGCCGTAAAAAGTACCAGGCTCGCATAAACGCGAAGAGAGTAGAATGTACTTCTATCATGTCGAGTGGATATGTTGATATAAATTAAAATACTTTTATTTAATATAATTAACACTAAATATTATTAAATTATTAATGTTACGATATTTCATCGTTGTTGTGAAGACTTGAGAATAAATTACACTTGTCTTTGGCGAAATGCATAACAATGCGAAGCTTAAGAGTGTTGTTACAAAGACTTGGCTGTATGAGCTACAATACCTTTGCCTATTAAAAACCCGAATTTGAACCAAAAATTATAATACCGAGGACTATGACGGAAGTGAATACTTTTTAAATTGTTTTCGAAATTAATAAGTGTCCGTTCTATTGAAACTATGAATCAACACGCATGAAACATTTACTATAATAATAATTATAATGTACATTATAAATAATAATTATTATTATAGTAAATGTTTCATGCGTGTTGATTCATAGGCCATTTTTGACAATGTCCTTTATAATTTATATATGTGCTAATAAATTATATTCAGTAGTGATTTAAATTGAATATTTTGATTGATATTACTTACTATTTGTGAATATTAGTGAAAAAAATTGTGCTTATATACTTTTTCAAGTGCTCCAATATAATTGAGGTTAACTATCCGTATGTATTATTATATTCAGTAGTGATTTAAATTGAATATTTTGATTGATATTACTTACTATTTGTGAATATTAGTGAAAAAAATTGTGCTTATATACTTTTTCAAGTGCTCCAATATAATTGAGGTTAACTATCCGTATGTATTATTTATTGATATAAATTAAAATACTTTTATTTAATATAATTAACACTAAATATTATTAAATTATTAATGTTAAATACTTATTATTGGTTATTTAATATTCACAAAATAAAGAAATAAATTTAATAAAACATTTAATAAAAAGTTTGTAATAAAAATTAAAATTGAACATCAAATAATAATATTAATTTTTAATATTTGCTATTAAATTGAATAAATAACAAAGAAGTATAACTTCTCACGCGCGTACATAAGTACACGCACCCATTTTTTTTTTATTATAGCAACGTGTTATATTGAAATCTTTATGTATTCTTTTAATGTTATTTATCACTTAAACAAAAATATACTAGGCAACAACAATAACTTTTTATACGTTTATATACACTGTTGCTTGGCAGCAAAAATTGACAAAGCGGTGGTACCAACCCAGACGGCCTCTCGCATACGAGGGACCTACCTAACCTAGACCGTAATAAAACATTGAAATAACGTTTATAAGTATGGTGCTAAATAATAATAAATCGTATTTATGCAAGTAATTACAGAACAAAGAGAGTTCAAGCGCCTCACAAAGGAGACTGTGCCAAATAATTTACAACAGAGTTTTACCGGCAGCTCCGCCCGAAATTCCTGACACTTGTGTGCCTTAAAACGAGGCTGAAAGTGTAACTAGGGATACCATCTGACCGGATAAATCCGGTCTCGACCGGACTTTAGACCGGATTGCGCCGGATTCCGCTTAGACCGGATTGCGCCGGGATTTCATTCAAGACCGGATTTTTTGCCATGCCACACAGTAAATCACAAGCGCCTCAGATGCTGCGCTCAATCAAATAAACGATGATGCGTCCTGCGCGTGTGCGTAGTTACATATTGTACAACAACGTAATTGTAGTAAATAAAGCCAAATCACAATCTACTGAGTTTTATTTTCAGCTAAAGACCGGACTTTTATTTACAGGAATCAGGAGTTTTTCCTGCTTGCATTTAGTATCGGGTTCAAATCCCGTACGATTTTGCAGTTGATCGACACAAATCGAACCGTGTAAAGCCGCTATAAGATGTTCTATGTGATATAGAACATCTTATAGCGGCTTTACACTTTTTCAACGACCTTTGATTAATTTCAGTTGACCCCAAGTCTCAACACAAGTCAAAGGCGCGAGGGTGAGCTTACTTTTCTAATGCATTACCTATAGCATCTCTATGATGCATATTTGGCGTTAGGAGGCAAATAAAGTTAATTTTATCCTTTTTTTCTAAATGATTGAATGACGAGACAGCAAGGCGCTCGCCTGATGGTAAGCGCCACGCCTGCCAATAAACAGAAGTAACACTACACAAAACTTTGAATTACAAAGTACTTGGTAGTACCAAACCAGCCGGCCTCTGACATACGAGGCACCTACCACCTTGCAAAATTATTTAATTTGTTAAGTTTATATGTTAAATATATGTAACGAGAATGGGGTCAGGAATATAATATGACTCCGATGACTAATAATATTTTGATTCTAATTTTCAATATACAGACACAACATACATAAAGAATCATAAACACTTGGCACTGAGTTTATTCTAATCATGCAAAAAAAATATGAAAAATAATTAATGACAACCAAAGGTGTTTTTTTTTTATCACGTATACACTTTTTAATAAATGGCGCCCATCCAAATATATTTACGCCATTAAATTGAATCTTAAAACCACATGTTAAAGTTGAAAATCACATATGACAAACCAATAAAAAACAACAGTCAATCTTTAATTTCTAGACAATACGACAAACCTACTGCGAGTATTTTTACTACGTTTGATACTACGAAGGAATTATTTTACTGTAATCAACCTTATAGAAGTGAGGGTAGAGTTGAATTTCGAACGCCATACGACTTAGTTTCCGGAAATAGCCGGAGTGGCGTGACAGTAGCGCATGCGCGTACGCAGGTCCACTGACCCGTTTCTAGTTTGAAATCCGGATAATATGGCGCGAATTCGTCGTTTACTACCAAATTGTTTTGGCACGAATTTACGTCTGAGAATCGCTATAGATAATATATGTATTTGCCAGATAACTATATTGTAGATTTTGTTTATTATTCTGAATGACAGAGCAGTTATCTGATGATAAGCGCCACGACTAAGACTACCAATAAATGGAAACCAACACCACATAAAACATTACAAAGCGCTGGACTGTACTCGTCACATCAAGGTGGTAGGTCCCTCGTATGCGAGAGGCCGTCTGGGTTGGTACCACAGCTTTGCCTATTTCAGCCGCTAAGCAACAGTGTGTAAGCACTGTTGTTTCGGTTTGAAGGTCATTGAAGCCAGTGTAATGACTGGGCATTATGAGTCTTAACATCCTATGTCTCAGGGTGACTGAGTGCTTTGTAATTCAACGTTCTGTGTGGTGTTGCTTCTGTTTATGGTCAGACGAGGCGCGTACCATCAAGCGTGTCGCTTACCATCAGGCGAGCGCCTTGCTCGTCTCGTCATTTAATCGAAAAAAAATGTTTGTTCAACAATATCATCTTTAGGCGTGTTTAAATATGCCAACACGTGAAGTGAAAACTCCTCTTTTTGTGATGTTGGTTAAATATTGACCTAGCTCCATACTAATGAGAGATCCGTCGCTGTCCCATCAGGTTGTGTAGTTCTGTTTATGCATCGATGAGCTCGGCCGTCGGTGTGCGACCCCTGTGACCTAAATCAGTGTCTCACGCCAGACTGGTGTTCCCGTACATATTATCACAACACTAGCTTTTGCACGCGACTCCTCCCGCGTGAATGTCTTTTTCACGACAAAAACTCGCTTATATCCTAATTTATCTGAGTGCCATTTTTTTATTGAATGACGAGCAGGTCGCTCGCCTGATGGTAAGCGCCACGCCTTCCCATAAACAGAAGCAACACCATACAGAACTTTGAATTATAAAGCACTGCATGGCACTGAACTGCGCTCGTCACCCCGAAAACCGAAACAAAACAGTGCTTACACACTATTGCTTGGCGACAGAAATAGACAAAGCGGCGGTAACAACCCAGACGGCATACGGGGGACCTACCACCTTGTATTAAAGATAAGCAGTCTAATGCCATGCAATGCTTTGTAATTTAAGTTTCTGTGTGGTGTTGCTTCTGTTTATGTGCAGGCGTGTCGCTTTTCATCAAGCGAGCTATCTGCTCGTCTCATCATTCAGGTAAATAAAAAACTATAAAGGAATGGTTTGCTAGTGGGAGGGTGTAGGGACGTGTGTGTCGCCATAACTAGTTGTTTATAAATTTTTGACTACCATGTACATGTAAACCAAAACATTACCGGCTTCAGTCAATTATACTGTCATTAGACCAACAAAGCGATATAAGGATTTATGATATACTAGCTCATGCTCGTCGCTCCGCCCACGTGAACAGCCTTTTCCAGTATAAAAAGTATAACCTATAAAGTATAGCCTATAACCGTCTCCAGGGTCCCATCTATCTCCGTATCAAAATTCATCAAAATCGATTCAGCTATTTAGGCGTGAGAGTGTAATAAATAAACTCACTGTCGCATTTATAATATTAGTCAGGATTGGTCCGCAAAAGGCGCTTAAGTTCGGACATACTCTAGTGCCTGGCACAGCCACCTATTTTCCTCCACACCAAGGCCACTTGTGATTAGAAGTCTAACGCAAAGAAAGGGCTATTCCAGCCAGCATAGTAAAAGGAAAAAAGTTACATAGAAATTAATTACAATGGCGGGTTTTCCACTGTGCCATCTGTATTTTATACTTTTTTTTGTCCGCACGGCAAAGTGACTGCACTACACCTGATGGTAAGCGTAGTGCAGTCTAAAAACTAGCGACCACCGACAAACAATGAGTTCATAGATGGCCACCAGAATCATGCCGGCCTGTATAAATCGAGGGGCCTGCTACAGCACAGGCAGAGGACCGATGCAGGCACAGTGATACAAGGATGTACCCCTGTACCCGCCCCAACTAACAATCAAACCATGTCGCAAGCCCCTTGGGAGAACCGGATATACACTGGCTGATACTAGAACGCGATCCACACAAGGCGTGCGGATCAGTATGGCAGGTTTTAACATCATGTGTACGGTGGTCGCTATCTAGGCGGATATGAATATTATCCTACTACCAGCACACTAAATAATAATATTTCGAACTCCTTCCTAAACTTCTATCTGATTAATTTCGTTGCGGGACAAAGACATTTAGGCATTTCCAGAGACTCGCCGAGCTTCACTGCTCGGTGTCGACAAACATGCGTGCCACTGTTGATCCTGGTGCACAGGAGTTACAGTGGCGGGTGTGTGGGCGGGATAGTCTCTACCAGCACACTATATGTACACAATAAATGTCTGAAGAATTCACAGGCCTGTATTAAAACAAATATAGTAAACAAAGAGGTGAACACAATGACGTGATATGTTCAACACGAGCGATAAATCACGCACAGAGAATCCTCATTTGCGTGTAGGTAATGATCATAACAATGTGTTTCAAACGAATACATATCGGTAAACGTGGAAAAGTGTAAATATTATGGCTTTGAAATACTGTAATCATTAGCAGCCACAGTTGGTATTAAAAGCAAAATAATAATGATTATCACCAATAATGAATTCACAGAATGGTAGAGCCATGGTTTAGACGCTATTTTGTTTACAGCATGAATGGGCCGGCTCGACCGGGTCGACAATAAAGAAACAATATAACACACTGCCACTGGCGCAGTTGTATTGCGTACGCTGTACGACTGCTACGCTGAGATTTCGGGTTCGATCGCCGAGTCGGGTCAAATAATAAAGGGTTTTTTGCCCGGTAAGGCGATAGGCTCGCCTCCCATCATGGCACGGAAATTCGCTCGGCGAAATTTGTGTGTACTGGTTATACCGCTGCCTTTTGGGGGAAAACAGGCGTTAGTGTGTATGTGCGTAACTAAAAACGTAGGTAAATGAAGTTTTGCATCAGCAGCAGAACAGCGAAGCCAGAGCACATAATAAATACTGCTATTATTGGTCTTTCTTTCTTTCTGTCTGGCTTTGTCCCTGCTTATTGCTAGGGTCCGCCTTCCAATCATTATTTGACGGTGGATTTGGTATTACGTGGGGCTTCCCGCCATCTGACCCCACAACTCGCAACGGAAACCAAGTTTCGTCATTGCCTCGTCCGTTAATCAGCAGAGTGTATGAATTAGTAGTGTTTTAAAAACCTTACTCCATACTAAATGAGAAACACACGTGAAGGTCATACTTGATAACCCAATACGATATGTAGAAATAGTCCTCAATCGATATAATTGATAAGCATTTCCATCGATATGCTTAATTAATTACCTATGTTACTTTAGTAACATAATATATCATTGATATAAACAATATGAAAATCAATGCGTGAGTCTCGACCGATAACAGCTCATAGGGTATGTCTTCTTCTTTTTAATTTATGGCTTCGCATTATTATGTATTTCGCCAATGTCAAGTACAATTTATTCTCAAGCCTTCACAAGAACCATGAAATATCGGTGTGGACGTTTTCAAGGTCTTGTTGGAGTTTTGGTGTGAATTCCTTCCAGTACGAAGCTTAATTCACTTATTTCAATGTTTCCATACACTGTTCATCACCATCAATGTTTATTGCACAAATCCACACTTTTATACAACAAACACAACTTTAAACTAGTTTTTGAAATATATTAAAATAAGCGATGAACCGTACTGTCAGAATTCCCGCCAAAACCCGATGTCCCACTCGTGCGATTTCATGCTATTTTTATTGCAGAGGCCGGCACAATAGGGGCTCAATGAGTGGTAAGTGATCTCCGCCATAAACATTTCCAATATCAGAAAAATCATGGACGCTTGCCAAACTTATAGGGAAGGGATCATCGAGAGACTAGGAAGGAGAGCGAGCTATCACACGACGTCAGTTTTCTACGAGACAGTAGGTTTTTTTTATTTTTGACTCTTGGGATGAACTACAGCTAACTACAACCTAACAATCTTGCTAATGGGATACTGGCGACGCCCGCAGTGTCTCATCGTAGGGCCAAAGAGGAGCGGAAGGATTAAGGGATGGATTGTATACGATCAATTCAAGCCGACCCTACTACCCTATCATCATAACAATAATATAGAGTCACTTAAATTGCACTATACATGACGTGACGGTAATCCATAAAATTCAAACACAAAACTCGGAATATTTTTTATTATCAAATAACGTTTATCCTTTAAACATTAACAAGCAAATAAACAAATGAAAGTATGTAAACAGCGATTATTTATACAATGTTTACATAAACTAGTAGCGATGCGTCGATCGCGTGTCGATGTGCCAAAACATGGGCGCCAAGATGTCAGCTGTTGCGTTCAAATTAAATAAATACGACTTATATGAAAATCTGTGTATCTTTAATTCTATAAGCTTAGCTTTGGATGGGTTTCAGAACACACGTAGGATCATTTTATTGATTTCAGTGTCCTACAATCTAAACTAATAGTATAAAGAGGAAAGATTTGATTGTTTGTTTGCATTCAATAGGCTCTGAAACTACTGGACCGATTTGAAAAATTCTTTCACCATTAGAATCCTACATTATCCCTGATGAACATAGGCGATATCGATAATATAACGGTGCAGAATTTCACGCGGGCGGAGCCGCGAGCGAATGCTAGTTGTTAATAAAACCATAACAAAGTGGTAGTACGGGTGGTGCCTACTGCCTATTTGGTCGGACTTTTAAATACACGAAACTTACTACCAAAATTGATAATAATTTATTATCGAGACGATGAAAAGCGATGGTCTGCATCGACCCTTAGAAATATCCATGGAGGCGTATCGGCCAAAAAGGCAGCAATTAGCACAAGGTTACCTCAATAAGGTGCGGACCTCGTTGAAGCCGTTTATGGGGTGGGCAGCGAGACAAATAAAGGAACGACTTGGCAATGCTTTGTGACGAAATTCAAGTTCGAATAATTTTGTGAACCGAAACGACACACTGGACAAATGGTATTAAATCTTAATTTTATTTAATCATTTAATTACAGACAACTTAATGGTCTAAAATCCCGGGTAACATAGACCTTCACCCATCTGTTTACCGAATGAAAAATATATTTTAGGGTATAAAATGTGTTGCTGAACACATACCAATAGGGTTGCCTCAAAAAATATAGTCAAGGATAAATATAGTCAAGACGGCTTCTTGCATATGAGGGGCGTACCACTAAGTGGCTAGTTCATAGGGATGTGATCGATCTTAGATCGTAATAACCGAGTGATTATAAATAGCGTGAAATTTCGTAAAGTCTAGATTTTGTTAAATAAGTACATAAACGTTCAGTGTCAGGTTTATGTAACAACTCTCAAATATAACCTTTCTGTGAGATGTTATTTAATAAATATTGATATAAAACTAATCGAAACGGATTTTATCGCGATATTTATTTTAATTTTGGCCCAGACGCGACTTTTCGAAAGCTTTTCAGCCTTCGTGGTCACGGGGTGGACTCAGTCCATCGTCATCATTTATTTCAACAGTGTAACATTCGCGGAAACGTAAGAAATCATTAATTAATAAATAGTATAATTTTTAGTCAGTCAGACTGTGCTTGTAAAAATGGAAAACTGAACCGTTCCAAGTATTCAACAATGCCATGAGGTCTATACGAGGGTAACGAAACGCTCAGGGCCACGGATGTACTCATGACATACTTCGAGACCTTTTGAATATTTCACGTTATAGTAGGGCCAAACAAAGCGCATCCCCGTACCACGACAGAGTGAATAAATAACAACCAACACTTTTATTGTATTTGAAATGCGATTTAAACGGGTTGCGAATAGAAAAAACTGGTGATTATAGTTTTTATAGTATAGGCCGACAAAAGGGCAAGTGGTCACCTGATGGAAACTGATCTCTTTTTTTTATAGCCAAGACAAACGAGCAAGTGGGTACGACCTGATGGTAAGTGATCTCTATCGCCCAAGTACGACTACAACCAGAAGAATCATAGGTCATTTCGACCTTAAATGGAAGGGATAATTAAGGGGTTGGGAAAGGGAGGGGGATTAGGACCTCTGGATATCTCACTCATTGTATGAAACGCAGCAACAAGCCTCTACTTTACGTCGGTTTTATGTAAGACAGTGGTAACAACCCGATCAAGCCGGCCCATTCATGCTGTAGATATAACTGTCTACACTCTACAGCGTGGCTCTGCCACTCTTAAATCTAATTAATTATGTCTACCAGTCCAGAACAATCATAATGCCTGTAGAGGCACTCATGCATTGTCGACCTTAAAGGCAAGGAATTACAAATCTGGCGGCATACTTTGTTACGTTTTCACAACTACCGCCCCTTTTACAATCCCGGAAATCAATCAAACTTAGTAATATGTACGTGTGACCTTCAAACTGAAATCTGATTGTCTCATTTGTGGGATTTATCCGAAGAAACATATAGATATAGAGCATAATGAAATATAGAAACTAAGTTTTAACAGAAAGACTTTCACGCGAACGGAGTATCGAACAAAAATATATCACTTTCACTTTCTCATTTGTAGACTGAAAACATTATATTCGCTTTTTATGTTGATTATTGGCCATAGACATGTAGAAGATGCAAAAATATAAAGATATTATTATATCGCATACATATTATAAGTATCAATATTGATATCGATATAACGAAAAAAAAATCGATATATCTGGTTGAAAATCGGACGACTTTTTTGCATCTTATTTAAAAAAAATTTATTCAAGAACGGTTAAAAATATTGATAAATAGATTTATGGAAATAAAAATATATTACCAAAAGTATCAGATATATCGGAATAAATATCGATAATTTTTCGAGATGACTTAATGACCCTTTACGGAAATAACAATATTTACGTATATTATTTATATATGCACGTTGAAGTATTAAACGAACGATGTATATAATAATACTGGTTGCGTATTCCCACGCATAACCGATAAACTTACGGCCTTGACTGATATCTGGTATTTTTATAATCCAAGTCTTTAATGAGGAAAATACTTATGACAAATTAATACAAATATAATACCAATATGTAATGAAACTCCGAAAAGTAACTAATAAATTCTAGAATGACTCATAATGATCAACAGAACAGAAAATCTTACAAATATGGTGGAGACACGTCATGGTATAAAAAGCCGATGACAAATTAAAAATAGGTAACATATGATTGATTATCAATTTAAATCGATTACCAAAAGAATAATAAATAATACTTGCATTGACAGCCTCGGTGGCGCAACGGGCGAGTGCCGAAAAGACAACTGTGAAACGAGATGCAGCGGGTTCGATTCCCGCACCGAGACAAACAATCTAATATATAAAAAAATAGTATGACAAAACAGACAAATGTTTGTGGTCCACGATACAGGTTGACCTAGTGTGGGGTCACGACTATATGTGTGACTGTTGGGTGTATTATTATTATTCTTACGGCAACACATGCTATGCAAATGGCCAAGAGCCAAGAGGTAAAGTTTAGTAAGTTTTTTAAATTGTTGTATTTTGGAAAGAGGTAATCTGTAATGTACATTTAACTTGTATTAAAAATCACCACTTGTCTCAATATGCAAATTAACATAGGTAACTACAATGTCATCCTTGTTCGGAAAAAAGTTGAGAAGGAATGACTTTTTATTACCTACTTACAGAGTGCCAACAAAATACTTGCTCGAAACCTTCAATTGGAAAGTGAGATGCGTTATAAACTTCATACTGGCAACTAATGGTGTTTAATATAAAAAAAAAAGAAATCAAAGGCATAGCACTAGTGACAACATCAATATCTACAACATAAATCAAATTTGGAAGCATCACATAACGACCGGCGTAAAAAAATAAAAAACAAAGCACACAGACAAACGCATTCAGCTTTGTACCAGCTCGTTCTTGTTGCCCGACGCACGTTGACCCCTTTTCCTGCATTCTGCACGAAGCTGTTCCTTATTCATTGCCGCTAAAGCTTCGGGGCTTAGGTACTGACGAGTTCTCCCATTTTCAGACACAGAGTTCTGACGCGGTATAGGCACCGAGTTGGCATGATTGCGAGCACGTCTTGTGCCTGCCATTTCTGTGGTAATTAGCTGACGTTGAGTCTGAGATATTATTTTATATATTGATGAATTTGTTGGTTATTATATTGAGTTGTTATAAAGGTTAAATACAAACATATGAAGATAAATAAATTAATGGCAACAAATATAAATAAAAACATATAGGCAGTATTGAAAGGCTGGGTCAACTCTAAACACTATGGCTCTAGTACTCAGACACATTAATATTTTTTAATTTGTTATTGTTTTATTTAATGTGATAGGTTTCATTTGTTATATCATGTTTCACTTGTTATGTTTCATTTGTTATAAATGTTGTCAAAATTTTAGTTAAGTAAGGTTGCTAAGAACATTATATATTTTTTTAAATATAGCATAAAAATCTGATAAGTAAGTATTACTTTTTAATGGCAATGTTTATCATCAACTATTATATCATCAACTATTATAAACACTTTAATTTTATCACCATTAAAATAATAATAATGTCAGCCCATTATTGGGATAGTATATCCTGTTTCTGGGCCCATGACTCTTCTTCTACTGAAAAGAATACCACCTCAAAGCCTTTTATCTATAGAAATGAAACACTGTCTGTCAGTAACAGCATCACTTGAGAATGGCTGGACTGGAATGGCTGTTATTTTTTAAAATAATTCATACTAATTCCAATAAGGTTTAATGAAAAGAAAAATTGGAAAAGTTAATACATTTATTTAAAATGATATTTGACAGTGAATTGATTGATATTGTATGTAATGGAAAATATTGTTTATGGAAAATATTCCTTTTTCAAAAACATTCATTTTTCTTTTTGTATTTATTAGGTATTAGAGACAATAAATATAGAATGTTATGAATCAGTAAATATGTAATTATGATTAGCATGATCAATGTATGGATGTTCAGTATTGACTGTATTTTTTTACATAAAATATTAAAGGCCTCTGTCCAACAGAAAACTAGATCACGCTGATGGATGGATGGATAAACATGTACAGGTGGACTTAATACCTGTAGCACTCTCTCTCAATCAACTTTTGGGTATTGAGAGAAAATAATAGCTTTCATCAGTGCTGTGATGATTTGTCTGGTGTATAGTCATGTAATCATTCTTGAAAATAGCCTTTTAATCTTGTATATAATAATATATTAATTCGGGATTGTTCCAAATTACAAATACAATATATGGGTGATTATACAAAAGTTGGGTAACTTTTGAGGATATTTTGTTTACTATAGTTATTAAATCAAATTATTACAAATTCGGGTCTATATGATTGCTAATCTAATGATTATATTGTTCCAAATCGGGTCAGTCACTTTTCGGCTTCTCTCTTTTTTTTAAATATTTCTTCCCTAGTCAAATTGTTTTTAGCGTGCCGCATAATGTTTTTAACTGAAATATAAAATAGAAATGCTTACACACGGTAGCAATTACGATAAAAGTGCTCTAAAACAAAAAAAAAACATCAGTACCTGACAACGGACTGACGCCAACGGATTGACGAAATAGACATAATTTGAGGTTATAATCAAAACTAATGTTTTTTTTGGTAATTTCGAATATCAACAAACTACATTTTAACAAATCATAGTTAACTATGTATAAATGAAAATAAACCTCAGATTAACAAGAAAATAACGACTCGCCATGGGACTGACATTTTGACTGGCTTCGCACGTGTATAGACGACAAACACAACCCAAACACTGGTAATATTATGGCGGCCGTCAAATTGTGCGGTCCGCAACTAACTTCATTACCAACATTAAAACTTAAACAGGGATTTGACCTTGACTCGGTGATATTCTCGGCGAATTTTAAATTAAAAGAACACACAACGGACTGACGAAAGAAACTAAACACAAAGTTTCTTATTTTTTATTAAATAAAATGGAGAACATTGCATTATGAAAGTTGTAGTATATAATACTATGTACATCACAGATTGTAGTAAATTAGTAAGTTTTCCTAAATCAATGATAATGTTTAATGGATAGTCACTTGATTGTTGGTTTTCAGGATTGTGACATGCCAACGGACTGACGTTTTGAGTATTAATTTTGTTTTTTTATTAACTTGTATTTAAAATGAAGAAGTGAAATTGGGTGACCAAATAAAGGACTTTTCATTGTTTTAAAATAAATTGTTATTTCAATACAATATAATAAGACTTTGTATATATTGGCTGGTGACATTGAGTTACCCAATTTTTGTAGAATCACCCATATGTATAATCATATGCCTGAATATCAAAGTAAAAAATTATTAAATAACTATGTCAAGTTACATAGGTCACAAGTGACAATTTTAATGATAAATACCTGAACACGTAACCTTTGCTTTATCTGATAATGTTGGTATTTCCCTTTTTATTAAAATAAATGATAAATCCAAAAACTATGGTTTCAGCTGAATGTAGGTATGGTTAAAACAATTCACTAAAATTAATTTATGGCAATTTGTAAACGCATTACAGCGGCATGAAACGTCGGATTTGCTTACCGTAGCGAAAATTATGATCGTCAAAATATTGATTATTATTGTTCACAGAAGCGAAACATTAATGAAAGAATAACATAAAATTCAAACAAATAGGGCGTTAGACAGCATATCCAAAATAAAAAGCCACTTCCAGCCCCTAGTAATTAAGCAAAAATTTAAAATATCAGGAAAATGATCAGGGACAGTCAGCGGAAATTAAATGCAATTTCTAACCTAGCTCAACGTTTGCATAAATTAACTAAATATTCACTCACATTTTCAATTCACTGCGAACTCTTTTTGTTACACATAAACAATTTTATTTCATTTATTTTAAATTTACTTGACAAAAATCTATTTTCTCACACCACAAACTGTAGAAAGTAAAATTGAATATAATGAAGTTTGAAAGATCATTGCCACCCTTAAATATATTTTTCCTCAGTTAACAATCAGTGAAAGTGATCTTACATCATATGTTTTATGAAACGATGTATGAAAAAATATTACAGTTCTCATATTTAAAATAGTATTGCGTATAAAGTACACTAACACGGAAACTTTATATAATTTGTTAAGCAAAAAAATGTGTTCAAATACTGGCTAATTGCATAAAATTCGGGAATAAAAGTTTACTGGCAATAAAGTTCTAAGTACTGACGTGTTTTTTCATAGAGATTTCCATTATCCTTTAACTAAGTCGATTATCATTGCAATCGAATAAAACTATAAATGTTACTTTTATCAGTACCACTGCTAATGGGTTGGTAAGATGAGAAGCGTTATATTAGTCTAAAGCTCATGTCCATTTTCATCAGAAAGGAAATTATAGTAGCCCTAGCTATGAATAACTTACGTACTTGCAATTTTTTTAATAAATCTATTCGTTTAAAGATTTTATAAATAATGCACACATATGATATGTATTTTAATTTATTTCCGAAGACTGTGGTGCGCGGCGCATCGGCGCGGTTCATAAATGCTGCCAAGTCCTAAGTTTGTACATCGCGCGATAGAAAGTATGCATTTTAAAAATTAAAAACAATAATATTTTAGCTTTTTAAATGAAACCCAAAATGTTTCCAGACATAAACGATTTTATTGAAGCGGATAAAAGAGGCCATCAATCAAGTAAGCCAATCCACTCCGACGAAACTACTTCAGAACCGCTCAATTCATGTATTGTTCATCATCTAAAATGATTAACGCATAAACCCACACCACTTAAACACAGCAAACACTCAACTCAAAATGTCAGGACTCCCACCAATACCAAATCAGCTTAAAGGCGATTATATAATTTTATATTGATCATATATGTGAATAATTGATCATGATTATTCAAATAAACGATTAATATGTTTATTCACATCACTAGTTAGTGTTGATTTTTGAATGTTTATGAAATCATATGGCATGTATAATTTATAGCTCGCTCTGCATATTTTATTAAATTTCAATGAATATGTTGAAAAATGAATGATGATATCAATAATTACGTGCCTTCCCTCCTTAACCCAAGGAGATTCAAAAGGAACGAAGCTGATGTGTCATTAACTCAGGTAACTTGATCTTAAACAAACACGAACAGACTTCCAAATAATTTACTAATTGGCTGTTGGGTGTTTTTATTTATAAAATGGAAATACACATCTGCAAAATAAACTATAACAGAACGTATTTCTTACAATTTAGGTGATAACTGATAGTGTTTACATATATATTTGGTGATTTTATATAATAATTAACAAACCCTTTAACTTTCACTACATTTTAATGGCTTAGACAATTTAATTGGGACCTATGGTTGAATACTCGAGAAATAGCTCAGCTGTCCTGCTAATAGGGGGCATCGCTGCTATTGTTTCTAGAGTCTAATTCAGAGGTTCCCAGACTTTTTTCTCATAGACTACTTTCAAAATTTAGCTGGTTCTGGTGGAACCGCTGCAGCTACATATCTACCATATTCCGCTTACGAATTGTGAACTGCCATTTTTTGTCACGCCAACATGACCCCTGTCCACCTGGACCAGGTTGGGAATTAAGGGTCTAAAGATAGGGTCAAAGATTATTCACTTTGTCTAAAGGGTAAAAAATGTTATTATTATTAAATTTAAAGATATCTGAAGGCTTAAAAGTTATTTAACAACTGCTGTCAATTAATAAAAGTCAGGATAGACCTTTTATGAAGATGCTCATATTTTAGTGATATATCACTAAGAGGTCAGCCATTCAAAGATTGACAATGCTAAGGGTTACTTAAATCACCAAATGGTTAATGATTAGTGAGTGCAATTGGCTACAAACTCTTTAATTTATTATATTTTATTTTATTTTTAAATAGCCCCACAAGGTGTACAATTATTAGTTTTAAAAAAATGCCATTTTTTTTTTAATATCCACAGGGGTTTTTTTTTATTTTTCTGGTGACCCTTGTGACCACCCCTATCACCCCCCTTCCCAGCTACGTAACCTTTTGGGACACCCTGTATGAGGCACTAATTTTGTTTCAGAATTCTATTGTGAGTCGGAGAAGCTGTTCCCTCTCTTTAAGGAGAAATAATACTTTATCATTATTAGACCAATCAAAAGTAAATAGGGTGAGCATTTTTAATAGAGGGTTTATTTGTATTATTTATACAACTGGTTGGGACATATGGAGAGGGCGGATGAAAGGAAACTTACGAAAGGTATTTTTCGTGTGAATGTAATTGGAATGGTCAGAAAAGATCATCTCAGGAGAATGTATGCTGGTCAAATAAATGATCTCGGAAAAATGCTAGTCATAACTACCGTCAACTGGTGCAAATGTATGAGAAGATAGTGATATGATAGTGGAAGAGGTGAAAAAGGTGTGTCAGGATCATTTGTGGCACTTAATAGTCCCTGCCTACCACCAGAGCATATAGAGCTTGGGAATGTATCTATACAACTGAATGATAAGTAATGGCGATTCAACTACATACAGACTATTAAAGCCAAGCATGTCACATTTTTAACGTGGCAACATCAACTCTATTCTATTGTATTGTAATTTTAGATTGTGAGTGAATAGATTTTTGTTGATTTCACCAATATCGAGTATTTTTTAATTTAATTAGCCTATGAAGGCAGACAAGCTAATGGCCCACCAGATGGTAAGTGGTTACCATCACCGATAGACTTTAGCAATGCCAGGGGCACAGCCAAGCCACTGCCTATTGTGAAAGTAGCAAAACTTTATACATAGCAATTACTAAAAATAAAGATCAAACATAGACATCTTTTATAACAGAAAACCTTCCAACATCAACTCATATAGTTATAAATAATTGCCCCCAGCAGTCACAGATAAGAGACTATTAATTACAGCAAACTACGAGCTAGACACCTCTTTTGTATTCATAAACCCTGTGTACATTTTCCCCGGTTAGGGATGTTTGTGTGCCTATTTAGAAGTCCATTTATTTAATCAGCATATATTCTCCTTGAGCGCCCTCTTCTGGCCTTTCATTCACATTCACATGATATGATAAATACTTTTCGTGAGCCGCCATGGCCTGGGTCAATCAGTCCTGGAAATTGATTTTCAGGGCTCCATCAACCTGTATTTATCTAGTTATAGGCAATTACAATATCCTCGTAATATCCATGTATCATATATATCCAATAGTACAATTATCCTGGTATGGTAAAGTGGCAACACTGGAATTGATGATGAGTACAGTGTAGGTCATATATGATGGTCGAGAGACATTGCATTCCTCGATGTATCTCCTACTCCCTCACCAGTAGTAGTTTGGGTTTCCGATTTGACAAAGACATGGCGTCGCCCGGTATTGGAATTTGTCCCAAATATGCTTATAGGCTCGCCCACTATCAAATTACACGTAGGATTGAAACAAGCTCGGCGAACCATAAATGCACTACTTGCACATCTGACAATCCCTCTGGTTATGCAGGTTTGATCTTAAAGTGCATATTTTAAATTCCAGGTAATAGATGTAACAAATAAAGAAAATATACAAAGCAATAGTATCTCAAAAAATATTAGTGTACCCAAGTTCCAAATTGAGTCTAAAAATATTGATTGTGTAGATAGTATAGGATTTTCAGCTATTGAAGATTTGCTTGCGGAATTTGAAAAATATGATAATGTGGTAGGTAATGTTCAAAATAATGCTAATAATATAGTTAATGTACAAAGTAATCTCAACAAGGAAAGTAATAATAATTGCTTGCCAGAATCACCTGACATTCTTAATTTAGATAATACAAGTGAGAAGACCTTTATATACGACGTCGAGAAAGAATTGGTTGCAGTATCTTTTGGTGTAAATAATTGTAGCAACATAGACTTAACTACCAAAAAGAGTGCAATAAAACGATTAAACATTGATAGAAGATACGAGAACATTAATATCGATTGTGAAATCATAGAAAATGCCGAACTATCGACTGATTATTCTGCAGACGACATTATTAACGCGATCGCACCGAGCCCGCCAAAAAAGGTCGCTATCAACTTAGAAATTAAGAAGAAACTATCAACAGAAAATACAAAGGTTCTAATTTTAAACTCAAATGCCATTGAGCAGATCACAAACGTCACTGTCCAACCACCAAATTATAAATTAGTGAAACGGAACATTTTAGACGATAAATCAAAAACCATCAAGAGAAGGACATTAACGAATGATAATGGAAATCTCTCGCGTGATAAATTGAAACAGAAATCGATAGACAATTTCTTTCCTAAAGTTGCCGGTTCAAAAGAAGTTAGAACGACGAATATCGCGAGCGCTATCAAAAATGTAGCTCGTGATGTGGAGGACATGAGCAAAAATTCGGGTGTTGCTGACGCTGTGAAATTTGAACGCGTTGTGCGGACTTCATTGAAATCTAGCAAGAGAGACAATGAATCTCCTAGAGTGGCCAGAGTGGCGACAGCGAAGAAGGAGCAAGTATGCAAAGATGTTAAGACTTCAAGTTCGGAGGCGCCGCGGGTGTCTCCATCTAGAGTTAAAAACGAGAGCGCAAGTTCACTCTCGCCGAGACGGAAAGTGGAATCGACACAATTCAGCCTGCCTGTAAAGTCCAAGTCCAACAAGTCAGCCATATTACCTCAGAGTATACCTCAGCACAAGATCGTAGCAGGTATTAAGTTCAAAATGTAATGTCTTATATTTTATGAATCTTTATCATCAAATGTTCTAAAAGATCGTTAGTGAGCCTGATCGCCCCCTATAATATCATGAAATAAACGGGGCGATACGTGTATGCAGCACTAGTCGGACCCTTGTTTAACCCTTTGGGGATTAAATCGTTAGCTTATATGTTTTAAAGCTGGTATAATCCAGATGGTTCTTAGCTATGTTTCAAGAAAGTTTGTTCAGCCATTTAAAATTGATTTCTTTTTTTATCCTTCACGTCACGGCAAAGTGACTGCACTACACCTGATGATAAGCGTAGTGCAGTAAAAAAAACTAGCGACCAACAACAAACAATACATTTATCGGTGGTCACCAGAATCATGTCGGCCTGTATAAATGCTTCTTCCCTCTTCGGAGAGGTAAGAAGCAAATCGAGGGGCCTGCGACAGGATAGGCGGATGACCGATGCAGGCACAGAGATACAAGGATGTAGGTACCCCTATACCCGCCCCAACCAACTATCAAGTCATATCGCAAGCCCCTCGGGAGAATTCACTGGCAGATCCTGGAACGCGATCCACACAAGGTGTGTGGGTCACTATGGCAGGTTTTAACACCATTTGTACGGTGGTCGCTACTCTGGCGGATATGAATATTCTACCACCAGCATAAAGCATGTTAACATTTAGATTATTTATGTAATTGTACGTCATTAGGAAATGTTTTTTTTTCAGGAACACATTTCGCCGTTGACGCTTTCGCTTACGGAGAAATACCTAATGTGAAACATTATTTCCTCACGCACTTCCACTCTGACCATTATTCGGGTCTCAAAAAGAGTTTTAACAAATTATTGTTCTGTTCGAAAATAACTGGTAAGTTCTGAAAAATACAATACTGCGATCAAAATTATACTCTTCGGTTTATTTCAAGAATATAATAATTGATGATGTAATAAAGATCAGTTACATGATTATATCCTTATGTTGACGCGAATATTACACGTTGAAGTATAACTAATTTAAACGGATTTATCGCGGTTTCATATTTTAATTTCGGTCCCTACGTTTCGAAATCGGGATGACATGGTTCCTCATCGTAATTCAAAGTTCTGTTTTGTGTTGTCTGTTTATGGGCAGGTGTGGTGCGTACCACCAGGCGAGAGCGATCTGGTCGTTTCGACATTCTAGCTAATAAAAAAAAAATACACGGCACACTACACTAAAATCTATTTTACCTGTTACCAAACATCGCACACTTATTTTTTTATTTAATTGAATGATATTATTATAATGATAAGCGCTCATAAACAGAAGCAACATCACACAGGACTTTGAATTACAAAGCCGGCATGGCACTGAACTGCGCTCGTCATCCCGAGACATATAATGTTAAGTGTCATAATGCCAAATAATTTCACTGGCTTCAATCTCCTTCAAACCTAAATACAAAAGTGCTTACACAATGTTTCTTGGCGGCAGAAATACACTGCGTGGTAGTATCAACCCAGACGGCCTATCGCATACGAGGGGCCTACCACCTTGTAAATAAAATCAATATTGATTTAATTTGTGATTCATGCAATATACCTAATTTGTGATTCATGCAATATACCTAATTTGTGATTCATGCAATATACCTAATGTGTGAATCATGCAATATACCTAATTTGTGATTCATGCAATATACCTAATTTGTGATTTATGCAATATACCTAATTAGTGATTCATGCAATATACCTAATTTGTGATTCATGCAATATACCTACCTTCTTTTTCAGCCGAGCTGTGCACGTGCCGATTGGGTGTCAATCCAAAATGCATTCACGTGATAAATGTGGACGAAACTATACGTGTCGAAGGCGTAGATGTCACCGCGGTGGATGCCAACCAGTGAGTGATAGCGGTTTCACACGGTTCGATGTTAATTGATCAATCTCTAAATCACTTGCGATTTGGACAGTATGAACAGATTTGCAATCGATTGATCAAAAGAGAACATATAAATTTTGATCATTCAAGTCAGTTGATTAATTAAAATCGAACAGTGTGAACCCGCTTTGACACTAAAAATATGTTTATAATCATCTCATTAGTTTGGTGGCAGCAGCTGGTAGCTGTTATTCCACTAGCTATAGGTCGGGGATCTAATTTACATAATGTTAAGCCCCATTTGAAATGTACACTGTATAAAGTTTTTGTCTACAGCATGAATGAGTAGTTACGTGAGTTGTCACGGTGCGTGAGAAATCCGGAGGCCCAAATCCCCATCTCATTCTCAATCCCCTAATTATCCCTTTCCTTTAAAATCGGCAACGCGCCATGATTCTTCTTATCAGGTGACACATTTGTCTGCCGACCCATGCTATAAAGAATATATAGATTAATTGATTCTTATTCATGGTTATTCATTAAATACCAAAAACGAAATAAGCTTCTTATATAAATTTAAAAATGGCTTCTTACGTTTACGCGAATGTTACTCATTGAAATAAAACTAATTTAAACGGATTCTTTCGCGGTTATTTATTTTAATTTTGTTCCCGACACGTTTCGAAGGCTTCATTCAGATCAGATCTGCGTAGATCGGACCATCATCGAACCTTAATAATTTTAAACTGAAGGTAGATAATGTAACATTAACATTTTGGGACAACCTACACCTCAGTCCACCCCGTGACCACGAAGGCTGTAAAGCCTTCGAAACGTCGTCGGGAACAAAATTACAATAAATAACCACGATAGAATCCGTTTAAATTAGTTTTATTTTAAAAATGGCGTTTAACATTAACTTTTTTTTTAAGGCCGGCAAACGAGCAAGTGGGTCACCTGATGGTAAGTGATCTCCACCGCCCATGTACGCCCACCACCAGAAGAATAATGGGCGCGTTGCCGACCTTAAAGGAAAGGGATAATTAGGGATTGGGAAGGGGAGGAGATTTGGGTTTCCGAATATCTCACTCACCGTACAAAACGCAGCAGCAAGCCGCTACTTTACGTCGGTTTTCTGTGAGACAGTGGTAACGACCCGGTCGAGCCAGCCCATTCATGCTGTATCAAAACTGTCTATAGCGTGGCTCTACCACTGAACGAACTAACATTTTGGCGTTACTGGAGCTGTTTCTCATTGTATTTTACAGTTGTCCCGGTGCAATAATGTTAATATTCACTCTGCCCAATGGTAAGACGTTGCTTCACACCGGTGACTTTAGGTCTGCGCCCGCCATGGAGTCCTATCCTATATTTTGGAACAAAGATATTCACACCATTTATTTGGACACCACGTGAGTATAGGTTATTTCTATATCTTACTAGCAGACCCGGCCACGCGTTGCTGTGGCTAAGGTATATTGGACAGGGAGCCCTCTGGTAGCTGATCCACTTGACTACTATCAAACTCATTTTCCGTGAGTAGCTTCGTTTCGATGAGACGACCAACTATTCCCTATGCGAAAATTCTCTATTGTGGTAGCTAACAGATGTAGCAAGGATATAATATTTCGATTTGATGATACTCAAGAAATTATTATTTTATTTGTAGGACAATATGACAGTTAAATTATATAAATATTAACTAAGTAAAAACAAAAAAATCAGCTGGTTAGTAATCATACCTATTGGAAGGAGGGGCTTCCAATAGGGCTCCCTGTCCATATGTCAAATTATATTGTAGTAAATTATTCAATATATTGCGCCATCTGTTAGAATCTTATGGAACTCACAGATAATTGTTACTCTTTGTCATATAATAAACAAATAATTTGCATTAAAAAATTATTGCGAATGTACTCAATCCAGCCGATAAATTACCTTACACCGCTATCTGTTAGAATGTTATGGAACTCACAGATTCTGATAATTAATTTAAATTCGTAAATAACTAATAATTTGTAATAAAAAAGTATTGCGACTATAAATTAATATATAAACTATCCTATCTGTCAAGTTGGATCAAACTGCACAAAGTTTGCAAAATTTGATTAAAATCGGTTCAGTGGTTTAGGAGTTCATCGCGAACAAACAACGTGACATGAAATTTTTATATACAAAGATTAATTTATTATAAGGTAAGGTCGCAGGATGTCGCTGGATGCAGGCTGTTTCCAACAGGTCGGTCTGGAAATCTTTGGGGGAGGCCTATGTTCAGCAGTGGACGTCCTGTGGCTGATGATGATGATGATGATGATTTATTATAGGTACTGTAATCCTCGCTACGACTTCCCCACACAAGACCAGAGCTTAGAGATGGCATTATACATACTGCGTCAGAAAAAACTCACTCTGGAGAAAGCGGGGAAGAAATTCTCATCGGTTTTGATTATCTGTGGTACTTACACTATAGGTATGTACATTTACAATACTAACGTAGCATAGGCTCTCGCCTTTATCGACGTAGGGGTAGACGGAGATGCAACTATTGCTGCACCCACATTTCGCCGAGCTTATTGCCGTTTCATATTGTGAATTCTGAATGGTAGTCACGTTGTAGACAGTTTTGTTTACAGCATGAATGGTCGGGCTCGACTGGGTCGTTACCATTGTCTTACAGAAAATCGACATAATGTAGCGGTGGATATCTCACTCCCCGTACGAAACGCAGCAGCAAGGCGCTACTTCACGTCGGTTTTCTCTGAGGTAGTAGTAATGACCCGGTCGCCCCGGCCCATTTATGCTGTAGACAAAACAGTCTACAGCAATGTTTCCCAACCTTGTTTAGGCCATGCCCCCACCTTAACATTTTTTTGTTAAATTTGTCACCGATATCTAGCATTGCATTTAAATAAACCAAAGCGAAAGGGTTAAAGTCGTGTCGAGTCCCATTTTAAATTGCCCTCCTTAACTATCAAATTGCCCCCCTGCGGGGCGTGGACCCCACGTTGGGAAACACTGGTCTACAGCGTGGCTCTACAACTCTTCAATATCATTTCGTATTTTTTTTTATATATATAGGATAGGCCGGCAAACGAGCAAGTGGGTCACCTGATGGTAAGTGATCACCACCGCCCATGTACATCCACAATACCAGAAGAATCATGGATGCGTTGCCGACCTTAAAGGATAGGGATAATTAGGGATTGGGAAGGGGAGGGGGATTTGGGCTTCCGGATATCTCACTCACCGTACGAAACGCAGCAGCAAGCCGCTACTTTATGTCGGTTTTCGTATTTTCAGGTAAAGAGAAATTCTTCCTGGGCATGGCGCGGCGTGTCGGTTGTTCAGTGTGGGCGTGTCCCGAGAAGGATCGAGTACTACAGGTGGTGGAGGGGCGGAGTTTCACCCACACGCCACCGCAGTCCTGCCAACTGCACGTTGTTCCTATGAGGGATCTGACGCACGAGGTGATTACATACATATATAGATAGATAGATAACACTTTATTGAACACCAATTTAAGGAAAAATACCTCATTATCATCAGCCACAAGACGTCCACTGCTGAACATAGGCCTCCCCCAAAGATTTCCAAACCGACCTGTTGGAAGCGGCCTGCATCCAGCGACCTCCTGCGATCTTTATCAGGTCGTCTGTCCACCTTGTAGGTGGACGTCTAACGCTGCGCTTGCCAGTAAAAAAATACATAAGAAACTTAAAACTACAACAATGTCAATAGGCGGTCTTATCGCGAAAAGCGATCTCTACCAGACAACCTTACAATAACGGAATTGTTAGAAAGATAACCTTAATCACTGAGCATTAGAGACGGGATTAAAGTAAGCGTGTATCCAGTGACAGCGTCCGTGGCACAGCTGATGTGTAGCCGGTTGTGAAACGAGAGGCCGCGGGTTCGATCCCCGCACCGAGATAAATGTTTTTATGCAAATCACTAATATTTGTTTCGGAGTCTGGGTGTTGTGAGACCGAAAGTCAAAATCAAATCGCACGGGCATTTGATTGAATATGTTTTGCTAATCGATAGCATACCCCTGTAGTCGATGGTTGGCGTTATTGATCGGGGAATCCCCGCTGCCCACTGACAGGGGGGTGCAAGTGCACCCCCTTGCACCCTGCTGCCGGCGCCCATGATTGTAGACTGCACGTTGTACTAATTAGAAATCTCCCGGACGGAGATTTTTTTTTTGTATTTGCTTGAATGACGAGACGAACAGATCGCTCGCCTGATGGTAAGCGCCACCCCTGCCTATAAATAGATGCAACAACACCACACAGAACTTTGAAATACGAAACATTATATTAGCCTACCCGGCGGCCTAAATCCCCCTCCCCTTCCCAATCCCTTAATTGTCCCTTCCCTTTAAAGTCGGCAACGCGCCTATAATTCTTCTAGCATTTCTTTACATCAAACTGTGTACCCTGTAGTAACACTAGCCCTGTATTATATACGTCCCGCTGCTGGGCACGGGCCTCCTCTACTGAATGAGAGGGG
This sequence comes from Amorpha juglandis, assembly GCA_949126905.1. Taxonomy (NCBI): domain Eukaryota; kingdom Metazoa; phylum Arthropoda; class Insecta; order Lepidoptera; family Sphingidae; genus Amorpha; species Amorpha juglandis. The sequence goes on along the minus strand of OX421385.1, from coordinate 11,556,049 downwards.
TTAGGCCATAGTCCACCACGCTGGCCTAATGCGACTTGGCAGACTTCACATACCTTCGAAAAATCTTATCGAGTTCTCAGGTATGCAGGTTTCCTCACGATGTTTCCTTCACCGTTAAAGCAAGCGATAATTAACAATTAATATTCACGTAACTTAGAAAAGTCAGTGGTGTATGCTCTTGGGGCTGGTTTCGAACCTGCGACTTTCGTCTCGATAGTCCGTACCACTTTCCACTGAGCTATCGCTGCTTTTTTACTACCATGTAGTACTTGTACTAGAATGTTAAGTAATGAAGACGTGCTGATAATAAAGAGGTTAAACCCAACAGCATCAAGTGTTATTCTTCTCAAACCTTATACTTGTGACCAGTGTCTCTTGGTTTGCAACTTCTTTCTTCTTGCTTCGCAGAAGTTGCGAAATTACCTGGACAGTCTGCAGGGTGCGTTCGAGGAGGTGGTGGCGTTCAAGCCGAGCGGCTGGGAGAATGGCAAGAACTCCAGCGTCGAGAGGGACATGGTTGCTATACATGGTTTGTTATTAATAACTGATTTTTTTGTTTTCGCTCGGAAAGCGTTTTATCGCTACTCCCCCACATCTGCCCATTAACAGAAGCAACACCACAGAGAATTTTGAATTACAAAGCACTGCATGGCTCCGAACTGCGCTCGTCACCTCTAGACTTAATATAAGGTATGTCCATGCCCAGCATTTTCACTGGCTTCATGTCCAAACCGAAACACAACACCTAACAGTGCTTACACACTGCTATTTTTATTGTTTTCGTGGGAAAAAGCGTTTATCACTACCGCCCCACCGGGGGGAGGTGGAACGGTTATGTTGGACTCTACCGGCCTTACGACCCAGCGTTGAGCCGCCCGGGAGAGATGGAAAATATTTGAGCGACACCTGGGCCGAGTCCCTAACACTATGTACATCCTCCATCATTCATCCATCATCATCATTGACAGCCACCGTGGCGCAGCGGGCGAGTAGTCGGCTGTGAAACGAGAGGCCGCGGGTTCCATCCCCGCACCGAGACAAATGTTTGTTTGATCCACAATTATTTGTCTCTGGGTGTGAGTGTTGTGAGACCGAAAGTCTCTCGTAGTTCCTGATACCCACGACACAAGACTCGTATCTTACTGTGAGGTCAGGACTATGTGTGTGACTGTTGGATGTATTTATTTATTTATCCTATGCCATGCAATATGCAAATACCAACTAAAAACTCCGCGGTGGCCATCTTCGGCACATTAAGAATGGCCCCGGGTTCCCGAGGCGAGAAACGTCCTGGCTTCAGCCGGAACCGCCCCTCCTCGGTGCCGCCTAGCTACCTGTCTCCAAATGGGGGGGGGGGGGTTGGTCTTAGAAGCCTTTTACAAGGTGCTAGGTCCCTCGTATGCGAGAGGCCGTCTGGGTTGGTACCACCGCGCCGTCTATTTCTGCCGCCAAACAACAGGGTGTAAGCACTGTTTTGTTTCGGTTTGAAAGACATTGAAGTGAAAGTGTGCCAGTGAAATTACTGGGCAATGTGAGACTTAACATCTTATATCTCGGGGTGAGCGCAGTTAAGTGCCATGCAGTGATTTGTAATTCAATGCTCTGTGTGGTGTTCTGTGTTTTCCTTTGCAAACTATTTATTAACTATTATTGTAAAACTATACTATCAATTTATTTACTACTAGCTTTTGCTCGCGGCTCCGCCCGCGTGATCTGCTTTTTCTGGGATAAAAAGTAGCCTATGTCCTATTCTGATGTATAAGCTATATTATTGTAAAGTTTCATTAAAATCCATTCAGTAGTTTTTACGTGAAAGAGTAACAAACATACATCCATCCATACTTACAAACTTTCGCGTTTAATTTTTTTTTTTTTATAGCTTAGGCCGGCAAACGAGCTAGTGGGTCACCTGGTGGTAAGTGATCTCCACCGCCCATGTACGCCCACCACCTCAAGAATCATGGGCTCGTTGCCGACCTTAAAAGAAAGGGATAATTAGGGATTGGGAAGGGGAGGGGATTTGGGCGTCCGGATATCTCACTCACCGTACGAAACGCAGCAGCAAGCCACTACTTTACGTCGGTTTTCTGTGAGACAGTGGTGATGACCCGGTCGAGCCAGCCCATTTATGCTGTAGACAAAACTGTCTACAGCGTGACTCTACCACTCAAAATTGACTTTAGACTTACTCAAAATAGTAGGATTGACAATGCGGATTGTCTATTTTTAATTAGTTATTTTTGTACACAGGTATTCCATACAGTGAACATTCCAGTTTCTCGGAGCTGATACGTTTCGTGAAATATTTGAAGCCAAAGCAAGTCATACCGACCGTCGACATTTCTGGGGGTGTCAAAGCTGTACAGGTAATGTACTTTATTTTACCTGCTGGTGGTAGTATATTCACATGGTGTTAAAACCTGTCAAAAAAAAATATTAAATATTCTTAGAAATTTAATGAGAGATGACTTTACATAACAGGAGGAACACAAATAACATGATCACTTTCAAACTAATTTATCTTACTCACAAAAAACAAACTCGTGTCAGGAATAACAAAATGTAGGCCTTACTTTAATTTCACTTATATACACACTTAGTATGATTAATTACGACAGAATTACTACTACTGTAACGGTCAGCCAAGCAGAAGGCTGGCTACTATAATAAAGACCACGATAGTTACTAAGGTCTTCACTGCACGTTGACGGAATGCGAACTGCAACATGTCAAGTCGTGCGCCGCTCTTTTATACATAATTTATCTGTAGGTGTATCTACCCGATTACAATTTTATAAACACCATCCGCACAGATTAAAAAAACATTTACATCTAACAAATTATGTACAGTACTCTTTATTTTAAAAGGGTGTTTTTTACATTTTTAGATATTAGTTACAACAAAAAAAAACATTTAAAAATATAAAAAAAAATATTACCCTCCAATGGCGAGGCCTAGGGCCCAAGCCACCGGCGGTTAGGACCCAAGAGATAGCAACCTCCTCACAATGAGTGCCGTGTCCAATAACACCGCTTTCTGTATCTGACCTTTGACCCAACGACCAATATCAGGCTTAATGGCAACAATAGTCCTGTCTGTAACAATAGATCGACCCCAATACAGCGTTGCATGTTCATTTTCAAGATTAAAAAATAAATAAATTAAATTAATATTGTTTTTTTTCCTGTTGCAGAAGTATTTCCCTTGCCCGCTAGTGTATAAAGACGAAGCTAAATGTCAGAGCCGAATGACGGACTACTTTAGTACAAACAGATATCAAGTACCTGTCGTGACGTGATTTTAAGGTGACGTATCGACAGTTTTGTTTATGGCTAATGTCGGTAAACGTGCAAGTGGGTCACCTGAGTGATCGCCGCTACCCGTGGACACTCAATACCACTGCCGTCTGTTCATTAGAAGTCGTTAAATGTATGAACTTATATATTTCACAAACGATTACATGCGATTCGACAGATATCAACTCATACAATATTGTGTAAAGTTTGTGAGTATTTTTGAAGTTATACTTCTTTAGGCGCGTTATGAAAAAATGATGAGAGTGAAATTTTAAGATGCGCGCGCACCTGTGACACAAAAAATTAACAGAAAAAATTAACAGTATGAAGTTAGGCGCGTGAGAGCAGTATGAAGTTTTTTTTTTTTTTTTTTTTTTTTTTTAATGGCATCTGTTATACATTATGCCAGCAGTATGAAGTTAGGCGCGTTATGAAAAAATGATGAGTGAAATAAAAAAATAAATAAATAAATATAAATAAATAAATATATATATATATATATAATTATATATAGATGCGGTTTTTATTTTATAATTTGGAACATGGTGCCGTAAAAAAAGTACCAGGTTCGCATAAACGCGAAGAGAGTAGAATGTCCATTTTTCATGGCGAGTAGCCGTAATTAATAAACAAATGACGATTTGGACAAAGAAAAACTCTTTAGGTTTTTTTCTTATTCGGAACAAGTACCAGGCTCGCATAAACGTGAAGAGAGTAGAATGTACTTCTATCATGTGGAGTGGATATGTTGATATAAATTAAAATACTTTTATTTAATATAATTAACACTAAATATTATTAAATTATTAATGTTAAATACTTATTATTGGTTATTTAATGATTCCAAAGAAGTATAACTTCTCACGCGCGTACATAAGTACACGCACCCATTTTTTTTTTTTTATCCGAGCACGGCGTAGTGACTGCACTACACCTGCTGGTAAGCATAGTGCAGTCCAAAAAACACCAGAAAACACCCTCTTCGGAGAAGGAAGAAGCAAATCGAGGGTCCTGCGACAGGACAGGCAGATGACCGATGCAGGCACAATAATACAAGAATGTACCCTGTGCCCGCCCCAACCAACCATCAAGTCATGTCGCAAGCCCCTCGGGAGAACCGGATATACACTGGCTGACCCTGGAACGAGACCCACACAAGGTGGGTCACTATGGCAGGTTTTAACACTAGTGTTCGCTATCCGGTCGGATACGAATATCCTCCCACCAGCAAATTTTAGCCAACCTATTAAAAGTTCTATGTGAGGTTGCTTCTGTTTATGGGCAGGCGTGGTGCATACCATCGTACGAGCATCCTGCTTGTCTCATCGTTAAGTTAAAAAGAAATGAAATTTAGACCAAAATTACTTTATTTTTTGTAGTACATACTATAATATTTTTCTTTCGTTTCAGATAAATTGTACAGCTGCGTTTTATAAGCCGCCATGGAAGACTGTGATGTATTTTTGATATTATTGTATTTTAGTTATTGTGTATTTATAAAAAGTTAATTGATTTGTAATAAATAATGTTTTAATATTTGTTTTTTTTTTCAACAGTAAACAATGTCAAATTGGCACAGATAATGATATATTTTGTTTACGCGAATATTACACATTGATATAAAACTAATTTAAACGGATTTTTATCGTGGTTTTTTTTTATTTAATTTTGATCCCGATGTTTCTGAAGCTTTTCAGCCTTCGTGGTCACGGGGTGGACAGTCCGTTTAAATTAGTTTTATTTCAAATTTGCATAGATTTTTATCTTTGCCAAGGTTGGAAAACGAGTAAGTGGGTTACCTGATTGGTAAGTGATCTTCACTGCCCTTGATACGCCTGCAATACTAGAAGAATCATGGGCGTTTATGCGAGCCTGGTACTTTTTACGGCAACATGTTCCAAATAAGAAAAAACCTAAAAAGTTTTTCTTTGTCCAAATCGTCATTTGTTTATTAATTACGGCTACTCGCCATGAAAAATGGACATTCTACTCTCTTCGCTTTATGCGAACCTGGTACTTTTTTTACGGCACCATGTTCCAAATTATAAAATAAGTAAAATATCGTCATTTTATTATCAATATCAAAAACAAAATTTCGGTAACATGTCTATTCACCATAAAAAAAAACGAACACAGTCCGGTCCAATCCGACTGGTCACTGTGTGACGCCACCTGGGACTTCGAAATTATCGAAGTTCCAGGGAAGTCGGCTAGCGCTGGCTGGTCAACTGGCCCGCGTGACGTCTCACGGAAGGTTCTCGAATATTCTGGAACCTTCCGCTCGCCGCCGCTCGCGTTACGGAACGTTTCGGTTCACCCTCCCATAAGAAGTTACACTTCATTAAAAAAAAGGTGAGGGGGATTTGAGCCTCCGGATATATCACGCCGTAATAAATGCAACAGCAAGCCGCCATTATTGGGTGCCGGTTCGTTGCACTGAATGTTGCGCTTAATACCGGGACGCGAAGGAACAAACGTAATCGGGAGGATGAATGTGGAAAAAAAATACACGTCGAATTGAGAACCTGTTTTTATTTATCGGTTAAAAATAATACACAAAAACAAGCAGGGGCAAATGCATGCAAATATGCGATAACATTTAAACCCAAGTCACGTAAAAATTGAGATGTTGATTTTATTTTGCTAAATTTACTAGATTTAGGATGTTTAAATTCCGTATTAAGACTTACATTAAGTCGTAAATAGAACATTTCTCACTTACAATTGTGGCTGTTAGAACCAGAGTGGCCTAACTACATTTTGATGACTTTTGACCTATTTGTATTTTCGTCAATTTAAACCACGGCCGAAATGGACTTGTATTGCCATCTATGTCAAGATGATGTTACCAATTTTAGGCCGGTCTGGTCTTGTAGATTAACATTTTTAAATTACGAAAATACAAATAGGTCAAAAGTCATCAAAATGCAGTTAGGCCACTCTGGTTCTAGCAGCTTCAATTATGCAAAACAGGACTTTAAATTATTAAGTTAATGAAATAAACACAATAAAATTTACATCTTAATTTTTGCTTGATGTGGGTTGAAATTTTATTGCATATTTGCATCCATATACCCTATTCTATATTCGGTAGTCTAAACACTAGATAAGGTTATGTCCATCCAAAGGGTTGTCACAACTCGAGGCTCCGCTACATATCAGCATTTGTGACAGTGTAAGGTGATACCAATGTTTGACAGCTGGGAATATCTGGTCGATTATGTTGGTCATCTCGTAAGGATCGTCCGCCAGATCGTACATTTCTGTGAAGCCCTGAAATAAAAAAAGAAGTATGTGTGTGCAATTCAGCCTCCGTGGCGCAGTGGGCGAGTAGCTGACTGTGAAACGTGAGGCCGTGGGTTCGATTCTCGCACCGAGCAAATATTTGTCTGATCCACAAATATTTGTTTCGGGTCTGGGTGTTGTGAGACCGAAAGTCTCTCGTAGTTCCTGATACCCACGACACAAGACTCGTATCTTACTGTGGGGTCAGGGCTATGTGTGTGACTGTTGGGTGTTATTTATTTATTTAAAAAAAAAACAAAAAAAAAATCACTCACGGCAGTAGTGAAACTTCAGAAAGTAGCCTACAAGAGAATGAGATAAAAATAGAATATCAGTGGTATTAGGATAATTAAAAGGTTTATTATTTCTATAATACTTTTGCCAAGCTTAAAAATTATTTATAATTTTAATGCGAAATATTACATTTCATATATTTACATACTTAAGATCTTGTTTCTTTCCAACCTCTTTAGTGACGCCTTTTTCGTTTCATCAAAATTTGCTTTTTCTTCCCAGGGGGCTTGCCCCCTGATCCTCACCCTTTTCCCATCCCTTTTTCCTTCCCCTCCCCCTTGGCCCTTTGGCAGGCCGGCATGATCTTGCCGACCTACGATGGACACATTGTTTATCGTTGGTCGACACTATTCTTGGATTGCGCTACATTTACCATCAGGTGTAGCGTAGTCACTTTGCCGAGCCAGGATAAAAAAAAAGTATTTATATTAGAAATAACTATACCTCACTATCGGCGAACATGCAATATTTCCTATCGATCCGCTCACTGAGGTGTCTCAGACAGGCAAAAGTATTGTTTGTAGAATCTTGACACTTGCAGTCGTACTGCGGGTAGCATTGCTGTTAAAAAAAAATATTCTAAGTTACATATCAAATGATGATTCAAAAAACGCAAAGAAATTCGAACTCTTATTGTTAAATATTTTTTGTTGAATCAAACGAATCAGTATAAAATTTAAATTAGGAAAAATTAATTTACATATTCCTTCATTTCGTGATCGCAAAATTAATCTACATTCAATATAAAAACGCCAACATCAATTAGAAAAACTGCATTCAAATTAGTCCATTCGTTTAGGCGCAACGATGCTACAGACAAATAGACAGACAGACAGAGACAGGGCCAAACTCGTTACAAATTAATGAGGGTTAAATAAATCGATATTAAACTTATCGATTACATTTTTTAAAACTTACCGCAAGATTCTCACCATCATAAACCCAAGGACATTTCTCATCGACGGTACCATCGTTCCCTTCCCCATAATATTCAACGAGCATATATCTTTCTGTCATGTTCTCATTTTGTAAGTCTATGGCCCGTCCATCCATACTCTGTGGCACTTCTAAACCTGCTAGCTCTATGACAGTAGGTGCCAGGTCTATGTTTAGCACTGGTTGGTGATTTTTTACATTCTTCTTTATGCCCGGACCTTTTATTATGAGCGGTACTTTTATATCTGTTTCGTATGGTTGTCGTTTGTCGTACACTTGGGAGAATTGTCCTGAAATGATTAAAAATATGGATAGCATTTTTTTATATAACTGATGAGACGAGCAGGTTTCTCGCATGGTGGTAAGCGCCACGGCTATCCATAACTCGTAACTGTATTGGGAAACAATCGGGTTCTAAGAAATTACTTAATGACAATTAAAGGTTGAGTGCGGCAGTAAGTATAAAAATATTATACCATTTGTTACAACACATACTTATGAAGAAAACAGAAAACAAAACAAAAACTTTGCCTTTTCTAATAAGTACATACAACTGAATGTATAAATTTATATTAATATTCTAATTATTTTACTTTATAACATTCCTCAGTGGCATAAATTGAGCTGCTCTAATACAAATAAATAATACTTCAATGTAGTGCAAATCTTGTAAATCAGTTTATAAAAGAGTAACGTTAGAGTTTCTTGTCAATATTTTGATTTGAATGCTAAAAACAATTACTTATTTCTTGTGAAGACTAAACTAAGCTAAGAAATAACTAAAATACTGAGAAATGACTCACCAATATGATATCCATTATCCGACGTGTATATCAAGTAAGTATTGTCCAGCAAAGAGTTGGTCTCCAGAGCGTTGACCACGTCTGCCACCATCTCGTCGACGGCCAACAATGATTCCCAACGCGAGCGGTACACCCGGTCCAACTCTGGTAGCATTGTATCGGGGAGGGGAGACGGTGGCATACGCATGAGCCAATGTTTATCCTGTGGACACAGAATACGAGAATTTTGAGTGGTAGAGCCACGCTGTAGACAGTTTTGTCTACAGCATGAATGGGCTGGCTCGACCGGATCCTTACCACTGTCTCACAGAAAACCGACGTAAAGTAGTGGCTTGCTGCTGCGTTTCGTACGGTGAGTGAGATAACCGGAAGCCCAAATCCCCTCCCCTTCCCAATCCCTAATTATCACTTTCCTTTAAGGTCGGCAACGCGCCCATGACTGTTCTGGTGGTGGGCGTACATGGGCGGTGGAGATCACTTACCATCAGGTGACCCACTTGCTCGTTTGCCGGCCTATGCTATAAAAAAAAAATACGAATCCTACTAATATTATAAACGCGAAAGTTTGTAAGTATGGACGGATGGATGTATGTTTGTTACTCTTTCACGTAAAAACTACTGGATGGCTTTTAATGAAACTTTACAATAATATAGCTTATACATCAGAATGGGACATAGGCTACTATGTTTTTCAAAAATCAACCCCTAAAGGGTTTAAAAAAGGGATGAAAGTTTGTATGATAAATCTAAACCGCTGAACCGATTCGTCTGTTCCCGTGGGATCTAATACAAAATTACATTCACGCGGACAGGATCGCGAGCAAAAGCTAGTATAAAATATAAGTGGTAGACCGGGTGGGTTCTTCGGGGTCGTTAACACTGTGACAGATTTTTTTTACTTATTTGATTAAATCACGAGACGAGCAAGGCGCTCGTCTGATGGTAAGCGCCAGGCCTGCTCATAAACATAAGCAAAACCACACAGGACTTAGAATTACAAAGCACTGCATGGCATTGAAATGCACTCGTAAGATAAGATAGAATAAGATGTTAAGTCTCATAATGACCAGTAATTTCAATAGCTTCAATGTCCTTCAAACATAAACACAACAATGCTTACACTTATTTCTGCCGCCAAGCGATAGTGTGTAAGCACCGTTGTGTTTCGGTTTGAAGGACTTTCTATGTGGTGTTGCTTCTGTTTAAGGGCAGGCGTGGCGCTTACCATCAGGCGAGCGCCTTGCTCGTCTCGTCATTCAATTAAATTAAATAAAATGAAAAGTAGTGCGCCAACACCATCTACCGTGCTATAACCTTACCATAATGCCAAATAGCTTACCTCAACAGCGACATTGAAGTTGGGATGCTTGACGGCCGTCACGTTGTGGTAGGTGCCTCTGTGTCGGGGCGCGGGGGTGAACGGCTGGTGGGGTGCGGGGGGTGCTAAAACTATCAAAAACGGCGTCGACTCCGTCTGGTTCTCAACGTAGTTTATGCCCAGTTCACGCTGGGGATGAGAACATATCGTGATATAAATTAGTAAATCTAAAGAATCAATGGTGGTTTTTAATTTCCCTATAAGTGGTGTAAGTGGGTCACCTACATCTTAAGCTCTAAGCCAGTGTTTCCCAACGTGGGGCCCACGCCCCAGAGGCGGGCAATTTGATAGTTAAAGGGGGCAATTTAAAAATGGACTCGACACGACTTTAACCCTTGCGCTTTGGGTTATTTAAATGCAATGCTAGATGTCGGTGACAAATTTAACAATAAAATGTTAAGGTGGGGCATGGCCTCAAAAAGGTTGGGAAACACTGCTCTAAGCAAACGGTTTCTGGTATTATGGGCTTACATGGGCGGTGGAGATCACTTACCATCAGATGACCCACTTGAACGTTTGCCAACCTATACTATAAAAAAAAACTTATTTACAAGTTATGTATACAATATTGTACCTACACATAGATCTTGTGTCTGAAATAAACATATTTTATTATTATTATAACAGACTCTCACAGATTAATCAAACAAACACAAATTAGATTTATTTATTTATAATATATTAAGGAATTTAATGTGAGATGAATAATAAAAATAATAGGACACAAATAACATGATCACTTTAAACCAATTTATTCTATTCACAGAGAACAAACCCGTGTCAGGAGTAACCAATTGTAGGCTTTTACTTTAAGTGAACTTGTATATACACGTAGTATGATTAACTACGACGGAATTACCACTACCGTAACGGACAACCAAGCAGAAGGCTTGACTACGATAATAACGACCACAACGGTCCTTACTACGCGACGTCTGAATGCGAACTGTCCCTGTCGAGTCGTGCGCCACTCTTTTATACGATTTTAGGCGTATATACCCGACGACAATTTTATAAAAACCGTTCGCAAAGATTAATAAAAATTAAAATAAAACTTAACAGCTAACTCGGCCTCTCCTGACGCGTGCGCGTCCCGAGCACATTAGGTATTTACAGAACAGACAGTGAGTTTAGAAGAATACAATGCAAATGATTCGTTTCTAGACGGAGCCGTTATTCAATGCCACTCCGCACCACGCACGCTGTGTCGTATTCTTCATCAGAAACGCTGTTGTTGCACTTCACAGCTTTCGTCTGCCTGCATGACGTACCCGACGAGCATCTTACACCTCCTGGGTAACAAAAATACACGGCAGAATCACATAGTTCAAAGTCACACACAAATATTTGCCTTGGGTACGGGAATCGAACACGCAGCCTGTCCGCTACGTTGCGGAGGTCGGCTGTCATCCGATACCATTGGTATAATCACATTTTACCCTAGGTGCGGGAATCGAACCCGCAGCCTGATGCCTGTCCGCTGTGTTGCGGAGGCTGACTGTTATCCGCCACCATGGCTATGCTCATGTGACACTTTCTTATATTACAAAATTTCAGGAACATATTAGCTGCGCTTTATGCACCGCTTCGACCAATCCTGACTAATTTAAACAGTCACTGCTGGGATAGCCTTTGTGAACATTTCAAGTTAAAAAGCTTAATATGAATCCTAGCTTGGGATTCGACATTAATTTTACTTTTAGAAATAAAACAAACGAGAATTGGTTCACCATGGATACACATCAGTCCTTAGATGTCTTCAGCAGGGCGTGCAGCGGACTGCTGCCCGACGCTGGCAGACTGTTGCTGCCCGTCACCAGCAGACGGCTGCTGCGCGTCGCGATATCCGGCGCCCAGCACCAGATGTACAAAGCGAGCTCCTCAAGCCGGCCTTAAACCTCGTATTTCTGCACACCGAGTGGTGAACAGTAGCTGTAAGAAAACCAGCACAGCGGCTGCCCGGAGGCAAGCGCACGTGAGTCGGCTGATGCCATTAGTTAGCTGCCCGGAGGCAAGCGCACATCGCCTTAAAACACTACCTCATGGACACCCTTAGCCTGCGCCGCCAGTACAGAAGGTATCTTCAAGGGGAAGGCATTCGCCTGTCACCCACATACCTTAGGACCAGCTCACATGACCCAGAACTAAGAGTGTACATCGATGGTGCGACAAACGCTAGGCGACACACGCCGGGTGCGACAAACGCTAGGCGACACACGCCGGGTGCGACATACGCTAGGCGACACACGCCGGTGGTGCGACATACGCTAGGCGACATACGCCGGTGGTGCGACATACGCTAGGCGACAGACGCCGGTGGTGCGACATACGCTAGGCGACACACGCCGGGTGCGACATACGCTAGGCGACACACGCCGGGTGCGACATACGCTAGGCGACACACGCCGGTGGTGCGACATACGCTAGGCGACAGACGCCGGTGGTGCGACATACGCTAGGCGACAGACGCCGGTGGTGCGACATACGCTAGGCGACACACGCCGGGTGCGACATACGCTAGGCGACACACGCCGGGTGCGACATACGCTAGGCGACACACGCCGGTGGTGCGACATACGCTAGGCGACAGACGCCGGTGGTGCGACATACGCTAGGCGACACACGCCGGGTGCGACATACGCTAGGCGACAGACGCCGGTGGTGCGACAACCTCGTATCTGCAACATAAGGAAAAACACACGGAGAAAAATGGTTATACAGGTTCGTGTGTGTCCGAAGCATAACTTCTTTATGAAGTAACAAACTATTACTATGGGCGCAAGCGTGCACTCAAGCGCCCACAGAAAAGGGTTTCGTGAGTAACAAATGTAATTGATTAAACATCTAATAGCTTCGGACATAACACGAATAAATCTCAGTGTATCGTGAATGACAGAATCCGGACTTCCGTCACTCCCCACACACTGCCATATGACACACTATAGCAGCTGCAAAATTGCGAGGGCACGTTTATCGGCTGATACCTTTAGTTAGCTGCCCGGAGGCAAGCGCACAACGTCTTAAAACACTACCTCATGGACACTCCTAGCCTGCGCCGCCAGTACAGAAGGTATCTTCAAGGGGAAGGCATTCGCCTGTCACCCACATACCTTAGGACCAGCTCACATGACCCAAGAACTAAGAGTGTACATCGATGGTGCGACAAACGCTAGGCGACACACGCCGGGTGCGACAAACGCTAGGCGACACACGCCGGGTGCGACATACGCTAGGCGACAGACGCCGGTGGTGCGACATACGCTAGGCGACAGACGCCGGTGGTGCGACATACGCTAGGCGACAGACGCCGGTGGAGCAGCAAACGCTGACAGACGGCTGCTGCTCGACGCTGGCAGATGGCTCCACCACACGCGTCTCGACAAGCGGCGCCCAGCACCACTCGTCACCACTGCTTCTGAAAACAATCACGAAAACGAGAAAGCAGGCGGAAATAAGTTTTATAAAAAAGGTTGAACTGTTTCGAGTTCAGCAGTTCCGCATAATATGATCATGTCTGACATATCCTACAACGGAATATGTCCACAAGGTATACGCCCCCAGTAAGTCCGCAAAACAAACATGGTCAGAATCCAATTTTCTAGGACATCAGGCAGCATTGCAGCCAGTGTCCAACCTCTTACGGTTACAGTAACTTGCAGCAAACGTCATTTAAACGACGTTCAAATAGTTCACGTCTACAAAATAGTAAATCCCTTTCATTAGGCATTTAGCGCACGATGGGTACACAGCATTGCTCCATAGAGAAATCCGTGTCGCCCCGTCATCAAAACAATTTTATAAAACCGTAGGTACTGCAAATTACTTTTATGCCAGAATTACATAAACTGGAACGGACTCACCAAATTCTTGTTATACTCAAACTCGTAAATATATCCGATCACAGTCGTCCCGCAAGGCGGCTGTGTAAGCCGTACGGGTAAACCATCACACCGTGGGTACGGCGTTATACGGTCCAACGATCGGGAACTCTTGCGCACCAATATCTTGCACTCCATACCCGCGCCGGTGCCACATCAGTAGAATTCGTCCATTATCGTCCATGGATAATTCAAACCACTCGTAGATAGTCGTAGTTCATCGCGCAGCTACCGAGACATATCGCGTAGTTACCAACACAAGTGCATTTAAAGTTCCAGCATTAGCTATTAAGTAATGCCTTGAAAATTCAACTGTCAAGAAGATGATGATAGGCTGCGGAGCCAATCCCACTTCTGAATTAAGGAATTTAATGTGAGATGAATAATAAAAATAATAGGACACAAATAACATGATCACTTTAAACCAATTTATTCTATTCACAGAGAACAAACCCGTGTCAGGAGTAACCAATTGTAGGCTTTTACTTTAAGTGAACTTGTATATACACGTAGTATGATTAACTACGACGGAATTACCACTACCGTAACGGACAACCAAGCAGAAGGCTTGACTACGATAATAACGACCACAACGGTCCTTACTACGCGACGTCTGAATGCGAACTGTCCCTGTCGAGTCGTGCGCCACTCTTTTATACGATTTTAGGCGTATATACCCGACGACAATTTTATAAAAACCGTTCGCAAAGATTAATAAAAATTAAAATAAAACTTAACAGCTAACTATATTTATCTATTTTATTTAGTTACTGAACACATCTACAGACTGACCGAGAGAGTTGTATGTTTTTAATAACTTACAATAACATCAGTGAGGTACTCGTCAGTGGAGTGTGTGGGCACACCGTTATTGGATATCACGTAGTCGTAGTAAACTGAGTTGCCGACCAACCCGTGCCATTCCGTCCAACCGGGAGGAACTTGCTCCGGTCCACCCGCGTCTTTTCTGCCGTACTGGAAATTAAAGCATTACCATTGTTTTCATCATCATCAGCAACAGGACGTCCACTGCTGAACATAAGCCTCGCCCAAAGATTTCCAGACCGACCTGTTGGAAGCGGCCTGCATCCAGCGACTTCCTGCGACCTTTATTAGGTCGTCTGTCCACCTTGTAGGCGGACTAGAAGAATGATAGGCGCGTTACCGACCTTAGAGGGAAGGGATAATTAAGGGATTGGGAAGAGGAGAGGGATTTGGGGCCACGGAAATCTCACTCACCGCACGAAACGCAGCAGCGAACCGCTACTTTACGTCGGTTATCTGTGAGAACAGGGGTAACGACCCGGTCGAGCCGGCCCATTAATTCTGTAGACAAAACTGTACAGCGTGGCTCTACCACTCAATTGCATAATTGCACAGTGTAATTACATTGTGTAATCTAGATTTGTTATATGTATTCGGGTAATTCGATTCGGTATAGATTAATCACGCACAGGTTAGGTAAGCTGGTCGCTTGAAAATAGACAGATATCGTTGTTTCTTCTGATTCCGGCATTGAACGTACTCAGAAAAGGGAGCTTGAGTTACTGTCCTCCTTATAAAAATAATTAATAACGTTATCTACTAGACAACCATTACCATATTATCTTTATAAACTCACAAAGGTTTTTGGAGATGTTTGATGCATTTATTTGGGCGAGTAGCCGGCTGTGAAGCGAGAGGCCGCGGGTTCGATCCCCGCACCAAGATGTTTGTGTGATCCACATTTATTCGTTTCGGGGTCTGGGTGTTGTAAGACCGAAAGTCTCTCGTAGTTCCTGATACCCACGAAACAAGACTCGTATCTTACTGTGGAGCCAGGACTATGTATGTGACTGTTGGGTGTATTTATTATTATGTACCTATTTATATGAATATGGTCAAAATGTCAATGACATTACATTTATTTAGTGTTATTTTATCAAGAAATATAACTTGATTATTTGTAACCAAGTGACAAACGATAAGAAACATGATAATTGGTCATTTTATAACTTATCACTGAGCTCAAACAAATATTAAACATTGCTTTTTGTTGCGAATAAAAATAAATGAACTTATCAAATTATTTTATTTTTTTGTATCAAAATAACTTCTTATCATTTTTTTATTAGAAGGTCAATGTAAACTAAACAATGGGGTATGTGCTTTCTGGGAATGCTATTCTAAGATACTTGTAGGTTGGCATTATGGGTAAAATAACTTATTGTACCTAGTATAGTTGTATAATCAATATGCGCAATTTAACATGGCTAGCCTGAAGTTGGACAAATTGACTATGTCTAATTTTATACATTATTTAATACTAGCTGTCCCTCGCGGTTTCACCTGCTTGTTACTGCCCTGCTCCCATGGGTCATAGCGTGATATACATATAAACTTTCCTCATGAATCACTCTATCTATTGCTGAAAGCAACATTAATCCGTTGAATAATTTAAAAGATCTAAGCGAACAGACAGCGGAAGCGACTTCATTTTATACTATGCAAACGACATGATATGCAACCGATAAGGATAATAATCAGAAACTATCTGCAAACCCAGAATTAAAATTGGGTGAAAAAATTTATCGCAGTTTATGCTTTAAATAGTGGTATGAGAAAAGGTGGGCGCGTGCTGGCATAATCTTACTACCTAAGATCTTTAGTATCACTTTCCAATGCTTTAATTATCCAATTTCTTTAACGACAACGTATGTCCGTGATTCTTCTGGTATTATGGGCGGTGGAGATCGTTTACCATTAGATGCTGTCGTTTGACGACCTATACTATAAATAAAAAAAAAATTACAAAGACGCCTCGAAACCACAACTCTGAACTCACCTGATTCATATACTTCCCAGCATAGAACGTGTTATATCCAGCATTCTGCAGTATCGTGGCGAAGGTACGGCTTTCATGAGACTTCCACATAGGTCCGTAGCATCCTCCGTGAAGGCTGTTGTTTTGCACCATGTGGTTGTGGACGTACAGACCAGTTAGAAGGCTGGCTCGGCTCGGACAGCATATTGGTGAAGCGGTGTACTGTACATTTATTGATTTACAAAATATAAAAAAAAAGTATTGTTTTATTTGATTGAATGAAGAGACGAGCAAGACGCTCGCCTAATGGTAAGCGCCACGCCGGCCCATAAACAGAAGCAACACCATACAGAACTTTGAATTACAAAGCACTGTATGGCATTTTTTAAAATTAAAAACGGGTTTGCTCTTGACCTCAATCTGACAAAGATGAGATCGATGATGAAGCGAGCTTACCCAAAAGGTGTCGATTCACACTACTCTTAAAGAGCTTCGGGTTGTACGTACTCGGAAAGACAGACGTAGGCAGGGAATTCCACTCCTTGGCTGTGCGCATTATAAAGGATCAATAATGGTTATCAATTCAATTAAATTATTATTCAATCTTTAGTAAAGGCCGACCCCAAGAAAATGGGACTAGATCTAGCAAGACGATTTTTTATCTTTAATAAAGCAGTACATACAGATCCTAGATTTTATCAGTATTTTTTGGAATTTTATCGCTTCTATGTCAAAGTAGCAGAAAGCGATATTGGCGTGATCGTGCCATTCGACTATCCGGCCCAAGAGTCGATGCAAATTCTAAGGAGCATCCACACTTCCCAGAAGGTGACATGAGGTAGAGAGAAACAAATGCGAGGATATTGATGGTGCACTGCCTCCTCTCGCTCAACTCGTTCATTATTAGCATAGTCAGAGCGAATAAACTAAATGAATTAAGAATATAGGTGTAAGATGACTAGCACAACAGCCTCCTACGAAAGCCTCCCCGAGACATGCTCGCGAGTGTGGAGATGGGGTTATACCTAATAGAAACGAGTCTAGAAATAGCGCGACTGCTTGAGGATTTTGACATTAAGGCACGGCCTTCCATGAAAAAAATTGTTAGCAACCTAAATGCGTTAAAGGAGTGTTCGGCAATTTTCGAATTACAAATCAGGCCCTGAGTACTAGAGTGGTCTAAGGTTTAAAAATCTACTTTTGCTCTTTAATTGGCATTTAATTGTGACCCTATAAAATAGCTTTATATTATATAGAATTTATTAATTATTACTTCAATATCGGTCAACAGATACGTTTGTTTATGTTTATAAAGTTCTCGCTGAGACTGACCGACATTAGTAGTGTATTTATGGATCACTTACATACTTTTTTCTCTCTTTTGTACCAATTAATGTGTAATCAATAACATTATAGGTACATAGTAGAGGTTATTAATTTCATGACTGGTTGACCAACTCACGGGTTTGATCGCAATGCCTGTACCACAAATGTAAACACATAACTTCCTACCTTTGTTAGGATCTGTAAACTACACCAAATACATACATAGACTCACGCCTGTTTCCCATAGGGGTAGGCAGAGACAACGGACTTCCACCTGCTACGATCCTTACACACCTCTTTGGCCTCTTTCACTCTCATTAAATTCTTCATGCATGCACGTCGGTTTAGGGTACTTCTGACCTGGCCTATAATATCTCCGACTTGATCTAAGTAAGTTCGCCAAGGTCTTCTCCTCCAAACTGTACCATTCACATTCGCGTTGTATATTTGTTTCATCGATTTTTCATCCCTCCTCTCTACATGGCCAAACTATCTCAGTATTCCTTTCTCAATCCTCGTCACAACATCTTCTCTCACACCAACCTCTTTCTTACCTCATAATTTCTTACTCTATCTCTCTCTCATAGCATACAAATAAATTATAAATAATCGAAAATTAGATATAACAAATATGGCAAAATGTTGTTATTAATTGCATACATACGCACTCACGCTATCCTAATCCCCGAATGGGTAGGCAGAGGTGTAACCAGTACAACCATATTTCACCGAGAGTATCTCCATCCCATGATGAAATAGGGTGCGAGCCTATCGCCATACCGGGCACAATTCCAGACTCCGGGCTGACACTGAGCAGTATTTGATAGAAAAACCTAATCACTTTTAGCCGACCTGGGATCGAACCCGAAACCTCAGCATAGCAGGCGTACCGCGTGCGCAATACACCTGTGCCACCGAAGCAGTCTTGTTAGTAATTATAAGATTATTAAATAACTATACAAGGACACCTGTGTTGAGTTATAAACAATGAACATTATGGCGTGGATACATTAGTAGGTAATATACTTCCACTTTTTTTAGCACGAATATATAAAAAAGGGGTTCATGTATATTGTTTTCGCTTTCAATTCCAAATGAGAACTGATTTAAATATGCGTCGTATATCTAGAATTTCTACATTACTACCAGTAACATAGACTATGCGATATTAAAAAAATCGTGTAGTAGTGTTATGTATGTAATGTCTATGGTACGTTATGTTTCAAAGAGTGTCAAGTTTATATATCCTAACTTGACACTGGCATAATGTCTAACAGATGCCATTAAAAAAATAAAAAGTTTATAAATCTCATAAGTTGACTTACGGAACTTGTAAACGTGACCCCCTCATTCGCAATAAACCGTCGCACATTCTTCATCGGGTCCTGCAATCGAATAAAACGACACGTTGCTTCACTAATTCATTTATTCTCGATTAACAATTATATTCTACTGACCATCCCACCCAACACTTCATCCTGATCGTCGGTTAATATTATAACAAAGTTCGGTTTACTTTCACACACAGACATACGCACGAACATAAACAACAGTATGTAGTTTAGCATTTTTGATTTTTTAAACTGGAACGGCCGGCATAATTTCTAGTCCCGAGCACTCGCTGGCGATAACTACGCCGACTGTGAAAAATCCAACACTCTTCACCAATGACCTGAAAGTTTAAAAATTATCAGTGGTGGGGTTAAATAATGGCAGTCGCACACTGGAGTTATTATGTAAACATTGCATATATGTTTAATTTGTATGAAGTGTAAAAATAAAATATAGCAAAACTAAAGTAATTACTACTAAAGTAGTAATAAGGTAAAGATATAAAGCCCTGTTCAGACAATGTTATACTATTTTGCTATCTTTTTTAATTTGCTTGAATGATACATATCAATATTGTAGACAAGACAAGGTCCCTCGCATGCGAGAGGCCCTCTGGGTTGGTACCACCACTTTGTCTATTTCTGCTGCCAAGCAACAGTACGTAAGCACTCTTGTGTTTCATTTCGTTTTTCGTTCTTCTTGTGTTTTTGAAGGACATTGAAGCCAGTGAAATTATGGGCAGGCGTGGCTCTTACCATCAGGCGAGTGCCTTGCTCGTCTCGTCATACAATAAAAAAATATATATATATTTGTTTACATTTACGGAATAGATATGTAAGACTTGTTTGTTGGAAGTGATTTCATTGTGATAAATATTATGGTACATATTTCATTTACAATTTAGTAAATAAAATTCTACTGAACATATTATGTATCAACAGGAAATAATCTTACAAGGTATGTGCAGATAAAAAGGTCAAGTTATGTTTACATACTCCTGATCTTGGATAACCTTATATATAGTGTTTTTGTACTTATGTACCTATTACACTAGTGTTTGGAAATATCAAGATATACAGGGTGTCCAGTAATTAATGGATAACCTTGAAATGTCTTATAGCAGAACGAATGGCCGTTCAGAGAAAAATACGAAAAAAAATATAACGTAAGTAGTACCTGAGGTACGAATTTTTTTTCAAAAGTCGTAATTTTTTTGGTTTATTTTACTTTCTTGGACACTACGACCAGAAATGAAGGAAATCCATCGGTTTTTTGTTGTTTTATCATTATGCACTAACTATACTAATAGATAGATAGTCAATAGTAAGACAAGCTATTGCACTTTTAAAGAAAAATAAACATTCAAAACCATTTCTTTAGAAAAATTAGCAAAATTTTATTTTTAAACAATGTTTGAACCTCTTGGGTATAAAAAAAATGTATGAATACATGAGTGACCAAATTTTTTTAAATAATGTCGGTTTTAAGTAGATTTTGTAATGGTATAATTCATTATTGTATCTACTGTAAATAGCGATTTATTGCTATTAATGTAAGAAAGGAGCTAATTTGAACAAATAACAAAAACAATATAATATGAGATACTTTTTAAAATAAAATTGTACTTGTCTAATGAGGTTTATTAAAACTAAGATTTGATGTTGATAAAAGATAAAAATGGCTTATTTAAACAAATTGAAACCAAATTATCAGAAATAAGTTAACTTAAATTTAATACTCATAATGTTTAAAATGGTTATTTCATAAGCGTAAAATATGTCATATGATCTCCATATTTGCTTCCTGCGCGCACGCCATTCCCCCCGTTTTTTGTGTTATGTTAGACAAGAAGGGTCGGAACTTAAAGTAAAAAAATCCAACCCTGTCAACCAACCAACCCAACCAATCCAACCCTGTATTTAAATATTCCCGAACAGACATAGCATAATGCGCAGGGCAGCCGTCATTTTGCAACCAATGCGATTCCCTCAGCTCCTCGGATACTCCTTCTCTAATAAAGTCGGCAGATCATTTTGAAGAAATTCCAAATAACTTTGCCCAGTTAGAGTCCCGGTAATTAAAATGGGCCAATTATTTGTCCATTGGGTTGTCCATTGGGTTGGATGGACAGGGTTGGTTTTTTTTACTTTAAGTTCCTTTCACTCGCACATAGCCAACTCAGACCCTACTTGTCTAACATAACACAAAAACCGGGGGGAATGACGTGCGCGCAGGAAACAGATATGGAGATCATATGACACATTTTACGCTTATGAAGTAACCATTTTAAACATTATGAGTAGTAAATTTAAGTTAATTTATTTCTGATAATTTGGTTTCAATTTGTTTAAATAAGCCATTTTTATCTTTTATCAACATCAAATCTTAGTTTTAATAAACCTCATTAGACAAGTACAATTTTATTTTAAAAAGTATCTCATATTATATTGTTTTTGTTATTTGGTCAAATTAGCTCCTTTCTTACATTAATAGCAATAAATCGCTATTTACAGTAGATACAATAATGAATTATACCATTATAAAATATACTTAAAACCAACATTATTTAAAAAAATTTGGTCACTCATGTATTCATACATTTTTTTTATACCCAAGATGTTTAAACTTTGTTTAAAAATAAAATTTTGCAAATTTTTCTAAAGAAATGGTTTTGAATCAGGGTTCGAAAATATCCGATATTTATTATAAATATCAAAATATCGGATATTTATGATATATATCCGATATATATCAAGTTGGATATATATCCATTTTGTATGAAAGCCATATTATTATTTTATTGTATTATTTATGAATACTGTTTGCATATTGCAAAATCTACTTTTAGATAAGACATAATCAACTAAAAAACATAAAATCTTCTTTTAGGACAGAAGTTTTGCCGTTAATGGATTAGCACTTACCATTAGGGAGTATGTTTTAACTCTACTCCCACGCCAGCTACATTTGGGAAGTAGAAATACAGTAACAAATGCTAAAAATTACTTAATATCAATTTATTTAACCATTTTTGTATTGCAATATATTAAAAAACATCTGATATATATATTCATTGATATATATCATGAAACTCAGTCTGATATATATCGGATATATATCCGATATATATCTTGATATATATCCATTGATATATATCCTCGAACCCTGTTTTGAATGTTTATTTTTTTTTAAAAGTGCAATAGCTTGTCATACTATTGACTATCTATCTATTAGTATAGTTAGTCTATAATAATAAAACAACAAAAAGCCGATGGATTTCCTTCATTTCTGGTCGTAGTGTCCAAGAAAGTAAAATAAACCAAAAAAATTACGACTTTAAAAAAAAAAATACGTACCTCAGGTACTACTTATGTTATATTTTTTTTCGTATTTTTCTCTGAACGGCCATTCGTTCTGCTATAAGACATTTCAAGGTTATCCATTAATTACTGGACACCCTGTATAATATATTCTCCTAATCTTTCTCATTCAGTATAGGAGACTCCTGCCTAGCAGTGGAATTTGTGTAATAGAGGGCTAATATAATTAATATAATGGGTTCTATTC